>OU611890.1:6252500-7502500 GCA_914767815.1 Eupsilia transversa | reverse complement strand
GCAATTTTGGGATAGGCTTCACACACATTAAAACATATACATTAAAACATTAAAGAAGACATTAAAACGCACAATATTAATCATTCGTATCCTTCCACAACTATTACCGCGCTACTTCAATTTTTTTCTAAAATAAATTCTTCGCAAAATGAAGTTCGCCTTGAACTTCAATTTTTTTCTAATACTTACGACGAGTCGAACATCAAAGAAAAGATGGATGGATTGTGTGAATTTGCCATCTATTAAGATGTCAGCTAAGGAAGAAGATGCTGCGCCGACGTCAAATAAATTAAGATTGGGGCAGGAATACGATGAGCTGATGACTTACGAAGAGTTGTTGGATGTCTGTGGGACCATGGCAATAAGATTGAGACTCATGTTCACCCGGAGCATGTACACCACCCAGCAACTTGTGAACAGCATCACCCACAAGTTGAAACGGACGGGAACCACATCTGAGGATAAAAAAACATTTTGTTAGCTTTGTGGTCCACTAAATGAACGGGACTTTCTATAAAGTAACTAGAATAATATCCTTTGTCCGATTGTATTTTAATTGTTAATAATCTTGCGGTTCTAAAACTTGATTCAAAGCGATATATGGAGTCACTGCGAATGAGTACCTACCTAAATAGTCTTATTTAGTACACAATATAATAAAAAAATGTTTGCTAGGCCTTTAATTTGTATAATGGCAAACATGCATAAAAATTGTATAAAAATACCATATACATCATACATCGTCGATACGGGATATCGACAAAAACATTACTAGTCAAGTAATGTTTTCGTCGATATCTTATTGGGCTACAGAATCTATTTAAAACGATAAATTACCAGTCCCCCCCGTTACTCGACGACGCAACAACCAAACATTATGGCTAGATAAAACTTACCTTGGTGGATACTAACAGAATGGAACTAGCAATCCAATGAAGACCAGTGTTATTATCAGTCTGCAGAACTACTCTGAACTTCTGAAGTTCTGGCTGGAGGGAAGGCACAGCATTCATCGATTTATATAAATTCGGTGTATAGAACTATAGTAGGTAACCTACATATGTTATGAAATACTTACAAATTTCTCTTATATGCAGTCCACATTTCACATTATCTTTGATTTCGAAAGAGGTCATTTTACTTTATCATTTCATAATTTAAGATAAATGTATAAAACACCAAAAATAAACTTACATAACTAAAATACTATTCTATGCAAATATAACTTCTGCAAAGTAAACTTGTCAAAATCAATCATTTTACTGTCAAAATGAGGGGAGTAAAGAGTTTGCAAAATCCTGACCTGAAGCGATGGAAAACTGTTTGAAAGGTTGTGTTTACGAGTTTTCGATTAGATGGTTATAACAATTCACTAATTGTTCAGTGTGCCGTATGCCAAAGCCGTATACGTTGTATACTATTGATTAGATTGAAAACACTACGCTTAGAGTAGGTTGAGTTTAAGAGGGTTTATTCTGAAAGTTGGCAACGTCGCAAATAGATGTCAAATATTTCGCTGTTTTGATTAATTTGATAATATTTCTGTATGGAAATAAAAAATGTGGCTAACTAGCGAACTAGAATATTGATTATGAAATGCAATAATTAATATCGTAACACCGAATAGTTTGTTTTAGATGTAAAAAAAGTATTTGGTAACTTTCCAAATGCCTTTTTTTCACCTAAAACGGGTACAACATCAAATTCAATGTTATAATTGCAATTCATTATTAATATTCTAGTCAATTGGTTAGCCACATTTCTTATTTCCATACAGTATTATTTCCAAATTAATCGAAACATGTAAATATTTGACAGCTATTTACGACGTTGCCAACTTTTAGGATGCACCCTCTTAAGAAGCGGATAAATTTTATGCGTATTTGCAGAAGTAAATATAATGACAAGAACAAAACTGATTTCAGGAAAAAGCTGATAGAGACTGACTGGAGAACAGGTATTATCACTTGTATAGGACAATTCAAAGAAATGCATTCTTTAGGAAGTTTATATTATTATTAAAAGTTAGTGGAATAGGGGGCAGCCAGCAAAGTAAACAGTTTCCTTAACACTATAGATAAAACACAATGTGACAATTCAGTTCTCTAACATCGAAACGGTTAGAAAAGTAGTAAGTTGTATAAAAATTGTGTTGTCAGAAAACAAATAGAAATGGCATCTGATTCTCGTAGGAAGATATGGAAAATAGTTAATGAGATCGCGAGTGCGATTCGCTATCCAGGATATCGACATATCCAGAGCTGTGTTGATTTCAGGGTGACAGTTTGAGTCCACTTTGGTTCTGCCTAGCTTTGAACAATCGCTGAGGGAGCGCTTCCATAAAGTACAGAGAACTGGCGCAACCCTATAGCATTACATACCAATGACCGCAGGGAGGTATGGCAAAGCAAAGAGCTTCACGATCGCTTTTACCGGGTCCTACATGGGTCCGATGAAGACCTGTTAGCGTCCGTATCCTGGTTGCGATTCGGTGATCTTTTTGGGGAAACCGAAGGTTTTGTCTTTACGATTATGGACGAAGTTATGACAACAAACAACTATCGGAAATATATTGTGAAGGACGGCACGGTTGACATCTGTCGGGCATGCCACCATCCGGGGGAATCAATCCGACACATTGTTTCTGGCTGTTCTCGTCTGGCTAACGGCGACTACTTGTATGGGTACAACCTTGTATTCAGAATTATCGACCAGCAACTTGCTCTGAAATACGGTTTGTGGAATTGAAAGTACCGTGATGTGCCAGACCCAGCTCTCGAGCTCTCTATTGGGATCGATCTATCATCCCTGACGAGAATATTGTTGCCGATAAGCCAGACATAGTGGTGATAGATCGATTAGAGCGTTGCACAACGATTATATTATTGATATAGCGGTTTGGCATGACGAGAACCTCGTGAAAGCTGAAGAGGATAAGCAGATTATGACCTATCTCGCGAGTTCGTGGACATGTGGGATGCCGATATTCGTGACAGCCAATGGCATAATAGCCAAGAGCCACGAACAACACCTGAGGAGGCTCTCTTAAGGTAGCTGGATCAGGGGCTTGATCCAGAAAGCGGTATTTCTGGACACAGCGCGTTTCGTTAAGAGGTTCCTCTCCTAGGAGCCCTGACCACCGGTAGCTTGGACCCTTAAATTGTTCCCGATACCGGTGGGCTACCACTTTTTTATGTTTATATTTTTATAAAAATATTTAAAAATGTAAATGATGAAATAAAGGATATAATTATAAATTATACTTAGGATTGACAACACAGTTACTAATAATGCTTTTGTGGCTATTTTCAAAAAGGTTGACAACATTTTCCACTTTAAATCTTGTGACCAAAAATTAGCAATGACATTTATTATCTACTGAAAGTTTTATCAGAGTAGATTCTAACATGAGTTTGAAACAGTCACACATGGTTATAAATATGCCCAATAAATCCACTGCTGGTTATAACGAAATCCCCCTGACTAGTATTAAATATAATATTGACCTATTAGCGACTCCATTAGCATCGTTATATAATGAGTGCATCGACGCAGGCCTTCAGTTTAAAATCGACACTAGTGTGCTTCCAATTTTGATAAGAAACGTTTAAAGACAGATCCCTAACTACAGACCGATTTCCCTATTGCCTGTATTACCTATCAAAGATCTTCGAAAACATCATTAAAAATAAGCTCCTGAGGCACATAAAACTCACAGAAAATTAAAAGATCATTAGGAACCACTGATGCTGGCGTTAATAGACGAGGTTGTCTGTAATTTAATAACAAGCATAATAACATAGCAGGTATCTTTCTTGGACCTTAGTTCTACCTTCAATACAGTAGACCATACAGTAGTCCATACCAGGGCCCAGTTTTCTTCATCCTATTCGATTAACTGACACAAGACTAATTATTCTTTCTTATGACACTAATGCAATAGTTTCTGAAGATAATATAAGTAACTTAGAATCCAAGGTTAAAACTGCCTTAAAAGCTTTTTGGTACAAATAATTTAAAACTTAATGTGAATTAAACAAAATGTTTATTATTCAAGTCAACGCAACGGTACGAAATACCGCTAGTCTTAAAGTTTTATCTTGTGGTTACAATACCGAAGTAGCAGATAGACGCGTTAGAGTCAGCGTATACCAAGAGCAGAGCAAGCAGAGCAGAGCATTTTCACAAACAATTCCACAAATTGCAAAATTAAATACACGTCAAGACCATACGCGAGCATTTTGCAGTTCGGTGTCCGCTGACCCTTAGTAAACTGAAAGGACATTGCCTATATCTTTACCTTTATACCCGAATCATTGGTATTAGTGAATCGCATATAGTTTAAAAAAGTTAGAACATTATGACCTAAACGTTTCTTAGGATTAACTTCGTAGACGTAGGTAACCCTGCGGGGAATTCAAGTGTGATCAGTGAAGTTTTGTTTATGTAGCGTGTTAGGATCATCATTACCAAAATACAATAGACTATCTATCGACGAGTCTATTGTATTTTATAATGGATTTCCGCCAAGTCACGCCTGAATCAATTAACTGTCATTACCTATGGAAAAGTCAGGTTACCTATAAGGCCGATACCCAAAATTAACCTAGTTTCGACGACTTGACAGTTCAATTCTGAGCTTAGCTTACTAACGCACATCAAAAGCGTCGTCTAATGAAGCCTTATTATGCATACAACTAAGCTCAATACAGGAAATCAATTTGACAGTATTACAATTACGAACGATCAGTTCAGTGTCCCATGAAACATAAGATAGGTACACATTACATGGATCATCCAACCATACCTAATATACTGTGGTTAATAGGTGTCTGGCTACTTAGCACATGGTACCTAATGATAGATAAATTGTTCCGGCTAGAGATGACAAACAATTCTAATCTTGATGCTCACAATGGGTAACTACATGTATTCGGCCGCGGCTTAGAGTTTCCAGTTTTTAACCGACTTCCAAAAACTAAAAATAAAATCCGGAGTCACACGTCGTGTTATAGAGCGTCGTCGGGCATAAAGGCTCGTACACACTGGCGCGACTTGTCGCGCGACGCGACTTTAACAATACAATTGCTAATAAAACTTCACGATTGAACAATTACCGGTGTCGCGTCGCGCGACAAGTCGCGCCAGTGTGTATTGTGATTTTTTATTTGTCTGCCTGTGATGTATTCTTTATACCTTTTTAGTCGGCGTTTTTGTCGTAGTTGAGTTTTAGTTTTTGTTACATTTATTTTTAACTTTGTAGTGCTTTTTTTGAAGTCGGTTTTTTTTATTTTGTAAAAAGTTTTTTTTCGGAACAAACTGATTTGCTAGTTGTACTTTAGGGATCTACGAGCCTTTTCTTTACATACAACATGAACTCATCATGACCATATCACCATAAAAGACTTCAATATACATACATAGATAAACCATAAATATGTATTGTCCTAAACCATTTAAATATGAAACAATTCACAAACACAGCAAGTATAACGTTATTTACCAGCCACAAAAGTAGTTAAAATAAACTTAGATGTAACAATGATGACTGCGGTTTCTTACTTTAATTTTAAGTAAAGTGCGACACTGGCGTAATCTGAGAGTTAATAAATACATAGTCAGTACTTAAAGTGAATATTTGCAACTTCTTCTTGTTTTTGTAATAAAGAATGAGGAGTGAAGTTAGCTAGACATTTTTTTTAAATGCATATACGTCTATTAAATTGACTTCATGTCTTTGGATTTAAAATTCAGATAAATTAGTCATGTGTTGCTGTCACATTAGTAGTTTAATTTAAGAACAGGGATATATGGAACGTCTCTCTGTTCATTTAAGGAGCTGAAGAAATCATATTGTTTAACGGACTCAGGCAGGTGTTCCCCAAGGTTCAGTCATTGGACCAGTGCTCTATGCGATTACTACTCGCCAGTATCTCTTATCGGACCTTAACATAGAAACAACTAAAGGCGCGATTACATTAGGCAAGTTACTTGTATGCAAGATGCAAATTGCATAGAACTTGAACAAACCTGCATACAAGCTACAACTTGTGTGGGGTAGTTTGAACTTGTATATTTCATACATTACATTACATAATTATCTCAAAAACATGTTTCCAATGCAAGCAACTTGTACGCAAATGTGACGTCATACTTGCATGCAAAACTTGCCTAATGGAATCGCGGCTTAAGGAACAAGACTTCTTTTTAAACGACATAAGACTTAAGATCATTTTCTGCCAAATTGGTAACTGTAGCATTAACATTGGCCATTCACTATAAACATTGCGGAGTTTTTCCATCAGTGTTTGTAATTCAGATTTATGTTTTACTAGCTGCTGCCCGCGGCTTCGCCCGCGTGAGTGTCGGAAATTACCCCATACATCCCCATGGGTTTTAAGTATAAATATTGAGTTTCGAGTTAATCGGACAGCGTCTTAAAATTCTTCCATACAAACACCCCCCAACCCCCCTATAGGGGGTAATTTAGAAAAACAAAAACTACAAACTTTATAATTTATTTAGATAACTATTCGTGCGAAGTTTCATGTTTATTACCTCAAGGAATAAGATTTTTCCTACAAACTTTCATCCCTTATTTTACCCCCTTAGGGGTTGAATTTCGACAAATCCTGATACACGTTATTCTTAATTTTTGGGTTTAAGTATAAATATTGAGTTTCGAGTTAATCGGACAGCGCGTTAAAATTCTTCCATACAAACACTGACACCCCCCAACCTTTAGGGGGTAATTTAGAAAAACAAAAAACTACAAACTTTATAATTTATTTTGACAACTATTCGTGCGAAGTTTCATGTTTATTACCTCAAGGAATAAGATTTTTCATACAAACTTTCATCCCGTATTTTACCCCCTTAGGGGTTGAATTTCGAAAAATCCTGATACACGTTATTCTTAATTTTTGGGTTTAAGTATAAATATTGAGTTTCGAGTTAATCGGACAGCGCGTTAAAATTCTTCCATACAAACTTTGACACCCCCCAACCGTAGGATAGGATACTTTTCCGGGATAAAAAGTACCCAGTGTGGTGCCCAGGATATTAAAGAATAATTATACCAAGTTTCATCGTAATCGAACCGGTAGTTTTTGCGTGATGCCTGAACAAACAGACAGAAAGACAGACAGACAGACAGACAGACAGACAGACAGACAAAAAAATTTTTAATCACATTTTTGGGTTCGGTGTCGGTCTAGTAACACCCCCTGCTATTTTTATTTTTTTTATTTTCAATGTACAGAATTTTCACTTCTACAGATTTATTATAAGTATAGATTATCGTTGTGAGTAAATGTATACTGCCATCGTGCATTGCTTATAGATTTGATTTTAAAAGTAGTAAATTAAATTATTATGATAGAACATGCCTGTAAAGCTAAGAAGCATTCTTCTGACATCACCAGCATATACGAGACAATAGTCGCGTCCTCCAATACTTACGCTACACTTTATGAGTACAAACCGTATCTAAGTGACAATGAAGTGCAATTTTTTTTAATATTGACTTAGATACAATCTACATCTACATATACATTGTAACAGCGAATCAATTTTCACGCCTCCCCGTTAAAAGATCGAGGCCAAATAATAATGAATGAGGTGCCATACAGAAAATGAAATGAAAAAAAAAACACACAGTTCCATTTCGCGAGAATGCTGGTATTACCTATAACAGCGAATACATTTTCACGCCTTCCCCATAAAGCCATAAGAGCTAGGCCAAATATTTTTTGATATTCGGATAGAAAGAAAGAGAAGAAAAACCGGCCAAGTGCGTGTCGGAGCACGCACAATGATTATGAAGGGTTCCGTAGCTGGGATGAATTTATCCCAAGAACAAACTTAACATTGTAGTTAAAAAACATGTTCTCCCATACAAAATGTATGGGAGAACATGTTTTTGCAACTGCAAATGTAAGTTGGTCGATAATTACTCGTTAACTTGTAGAGCCTACTTACCTGTGATAGTTTTCCTTTTAATTTCGTTATCGTTTCGTTTGTTCATTTTTTCACATATCCAGAACTTACCATTTAGCTGGCAGGGGGGGAGACACTTGACTCTAACAAAAATTAGCACTTTAAATTTTGCAAACGGAGCCTTCAAACCGACAATCATTGAACGACCTTTCCAAAGATACCCCACGCCATGGGAAAGACGAAAAAAAAAAGATATCCCCACTTTACATGTAGGGGAGATACCCTAAAAAAGATATTCATTGATACGTATACTCATGCCAAATTACAGTTTTCTAGTACTAACAGTCTCTGCGCTAAGCCGGGGACAGACAGACAGACAGACAGACGGACATGGCGAAACTATAAGGGTTCCGTGTTGGCTACGGAAAGAGAGATTAATACCCTAAAAAGAGATATTGCCATAATGAACATGAATATTTAAAAAAAAACGAAATTTCGCGGGTTAAGGCTAGTGCAAGATAAAAGAAAAGATGAATGTAAAGAATATGATTTATTTATTATTTTATACCATTCCACCTCAAAAAAGCTTATTTTATTCACGCAAAACAGTGAATAAAAAGCACTTTTAATCACTGTTTTGGTGTTTGAATTTAGAACACACTAATATATTCAACATCCATCTCAATGCTATACAACCTCCTTGCTAAAAAAATTATGTGCATTTAAATTAATTTCGACGGCACGATTGGTGTAGTGGTTAAGCGATTGACTACTGCGCTGCGTGTCGCGGGTTCGATTCCCGCACGGAACAAATATTAAATATTGTATGACCTACATGTAGTTGTTCCGGGTCTGGCTGTTTGTGTATGTCAGTTTAAATGTTTGTAAACGCAAACACGATACAGGAGAAATTCCTAGAGTGGGTCAAAGTTAAAAAAAAAAACTTTTTTTTTCTTCATTGAATATCTATTTTCGCTTAAATATTTCTTTTTCTCGTAGTCATGGTATAAAGTATAGTATGCAACTCTTGAATAAAACGGATTTATATCGAGGGCCACGAACCACTCGCGTCGCTCAGGATTCTAACACTTGAATCACTCGCTATGCTCGTGATTCAATCATCATGAATCACTCCCTCCGGTCGTGATTCAGTCGTTAGAATCCTTCACTTGGTCGTGATTCATCTATGGCCCTCGCTTTAAATCCGTCCTTTATTCACTAGTTGCATAATATACTATTTTATTGGTTCACCTACATTTTTTACACTGGTTTTACGATAATATTATGAGAGAGACTGAAGGAGAAAATATTAGGTCCTTACATTTGAAATTGGCGTTTTGTCGTACTGGCCCCTTTGATCTGAAATATATCCTCTTTGGTTAAGAATTCCAAATTCAAATTTATAAATCCATTTATAGCTGGTATACTTGAGTTTCGAAAACAGTCATTCATTAGTTTTTTTTCTCATTCGTTTTTTTATTTGGCGTCACTCATCTCGCACAATGGAAAACTTGAAATATCGCTACATTTACGAGTACGAGTTCGAGTTCTACCGTGGCAAAAGTGCTGCAGAAACGGCTCGAAGGATTAGCGATAGGTATGTATGGCGCTGGTGTCGCAAAAGAAAACACAGTACGTTGTTGGTCACAATGATTTCGTGCTGAAAATTTCGACCTTCAGAACAAGCCCCGTGGATGGCGGGAGACCTAAGTGGATAATGAAGAATTAAAGGCTAGGGAGTGAAGCAGATCCATCGCAAACCACTTCAGAGTTAGCTGCAGGCTGCGCTGTGAGTGATAAAACTATTTTAATAAAAATATTTTAGTTTCCCTGTTTTCTCTTGAATTGAGTAAAGCAAACCAGCAAACACGCGTCGACTGCTGCACATTACATACATACATTGCTCAACCGACGCAATAATGAAGGGATTAATCGGGTCCTGTGATGAAAAATGGATCCTGTACGATAATTGGAAGCGCTCGTCGCAATGGCTGAACCCTGGAGAACCAGCCAAATCCACCCCAAGCGAAAATTGACTCAGAAACAGTTTTTTGTGAGTGTTTTGTGGACTAGTGCCGGTGTCGTTCACTACAGCTTTCTAAAATCCGGTCAAATGATTACGGCAAATAGATATCTGCCGTTCTAAAGAAACTCAAGAGTTCTGCTAGTTCTTCCAACATGGTTTGGAAGAACTAGCTGCTTAACTACCGAGGCTGGTCAATCGCTCTAGGCCACTGCTGTTTCAGGACAACGCTAGACCACACACTGCTCAACAGACGGCTGCAATTGGAATGTCTGCGACATCCACCGTACTCCCCGCACCTTGCTCCAACAGATGACCATCTTTTCCGGAATTTGTATAACTTCTTACAAGGAAAAAAAATCATCTCCGTTGTGGCAGTCCGAACCGCCTTCAGAGTGTTTATTGATTCTCGCCCGGTTTTTTTAGTACAGGGATCAATAAACTACCTATGAGATGGCAAAAGTGCATAGATAATAATGCATACTTTGATTAATTAAATATAAAATACAAAAAAAAAAACTTTATACCTATTCCTCCCATACGTACAAAACGCCAATTTCATATGTAAGGACCTAATATTATTGCGCGAACCCTAAGTAGAAGCAGTAGAAGCAACTAGCATCTTCATCGCTTATTGATAACCCTCACAAC
This sequence comes from Eupsilia transversa, assembly GCA_914767815.1. Taxonomy (NCBI): domain Eukaryota; kingdom Metazoa; phylum Arthropoda; class Insecta; order Lepidoptera; family Noctuidae; genus Eupsilia; species Eupsilia transversa. The sequence continues at coordinate 7,491,888 of OU611890.1, read as the reverse complement.
TAAGAAAAAACAAAAAATATTTTGTTCCGAAAATTCCACCACGGACGTTAATGTTAGTACTGAACCGCCGTAACTCAATGTCAATGGCGTTTACCTATACGATGACCTCGATTACGCACATGGTTGCATTATATTCTGATTGTATCTACAAAAGTATTGTTAGTCACCTACCTACAACATTACGTGAATGTCACATTAAAACCAATCAAGATACTTTAGGCAGGCATCTGAAAATCGTCGCTGAAATATTATGGTTACAGAGAAAGAAAAGCAAGTTATTAAAAAAGGGATTCAGACAGATTGACGTCTTATTGTTGCTGTATTAGTATTATTAAATAAATTGTTGGACATTACAACTGAACAAAATGTACTAGTTGAGACGATTGGCATGATGATGAACGAATAACAGATTTAAGACAAAGTGACAAACGCAAAGCTGAACGAGATTAACCAGTTCCAGATTTAGAGGAGATTTAAAACTGTACATTGGAATGTTTTGTGGGGTCATTTTTCATTAATAATCATAGGTCTCTTATATTTAAGCGCTTGAGTTTAGAAATGATATTTTGTCGAAGTATGGAGAGAGTCCGGTTCATCCGACTGTCATGTTTCAATGGACCCAGGACAGAACCAAGGAAAAAAAATACTTAAAAGTTTTTATTTTCAGTGTTTTATAGAGATGAGATTATTTCAATGATTGGCATAATTAGTTCCGGAAGGCTGTATGATACTCATCCTGAGCAATAGGTACAACTGTTAGCAGCGCGCATCGTACCTAATTAAATACAGTGTTATTTTAAGGGGCATTTATTGAATTTGATTAATTTCTCCTGATTAATCGAGAATGGAGCATTCTAAACCTGAAGGAACATAACATGTTTCATCTTAGCGTATCTTAGCGCTGAGGCCGACCTGTAGACCTACTGCTAAACAAGACAAATAAATAAATAAAAAGCAAGTCGCGGTTTTAAAATAAATTTAAAAAGCTAAAGCAAACAACTTTCTAAAGGTTAATTGATACGATGTCCTTACACGGCAAGACAAATACGATAATGGAATGCTATCATGTACCATAAGGACTTGCGTTTGTAAAGTAAAACATAGGTTCTACAATACTATGATGGCTCTGTGTTAAGGATTCTAGGCAAAGCAAACGCAATAATGTAGAAATTAAGTTTTTTACGGGAGTTTGTTTAGCCTTTTTTGAATTTTCCGGCATTTCCGCACTTTTACATATACCACGGACTTTTACAGCTATCGAAGTGTTCATTATTAGTATAAGTAGGAAACTGTCACATCATTGTCATTTTTATGATAATATAATAATGATGATAATAATATATATAATTATGTACCTAATGCTTGATAATTGCAATATTACACCTCGGATTATGTTTAGATCTACAAGCAACTTAGTTAACTTTATGTTCGTTTCCATGGCTGTGTTTGTTGTACATGTGCAACGGCCGTGCAAGTATATGCATCGGAATGCAAACTCATAAGTGTTCTGGCCATAATAAAATAACAACAAATCAATCGTTTTTACACGCAGCGAGATAAAAATCCTATAAAATCACGTTCATACCGCTCGGCTGAGCGAAAATTCTTTATCGTCAGCGTCCTTTCGATACCGTCAACATCGCCGAGTATTTGATAACACGGAGTCGACGGCGACGGTCCGGCCAACCAATCCGACTGTTGACATAACTAGCCTGACGGTCGATACGAATGAATCGCTCCGATTTCACAAACATCATTCTTTTGTCTTTCGAATTTCCACAATTTTATAAGATAATCTTGCTAACGGAATAAAAATACACATTGTTACCTAACACCTGGCTTGTCCTGTGTGCAGTGTGCAGCATGTGTATAACATCTATGACGTGCGAGTTAATGACATGATGAGTCCTAGAAGTCAACAAATTAATGGCTTACAAAACCTTGTAACATCGCGGAACACGTAGAACCCTCTAAAGTAAGTGGAAGTAAGTTCAAAATATTATGAGTCAAGATTACCTATAACATATCGTTGAAAGTAAATATACTAGTAACATGGAATTTGTAATCAACTTATCACAGAACCACGCGTTGATTTTAGAAATGATTGTAATTTCCATTACTACAGTTATTCTAGAATGACGTTATATTTCAACAAATAAGTGAAAGCCGTAGCCCACGACGTAGGTACCTAAGTACGCGTTGGTTTGTTCCAGAATATATTTGTAACTACGACAGTTGCACACTAATGTTATTATATGAGTATTCTGTGCAAATGTTTCGGTAGTGCTTCAACTAGTCATTTTATGAAGAGGTATGCAGCAGCCTATTTGTTAAATCAGAATGAATGAGATATTCTGTCTGTCGAAGCACATACCTACCTAATCTACTCGTATCGATAACAAAGTCTAATCAATTTCGGTTGTTGAACAAATTGAAAATTACGTTTTGGGGTAATAAAATTAGAAATTAAACGCTCTATTATGCGAAATTATTTCTCATTGTTTATTTTTCAACAATATAGGTGTGTGAATCAAATAAAAATCTTAAATTCATTCACTCACTGACTGACCTGATTTCTCTACTTAGTTATACCCATGCACATCTCGCAGGATGGCTACTAAATAAATAATAAACATTTGTGAACACATTGTATGCGGTGAGAACTCTCGTATTTTTAAAACGACTGCTCTTCTTGCATCACGCAAGTTTGCTCTAATAACACACCTGCCCTTTCAAACTCCAACAAATAACAACGTCGTGGCCTTATTCTGGAAACTGACGATTCAGGAAGCTGTTGGGGCTGCAATCCTAAGCGCTGTATCTATGTGTGTGTGGGTGGAGTACGTATAGCTGAGGTGAACAGTTTCGGTGTTAACATGAGAAGTACCCATCGCTTCTGCCACATGAACACAGCAGTTCCAACACTATCATATCCTGAGTGATAGATAGTTCCGCTGCCGGCAGGAAAAATGTGTTTTTCTTCTGGCACGAGTTGTTGGCAGCACTAACAATGTCATATGTCTTTGATTGATGGTTGCGCTGACAGCATATGGAAAATGCATTTTCCATGTATTACGCTGTGGCTATGGCAGCACCTGAACTTTATTTACTAATGGCCGATTCCTATAATATACGGACCGTTATCGGTTAAAATTAAGACTCTTGTATCTTTACCAATAATGAAGCAAAGGCCAGAATACTGATAGTTTTACATAGTAGACACAATGATATGGAAGTAGGTACATATCACAGGTAAAACTAGCTTACTAATCTATTTATATACCCAGTTTGGCAATAAAAAAACCTACCATTGGTACGCAAAACGATTCGTTTTTGTTTATAGGAACCGAGCATAAGTGTAGGTATTTACTGATTGACAGCACTTACTACGCATTGACGTGCAGAGCCACACAACTTTCAAAATGTATAGTAGGGCTTCTAAAATCCCTTTATCTGACAGCAACGGTTTAAATTATCTACATAAACTTAAACTCTTTTTAACGAGGATTTGTAAGTTATCCTGTTTAGTTTGGTAATTTTACCTTATGTCTCTGGCATTTCTTAACCGATTCCCAAATCGATGTTGGAGCTGTTATGTTCACGTGCTGGAAGTGGATCTCATGCTACCACCGAAAACTTTCACCTCTGCTACGCAAATTCCACCAACTCACTATATGTACAGCGCTAAGGATTAGCAGCATCCTGAATGGTCCCAGCAGCATCCTGAATGGTAGTCCCAGCAGCATCCTGAATGGTCAGTTGTCGGAATAAGGCAACTGCAGCCGCCGACGCGTCGACGGCTGCAGTTGCCTCTGCCGTTGGCAACGTGCCGCTTGCGCACATGAACACGAAGAGGGAACATTGGGAACAACCATTCTGGGGATACGGTCTTTTGCTTAAACCGCGGAAAACACTTGCTTTTCGGTGATGAAAATTATGGCTTATGTGTTTCCGCACCAAGCTTCATTTATTTTTATCTTTTTATGTGTGCCATAAGTATTGTTATTCCTTCAAGCGACGAATTTGCTAGAAATCTTTTCAGTATTCTAACACGCTAGGTCTTTTTTTCAAATCTGAATTTTAAACAATTGACATTTCAATAACTGACTAAATAGATTTAAGATGTACCACTGTGCGGGCCTCCTGGCACAGAAGAATCACGCACGTGATCGTCTTTTTTATGATTCGGCAGCCATAGAGATCAAGAATTTAAGAAAAGCGACTAGACAAGTTCAAGATAATAATTTTAACATATTTTAGCATTCATTTAACTATATCATTAATTATCCATGATACTTACAACGAAAACAGATACCTGTTTTTTAATCACTAGCGTAAAAGTCCATTTTATTTATATTTATAATTGGTTATCACTCAGTTTTTAGCAAAAACTTTTATAATTTTTCAAAACTTTTAGGTGCCTTAAAAAGTATAGACCGTTTAAGGCACGTAAAAGTTAAACTGGTCATAGAAGCTAAAAGTTGCTTCATACATACAAAGCTGTAAGCAATGCAAGGTACATTATAAAGTACAGATAAAAATAGCTTTTTATTCGCGTCATTACTTGAGAATAGAAAACAAGCCTCAGGAAACAGGATCGACTTATTTCTGAAGGCGCCTCTACGAGACTAGTCGCGTATAAACAACATGTGCAACCTATGTTTATCCAATAACAGCTCCTGCGAGATATAAATAGAAGATAGTTCACACTTATTGTACCTAATTACTATTTTTACCGTCTCACGTTCTTGATAAAACGGGAGAATTTTTACTACTTTCGCAATTTCACTTACATCTTAACCCCAGTTTTAAATCAAATGTTTTCACTGACACGAGATTTGATTTAAATGGACACGGTTACAGTTATTTCTGCAACGGTGTTTTAGGTATCTTGATTAACGTGACTGCTTGCAGATAGCTGTGATTATGTAGAAATCACAATACATATTTATTTATGCTGGCATCTTAACAGATTAACGGCTGCCGATCGCGATATCAGTATTTTTCCTATTAGAACTATTCGTTTTTTAAATTATTGATATCCATTAGTAATTTTTATTATTTATTATGTTACTTCGCTCTATGAGCCTCGGTAAAAAACTTCTAATTGAACAAAGCTCTTCTCTCTCTGTTTCTGGTTGAGGCTCAGATATTGAATAATTTCAAACGATTTTGCATGTTTCAATAGTATTGAATAATCAATTTTTCCGGAAACCTCAGCCATTATTGACGTAGAGTAAAACGTGATTATCCTCATCAAATATTTAATGAACCACACATTATAGTGCAGATCTCAATGACTTAAGATCATTTCAGATTCTCAGCTATTATATAGTAGGTACCTTTATAAGTAGTTGAGCAATTATACTTCATTTATCACAAAAATCATCATTGACATTTCTCATCTGTCATGCAAAATTATCGTCTTCGTCTGTATCATAAACATAATTAACTACTCCTACTACTAGATACTAACTACTTGTGTGTATATAAATGGTTTTTAAGTAGACGTCAAAATAATTAGTCGATTTAGTGCAGTAAGTAAGTATACTTCTGTAATAAATTATCAAAAGTTGGAACTAAGTACCATCAAGTAAAATGTTTTAACAATAAGTTAACCTACACTTGCGAAGACAATAGCATGGTATGTTTCAATTTTTTATAACATTATTATTTAACTTTGCATATTACATGCATGCAAAGTAATAGGTTTGTGTAGCACTTATGTACCTATTGCCTCCACATGTCATTTGAGCACTTGTAAATGCGCGATGTAAATACACGTCCGGATTGATTGGTCCAGAGTTAGTCCTATGTTTCCTGTAAGTCACAATGCTCCAGACAATATTACCTCGAGGAACGTATTGTCACTGTCAAAGTCGACGGCCAACAACCACAGGTGTGTACCTAATCAGGTATTGACGCTAACGAAAATGTTCATCTCAAAAACATTAAAAAGTCCATTACTATGTAGTTTACATAATTCACGACGTATTTAAATGCCATGGAAATAAAGACTAATAAACTGTAGGATGATTATAGAAATAACAATAAGTTATTAAAGTAGAAGGACTTCTGAAGGAATTAGAATGATGTTCGTGCTGCTAAGATGTAACGGATGTGTGAAATGTTCAGGAAGCTGTCACGAACATTATGTGACCATCATTATGGAAAATTGACGTTGGGTTTATCCATTAACTACGAGTTAAGACCAGAACCATTTATTAAATAAGTTAATGATTATGTAGCATTTTAAATATTTCGGTGCAATGGTTTGTCTGCAATGGTACTTCTTCATTTTCAGTAAGATTTAAAGTACTGCAATTTGCCGGCAAATTAATACGGTATCTTATGCTAATAAGAGACATAAACAATAATCCTGATGCTATATATATACAATATTATAAGAAACTCTTCGACAAGTCGAGAAATTACAACAACATTTTGACGTAAAATTCTAAAACGATCGAAATTTTATTGCACTCAGTATTAGGTACCTACTATTAATTGGTGCACTGAAACAGGTACTAAAATCAATAAACCTTTGATTAACAATTTCACTTTTCTATTGCCCATAAAATTAAAAGAAATACTTGAACATGGAATGTCTTGTGTAATATTTATCTTGACTGGAGTTAATTGCGTGTTTTATTTCTACTACCTACCTATGATTTGAACTCCTTGTTTTTTTTAATAATGCCAAAACAATTTGAAACTCCAAAACTGGCGGTAGATTTAAAATAATCCCCGATACTGGATGATAATAAAACAGCGCAAAATTTGCACATTGTAAACACAACTGAAAGGGTACTCACCAAAAAACTTTATAAAAATCACTGCCATTTTGATATATTATTTTTTATTACTATAACTGCCAATGTATCACAAGTTAACCGTCACTCTAGAATACGACCATGTTGTCAACGAAACGGTACATGACAGTTTGGTAGCGGACAGAGCGCGGCGGCTGCGGACTGCGGAATAAACCTGTGGACAAGTGGCAGCAGGCGGCGGGCGCGCGGTCAGCGGAGTACCCGCCGACGTGTTACATCAACAACCAGGGAGGCTTCGGCTGCCACTATCGCCGCACTTCCGCTCAGTCATGAGTAGTGTAAATACTAATACATAGCCATGGTTTTGGGTGAACTGCCTGCTACTTTTCGCGCGCTACGTTTGAGCTAACAATACATGCAAATAGGCACAGAAAACACTATTAATATTAGAGTCAGATACTTGCTATCTATACACCTGCTGAATGTAAGTTTTATTCATTATAACTTGAATTCATAGCGAAGATGAAAAATTTAGTTTTTACACTGGCATTTAGTCAGTAGAAGTCTGACGCTTCCTTAGAGCAAATCAAATCATAATTTCATGCAATTCACAATGCCAGCTATAGGTAGTCATTCAAATAATATGTATTGCTTATCAAGATATAGGTATTAGTATTTCATTGACTTTACGTTACATATAGTCAAACAATTTCATTAAAATTGATGAATGTCAAGACATAATTCAAATGATGTCAAGACAATAGATAATTAAGCGAGTGACACAATTAAAATATTAGTTTGTTTGTAACTCAATAAACTCTTTTTACACCATAAAATATCAACATTTTTATTAGCAAACCCGTTGAATGTTTTATCGTCAATGGCTTTAAATTGAACACATACTAACCGCTAGTGTACCTATGTACTTACTTTTACATTGAACACATACGAACTGCGGGTATTTAGTCTGAACGGCCCAAAGCGAATTTGCCATTCGACCGTTAATAAAAATCGCCTACGTTCCAAAGGACCGGCGATAAAATGATTTCTAAATTTATTTAAAGGGACAGTCGCATACATTGTCATAGTCGCAAAGTTTATGAATTTTAACTATTTATTTACTTATCTGAAATCTTCTAAATAAACAGAATACATCTTCCTACCGGTTGGACGACTTCAGGTAACTAGCTCAACAATGACCCTCTTATTGTCAACCAATCACAAACACCCATTTATGTTTACTTTTTCCGAAATGTTATTTCTTTAAAATGAGACTGATTTTTATTTAAAATGATTTAATAACAAGTTTAACTTTTGTAAACATTTTGTATTGTTGTTAATTGTTTTTCTAAAGAAGATAACACAAAACTAAAAAATAAAAATAAACTTTTGCGCCCGAATGTACTTGATGTAGTTTGTAAGATTGAATTTGTTTACTTTTTATCACCATTCCTTTGGAACGTAGACTTTGCCTTCATATTATAATCCCTCTGACAATCCATCCATCTCTCCTGTGGGTCCATCCATCTTTGCAACATTTTCATCACTGTTTTAGTCATCATCTGCCTAGCGTTTTCCCAAATATGTCGGGGTCGCCGTCCATCAGTCTAGTCGGATGCAGCTGAATACCAGTATTTTACATGGAGCGACTGCCTATATTTATGTTGCCAATGCCAATTTTACTCACCATCGAGAGAGCTCAAAGGGCGATTCTCAAAGATCTACAAATTATCAATTTGTTAAAAGCAAGATCAGTACTCCGAAGCAAAAAATCAAAATATTTTATTTCACATAGATGGGCACCTATGAAACGTCAAAAGCTAGGTACACGGTTCCAATTGGTCGTTTCCTATGGAGAAAAGTCAGCAAGAAAATCCACGGTTATTATTTTAAAAATAAATGGGTTTTACAATGTTTTCAAATTACAGTGTGAATAGGTATCAGATGAGAGGCCAGTGTACAACAAGTAGTACAGTCAGCAACAAAAGTCGATTAAAACTCTTATATCATCATCATATCTTAATTCATCTTAATTATTGAGCAAAATGTTTTAATTTGAATTGGAACAGACGCAAAATTTAAAGAATATTATCTTTAAGCTATTATATGAAAAGCTTATAAGCAGTTTATCGAACCATTTTGTGTTAATTGTGATGATATGTAAATGGGACAGCGTTAATGGACTTGTGTTGCTGACCGTACCAGGTACTTATACAAATACAAAACGAAGTAACAACCGTACAATATACAAAACGGTCTACTAATCAACAGTCTGTTAGCCTACAATGTTCTCACATTCACAAAATAAAAATAATCTATATATAGGATAAATAAAATAAAAATAAAAACCAATTTAAACCAAATGACATGGTTGTCAACTACAACTTTAACCAATCTGAATGAATATCCTGTATTAAACAAAATAAAAACAAATAAACATCGTAATTTGGGAGCAGTTAGTAGATATTTACATAGTAATGCCGTTAATGAGGTACCTACCAGGAATTCACATGTGCAGAAGAAAGGCACGGAGGGGTCTCGATATTTAATGAATATTCATGCATCCACGGACCAACCTCGGTAAGCGTAGCTCTTCGATCGACCCGTGCGCCTGATCTTAGCCATGAGCCCCTCTCTTCCCATCAATGCTTTAGTCTGCTACCTATATTATTTTCATTCCTTCTCCAACACTTCATAGCAAGACAAACGATTCTCTTCCAACATTTCTGCCAAAGCACTAAATAATCATTCTCAGGCACTTTTTTGTAAACAAAACTTCGTCTGAAGGTCTAAACGAATGTCTATAATACGACAAGTACAGCTAATATAACACACGAAATATAATTTCAACTGTCTACACGGTTCATGAGTTACAGCCTGCTGACAGACTATAAGTAATAGGGTTCCGTTTGGCACACTTCGGGTACGGAACACTAAAAATGAGACACGCCATCGTGATCATCATCTTGCTATATCGGTCGCTACAGTATGTAGTTTTTCATCTTTTCCTAGGACTGTCTATTTCGTATAGCATAAGGTACACGTGCACAAGTTTTATTTTATTTCTTTCTATACTTAATCCAAGATTAATTCGAAACCACCCTGTACTAAATCTTCACACCTGTTATTGGGTACTTTCTCACATCAATCTGTATTTAAGTATCAGTGCTGAAGATAAAAGGGCAATATCATAAGGATTGAGCCATCAATTAATGCAGCCCAATTTTTAGACGCTAACTGATGAGTGAGTTTTTGGGATTTTAAACCTTATAGCACGTGTTGGACCACGTCATGCATAAAAAAATATACTTAGATTCTTCGGACGACACGTTTGTGGGTCGGACGAATGCACAGCGTAGACGCAACGTATACCCTCCATAAATCCCCGTGGACCCCCGCAGCATCTCCGTAGAGGCTGCATAGAATGGCGTAGAGGCCTCGTAGCACGGCGTAGAGGCCTTGTAGCGTGGCGTAGAGGCCACGTAGGATAGCGTAAAGTCCGCGTAGGATCGCGTAAAGGCCGCGTAGCATGGCGTAGAGGCAGCATATATGCTGCATTGACGTCGTCGCGCGAACACTATCGTTCCGAAGAGGAATCTTTACGACTTTGTTCCTAGAAACGAAACTATAACTACCTGTGTTAGGTTAAAAGACCTGCACCCTAATTGCGTAATACACGATCTATCACAATCTGAATCGGTTTGAAATAGATTGCTAATCCATTGCTTCATAAGTTCAAAAAAAAATCTGCTCAACAACGTAAATAACGCAATGAATGTTGTTGAACTGTCAAAATGAAACAGATTAGTTGGGATCGTTTACGAAAACGTTTTATGCAAGTAGATAGTAGAAATGAAGACCCATTGTGGAGTTTTTAATAAGAATAACTCATATATCCGATCCTTACTTTCAGTAGTATGTATATGTGTTCGTTGTAACACTTGTCACCTTCTGTATGTTTCGTTGCAGATTGTACCGTACACGAAAAAAATAACCGGCCAAGTGCGTGTCGGACCACGTACAATGAGGGGTTCCGTAGCTGGGATGAACACTTATCCTAAGAACAAACTTAACATTGTAGTTGAAAAACATGTTCTCCCATACAAAATTTATGGTAGAACATGTTTTTGCAACTGCAAATTTAAGTTGGTCGATAATTAATCGTTAACTAGTAGAGCCTACTTAGCTGTGATAGCTTTCCTTTTAATTTCGTTATATATACTACTGCTGTGAATTTTTCCATAAATCCAGAACTTACCGTTTAGCTGGCAGGGGGGGGGGGGGGACTTGACTCTAACAAAAATTAGCCCTTTAAATTTAATAGTTTTTAGGTTAGTGATGGGTCGCCTCCGACTGCATCGACATCATCCTATTCCTGCAAAATTTAATTGAAATCGGCGTTAGCATGGTCTTATCTCTAACAGCCATTATCACTGTTTTCATTCACCCCCTTTGCTTTGTATCTCCGACTGCAATTAAATAATAGCATCAATTTAATTGCGCATTTTTAGAGTTCCGTACCTCAAAAGAAAAAAACAGAACCCTTATAATAATATAAGGGTTCTGTTTTTTTCTTTTGAGGTACGGAACTCTAAAAATCACTTCTCTATCACTTCGTTGTCCGTATCTGTCAGTCTGCCTGACTGTTAGTCTGCCAAGACTCTTTTTCTCAGGAACGCCTGGAGCTATCAAGTTGAAATTAATATCAAATACGTAGGTGTACAGTCTCGTGGAGCTCTAAAAAAACCAAGCTTCTAAGCCAACACAATAAAAAATACGGTCATTTGTGCGACATATTTTAATACTCGCAAATAAATCAAAACCTATAGGGCACTTCCCGTTGACCTGGAATCGTGAAATTTGGCAAGAAGCATGGTCTCACAGCACAAATAAAGGAAAAAGAAAATCGTTAATTTGTAGTTATTTTAATATTTTTGCGATTAAGTACAAACTTTGCATTTGCAGTTGGAGAATTGACAGTGACGTATATCCACTTAAGGGAGAACATGTTTTTCCACCACAATTTTTAGTTTGATTTTGGTATAAATTCATCCCAACTACGGAAGCCTTCATTGTGCGTGATCCCACACGCACTAGGCTGGATTTTTACAATTTTACAGTTTTAACAATTTCAAGCGGAGTAGGTACCTACTTATTAAGAATACTCATAATAATCATTTATATTTTCCTGTTCTTATTATAGACATGATTTTTTGTGGGTTAATCTATACTACTATTATCTTTACTATGTATACCAACTATAATATTTTAAAGAGGTAAAGTTTGGTTGTTTGTTTGTTTGTAAGTTTGTATGTATGTAGGGGGTAATCTCCGTGACTACCAGTCGGATTTGAAAAATTATTTTAGCATACGATAGCCCAATTCTTGACTATGTAACATAACGCTACGACCCTAAGGAGCCGAGCAAAAGAAAAGAACGCTAAGCGAAAACGAAGTGAAAGCGCGGGCGGGCAATAGGATGCGACGCGGTGGGTCGGGGACCGAAATTTCACGCGGACGAAGTCGCAGGCAGAAGCTAGTTCTTTTGTAAGTATTATGGCATCACTAGTGTCAGTATGTCTGTATTGTACAATACCTTGCATGTAGCTGATGTAGCCGAAAAAATTCGTAAGTATTGATAGATGCAATAGTTTTTCTCAACTTATATAAACGTACCTAGTTTTACCTATTGATTTGGTCTTCACAGTTCTACAGAGATGAACCCTTACGAATGAAAGAAAATACTTACATTTATTTGCGACTAGCTGCTGCCCGGGGCTTCGCTCGCGTAGACCCTAATTCTTTTTCTAAAATAAGAAGTAAAGCCTATCGTAGTTACTCCCTAAAACATCAGCTATCTGCCAGTGAAAGTCCCGCCAAAATCGGTCCAGCCATATCAGAGATAAGCCCGAACAAACAGACAGACAGAGAGAGAAATATTAAAAAAAAAAATTTTTGCTCTAACCGTATTATCTTTCATAAACATTTAGTAAAAAGCTGTTATTGTCCCATTACAAACAGACACTTCAATTGAATTTACTTAATTGTATAATAATGTACAACGAACCTTTATTAGATATTATTAGGTATGTATAGTTATGTAAGCATGACACGTAAAGAAAAAACACAGACACAAAAAAAGAACATAATAGTAGTATACAAAAAGTTCCTATTTAATTAAGGTAAAAATATAGTCGGGGCGAATGGCCCATAGCACGATATTTTTTTTTTTTTTTTTAAACACATTCCGTGATTCGCCTTTAGAAAATAATCAAAGACTAAACGACATACCGACACCCAAAAACGTAGGTAGGTAATTAATTTTCTATAATTGTCTGCTAACTGCATCTTGGTTCTCTCTTCAGGCTTTAACAGTTATTTTATAAAGCTCTGCTGTAGTTGTAGTAGCTACCCGATACTCCTCCAGTCTGTCTCACAGCTACTCTAGTTCAATATTCTTAGATAAGTTTGTGAGAGCCTTCTGCCTTTGCTAATCCCAAACAGACTAAACTGCTTATTTGACTCACATGTTTATCTTTTAATCCACTAGGTAGGTACCGAATCAATTCGACATTTATATATTTTTTTTGCAGAAGTTTTAATTATTGTTTTAGTTGTTATAGGTATTGGAAGTTGTCATATCTTCCCGCAGTTACTTGACAACACATAGAATGGTCCTTTGATTATCGCGGGCTATAGGAACTGACATCGTTTATAAAGCTAGCTTTATTTAAACATATCTGTGTTTTTTTTTAATTTTCTACTCAAAAATGTTAACAAAGCTAACTTCATAAAAGTACATTCTATTTACGTCAAAAAATATTAACTGTCAATCCACAGCAACGATGTGACCAACGTTAAAATATGATTAAAATATTTAGTAGTTTTAGATTAAATATTGACTTCTTTTATATTTTAAAAAACTATGGTTTGCTGTCTTGTATGGATCAGAATGTTGGGTCACAAAAGGGATGATTTGCATGCAATTGAGATGAGAATGATAAGAGGGATGTGTGTGTTACGAGAATGAATAGCATAGGAAATGAGTATAGGAGTAAAAGTCTGGAACTGGCATTAGTAACTGAAAAGTTGTGAAATTGGTTGTCATGGTATGGGCATATAGTTATGAGTATGTAGGATCTTAGCAGGTGGCGTTCTGTAGTTTCTCCTTACCCCTATGGGAAGAAGGCTCGAGTTTATGTACGTATGTAGGTCCGAGTTAGGAAATTGTTTTGATAAACATTTTGAGTATGAATGTGGATGGCTATAAGAGTAAGAGATAGAAACGATGGATGGACTGAGTGAACGATGATATGGCTTGAAAGAGGGTGACTATCAAGATGACTATTACTAAAGAAGCTATGGAAGAAAAATATATGTTGCGCCGACCCCAAATAAATTCGAATAATGGCAGGAGAATCATTATGATTGGTGGTTTAATTGTCAGTAGTTATTAAAAAAACCTACCAAGTGCTCGTGAGCTTGTCGGACGGAACCCTCAGTGCACCGCCTTCGTTTGTTATAGTTTTTGTACTGTCGATTATTTTTACCTGGTCGGATGACCAGGAAAAAATGGATTAGGATACACTTGGATTGGAGTGACTTTTATTATTAAACTTATTGTATGAGAAAATGTCAGTTGGTTAGCAATTACGGTTCTAAAGTGACAACCCAGCAGTTCAACCCTGTGAGCAGTGATGCCAGATTGGGGGGAATCCCCCCAAATTTGGGGGTTTTTTATAGTTGTGGGGGGAGAATTGGGGGGATAATATTTTTGGGGGGATATTTGGAGGGAGAAAACTGGGTGTGGGGGGAATAGGGGGATTTTTATTAACATAACTAGGCAAAGTCGCGGCTAACAGTGATGATTAAAAAATATATTAACCGAATGCATCGATTACTAATAGATCTATGTGTGAACGCGATCAAACCACTAACTAATCTGTGAAAACACACACGAAAGCAAAATGCTGCGCACGATTACTGACGATGCTGGCCGAGTAACTCTGCAGTTGCCGCGCCCCCTCGCGTCTCGCTCCGCAGGGCTCGGCTAAATCATACTTGGTCCTTGCGTTGCGCCTTGGTGATTGAAGATGGCACCATCAAAAGAAAAAAAAAAACCGCAGATATAGAAAGGAGTGGCTGAGATATAGAAAAATAAAAGTAATAAAAACTAAAACCCAACTACAGCAAAAAAGAAATTTACTCGGAAAAAATGTATGAAAGTTCAAATGACGCGCGTGAAGAGGATTCAGTAATGGAAGAATTATATATTCATTAATAAAAAAGTAAATTAATTTTAATTAAAAAATAATAAATACTTGAAAGTATTTTGTCATTTGTGGGGGTTTTTTTTTTCAAAACTTGAATTTTGGGGGTATTTCGGGGAAGGTTTGGGGGGAACGCGAAGCGGTCATCTGGCAACACTGCCTGTGAGCAAGCAAGGTTAAGCACAAAACAGTTTTGAGCCATTTCTAAAAGTCTGGCTATTACAAAAGAGCTCCAAAGGAATTTCGATCCTCAATTGAAACGTAATGTAAACGAACTATTTTCGAAAAGATTGATCACTGGTGCTAATAAGTGGATCACCTACGCCAAGAATATGCGCAAAACATCTTTTGCTTTGCTATTGCTAGGAGGATAAATTATTTTCAGAGTAGAATCTCGCATCGCGCAGTTAACACACTGCTTAAACTGTCACTGTCACTTTGTCTGTCAGTTTGACGCGCTAAATCCGAAGTCCAAAGTTTATTTTTGTTTATCATCAAATTATCTTATTTTTAGGTCAAACTTCAGTGTGTTCAGATATCAGATTATTTAGGTGTGGTAGTAATCTTTTAGAGTTGTAAATTGAGCACTAGGTGTTCTTATTGGATGATAAGTAAAAGTCTAGATATTAACTGATGTTCAGTAGATAAAGGTAATAATATTACTCTTTACGAGTTGCATTATTTTTATAAACTTTCAACCTTGGTATCAATAGTTGACACGAGTGTTTAAACTTTATTTTTATTCTAGTTTCGGATCGTAACGCCGGAGATAACTTGTAATTAGAGATAATATATTTTAATTTCAATTGTTTAAAATGTTATTAGGAAGAGTTAGCCAGCTGATATTAAGACGTTCCATTCACGTGTCTCCAAAATTAAGTCAAGCAATGGGTGTCGACGGTAATACTATTTTAGCAGAGAGTTTGAAGAAACAGGTGAGTTTTTTAACTGTTTTAGTCTTAAAATTAAAGTGAAACTTTTATCTGATTGTTTCAAAATCTATTTTGTCTCATTTCGGGTCCTTTTGATTAATTACCTTTAATTATATTGCTTTAAAATTATATTTGCAAAGGAGGTAATATACAATAAAATTGCAATTATGCAAATTTTAACAGGCAATGACCTGGTTTTATAATATTCAGTCTATGATGTTATTAAGTTATGATGAACTAACAAATATGAATTGTTCCAGGGTGTGGAATATGTGTTTGGCATAGTGGGCATACCTGTGATTGAGACTGCTCTGGCATTCCAAATGGCCGGCCTCAAATATGTGGGCATGCGCAATGAGCAGGCTGCTTGCTACGCTGCCCAGGCTGTTGGTTACCTTACAGGTAATTACGTTATTTAATTTTGTATTTACCAATAGCTAATGGCCTCTTCCTTTTTTGAAGTCTGTTACAAAACTTCTCAAAATATGTAGATAGTCAAAATAAAATACAAAATCAGCACTTTTTGAACATCGAAATTACATTAAGATAGTCCCCCAAAACGGCCACCATGCACCACTTCCTAGTGCTTTAGCTGGGAAGAAGTGGCGCAACAAGCTCCCCAGCCAGCAGCACAGCTGTCTATTCAGTTAAAAAAACATGATAATGTCCATTGCTGCTGGCTTATTATTATATTATTCAGAAAATCTAGCTAGGTAAAATAAATCCTTATCCTCCTATATATAATCCTTATAATAGTCATGCACGAACCCAAACTTGAAATACTCCAAAATACCCTGATAGCTTACCCTGGTACTTCCATTTGTAGCTTTGACATTACCTTGCCAATAAAAGTGCCTGCCTGATTGTAATTGTTCAAGCATTGTACATTTGTAAATTATTCATTTACATTGTAAATATCCCAAAATTGTAAGTGCTAAGAAATAGTGTGCTGTACATCACTATCTGAAAATAAATTATGGATAATCACTTTTATTATGATATGATAGATATAACAGGCTTTACTTGATAAGTTACATTATTATTAATTCTGTAAATTCTGTCCTAGTAAACAATTATTGGAATGTAATCAATTAGCTGTTCTAATTATTAGTTAGTCCAACACCAGATAATACGAAGGAAATAAATTAAATAGTAATGATCTCAAATGTAATCAATAACCCATTCAACTTATTGGGTGTAAAAAAAACCTTATAAATTATAAGTCTAAACCTTCTTCAATGTCATTCAATCCACAGTCCACTACAATTTTACTCCCATTTTTAATGTAAACATAATTAATATAATTATATACATAATTAGTATTATTGTTTCAAATTCCAGGAAAGCCAGGAGTATGTCTTGCAGTATCAGGTCCTGGTCTACTGCACTGCATCGGCGGTATGGCCAATGCTCAGGTGAACTGCTGGCCACTCCTAGTCATCGCCGGCTCGTGTCCACAAGACCATGAAGGCATTGGGGGGTTCCAGGAATGGCCACAGGTAAACAAATATCAAAATAAGAATCTTCCTAAAAGATAAAGAATACAGGGACATTCCCTATGTGAATAGAGTTAGGTACATTCACATATTATTAGAGATGGATTTCATAAATATCATTTTTGGTTTCCTCAACTAAAAATATTTGGTAAAGGATAAAGCAAAAATATAATTTTACAATAGAAATCAAAATTGTACACAATCTTAAACACGAAACTCACTTTTAAATATAAGTACTTAAAACAAGTTTTGTAATTATTTAATATATTCCCCATTGTCAAGATTCGGAAACTACAAAAACATAATACCTGTCTTACCTATTGTGATGCAATTTAATATAAATGGGCTTTTTTGCCGCTCAATTGACGTCATCATAAGCCTTATACAAGGTTTAAAAATAAAAGTAATGTTATCATAACTTGTTGCCAAGAAATTCTTAAATGATTAGATTAAATTCATATTTCTACTTATAAAGATCATCCAACAAAGTATGCATTCCAGATTACAAAAATGTTGATACTACTTAAATAGGTACTGACATAATTATAAATATTAGGTACCTAGGTATTTATAATTCACATTTCGCGTGTAACACAACTGAATATTCATCTCACCTTTAAAAAGGTCATTATGAAAGCATTGTGTTCTGAATAAACTCACGCCACACAGGCCCAATATTATTATCTATTGTTCCTTTTAGAATATCAGTAGGTATACCTACTGTGTTACATTTTCTGCTTATAATAAGGTATTTTAAAATTCGCTTAATTTTTTTTTAAATAGAATTCAACAATAGCTCTATGGGTGGCGAGTTGGCAACTATGACGAAGCAACTTAAACAACTGGTTCTTTGGCATTATTGTCGTAGAGCGTAAGTCGTAACAGACCCCCATGTCATAGATTAGATATTTAGACTTTGTCAGGTAGATATCGCTATCAGCGATATGACCGCCATTGTACCCTGATTATGTAACTGAGCTTTGATAAATTTTGGTGTACAATAAAGCATATTCTATTGTATATATATATATAAAATTCTAGCGAATCGAATCTATTCGCTAACTACACGTAACTACTGCTGTGCATAAGGTCCTGGGTTCGAATCCCGGTTGGGTTTTTCCATCTGGAATTTCTCAGTAGCAGCCCGGAGTCTGGATTTGTGCCCGGTTGATGGCAATAGGTTCGCCCCCTATTACATTGAACTCACACATAACTGGCGGATTGTGGGTGTACTATAGGTACACCTCTGCCCAAGCCTTCGGGGAATACAGTCGTGATGTTATGTAATATCATTTAGCTGTGATATGTCGCCCCTAGGTACCTATTACCAATCTAAGGTAGGTATCGAGTGATAAGCTACCCATTATGTTTATAATACTGCATTCAGTAAAAATCAACAATTCCGTCAATCATATAAACATGCATGTTATTGTTATAACAATGAACTTTGATCTTTTAGTTGAAGACTGCAACATAAGGTGTGAAATAAGTTTCACAGCAAATTATCGTTTTATCTAACAAAACCTTTTTTTCCACACACAGTATCACTATCCAACAAAAAACCTCTACCTTGACCTTGATTACTGATTATTGTATATTATTTCGTACTTCGTTAAAAAATACCTTGCAAAGGTAACTCCAGTAATATTTCTATGAAATAGTAACACAAAAATAGACTAACGAGGCAGCTTATAAGTATATTAATGTTGTTACGTATGTTTGCAGGTAGAGTCCAGTCGCCTATACTGCAAGTACGCGGCCCGGCCTCCCTCGCCGCGCCTCATCCCGCTGCACGTGGAGAAGGCCGTGCGCCTCGCCGCCACCGGCCGACCGGGAGTCTCCTACCTTGATATGCCCGGAACACTGCTCATGGTAACAAATTTCACTTGTAAAGCTACGTTTGCAATAGAGACTAGAGACATAGTTTAAACTGAACCTAAGGAAAGCCGCGTCAGAAAGCAAAAGTCGCTTTAAGAAGTCACATTTCTTCGATTTTGGAACTCATTTGGACAGCCTCATGACGAGTAATATCGACTCGAGGTTGTTCAAGTGGTTACGCAGCCATCACAGATTTTATGCAGACATATTATTTTATAATTATTATTAAATCATCAGTGGCCAACAAACCGGGACAATGCCAAGTAAAAGGCATCCCAAAAAGGAAGATGTTGATAAAATATTAATTACATATCTTGAAGCAACACTATTAACTTTCAGATTCATAAAACAGTAGATATTCCAAACATGCAATCTTCTTTAAATAAGTTTACCATCACTTTAAAAGATCTTTACAGAGAATTATCGCCATTAATTCTCTGTAAAGATATTCGCCACGCAAAATAAATTATGATTATTTGATTAATTCTAAACAGGCTGAAGCAGATGAAGACAAAGTACCAATAGACTTCTACAACGCTCCGCCAGTGTCCCTGGCACACCCCAACCCCGCGCTGGTGGCGCAGGCCGCCGACTTGTTGGCGAAGGCCGAGCGCCCGCTCGTCATCGTGGGCAAAGGCGCCGCCCACGCGCGGGCCGAGGATGCCATCAACAAACTCGTGGAGAACACTAAGATGCCGTTCTTACCTACGCCTATGGGTACGTGAGGAAATGATTGGTAAACTAATAAGTAAATACCGAAAGAAATATTGCTCCATCCATAGGTCTTTTTCCAAAAAGTATCAAGGATTTTCCAAACCAATGATTATTGTCAATATTCCATTATGATAAATGATCGTTAATGACGTTTATTTTTGTAACTAGGTTTAAAAAAACCCTTTTACACGTCAATAATATTTAAAAAACTAAATGAGGTCGAGGTAATGGCCCAATGAGCTTCAACATAACAGCCAAAATTTGGGAAATCTATTCACCTCTGCTGACCCTATCTGGAATACAGGCGTAATGTTATGTTGTAAAGAATCCAAATAACAGATTTATAACTACGTAATGCTATTCAGGCAAAGGAGTGGTACCGGACGAGTCAGAATACTGCGTGTCCACTGCGCGCACGCAGGCTCTGCTCAAAGCTGACGTCATCCTGCTGCTGGGCGCCCGACTTAACTGGATGCTGCACTTCGGACAACAGCCGAGGTTCGCGCCCGATGTCAAAGTTATACAGGTACTGGTGAAACTTTACTGATACACTTTTGATAATTTTTATTACTGCTCTCGAAACACATTGTATGCAGAAGTATATCTGCTATCCTCCCGATTTAAAGGACTGATCAAATATCTTATCATTTAATCAGTAAAAGCTTAGTGTAACGTTTGTGATCAGATGACCAAAATAAAAATGGCCAACTTGTTTTACCCAAACTTCTTTCCCTCACATACACACTATACACACAAATAAGACAAATATTATATAATTATTATTGTACTTACAGGTCGACATAACCCCTGAAGAGTTCCACAACAGCATCAAGTCTGAGGTGGCAGTGCACTCAGACATTAAGCCGTTCACTGAGGCCCTCGCACTCAAACTGGCAGAAAAGAAGTTCAGCCTGCAACCAGCAAGCAACAACTGGTGGCAAGCGTTGCAGCAGAAACAGAAGGCTAACACTGAGTTCGTTAAGGTATATTAATAACTAGTAAAGTCAACTTGTAAAGATATTTGTAGGTCATTTGACTCAGCGCCCTCGCATCTTAAATACAATAAATACCCACGCAGGCGCTGTAAAACCACTTTACAAAATTCGACTCCTATTATAGGAGTAACCTTATTAGACCCTGATTCTACTATTTTTGTTAACAAACCTATTTCATTTCACCAGGCACAATCGAGCAACACAACATTGCCGCTGAACTACTTCGCAGTATTCAAGACGGTTCAGGCGAACATCCCGAAGGATTCCATCATCGTGAGCGAGGGCGCCAACACGATGGATATCGGCCGCGGCATGCTGCTCAACAACAAGGCGCGACACAGGCTCGACGCTGGCACCTTCGGCACTATGGGGGTTAGTTAATGCATACGTAAACATAACACGTCATAAATATTGTAGTCTAACTATTGTTAACAGCTGTTGTTTTAAAATTTTACAATGCCTATAAAACTAAATTTCAAATGATTATTGTATGAGCGAGATTTGAGTCGTTTGTATCAATTAATCCGCCATACAATTATTTTATAAAAATTTCAATAACAAACTTCAACAATTTTCAAATCCAAAACCATAATGATGATAATCATAAATGAAAACAAACAATATATTTCTTTTGAAACATTTTCAGACACTGAATCCCTTGGATCTCTACTTAAAGACCACTGTACACATTTAATTTAAAAAAGTTTTGGTCGAACAATGAAACTCATATGCATACATGAGCCCTGAAAACATTACACTCCTTTTAGGGCAGTCGTGTAATAACACTATTTTAGATACTCCTCAAACCTTGTTTTAAAAACCAATTTCTTCATTCAAAGGTGGGTCCTGGATTTGCGGTAGCCGCAGCGATGTGGTGCCGCGACTACGCGCCAGGCAAACGCGTCATCTGTGTCGAAGGAGACTCGGCCTTCGGATTCTCTGGTATGTTATCATTTAACCAGTATAAATAATACAATACAATGAGTTTAAACTTGTTTCATATTATAACACTAACAAAGTCAGGGAATGTCAATAATTTAATGTTACATTATGAATCATTATGATTGTCCAAGCTGTTTTCTTCTGAGTCGTAGAAATAGGTTTGTATTATTGATGCTTTTATGATGTTTCGTAGGTATGGAGATCGAAACTATGTTCCGGTACAAGCTGCCTGTTATTATCGTCATAGTAAACAACAGCGGTATTTACAGCGGCTTCCCTAAAGACGTTATGGAAGATATACAGTCTGGTGGCGATATTGCTCAGTGGTAAGTTATGGGATAACTTCAACCCTACATAACAATAAGTAATACTACGAGTTTGCAAATGGATTAAATTATTATTAGCGGTACTTGGTTTTCTACATGAACATAAGGGTGGTTATAATTTACAACCCTTTTAATTTCCAGCACTCCACCAACTGCCCTCGGCTGCGAAATTAGGTATGAGAAGATGATGGAAATGTTTGGTGAGACTGGACACCTCTGCCGCACCGTTGAAGAGATCGAGGCCGCCGTCAAGAAAGCCGTAGCAGTAACAGATAAGCCCAGCATAATCAACATACTTATTGACCCACAGTCCAACAGGAAACCACAGACATTCAACTGGCTGACTGAATCTAAACTGTGATATTGCAATTTATACCTAATAATTTAAACAATTTTTGTACGAACAATTACATGAACAGGGTGGTGGGGGCTTGAGTGTTAAAACTGACTTCAAAGAACTACATTCTTATTGCATTTCTTGTGAAATACATGTATTAATAATGTATAATAAAATATATTTATAACTGTATATAATATTATTTTTTGTTACTGTGTTAAGGTACTTAAAAATAAAACAAGCATGGACTTTGATATTGTCTGTAATTGAGTCATACTTATTTATGGTCACATTGTTGTAATTTGTATATAATGAACTTAAAAATATATATAAACTTTACATTATAAACTAAATCCCTGTATTTTCATTTAACTCCTGGAGGCAAATGAATCTGCTGTCTTGGTTGTCCAGAGCAACATAAGATGAGCAGTAGTTGTATAAGTAATATACTTTACATTTTGCTGAGGCAACCAATCAAAAAGTTCTCTATCACAGTTTGTGCTGGAAAGAAAAAACAAAGAACATTTAAAAAATATTATTACCAAAAACTTATCCTATTTAAACTAAATGAATAATATAAATAATTACCCAGTTTGCAGTTATTGGTAGTGGTCAGTGTGTAAGCATCTTGGTCATAATCATTGGTAAGAGTGAGATCAGCTCCTCGGACGAGAAGCTCATTGCAAGTATATGGGAAGTCAGCTGCTGCTGCATACATCAATGCGGTGCTACCAGACTGAAACAATTATCACATCATAATAAATAAATGCCAATATAAGACTATAAGAGATCAAAGGTAAGTGATACTAACATCATCTTGTATATCAGCATCAGCTCCTTCATTCAGAAGAAACTTCACAACCTCATGGTGTCCCCCCGCAGCTGCCAAGTGTAGTGCCGTCTCACCCTCTGGACCCCGCATGTTAACATTGGCACCGCACCTAGTTATAAAGATAGCTTTTATATGTGGCAGAAATTAGTTAAAACAATTTATACAATGAACTAAAAGTTGCTAAGAACAGACTCCTCCCTGCCCTTTGTCATTAAATACCAAAATCAATCTAAGTGCAGACAAAGAACAAAGGATCCCCTGCAGTGTACTCACCATACTAAGTCTTGGCAGCTGTTTAACTGTCCATAGCTGGCTGCCCAGTGCAGGGCAGTGAGTCCATGCTCATCAGTGATGTCAACATACTGCTCCAGTTTCACGTCGTCACGGGTTATTTCACCGCGGCCAGCCTTCGCGTGTAAGCTACAATCTGGCTGGGGTAACTCCGGGACTCGCGCCTGCGTATTACCTGCAAAAGCAACCTTGAACGTTATACTTACCTACTTCAAACCCACAAAGAAACTCCTAGAAATCAATAGATGTAGACGTCGTGCTAGGATAAAATTACATTGAAAACGACATTACCTCTTTGTAAATTGGTTAACGCGGTGCACTGGACGGATTTATAGGGCGTAAATGCACTTTTTCTTACACCGTTTAAATTGGGCGCCCATCGTTGATAGCCTCCGCTACCACTTTTACTGCTATCCTGACTTCCCGAATCATATTCAAACTTGTAGGACTCCAAATTTTCTTGTTTTTCTTGCTTTATATCAATGTTTTTGCCCTCGTGCTTGACAGAAACAGCTTCTTCCATGTTTTCTGATTGTTTTGATAAATAGAATTAAATAGATTTCAATGAATCAACAACACAAAGATCAAAGACAACAATAAATTGAATGAATGAATCCACAGAATGAATCAAAGAGGAACAGCAGTAGGTTCGGTGAGGTTCGGAATGGTTCGGAACTTTGATAAATTGACAGTTCGTTTTGTTAAGTTGTCAGAAATTATATTCTCGAGAGTCGAGAATATCAGTGTATAATTTCGCAATAATTACCCAACCAAAACCTTATCCAAAGAAAAAACATACTTTTACCAGCTGATGAGAGCCAGATTATGTGTGAAAATCCGTACATGACGATTGAAAAATAAGCCCTGACCTAAATAAGGGCTTAGCATCCAGCCTTATTTAAGTCAGGTCTTATCGGCGACTACTGTTTGCTTTTGGACGATTAGCGATTTAGTAATTTTTTCAGATGCTCGATTCAATCATTCAACGCATATTTGTAATAATTATTATTCTAGCAATCAGAGATATCGCTTTTCGGAAGCTTGATTTCTCCGCCAAACAATTCAACATCATTAGAAAACGCAATTTTTAAACCGTACTAATGCGGAACGAGTAGCGTCGAAGTGATCGCTGAAACGTGTGTTTTGCTATTGTGCCCGAACGAACAGTCGCTAAGAATCATCTGCTGTTGCCCATAAAGCTAGTATCAATCTTCCAGAAAGCGAATAAATCCCTACTCACTGATACTAAAATGCATGTCTGCTAAGAACCTTCTATTTATAAGTAAGCACTTAATATTTTTTTTGGATTTTGTACGAAAAGGGTTAAAACGGGACCCCAATACTAGGTCAACGAATTTGGCTGAGTCTGTTTCGGCAAAAAACCGACAACTCGCTAACGCCATACATACGCCCGATTCGGGTGCGGGCGGGCCGACGATTCTGGCAGTTTTTTGCCGAAACAAACTCCAGCCGAAATCGGATTTTTTTGCCGAAACCGAAACCGAACCTTCGGGCGGTCATTAATTATTACGCTAGTTGTCGCAGCTCGACACGGAGTAATCATTGAACACCGCCATCCACGTTCAAAAGTCATGTTGGAGTGTATCACTCGTAGAAAGTATAAGTACTTGCTATGTAGTTGCCAAGCCTGTAGACCAACCAAACCAAGCCTGGTTTGGTTAGTCCACAGGCTTGGTTCAACTAAATTGGCAATTTGGCAGCCAGAACAAGGCGTAGTCTTCTCTGTCGTTCCCTCAATGCTGAGGATCGCGACCACATACGACGCGTCTCCAAGCTATGCGGTCTTCTGTTCTGTGGACCGCTTGGTAAATGCTGCCTCCAACAGCCCTCTTGATCGCGTCTGACCATCTTGTCGGTGCTCTGCCTTGAGCGCGTTTCCCTTCCACCCGGCCCAGTATCATAAGCCTTTCCAGACCATGCTGCAATGCTTAGCCTCTGGCCAAGGTAAATGCCAGCTCTTTGGTCACGAGCAGTGTCAACCAACCGTTCAGAGATTCTGGGGTCCGAGTGTTTGAACCCCAAGCGGCTCGAAAATATAATACCTAACCAATATGGTTAAATTATTTACGCCGCTTGAGGTTTTCCGCAGCCGTAGCAGCAAGGCCAGCCCAGCACGCCTAGCCTAGCCAGGAAGATAGGATGGCGCAGGAGTATCGACACGACACATGTTGCGTTCACAGAGTTCTTTTCGTTGCGTTCCACACTAAACACAAAGACCTTCCATGGAATTAATGTTTATATGACGGCCAAAAGAAAAAAAAAAGACGGCGTACTGTCAAGTGTCAGTGTCAAGTCAAGCGGTGTCAGTGTCAAATCATCTGCCAATTTCAAAACAAACGTTCGGATTGGGTCGGTCGTCGGTCGCTTACTTTTGCGTTTACATCAATGTTTTACATGTATTTATTTTACTACTTACTTGAATTAACATTTTGTTTAAAAACTGTTGTCTGCCTTCGCGAATTTGTTCTGTAATATTATTTTAACCCAAAACAAAAATGTCAGCACTAGGAAACGAGAGTCAAGTAACCAAACAGTTGCAACAAGACTTACAAAATGAATTAAACACTGCTAATCAACTGTTAAGGCTAATGTAAGTAAAGTTTTTATGTGATATCTATTTACTGTATTCGTGATATAAATTACTTACTTTATTACTCACTATTACCTAAGTAGAGCATGTTTTCAGTAAGTTGGCTACTACGTTTCTGCTCTGTAGTCTATTAAACATGCCAGTTCCGCCAGTTCTTAACATTTGAATTGAGCCGATAAAGCGCAATTGAGAGCCGCTATAAAATTTGACGCTTACTATACGTTTTAATAATATGATTATATGCTTTGTAGATCAGTAGAACTGCAACAAATCAAACACTTCACTAGGCCTGGGGGAGACTTTGAAGCTAACGTTTTAAAGGTAAATATTAGGTTTATCTACCAATTAAATGAAAGAAATACTAAAGTATACCTATTGAGAAAGCAATTTTAAAGTGAATATGAAACTCTGTAAGTACATTAAAGTTAGAACCAATGATTTTTTTGTAAGCATTTTCTTATTTCATTCCAGAACACAACTCTAATCAAGGAATTAGCAAAACTTCAACAAGTTGACTTACAGAACTTGCCTCCTTTCACTAGAAAACATATAGATATGAGTGTGCATGCAAACGAAAATGTGTCTTATGAGGAACATAATACTTTTAGAAATGACTCTGAAGTAGAAGAGAGCCAGTGAATGCAATCAGTTAAAGGTACACAAGATGGTTAGAAAGAAAAGCAGTAAATACCAACATGTTGCGTCTGTGATTGTTGATAGCTTTTTTTTTAAAATATATAAGTTAATTTATGATTAGCAACTGTTTCACCATGTTTTTGAGATTTGAATGTCACTTAATGCAACATTTATAAATAAACCCCTAAGGCCTCCCGCGCTCTAGGCAGCCTGGCTGCGGCAGCCAGTAAAACATATGACGTTGTATAGGAGCCCGCGCACTAGGCAGCCAAGAATTTTCTCAATATTCCGGCTGCCGCAGCCTGGCTGCCGCAGCCAGGCTGCCTAGTGCGCGCCTGCCCTAAATGTATATTTAATAAATAACATAAAAGAAAAAAAAGCATAAAGCTTTCTCAGTGGAATTTATTGTCTCGTTGTCTGTTTGTCTTATATTTATAAAGAGTAAGGTAGGTTTTGAGTTGATTATTCAACTCTCTGTTCTGTTGAATTCTTGTGATTTGTAAGATCTAGTGCTTAAGTTATAAGAATAAAAACACCTTTATACATAAATTCTTTTATTTGTGACTAATTTATTCATTAATCACAATATTATTAACTTAACTTAGTATAAAATCTTTATTAACAGAGTAACATATACAAGGCAACATGCATTTTATTTTTGAGCTTCATTAACTCTAGGCCATATGCTTACAGTAAATAAAAATTATTGTTGTACAATATTTTTCTAGTTGGCAGACTGTTTATAGAAATCTTTGATCACATTAGAAGCGACAAGTTTCGTCCACTTCAGAGTTTCATTATTATCCTAATATAAATGTTGATTGAATAACTTTTAACATTTATTTTAGATCAGAGTTAATTATTATTAGTACCTAATGAAAAACAAGATAGACCTTCGTGAGCTTACTGCTTAAGTTTTCTTACATTCTTCATTCATTTCAATTCCATTCTCCAACTTGTATTTGGAATTCATCTATAGTATACTCTTATTTACAAGTTTTAGCTCCCCAAGTATTTAGAGAAATATATACTAATCTGAAACATGCGAGAGGAAAATATAAACGTAATTTATAAAATCCATAATATTCCCTCCTCAATAAAGCCATGGTAACAGCTTAAGACTAGATAAACTACAAAATAACATTATGAATTATTGAAATACAGCTGCTTTTTCTTTGAACAATTGCCTCCGCATAGCCTTTTCTTCGGCCTCTCTGCGTTTCTCTTCTTGTTCTTGTATAATTTCGTTGTGGAATCTGTTGCTCTTGGAGAGTTCTTCAATCTTAGCTTCGAAGAAAGTTTTCGCTCCGTTCACTCCGACTTGGTCCACGTTGATCTCTGTGAGTCGTGCGAATGCGTCCAGACCGGAGTCTGTCTCCAGTTCCCCCGCACGCGCTTTTCTGCAAAACAAAAACAACTAACATTAGAATGAGACCGGACCAATGTGCATTTAGGTATTGAAGGGTGTGAAGTACTAGATCTACTCAATGACGACAGGACTCTTCAAACCATATGGTTTTATTGTTACCCATTTTAAATCGAAGCACTGACTCAACCACCAACATTGTGACAAAATTGTGGCTTTGTGAGTCAACTCGTAGTACGTACCTACCTAAATAATTGGTAGGTAATACATTGTTGTGTGTAACCGTTACCGTTGGTGACGCAGGTGTTGGACTGTACCTATCAGTAAAATGTTACCTACTGTTGTAATGCAGGATGCAGGATTCCTTCCCGGTTAATACAAACAGGCTAAAAAGTCTATTCTATGTGGTCTACAATTTTTCCAACTTTAAACCAATTTTTTTTGCTGGTGTTAGGTAGGTACCTACTCTCAATTTGATCGCAAAAAATAATTATAATATTAAGTATGTCGTTAACTTTGGACATAATATCATAACATTAGTAATCAGTAGGTACGTCGTTATAGCTGCCAGACCTTGCCACGTACTACAGCGAGTTATTTTAAACCAACCAAGGATGTTATAAACCTTTTTTTTTAAACCGAAAATTTTTCTTTTAATTAACACTGACTCCAAATGTAATTATGTAGGCCATAGGCACTTTTACTTTATTTTGTGATGCGGAAATCGAACCCTGTCAACCGATCCACTGCGCTATAGTTCTTAAAGAAACGAATTGGAGGGCGTAGGTACGTAGCCGATTCCTCCCTACACTTATGCCTTATCTTTCAATTTCAACTTTATAGGTAGTGCTGATAAAAACTAAATGGTTTTAATTACCTGTAAATAAGTAAAAATTCTCGGAAACTAATTCTGTTGTCCCCATCTTCATCAACCTCTGAGATCATAGCCTTCAGTCCAAGATGAGTCTGTGGTGCTCCTAGTCGCTCCATCATTCTTTTCACTTCAGTCAGGTCTAGGTACCCGTCGCGACCTTCATCGAATCTAAAACAAAGAAAAATATTGCTTAATACTGGTCTTGCAAAACTCGGTAAGTACCTATCAAACTATAAATACGTGATACGATGTTCGTACTTCGCATCTAAAAGTGAAACTCCGACATAGTCTTTGAATTACATAAATTAATAACTTTCGTCCCTTTTAGGACTACGGTGATACGATGTGTTATGTAAGGGCCTGTGCACACCACGTTTTTTAAACGCTTTTATCCTGCAAAAAAGGTCTGACTTGCGTGCGTATCGTAAAAAACGTGGTGTGCACAGGCCCTAAGTTATACGCAGTGTCGTAGGTACCTACGTAGTTTTAAAGGCTCCCGCAGACAGGCGCGGCTGTGGTGGAACAATTTCTATGAGAACTGTAGGTACAGTAGAACAATTACAGGGGCCTAAGTCTACTAATTTAGAAACGTTACAATGGTCTCTCAATGGTGAGTTTTTGACTTGCCATACAAAAACTTTCAAAAACTTACCATTGAGAGATAATTGTAACGTTTATAAATTAGTAGACTTAGGCCCCTGGTGTCGCGTCACAACTGTCTTCGGGAGCCTTAATGCAAGCCTAGGTTAATTAAAACTAGGTACTAGTAATGTGCGCTAACAGGCCTTGCACAGATGGGGTGTCGGATCGGTTTTTTAAATGGTAACGGTGCCCGTTCCAATGAGCAGCCACGGGGGTGGTTTTAGTGAGGTAAAAATCCCACACTCCCCGGTCTTATCCACAAACCTCCGGGCAGGTTTTGAAGGATCCCCCAAAAAAAAAAAGGTAGTACCTATAGGTAGGTTAGCTCTACTAATTAGCATCACGATTAATAATTACGGGCACTCTGCTCAGCTGCGCATACAACCTTGTGTAATGGGTAAATTTTTCAGCACGACTTTTATAAATGGCTAGAACTCGTCTCCCTCGCCCGTAGAAGAGTAGGTTGATAAGGTCTAGATTTATCCGAATAGCAGAATGTTAGTGTTGTCATATTTATTGTTGGTGGTAATCACAAATAGTTACTACAAGCGATGCATCATAAATATAGTAAGCCTCGAAGAATTCATAACCATACATGATGGGGAATGATGATATGTCTGTAGGAAGAGTGTCAAAATAAATACAACAAGGAAAGTTCTCTGTCTCTGTAGCATATTAGAAAGAAGACATACATTCTATGCCACATAATGGAACGAATGACCGTTACGTTATTCAGTGTCATGTACGGGGAATGCTAATTTATATACGTTTAAATATGCCACTTTCGCTCAACTCCACATGCTTTGAAGAAGAAAATTTATACGAAAATTTGTATAATCAATCAATGAACTGTGCCTCATCAGCATATATTATATAGATAGCATTCGTATTTTAAGAAAGTTAGAAGATGGATTATATTATGATTATATCACTGATATCTTTTCTTAAACCTTATAACTATTATGTGATATAATTATATAAATGAGCAAACGCCCGCCCGCCGGCTTGATGTGACGAGTTGATGACTAAGAGAAGTTGTGACAGATTGAACCTGCAGAAAAGGCACATAGGTACCTGCCCAGAGAAGTGTGCTGGTAGCATATGGGGAAAACCCGTGCTCAGCAGTGGAGCAGCAGAAGGTTGAATTTAAAAAAAGCTATTATCAAAATTTTTGGGAATTCCTTCTATTAAGTTCATTTCACTAATTCAGGCAATTACTTAGTTAAACTTTTTGCTCAGTCAAATTTGTGGTTGCTTCACATTTGGTTTGGTAGCTAGGTGGGTACCTATACCTACCTACTTATCGTGTGGAAGTGCTTTAACAAGCAAATATGACTAAGACCTTGTTGATATGGGAAGCACGTTCCTGTTTCACGTATTTCACCTAGTTACATTATTGCGTGAAATATTGTTGTTAGTAGTAGGTAGTCTAGGTAGCGACACTACTCAAACAATACAATTTCTAAGAAAACTTCACGGTTGAACAGTTACCAGTGTCGCGTCACGCCAGTCTACACGAGGCTTAAGATATAAGTATCTTATTCTTAAGTAGGTACCTACCTTATTTAACATACAGACTAATGGATTAAGGCTCCCGTAAGCAGGCACGCAGGCACCAGAGTTGGGTCGCGCCTGTCTGCGGGGCAGCCTTTATTTTCCTCTCTCTACCCACGTAGTAGTAAAACTATTAAGTAGGTATATAAATACCTATCTATGTAGATACATAGGTATTAATCAAAGGTGAACCTTACCCGTATGGATAGTTATATAATTTAAACATGATACCCACCTACCTACCTACCTACCCACCTTCTTATTGAGCGTGCTACATATGTTTTGTTTTCCTGGTTCATTGCGTATCCGAGTATCCGATAAAGCGATAGTAAATAATGATACTTATGTAGATATAAACCTAGGTAAGTACCTTCTTATATGTTATTTATATTTTAGCTATTATCTAAACACATCTATTTTTTACGGCTAAGCATCCAATTTTAACCTTATGTTCCAATTTATCTTATTTATCATAATTATTTTATAAGTTTAGGTCAGTAATTAAACCATAAACGGAGTTTTAGTGGCTAAAGAAAGAGATATGAGTAAGTAAGTAATAAAATTTATACCCGCACTAAAACATCAATATTTTTCTATGCTCGAAGTTACATAAGTATCTAAGCGGGTATGTAGATGTACCTTGACCTGTCCGTCTAATGTGTAAAATAATGCAAATTTTCTATGTCTAGCAAAGTCACATAATACTACCTATATACCATATACGTAGGTACCTATGTTCGTGGAGTGACTACCTACTGTGTGATAGAGTGGCGCACAAGCAAGGCCATGTGTCCCCTTATATCATTAGCAAGGAACCAACTGCGAATTGATACAAATAGTAGGTAGGTACATAGTTGGTGGTACTTGTATCATAAAACACGGGAACCGTAAAACTAAGATTTATCGTATCCTTTCGAGATAAGTTATTGTACCTCACCTACTCTACTAGATAATACTTTCTTCTAATGGTTTAAGGCTCGTACACACTGGTGCGACAAGGGTAGCGCTGCCTATCGCGCCAGTGTGTACGAGCCGTTATGAAGAACAATAAATTTTTCTGACAGTATGTAAGTTTGTACCTACCTAATGTCTGCTGTTTCCAATCATGTATCTCTTTGAAGCTACATAGGTACCTTATATATATAGTACCCACTTACCTACTTATAGTTTTATTTTCAATATTGAATGCTAAGTTGTAAGTACAGTATCCACTGTAATCTTTGAAATTAAAGATCAAAACAAATCATGCCTTTCTCAAGTTCTAAAGTTGGTCTGTTATTTATATTTTATGGTCTGAGTGTATCCACGCGACAGCGTATCAAACAAACGGTCAGTCGGACATAAATAGTAAGTGGGTACAGGTACAGACTAGGTATCTTTTTTATCTCGGTATGCAGAACAGCTAATGTATGTAGGTTGTTATAGACACGGGTTACAAATCGCATTGTCTTGGTCAATGGTCTTGGTAGTTGTTTCAAGGTAAGTGAAGGCATAGTTTAGTCACACAAATCATGTTTATAGGTTCCCGCAGACAGGCGCGACGTGACGGTGTGAGTGTGTGACGCGATTGTGGTAGAACGATTTCCATGAAGTTTTCATAGAAATTGTGTGTCTGCGGGAGCCTTAAAAGTATTTGACTTCCATGAACCAATAGATTGTTGCGGTGTTAGATAAGTAAATAGAAAGAATAAAAACAATCAAGTCTAATGTCAATGAATGAACAATTGTAACATTGCCAGCTATATATTTCCCTACCTAATCTACTATTTCGCATGAACCTATGTATAGGTATAGGTACCTACACACATCTGTTGAAAGCCGATGCCTGCATTATAATCTTGTTAAACTTGTTTGTCACTAGTAAACAGGCGTTTAGATGCAATATTTTCTTGCTCAGTTCACTTTTACTTACACACTACAGAAGTCTCGTTTTCTATGTTTAATTTACGCACAAAAAAATAATGAAAACCCATAACAAAACATGACGTGTGTAAAATACAATAAACTCTCGATGCTGTCAGTCTGTTACAGCTTCTGTGTCTTTTATACCTATTTAGGTATAGGTAGGTACAGACCTATGATATTCTCTCATACCGAGTTCCCTAAACAGTCAAGACTCGCTGCGGGGGACATTTTGACTCATGTGTTTTTACGATGCTTAGCGCAAACAATTACTAATGTTGTGGTTTCGAATATTATACAAGTATCCCAATGACGTAAGTTAGTGATAGATAACAAAGTATTAAAGTCATCCTTTAATTGTTTGTTTAATAAATCGTGTTTTATTTTATAGAGACGAAGAATAGTTACCCATAGTGTTAATTTAAACAATGTCCAGTAGATTAATCAAGGAAGGAAGCGACTTCTATGTCAAAACGGTGCGCGGTCATCGATCACTATTACCTATTAGTGATCGATATTCGCGGTGCTATGTCGCTCATAGTACCGCACCCTAATTGCGTAATACACGATCTATCACAATTTGTATCGGTTTGAAACAAATTGCTAATCCATTGCTTCATAAGTTGGAAAAAAAATCTGCTCAACAACGTAAATACAAGAACAAACGCAATGCATGTTGTTGAACTATCAAAATGAAACAAATTCATCGGAATCGTTTACGAAAACGTTTTACGCAATTAGATAGCCGTTCGATTCAAACTTAATGGCGGCTCGGAAGTTAGCTACTCGCTGCGCAGTACCCCACCCCTCACCCCCGCTGACACATGAAATTGTTACTGCGCAGCGACTCGCCCCATGTTCCGAGTCGCCATTAAATTTGTATCGAACTGGAGCAGGCACCGAAAACCTTTATATATAGGTACCGGTTACACACACAGGCGATGCGCGCCCTTTGACTAATGCCGACAGCATGTGTAAGATAGAGGTATTTTAGTTCGGTAATTATACTGCTTGTATTCAATGTAAGGTCACCTTTAAATATACCTGTAAAAAATATAAATGTACCTAACCGAAAAAACCCTGTATTGATCATACTGATTTCGGTCCCTGCAGGGTAGGCAATGGCATGAGTTACTCCAAAAAGGAGGATCGAGGGTCTATGTTCGACATTGTTTTTTTTTGTATGTTCATGGATATTTTCTTCAATAATTGATAGAGGAAGCTTGCGCAGTGGTCCCATATAAAATTAAATTTACTTGAGTAGTTTTTGAGTTAGCTTCAATAATAAGTAACTTTCCCACTTAGGTAGTCTATATGAATGATGTTCTATTAAGTCCGTGTCACTATTTTTTACATAGCAGACAGAATTCGAGCTTTGTATGGGGTAGGTTCCACAACTAAAAAGAGATATAAAAACTTTTACAAGAAAATAAACAACTTGCAAAAAAAGACACCGAGTTCCGCAATTAAAGTTATTTTTCACTTTGTTGTATTCGTATATTTATTGCAAGTTGTTTATGTTTTTGTACAGTAAAGCGGTTTAAAACCCTTCAAACCTAGCAGTTACTGTACAAAAATATACTAACCCATTCTTGGTAAAGGGTTAGGTACTCTTATACAATAACAGTTGAAGGGTAGTGTTATCCTTATACAATAACAGTTGGATTTGAAGGGTTAAGGGTTACCCCTATACAATAACAGTTTTGTTTGAAGGGGTTAATATACGCATTCGTATTCATGGTACTTGTTAGAGTTACCCTTAAGGCTCGTACACACTGGCGCGACTTGTCGCGCGACGCGACTTTAACAATACAATTTCTAATAAAACTTCACGATTGGACAATTGCCGGTGTCGCGTCGCGCGACAAGTCGCGCCAGTGTGTACGAGCCTTTATACTCTAAGAGTAGGTATGGTATGTCTTGAACGATATAATTGTCTACAGAAAGCATGGTTCATTTTAGATACCTAATTAGCCATTAAATGAATGTACTTACTTAATTATCTCATTATTATGTATTTATCATATTTGCACACTGTGACAAAATAAACAAACCAACTACCTGTGTTTACATATTCGTTGAGCTATCTTCTGTTGAACCAACCTACATAAAATGCTCAGAAATCGATAACCGATAGACGCGTTATTTTCTTTACCTACTTAAAACACGATTAGGTAACATTTCATGCCACGCACTACCCTATAAAACATCATGTCTTGGAACTATCCTATAAACACCCACGGAAATGAGGCCAGTCATAATAAAATGCCATTACAGTGTCCTACTACAGACCAGACGCTTCTAATGAATTCTGTAACCTCTGCGCCTCCATCTATCCATCAAATCTATTAGCCATGCTAGTATTCAAATTAATTAAGTGGGTAGGATATAATGAATTCGCAACTTGTATGGTTCGATCGCATAATTGAAGCAAAGGACCTATAATAAAATAAGTCGATAACAACCTTGACATCAAAATATGTATATGCTTGAGCCCTATAAATAACACACACACAACTACGTTTGAAAACTTCCTACTCACAGCTCTACAGGTATACGTGAACCTTTGTATATTTAAGAGGTGTGTTGATTCCCTCCTACAGTTTGGAGGTACTCATAGGGAATTGTAAAGCTCACCCTCTCTGCCCTATTTTTCTAGAGCGCTTTTGTTTTTTTTCTTTCAAACCCTACTTCAGTTTTCAGAATGAGGTCGTTCTTGTTTTGTATGAAAATTATCGACGATAGCTCCATGCTTGTTGTTGATATCGCAATTATTATAACAGCCAACCGTCGCTAACAGTTCTCTCTATTAATGTCATGTGACATACTTTTTCGTGTCTACTGTTAAGAAATTGTAGTTCGCAGACCATTTTTTTTGCCATTTAATGTCGACATTCATCATAATTATTACTGTTAGAAGCAATTGAATCTGATAATTTCTAAGAAACATTATGTAGGTACCTACTTGTCTAGGCTTTATTTCTGTGTCAGGACTGCATAAGATGAATGATTGCAGTTGTTACGTGACCGTAGCGTCAATTAAGTCTCGATTACGTAAAGTCATTTCAATTTTGGCGAATTTCCAACCATAGCGCCGTATAGCGATGTTTGGAATACGTTACCCTATGTGTCTGTGTTTTTAGATAAAGGAAGAATATTTTTGAAAAGCATTTTATTCATGCTGTAGTCGAAAAAGTAAGACTAGGACTCGCCGTCCTTTAGTTAAACAACAGAAAAATGACCTTCTAAAACTTAATATTGAATGCTCAACATCTTTTGATATCTCCAACAAACACCTTGTTAACACCTTGATGTAACTTAAGGTAGGTATATATATATGTATTTATTAAAAACGTGATCGCCATTTTTAGCAGTGTCGTCGGTTAAAACATTAGTCACGTCTTACAGCGCTAAAGGAATTTCGTTTCTGCTTTTCTTCCTTCCAGTAAGTTCTGGCAGTGAACCCAACATTTCTGGTGAGTTCGGAGTTGCATTGCACTGCAACCGCACAATGCAATGTTGTTGCAACACAAATAGAATGTAAATTGTCTGTGAAACGAAACTCTGTCTCAATCTCAACCATGTGCTCGTGTGATTGTTATTGTATCTTACCAGTTTTTAGGAAGTATTCATCTAGAGTTGGTAAGCGGCTCGAGCGCAGTAATTACTTAGGTAGTTGTTTACAGTGCAGAAATAAAAACAAGCCTTGAGTCATGAATTGGCTATACTTAAATACATATACATTTAGGAGCATTCAACTCTTCTGCCTGAGATACACGAGGCTAGCTGGAACCTCGGTATACGTCGGTATGTCTACACGATGCTAGTAAATATTAAGCCAATAGCATTACGGTGACTTGGTCCGTAGAATTGGTAAAATGATTCCATGGGTAGGTACTATCTTCGCCGGCGACACGAGGGTAGTATACAAGCCAGGATAGTAAAATTGGTGGTGGGGGCGGTACTAGCTCAAAACCCCATCCTATTAAACTATCACACTAATTTAATATCTCTCACTAGCTTACTGGCCTAAAAATGAGGATAGTTATGTATACACAACGCTAGAGTGACTACCTTGCTATCTTACTAGCACTATCTAGAACCCGGGCATTATGTAGAAGAGGATAATATAATGCAGATTTCAATGCGCAATCACCGAAGCATATTTAGACACAAAAAAAACCAACCGACTTCCAAAAAAAACACTAGAAAGTGAAAAATAACTTTAATTTCGGAAGTCGGTGTCTTTGGTTTTGAATTTTCGTTTTAAGCCACCGACTTCCGAAATTAAAGTTATTTTTCACTTTCTAGTGTTTTTTTTGGAAGTCGGTTGGTTTTTTTTTGTAAAAAGTTTTTATTTTTCACTTTTTAGTTGTGGTACCTACCCCCTACTAGTTCGAATATCACGACCTGCTATGTAAATAACAGTGACAGGAAAATGTTAAGAGATCGTCCATATAGGCTAAGTGGGAAAAATACGTATTAATGAAGCTAACTCAAAAAGTACTCAAGCTAAGTTAATAAAATTTATATGGGACCACTTTGAGAGCATACCCTTTCAAACAAAAAAAGAATTTTTAAAATCCGTTCACAATTGACGAAAATATCGACGGACATACAAAAAAAAAAAAAAAAAAAAAAAAAACATACATACGCTACGAACATATAACCTCCTCCTTTTTGGAAGTCGGTTAAAAATACGCCCAAAACCTGTCTACTTTTTCAATGAGAGCTTGAGGTCTCAGATAAAAAGATGAATCTAGTGGCATGACATACATAATTACGTAATAGACATTTAGAAATATTTTCGGAATTTGATTACAGCATCTCTACATGCAAATGTCCGAATTCCGGACTTTAATGTATTTTTGAAATTTAAATAATTAGGTACGTGTTTTTAACTCGTCTCGCTCGCATGATTCATGTATTGTTACTAATGCCATATTCGGATCGTATGACTATAACATTATATCCTGTAGTAGCACTATGTTCCCTATCAAAATATTGAAATGATACTTATGTGATGGTGAGTTGGGTTCAAATATCGTGAGACAATACATTTACTGCCGCTATGGTGTCCCGTATAGGGACTATGTAATATGTATAGTAACGATCTCTGGGGAATCCAGTAATTGTTATCTAATCAGACGATAATTAAGATATCTATTGGTTACAAAAAGGAGAGGAATTGAACTCTATTTTTAAGACAGTTTTTTTCCTACCCGCGTTTTACAATTATGAATTCTAGTCAAGGTTTGGTATAAATAATAAGATACAATCTAATAGACTTCCGTCACGGTGATTAACAACCGTTAATTATTTAAATCTACACCTACTGACGAAATGTTATTAATGGACATAAAACACGACTGAGCATAATATTTCGTCAATGGGATTAGGCAACAGCCGATACGTGCTTTCCTTTAAAAATAGTAGCTTTGCATGTTAGCCTCCATGGAACAGTTTAAATATCGTAAACTACGAGTTAAACCGTGAAAACATAAAATTATTTTTACGATTGCTTACCCTACTACTACGTCGTGAGGTTTCGTGCACATAATTACTTACCTACTATGTTTACAAACACTTATTTCTAAATTAGTGGGTACATACTCATTCGTCTTAAGTTTACCATGCCCATCGTCTAAGTCATTCTAAACATTTCTCTATTAATTAATGTTGTATCTACTCTGGAATCTACCTACACTCAATTCTCATCAACACATAATTCACATTTCCAAGTATTTGCAAGATAGATAGCAGGTGCAGTCATCATCAACGTAAAGCGTCAACCAGGAAGCTATTAAGTGTTCGACTAAAGTTATTAAGTCATCGGATGTGTCCATTACGCGCAGTCATCGTATCTCAATATCAGCTGTTTAATCAATGTGATTCACTGCGTTAATGACCTATTACGTGTTGTTGATTTACATGCTTGCGGAAACAGGGTAAGGTTAAGTCGACGTCATAAAACAAGGAGTAAAGTGCGTAAGGTGTGACTCATTGCGATCATTGATTTTGTCGCGTCGCACTTTATCAGCACCAGTTCCCGCCTCACTTCCTCCCGAACCGAATGCACTCTGACCAATTTTAATAATATATATAGAATGCGCTGCCAGTCAACTTGACTCTTTAAAAAAAAACAAGTTTCATATGCCCAGTTTTTCAGAATTCTGCTAAAATTTGAAACAGCAGTTCCTGAATTACAAATGCTACTACGAAATTAGTACTACGGAAATGTACAGCTTGAAAGTTGTAACACTAGGCTAATCTGAAGGTTGAATGCTGAGTGCATATTCACAATGCACATTAACACATAATATTTAGTAGACTTCTGGTAACAACACGTGGCTATGTTATGATCAACAGCAGTGATT
Organism: Eupsilia transversa; assembly: GCA_914767815.1. NCBI lineage: Eukaryota > Metazoa > Arthropoda > Insecta > Lepidoptera > Noctuidae > Eupsilia > Eupsilia transversa. The sequence goes on along the minus strand of OU611890.1, from coordinate 7,452,140 downwards.
CATTTATTGTGTCGCACACGACACAGTAAAACAACTTCGGCTTCGAGTTTTAGCTAAGAAACATGACTAATTTAAGGTTTATTTTCTTGACTAATTTACTTCCGATTGCTGTTATTCATCATCCGATTCCTAAAAAGGAAATAAAATAAACACGATTTCTTGGTACGATACGTAAATATCAGTAATTATCTACGGTATCATCAATTAATCATGGAGATTAATCACTTGTTCATTGTTGTTGTTGTTAGTTAGTTCAATTTTGTTTTGAAAAATATAATATGATTCCTAGTTGTTGTTTGAGTAACAAACAGAGTTGTCACAGTAGGGAGTTTGTTTGCATTATTTACAATGTTTGTTTAGTGATATTATACTACTGAGTGAGGCGCAGATAAGTGGACATGCGGGTGTTCCTGTGGCCCGCTTCGAACTTCATTGATTGTTTGCCTTTTATTGACTTCCGTTTCGTTCCCTTTTACAGATGTAGGAGTATATTATAATGTATTTACTTACAATAATTATTTTATAAATGGTACAACTTTTGCCCTGAACAAAATACCAGGTGTAATTTTTGATGAATAATACGTAGGGTTTCACTTATAAAAGTAAGTAACAAAGGGTTACCCATTGTAACCCTTTGTAATAAACACTTTAAATAAACCTAATTTATTACTATACGAAGTTGGTATCTAAGTAGTAATTATTTAAAAAGCTATTGAAGAAAAAAAACCTTCTATAACACCCAAGTTTGACGTAAATTCATTGAGGTAAAATAAAGCAATTTTCTCACATGGCAAATTGTATAGGTACGAAAAGTTAAAATTTTACTTTTGTTAATAATATTGTGAATCGTGTGAATTTAGTACCTACCTGGTATTATCTCATTACCTAGTTGAACGAAAGTCGCGCGATGATGTAAATTATAATTCTCGTAAACATGGCGTGACTCTATTCATTTTTGTCTCCCACGACGATGCGATGTCATTTCACCTAATAAATTACTCTTTTAACTAATGTAACGTTTTATGATGAACTCACTTTATGTAATTTGTTAGTTAGGTACTTTCACTTTGACTTCTTTTGTTATTAAAATACTGTAATTAAATATTTAATACCGGTTAAGTTAACGACTCTCAATTTATTTTTTTGAAAAGGTTCGTGCAAAGAAGAATGTATTTCATTATTATAATGTCTCTATCTTACTATAATAGGTATATGATACAGAGATTTTAGCCTTCTAATGGGAGTCTTAAGACACAAGTACCAAATTTGAAACGACGCCGACGCCGACGACTATGAAAGAAATGGGTAATAAGTTAGAGGAAAAACAATAGCAAAGGGTGTATTTTGATGGGCTCTTGTTATAAGTTCAAGATACCTACCACCTAAACAAGGGCAGAGTAGGTGGAAGGGTGGGGAACCACCCTCTTACATTAAATTAGTTGATATTTTAGAATTTATAGAAGGTTTTCTTTAAATTGTACGAAAAATGAACAATGGTTCGTAATGGGTGAGGTTTTTGAATTAACATAAACCTTATAGTTATTTACAAAAATCTAGTAGATAGTAAAGCAAGTAAGTAGATGATGGAGATATGGCATTTGCACCATTTGACTTCTACAAAAGTCGTGACTTGTGACTTTGTGACCTATTGAAAATTTGAAACGTCTAGTCGAATAAAAGTCAATACCTAGCTAACTTATTAGAAATGAAGTTCATGAGACCGGTTTTGATATATTTAGAAACCAATTTGCTAATTTAATATTACAATAATTTGTATAAGTAAAGCAATTGTATGTAAAGGTCAGACGAGATAGCGCAGAATCTGTTCGCCATATTGTATTGTAAGGTTAACATCCTATCTCTATTGTGTTAATAAAAAACAAAAGCGATGTTGCTTTGTTTTGGTTTATTACAAACATTATACTTCATACTATCATTCCATTAAAATTCTATTAAGTAGGTAGGTACCTAAGACTTAATGGCTCTAACCCATTAGTGTTACTGCTACCAATATCAAGTGACATTACGTTACCTACAAAATTATGGAGTTTCTTTTATTTTTGGGTGTAGGTTAACAATAATAATATCTACAATAACAACAATAAATTAAGTTAATTGGTAGTAAACAAATTCAATTACTTATAACTGCCAAAAGACCCAATTTATAAGATAAAAATATAAAGGGTAAGTTAGTTATAATTAGAAAATGTTTTCCAAAACCCATTTACTAACTTATATTCGATGCGTTACAAAATGTTACCCCTAATAACACTGCATAACTATAAATCTAAGATTTACAGGGTTATTAGGGTTCTAAGTCGTAGCGTCGTAGTTAGACCATTCATTTTTCTAAGCTGTAGAACCCTAAAACCTTAAATTACCTTCTATAAAAATAAATGTTTAAATATAAAATCTAATCGAGTTAAGTACCTACATACCTATATCTATCTCGTATAAACTCATATTTAACCAAGATATCTACATAGTTGGAGCCCTTATCTTAAAAACTATCAGTGTATTTAATTCCGAGACTAGATTACCTTCAGTAAATTAAGCGCGATCGATTTTTTCTTCACTTACATCAATATTATTCTCTAAGTCATCATCAACATTGATTTTTCTATAATCATCACTTATAACACCATTGGTATCTACATTAAAATGTAGACTTCCATCAGAGACTACCATAGTGACTCTATTTACACAATTATTAAAGCAATAAAGGTCAGGTGACGCCGGTGGTAATACGGCTTTCTGCGGAGATGCGGCTTCGCCGTGCCGATCTCCCAGAATCGAGTTTGATAAAATAAAAAGCCCACTTACTTGTTGAAGGTCTCCTCGTATTGTTTTATTTCCTTCCTGGAGAACTCATGAAATTCCGTATAAACGTTTACGAATTTATATTTCGGCTTAACCTCCAAACCCTCTTCAAGTTTATCATTGATCTCCTGCCTCCTCGAGAGAATACCAGTAAGCTCGTCTGTGGCAGACATGGTGATTTTTCGCGCCAAAGAAAAGGTTGAAAAATGTTGTTTTTGAAACAGGTAAACGAGCGTCGGGCGCCGCGAGAGGCTGCCTGCGGCTACGACCTTACAAACACTGGTAGTGCGGGCCGGCGCGCCGCCAGTCAGTGCCTCGCACTCGCTCCCTCGTAATCAAGTCGCGGGGGACGGACGGACGACGCCGACGGATCGACGGAGACCTACGCACGTATATGCCGCGCACCGCTCCATGATCTGCCTAATCTTACTGCAATCATTGTAACCCCAGCGAGGAGTAAATATAACTACTCCCAACCAACCATCAATATCAACCAATCTGCTGATATTCAATTAGATCTTACTACTTACGCTTACTAATATTATGCTAAGAACGCTACATATTATGGTCCTGTATTTTATTTATAAACTGAACTAAATAATTTTTGAATAATTGAACTTTATATTATATACTTAATTTGTTGCAATTGTTATTTAGCCTCTCTATCGCGATCTGGGAAACCATTTCGTGCTTATTCTGGCTTTTAGCGAGATCCTTTCACTCTAATTTTGAGCATTTCACACACCCTGGGAAATCCTGGGATCAGAGTAGGTTGGTACTGGAAAGCTGAACTAGCTGAGATGTAAGTAGTTTAGTCTTTCCGGTAAGCAAAATCAGCAATTTCATCAAAATTACGTTATTGTTCTCGTTTACCGTTATTCTGTGATGTTTTATACGGTTAGATCTAGTAGGTACATGAAACAATGCTTTGCAATTTTCAAATTTTTGTGTAAAAAGAAAACAGGGATTTCTGCCCTGCCCTTGATCCTGTACAATTCGTTAAAAGGTTAGTCATTAACATTCAGTTACCCTTATTATTGAGCATGTAACATCTTGTATAGCTTAACCTATCCATACACCCTGAACGGGAAACCCAATTATGTACGCTTTTAATGGGTTAGTCTTAGTATTCTGGTAACCGATTAAACGACTAAGCTATTTAAACCTGTAAAAGCCTAATAAACCCCATCAAGGGAAAAGGTTTTATGATTGGGTTTACTTACCCGTTCATGTTATAGGGGTTACCCACCCCATACAATAACTTATTGATTTGAAGGGGTTTAATTAAATTACTAAACCGTTTACAGCGTTGTAAAATGCACCCTCATTGCGAAACACCAATCACAATCTGAATGATTTTGAAGGATATTGCTAATCCATTGCTACATAATTAATATGTGCTGTTGCATTGTCAAAAAAAAAACCCTTTAGCTCTAGGTTAAACCCTTATAACCGGCTAACTGAGTTGGACACTGCAAAAATACCTCCCTTTCTAGTTTACTTCTTATTGCCACTTGCCAAAATTTAAAGGCAAATATGAGTTTAAATCTATGCCAGGCGAGCAAGGCAAGTAGGTACTTGAATCTAACCGTCCGTGTAATCCATGTTACAGGTATAGTTAGGTACCTAACCTCCACAGATCCACAACACATACAATGTTGTCGGCACCTATTGTCGCTTACAAATAATATAAACAAGCATTACGCTGCATAGCGTCATAATTCATGACAAAAAACCCAGCACAAATAAAACGATACACCCTCTATAAACATTCGATCCTTACAACAATTTGAGACCACAGTGTCCAAGCATTATACATGCAGACCTCATGTTGCAGTTTTATCGTTAAAATAAGTGGGTGAGAACTGAGAAACCATGAGTAATAAGTACGAAATGGACCCAACGTCATCAAAGCATTCAAAGCAGGGCCAATATTGCAGTGAATTAAAGGCTGGACCCAAAGCAATACTTTCATTAATTGGGATTTACAGGTTTGAAATCATAATTTCTATTTCTTTATCATTCTCATGAAGTTGTAGGTAATAATCAGCTGACCAGGATCTAAAAAATTAAACCTTTATGATCTGCTATCTAATTGCGTAACACATTTTCTTAAAAGATTAAGACTAGGTAGGGTACCTAATCTGTTTCATTTTGACAGTTCAACGACATTCGTTGCGATATTTACATTGTTGAGCAGTTTAATTTTCATGTAGCAATGGATTAGTTATCTGTTTCAAAACGATTCAGATTGTGATTGATCGTTTAGGTGCTAACCAACAATAATCTAGTCAGCAAAACCCAACAATTCCCTAGCTTATTCGGACATACCTATGTGTTTCTTTGGGGCCTAAATGTTATTTAAATGTCACTGCAAACTGATAATTACGCTACTAGGTTGCTCTCGCTAAAGATGTTTAACTATTTAGCTCTTATGTGTGATCGGGACAGGCTCGTTTGTGACCCCGCGAAAACGTCTTATGTCCCTTTTTAATAAAGATTTACAAATAACTAAGGAAACTTGATATAGGTATAAATATACATAACTAGCAGGTACTTACGTACTTAAGTACCTATGTTTTAATTTTGTAAAGCTTGTTTGAAAAAGTCAGCAATACAGTAGGTAGGTACGATATACAGAAGCAATTTGTGCTCTTCAATTCAGAGGACTTTCGACACGACAGGGTAAGGCTGCCTTTCCAACAGACACACTTAAGTGCTAAGCTTCGTAGCGACGAATGTGTATGATATCAACCAACAGGGTCGTATAATTTTCATAGCGTAGCTTGGCTGAGTGTTGGTGGAAAAGGGTTCAACGAAGGTAGCTTTTTCTACAACATTTAGCGATGGCGGAAATAGACACAATAATATGTAGGTATACTAGTATAGTTTCATAGCTTAGCTTCACCGTTAAGTTACCTAGCACTCAACATCATCACGCCTTGTTTCCCCGAAGGGTTTAACAGATGTGTACCAGTACACCCACATTTCGCATTTAATACGGCGAGCCTATTGCCATCAACTGAGCCCAAATCCAGACTCCGAGCTGCTACTGAGAAATTCCAGATAGAAAAACCGAATAACACAGTGCCCAACCTGGGGAATCGAACCCAGGACCTCATGCTCCTGAAATTTCCTCCGATCTTAACTTTGGGCGGTTCATTGAGTCCAAGGCCAAGATTGCTGCTAGAAAACTCGGCGTTTTGGCAAAGGTCCGGCGGTACTTCACACCGGGACAGCTTCTAATGTTATACAAAGCACAGGTCCGATCGTGTGTGGAGTACTGCTGCCACATATGGGCTGGAGCTGCAAAATGCCACCTGGCAGCTTTGGACTCAGTGGAAAGGCGTGCAAAGAGGCTAATTGGGGATCCAGATTTAGCTAAATCCAAGCTACAAAGCCTTGAGCACAGACGCAGGGTAGCCAGCCTTTCGGTTTTTTACAGGATACATTTCGGAGAGTGTGCGCAGGAATTGCATGAATTAATTCCGCCATCCCCTTTCCACCATCGGACAAGCCGTCGTACGGCGGGTATCCATCCTTTCGTTGTCCAAACCTCTACGGTCCGGACTAAGCGTTTCGCCTCGTCGTTCATACCGCGTACATCGAGGGACTGGAACAATCTGCCTGCTGCGGTTTTTCCGTCCAATTATAATTTGGGTGTCTTCAAGGCTAGACTGAATAGGCTCTTAATAAGCTAGTGCGCCTCACCATCGACGATTGCATCGCTGCTTACCATCAGGTGGGATCGCAGTCAAGCGCTAGTTTATAGCTATAAAAAAAAAAAAAAAAAAAAAAATGCTCAGCAGTAGTGCTTGCGACCACTAGACAAACGGGTGGAAAATACATGCTACACTTTTCGGTCTAACTTTAATTCGCTAAGTGTGCAGAGTATTCGATTAAATTTAGCACAAAGGTAACCTGCATTAGGACATAGCATACTGTTTATTTATCCCGATATTCCCACGGGATCGAAACATGCGGGTGTAACTGATCATAAAATATAAGAACTCTGCAATTTGACAAAATTGTCACAATAAAGATTTAATTCTTTTGTTTTGTGACCTGTATCCTGTGATAAGCGTACGCGTACACTCTAAAATTCATTCAGTCAAACGTTCAGAAAGGTTCATGCAGTTCATTCGAACTGATATATAAAATTAATAATATATATACCTACTTACCCATATTTTTTCTGTCAGTACAATCGAAGCTCTACAACATAATTATTCATTTAATATTGTAATATGAAATTAATTTCGTAGTTAAATTGTGTGTGGTGTGGGACATAGAATGAATAACATAAACACAGAAACGAGTAATTCCCAAATTAGTTGTGATTGTGAATTGAGGAAGATCAACGCATCGCTCTCGACAGCTAATTTTAACAGGTTCGAAAATTCCAGAAGCGAACATGGGTCATCAATCATTATTTGTTATTACGTTTGTTATTTTGGTCACTTTTCCTTACTGTGGTTTAATATTTTAACATAACATCAGAATCTATAACAATAGCGTTTAGTATTATTATATGATAAATGTTATGTTATGTCATACACCTACGAAAACATTTTGATCGGATAACTGCGTTGTCCTTTTGTGTTAATTGCCACATAATGTCACACTTAAAGCTAATAAAAATATAGTTTCCTTTAGAGAATTGGAGTCGTGTGTGACAACTGCGCCTACAACAGCAATTATTTAACGTAGGTATATCTACAGTCACCATAGTTATAGATATTGCATAATTATGATAATTAACTTCAAGTGTAATTCAATTATAATTTGTGTGGCATAATCCCAAGTCGCTACTTCTCGTGGGAAATTCTGTACAATTAGATAAGTCATGCGATGTTTTTGGGCAAAAAGCATCTAGAAAACACTCAACATAGGTACCTACCTATTTATTTCGAAAATAGTTAGGTAAAGTAGTTTGGTTGCTAGTAGTGATTCAGTATACTAGCTTCATCAATATACTGATTCCTAGGTCATACAAATACCTAACCTACGTTCCTCCTTCCGCTTCCGTTCGTCCTTCAGCTGGTGAACCTACGATTAGCAATGATCAGCAAACAATGATACAGACATGTTGTTGTAGGCTATATCTACGCCTTTTATCTCTAGCCCCGTGACCCCGCGAAATACTTTGAGCACGATGACAACATTTTTAGGGTTCCGTAGTCAACAAGGAACCCGTATAGTTTCCCTTATGTCCGTCTGTCTGTCTGTCTGTCCCGGCTTAGCGCTTTTTTTCGCCTATCACACGGTGTGGGGTATGTTTGGAAAGGCCGTTCAAAAATATTGTGAGTTTGTTAAAACCATTTTTGGATTGAAGGGTGCGTTTTGCCGTTTGCTCAAGTGTGTGTCCCCCCCCTGCCAGCTAAATGGTAAGTTCTGGACATGTGGAAAAATTCACAGCAGTAGTATACATAACGAAATTAAAAGGAAAACTATCACAGCTAAGTAGGCTCTACAAGTTAACGAGTAATTATCAACCAACTTACATTTTGCAGTTTAAAAAACATGTTCTCCCAAACATTTTGTATGGGAGAACATATTTTTTAACTACAATGTTAAGTTTGTTCTCGGTATAAATTCATCCCAGCTACGGAACCCTTCATTGTGCGTGGTCCGACACGCACTTGGCCGCTTTTTATTTAACTAATTGAGCTGAACTGAATACCTATATGCCAGCAATATTTTAAAATCTATTTTATTTTAATTAGGTATTAATAGTCTTTCTTGTAGCAATCTCATTTTAACTATTAGGGGTAAAGGATACCTATAGTTAAAACAAAACATATTCATAGACCTTGACAACATTATTTCACAAAACTCCCGAGTGACTTGAGGTAGGGCAATTCTGCAAACTTCAATATGTCATTGCAATGACAAGCATAACCACCATGTGTGTGAACCTTGTTACGATTTGAATATTCATTAAACAAATATTATTGTACAAATGTAACGAATTAGTCAGCATTCTACAAATTTTAATTTAGTAATTGGACCTCATGTTTCCCTTGGGTTAACATTTAACGAAACATTAGCATCAACATCACGATGCCAAGCCCAAATTAACAAAACATTTTGTTTTGAGCCAATTCGATGTAGTCTTTGCCGAGCATCATGAGGCGACACTCGAGGTATACCTTGAGCAATAAAATTCCTAAATCAATAAATTATGGTTTATTAACAAAAACTAATGGTAATATTCTTGTAGAGCGGAAAGCTGTGGGACGACCCCGGATGTCGTTGAAAATGATGCGCATCCTGAAAAGTCCAAAAAGAGAGGAAAGCTGAACATTATCAAAGATTACTTGATAGATTATACGGCTAATTCAAATCTCCATGGTCTAAAATACATTGGAGAGAAAGAAAGAACATGTGTGGAAAAGTAAGTTAGTTCAAACTACTTTGTTATTAAATTTTGATAGTTGTTACAAAATAATAATGTGTCGTATTATTATTCCAGAGTGTTCTGGCTCTTCATGTTCACTTGCTGTGTGGTACTTTGTTCCGGATTGATCAGAAAAGTTTGGATAAAGTGGAATGAAAGTCCCGTTATTGTTAGCTTTGCTGAAAACCCTACCCCTGTTTGGCAGGTAAGTTCAACTGTTTGATAAGTAAGTTCAACTGTTTGGCAGGTAAGTTCAACTTAAAACATTGTGTTGGTCTTTCCTCATGACTGTTACTTAATTGAGTTTAGTTTTATAAGTTTTTCCTTTATTATAAGCAAGGGTGCCTTCAGGTGGTTTTCAATGGTTTCATTATCTATCTACTGTAAATGTTGGCTGCTTCTTGGTGCATCGAGAGTTTCTTCGCGGCATATATTTTTGGTCTATAGGATGTCAAAAGGGTTGTCGATGTATCCTTACGACCTCATTTATGTATTTTAAACATTTTCTTCCTTTATTGTTTTGTTTTCAGATTCCTTATCCTGCAGTAACGGTGTGTTTTGAAACTAAGGCAATGCAGCGAAAATTTAATTTTACAGAATATTATCACTTGTATAATAATAACCGAGACAATCTCTCTTTATCTGAGTGAGTTTTTTTAAATATTTTATGAGTCTGTTTCGTATTTTTAAGAATACTGGTTGCCATTTTTGTCAAACTCCAACTGTAAAAAATTAAAATTTTATTCGGAAGAGAAGGCTACTTATTCCGCGGATAAAATTTATTCCTGTTTGGTCGAATCCACCCTTACATGGTAAAACTGAATTATTTATGTTTTAGACAACACATGTTTGAAGATTTAACGATGGTGTGTGACGACCATCTTGCTCCTCCGAATGGTCGAAAATTTTCATCTGGAGTCGACACAGTGGACAATATTAAATCGGTTTGCATTAAATACGTTCAAAATCCAATTTTATATTTTTAGGTTCTCCATAATCTTTAAATATATTTTTCAGGTATCCCCAAATCTGACAGAAGTGTTCTTCGGATGTAAATGGAAAGATATACCAAGTGAAAACTGTTCCGAATTATTTTCCCCCATAATGACGGAAGAAGGGCTTTGCTACACATTTAACACTCTAGGGCCTGAAGAAATGTTCAGATTAGACAAGTAGGTCATAATCTATACTTTTGCGCATCGCAGACAGGCGCGACGAGACGCAGCGCGACGCGACTCTGGTTGAACAATTTCTATAAAAATATCTTCACGGAAATTGTTCTAGCGGTGTCGCGTCGCGCCTTTCTGCGGGAGCATTTTTACAAACAAAAATTAACGGTACCGACATATTTTTTTGTTAGTTTACATCACCACTACCCATATTTGGAACATGATCAGCGAGCTGAATCGTGGAGTTTGGAAGAAGGATACGCATTAGGAACGCCCATAGAAACATATCCACACAGAGGTGCAGTGAGTGTCGGGTTTCTTGTATTTTTAATTCTTTGTGTGAACAATTTTCTCCCAATAGACAAACACAAGCGTAGGTACCTAAATGTTGCTTTGTAGTCCAAGCTACTGTCGCTGCATAACCTATCTGCCCTACATGGGATTATTCTGGCTAACATTGGATATTTGGATGGCTAAATATCATGACTATAAATATACAACGTGTAACGTTAAATGCGCAAAACCTGAAAATAGTTTGATCAGAATAACGAGCAGAATCAATTGAACCACTTTTTAATATTATAGGTCATATTTTTCAAGAAATCTTCATTACAAAACGTTGCCGTGTCTATTTATTAATAGGTCAAGCCATCACATGCGTAAACCCGCCAAAATAGGTAAAGAAACACAAATTGTTGTCCACCGATTTAAATTTTCTCATATCCGGGATATGTAGCTTCTATTTCAATGCAAAGAATTGCCAGTAAAACTAAAACAGCACATAAAACCTTTACAGATTTTTTTCTCTCTGAAATAGGTCAATTGAATTAAAAATCAGTTGGAGTGTCTGAGGTTTTGCATATTTAATCAAAATCATCATCATTCTCCTGCCCTTATCCCAATTTATTTGGGGTCGGCGCAACATGTCTTTTTCTTCCATATCTCTCTATTATAGTCGTCATCTCGGTAGTCACCCCATTTATAGCTATATCATCTTTCACACATTCCATCCATATTTTCTTTGGTCTTCCCCTAGGCTTATAGCCATCGAGTCCATCGACATTCATACTCCAATAATACTAACACTATGGACTGATTCATACTCCAATACTTCATAGAATCCAATTATTATATACCTAGCTCCTCTAGCTTAAAGGCCCTATTTTGTAAACTTATAGGTAAATCAATTATTTCAATAAACAATTTCAATTTCAATACACAAAACTTTCCTCACGACATTTTCCTTATTCCTCCGCATCACATGCCCATAACATGCCAACCGATTTCCGCACAACTTTTCAGTCACCGTATTATTTAATCAAAATCATTAACTTAAAATTATGTTGAATTTATTTAATGCAATTCTTGGTAAATCGTTACAGGGATACGGTGTAAAATCTGGACTGACCTTCTTACTAAAAGCCAAAAAAATCGATTTGGACTATCTTTGCAGGGGTCCAGTGCAAGGTTTTAAGGTACGTTATAAGTCCAATGTGTAAAAACCCTGTCCGATACGAAAGAGGCACATAGACCGGTAGGTACTGCCGTAAGATTATCGAAAGTAGGTAATAAACAATCAAATTAATACCAATTGAAAAGCTAGCGTTATTTAAAATGTCCGTTTTGATTTCCAAAATTACCCAGATGGCCAATTTCAGGTAAGGTAACATTAACCATAAAAACATCTAAAAGTGACCACATGAGTAGACGAGACTTTACAACACCTCACGGATCGGACAGGGTTTTTTGTACATATTGCATAAGCACATAATAAAGTTATTTCTCAGTACATAACATAGGTAATCGTACTTACAGTTTAAACATATTTCCTGTGATTTTCGTAGATACTGTTGCACAATCCGGCAGAGCTGCCGAGGCTTTCACAACAGTACTTCCGATCGCCTCTATCGCAAGAGGTAGTCGTCGCGGTGAAACCTAAAATGATGACCACTTCCTCAGGCCTTAAACCTTACGAACCTACCAGGTAAGAACATTAAGTATACAAGGTCAAATTAAACTAGCTAGCGGAACTCTGCAGACGTAATGAGTATCGATATGTAAAAACAATAAAATGATAAAGATTTGGTCCGCTGGCAGTATTCTTGCTTAAAGTATGAGTTGCGGAAATCTACTTTCTTTTGTTTTATCGGGCTTAGGTACAGATGCCAATCACGTCTATGAAGTTTAACAAAAAAAAAAAAAATTAAGTGACTGCACTAACTGCGATGCATGAGCATGACCCACACAAACATCATCAATTTTTTTGTTTTTTTTTGTTTTATCCTATTTAGATATCTTACCTTCTTTTTTATCACATACCTCATATTATAATGAAATTGTTTGTAATAAATTAATCCTACTTTTTTAAGAACAGAAAATATAAAATCAAGTGTAAATTTTATAAGACAGCGATTCCTAATTTCAACTGGAAAAACAACCATAAAACTGGATTTTATTATTCACTGACCAATAATGTTTTATTCTAATTAATTTAGCTCGTCTAGGTATTTAAAATGAGCTAAGACAAAATATCGGTGAAACAATGTATTGTTTTTTTACTTGTTCACAGACGACAATGCTATTTTCCAAGCGAGCGATATCTCCAATACTTCAAAGTGTACACTCAAGCAAATTGTGAGATGGAGTGTTTGTCGAACTTCACTTACACTCGATGTGGATGTGTGCATTTTGGAATGCCTTGTGAGTCCCTATAGTCTAATTATTTGAAATCCGCTAATTTCTAATCTTAGTTTGGTGCAGGTAGCGACACTACCTACTGACCCTAGAATGTACCGTACCTATAAAGGCAGGATATGTTGGGTTTTGGGTAATTTTCCAACGTATTTTTTAAAATTCGGCACCATTTGAATCAATATTTAGCGTTTGTTAGAGGTATTATCTGAGAAGAGCGTGAAAATACTACCTACTGAACTTTTTTAAATACAATAAATGACCAGCATCCTAATTGCGGAACAGACTTTCAATTACAATCTAAATGATTTGCTAGAATATTGCTAATCCATTGCTTCATAAATTCGAAAAATTTATCGGCTCAACAACGTAAATAAATCGCCACCATTGCTACTGTTAGTGTGTTACGCCAATTTACCCCGCTGCTGTTATAAAACTTTAATTTTACTTTTATTGCTGTTGAATTTTTATTCTTTCTATTATACTAACCCTCTTATTCATAAACCTTGCTTAAAGTTAAGTAATGATTAGCGTCTGCTTTCGTCTATACGTCTATACGTGTCTTAACAGATAAGCAACGTTTATGAATAAGAGAGAAGTATAATACTGAATTACCTATAAAATAAGTTCCTAAATAGGTACTGTAATAGTTTATTCATAGGTAGTGCGGCGGGCCATCTCAGGCTTGTAATGTTTTGTAACACTGCTTAAAAATGCACTCTGTGTTCCAGATGGGCCCAATATGGAGGTCTGCAATGCTGGCAGCAGAGAATGTATAAAAAAAGCTCAAAGTAAGTCGGTCAACGTATGTATCGTCTATCAGTAATTTATCTACCAATCAGCATGACAGCATGCATAGCTCTGGGAATTATGTTCAATTAAAACTATTCGTAGAAGTTACGTAAGAAATTAGCATAGCAAGCCTTTATTTACCTACATTATTAATTCATTTTGTATTGACTTTCACGTAGTGCGTTATTGGTTTTTTTCCGTTTTTTTCAAAATGTTGCGTAAGTAACAAACCCTATGAATAAGTAGGTAGGTAAATTCTTACCCTACATGAGTACATACAGTAGGCACCTACCTACCGTGGACCTAGGTACCTACTACTAAACCTCTATCAATTTATGTTGAAACCTATTATGTCCAGTGGACTTCACTAGAGGCTCGTGATGATGGATGATGAACATAAGATACCTACTTACCTAATCATAACTTAGCTTCTAACCACATTTTCAGTGGAACTGGTGACAATTGAAATCCAATCAAGGCTCGAAACTCGAGTGAAGAATGAGACCGATTCACTGGGAGAGGCCCTGGCAGTATCTCTCAGGTGCCAATGTCTACCAGCGTGCACATCCATAGAGTACGAGGCAGAGACATCCCAGGCCGACTATGATTGGGCCGCCATTTTTAGAGCTTATAAATTGAATAACGTATCCGAAGAATTAAAGGAGTAAGTTACTGGTTTACCGTTTACACAATTGGACCAATTATGCAACCATTTTTTTACAATTATTTAACTGGTTTTTGCAAATAGCATAAACTTGACTTCATATTTTATTTAAACTTTCATTCAGCACCTTAATTGCGTAACACACGATCAATCACAACACAATCTGTTTCATTTTGACAGTTCAACAACATTCATTGCGTTATTTACATTGCTGAGCAGGCAAATTTTTCGAACACAATAATTATGTAGGTACATGAAGCAATGGATTAGCAATATCTTTCAAAATTATTCAGATTATGATTGATCGCGGCGCGCGGCGGTAACTTTTCTAAATAGTCTTACCAGCCTGTAGTCAATACCTACTACTAAGGATCTTATTGCAAGCTTTATTGACTACATGGAAAACCATATTACTTCTATAGGTGTGTGCCGGCATCTACACCGCCACATACGAACTAAGCATCAAAGACCTGACGTCACAAGTCCTACATTGCGGTATAAGAGTTTACCGAGCGATTAACATATATAAGACTATCCGACATCAACCCTTGGGCAATTGCCCGCCAGACAACACCCGTCTGGTCGGAGGGTCCTCCCTTTTCCACCCATAATGGTACCTATCAAAAGTGATAAATAGTGATATACATTTTGATAGATCTATTGGATAAAAAAACGTTTAAATACGTCCTTAATCCGCTTCGCCGGATGCCGATACCGATGATACTGCGCAACATTCGACTTATCTGCAAAAACAGCCAGACAGTATCCTGTCAATACCGCGGAGGGAAATAGCCGATTTGATAGAAAATCGCTATCGACTTTTGTTGTGCCCGTTAAGGCTCGTGCAGATTGGCGGGACGCGACATAGGTACCAATTTCCGTGAAGTTTTCATAGAAATTGTTACACCTGAGTAGAATCGCGCCTTTGATGAAATGATTTTATTTTCTGTAAATCCATCATTCTGCCATTTGTTATATTAGTTTGTAAACGGCTTAGAAGCTAAATCACAGTAAAATAAATGCTTCTTTTCGCTTTAAATAGGTACCTAACTACTTGAAACATTTTCGTGTTTTATTCCATATTCATATCGCACACACGACTGATTTGAAGTCAACAACCTCTCTGAAATAAACCTCCCGGTCAAATACCTTCTTGTGAGGTGTTCCAAAACAAAAACAGCAGCAGCCCGACGCAAGACGTTCTGAATCACGTGCATATAAAATCACGCTTAGGTATTACCCGACGGGATAGGCTGAAGTATAGGACATAGGACACATGCACATTTCGTCCGTAATGTTGTCAGCTCATAAATTCGGAAAACGGATTTCGTAAAAAAAAGGACGACTTTTTTAGACCAGCTATCTTTATTGCGTAAAACGTTTTCGTAAACGATGCGGACTAATCTGTTTCATTTTGACAGTTGAACAACATTGATTGCGAAAATTACGTTGTTGAGCAGATTTTTTTTCGAACTTATGAAGTAATGTATTAGCAATCTGTTTCAAAACGATCCAGATTGTGTTTGATCGTGTATTACGCAATTAGGGTGCTGCAAGGGTATTGATGCCAGGACTCTACGCTCAGCAGCCGGGTTTGCAAACACTAAACTAACGAGGCAGCCTTATTCATTATAATATATAGATGTCTTACTGCTGCCATTGCATACCACTTCTTTTATTTTCAGCCTGACGTACTCCCGCGTCATGGTGTTTTTCAAAGAAGCCCAGTTCATCACGTCTCGTCGCTCAGAGCTGTACGGCCAAACGGATTTCCTGGCCAACTGCGGTGGTTTACTTGGACTCTTCATGGGCTTCTCAATTCTTAGCGTCGCCGAAATAGTCTATTTCCTAACTTTGAGGTAATGTTCAAGAAAAGACATAATTTTTCTAATACCAACCTACTTAGATTCTTTTATCAGATTTAATATCCTTACACGGCACACCATACAGCCAGACACATCATTTACTGTGTTTCACACTTCATTACCTCAGTCTAACAGACCACAATAATGAAAAAAGCTAAAGATACAACGGCAACGGAGGTTTAAGATACCTTTTCCTCATAGTAAGTAGGTACCTACCTACCTAGATAACTGTGATTGGCATGCCAAGAACACGCAATCATTACGTCCCAACAACTTAGCACGCCTCTTCCGTTTGTATATCAAGGATTCAAGGCCGACCAACTCGCTATCGCTACCATACTATTCGATGGAATCCTATGCAATAAAAGGACCTTTTAAGGCATTGCATTCCGAATTACGCTGATAACTATTTGAGCGTGCTTGCACCCGTTCAGAATTAGCGTAAGCGCGATAATGATGTCCCGTCAATCGCCATAGATGACGTCGTGATACGCGACCTAAAATATTAATAATAAATTGCAATTAAAACACTTGCAGGCATTTGGAAATTTTCCAATTACTTTTTTTACATCTAACGAAGTATTCGGTGTTACGATATTTAATGATTGCATTTCATAATCAGATAACTCTCAGAATGCACGTTCATCACGTAAAACATACGCAATTTTGAATTTCGGAACTACATTAATTATACCCCACCCCGCCCGTGACGATGCGGTCTGTTTTTTGAAATTTTGAAATTATTCCTTTCTTAGATTTACGTTAGGTTTTCAAAATTAAGTTGCCCTGTCTCTTACATTGTTATGTTCTTTTTATAGATTATGCTGTCTTCTATGGCGTCGGCGTAGCAAGCAGCGACGTATTGATTTTGCAAAAAGTCATTTCGTTCCCGGACCGAGTCCCAGCAAAGTGATTCATCCGTACAGCGAATAATGGCTTCAATAAAACTACAAAGACCTGTTAATCATTTCTTTATTTGTCTTTTTTATAATTGTTAGATAAGTAATAGCACTTTACAAAATGGTGCAATGATTTGTCGTTATTTTGAAGCACATACAACTTAGCTGTCTAATATTCACCGATAAAATTTTATAAATGTAGTAAGCTTACTAATATCTTTGTTTATTATAAATTAAGTAGACAATCATTATAAGTACCTATTATAAATGTGTTTGACATGCAAATAAAAATCAGTTTCACCATTCATTGTTTCAATTAATCCTTTTAGGTACTTCATTTAAATTACACAGTACTTGGCCCACTAGGTTTTTTCTTTGGGGCATAACCGATTCTGTTATGTATTTCTTCAATCGTTTTTACCGTTTGTAAGGGCTTCGGCGTGTCTTCTTGCATTTCAGTAGCTGAAGATGAATTATTCCTTTGGTCTATAAGAAAAGCTTCATATTCTTTTAAATCGTCTAGCTTTAATGTAATTTCCGTTATAGGCCTTCGGATCATTATGACTGAAAATAAAACCATATAAATGCATATTAGGTAGGTACCAAAATACTTTTAGAAAAAAAAGACTTTCATTTTTTTTTAAGCAAATGTTAAATTTTTGAACGCTCTCTAAACTTAGCAATATTATAAGAACGCATCTTTAATTTAATTTGGTTGGCAGCACTGTAACCAAAAAAGTGATGGGCGTTCTATAGAGAATCAATATTTATATCGATATGTGAGTGCAATACTCGTTTTTGTAACAATCAGAATTAACAATTACACACTCGAATTAATTGGCAATAAGTTCGCAATAGTATTGCTACATATAACAGCATAGTAGCCTGAGGGCCCTTATATCTAATAATAGTACAGTAGCCACTAGTCGTACGTTTGGCATAAGTCGTGTAAGTACTTACAAAAACCTAGAACACCATTTTGTACTAGTAGTTTGGCCATATTTTATAAAAGTACACTTATATATAAATGGGACCTAATTGCAACCAGTCAACCCCATCGTTACCAAAATTAGGTGGAACCAATAAGTATTTTTTATGAATTTAGTGCCGATTTTTCAATCTCCAGATAACTTTACCTGAGGAGTAAATACGGCTGTTTACCACCTTTTCTATCCAGTAACTGTCAAACTGTCATGTTTTTCGCTCAGATAATCTGACGATTGAAATATTTTTAACAATAGTATGAACCGCCGGCCGGTGGTATGTGTTTACATAGGCAACAAAAGCTGCATATTAGTTTAAAAAGTGTTGCAGCATGCTTGCCGGAGTGGCCGGGTCACACTGTTTCTTTTGTTTTAAATTGCAGATATACTTTAAGTATTGCCTGGCCGTATTTAAACATTGCCGGAAATGTGTACCAGCCACACATTGGCGGGAAAATATGTCCCGTTTAGGAGCATCTTCAGACTTATATAAATAATCTTTACTTTCTGCCCAGTCATGATTTAGTTTTATCGATATTATATGATACGATAGTATTTCGCATCACTAGTTTTAACAATTTTGTCTGCATGACGTGACGTTGTATAGTGTACAACACGTCAATATTGCGTAGCTTTAATCGCGAATCTATCTTTTTGTGCTTTAGTTGCGTGTAATATCGAATTGATTTTACGATTAAATATATATTTAACGTTATTTAAAACTCACCAAAATGCTGTATCTCGAAGATTATTTAGAAAGTAAGATGTTCTTTGTTCTCCTGCGATGACGTAATTTTTACTGCCCAAGTGTTGGTAGCATTGTAGCGTGCCTTGCCAAAACTAGCGCGAAAATTCAAAATGTTTTGTATGGTGTTGTGACAAGTTGTTGACTGATGGTTGTTTATTTTTTTATTAAATAAAATATATTTTGTCAAATTTCAGTGATTGAGCATCTCCCACAAGAGCTGAGGGACAGGTTTACCGAAATGCGTGAAATGGATTTATCCGTTCAAAGTAAATAAATATTTACTCTTGTCTCTGTAATTTATAACAATCATGAAATTTAATTCAGTACTAATAAATCAATTTTCTCACAGATAACATGGATACGTTAGAGAAAAGAGTTCGTACTCTTTTCGGTGGATGTAGACGAGGCGAGATGAATACTGACCAGGCTAATACAGAATTTTCTGACATCAAACGGGGATACAATAAGACTCTTGAGGAAGCTGATGAAAAAATGGCTTTAGCTAATCAGATGTATGATTTAGTTGATAGATACTTGCGCAGACTTGGTAAGGAACAGAAAGATTACTATTTTGAGTAAAACCAATAGAAAAACTCTATGTTACTTCTCGTATTTAGTTGTACCAATCACTTGCATGGCCTTATTAAAATTATTGTGATTTCTTTCTAAACCATTGTGTGAACAATAAGCAAAGAGAACTTATTGTGCTGGCATTAAGTATTATGCCCCTGAAGTGGCACAAATGGTTATTGAAGCCTAAAATTTAAAAATATTCACAGACACGGAGCTTCATAAGTTTAAATGTGAACTGGAGGCAGATAACAAGGGGATCACTGAATTATTGGAGAAACGGTCTCTAGAACTTGATGTGAATACCAACCACACTAGCACATCTAACAACAATCATTATAAGGAAAACAGGTACGAACTTAATAGAGTGGCTTCTTTTAGTTGTTAATTTTTTACTGCCTCCTGAATAACTTAATTAATTATTTCCATTGTAGGTATCGCATCCGGACCGAAAAGCGTCGCGACAGCTGGGGTAACCGCGAATCTCGAGGTCATGCGTCTGGAAATCTTTCCAGAACTGATTCTGCTATACAGGTAAAAACAGAGATATTAGCAAGGTTTATGGAAAAGGATGATCATGATGGCCCACAGACCCACATGCGGGAGTTTCTGAAGTGTCCCTACACCTGGACTTAAAAACGCCACTGATTAACGTGGTTACCTACTGGCTTCAAGTAATTTGGCAATACTTACCTAGCATCAATACGAAAGAATAAGATGGAAAATCTGTATGTTGATCTGTATTAATTTTATTTATGTGATAAATAACTTTATACATTGTTCCCAGGCTGCATTGGGCCGAGACTCATATTCACTGGGCCATGCTGGCAGTGCTATTGCTGCCGCTGCAAGCCAGGCTATCGCAGCAACACAGCAGGTAAGCTTTCAAGTCATAACAATAAAGAATTGCTTGTCCAAATTAAATGTTATTGTTAAACATTCAGTTTTAAATGATGGCCTTGTGTTCTCAAGTGTACATATTATTGTGTATTGGTTCGACTTTGATGGTGGTTTTGTATTTATCACCATACTGTTATTCTATTTATAATTATTTTGTTCAATTTGTATAGATGCAGCACGGACGTCGCACGGCCTCTCTGAAAGCTTCTTACGAAGCGGTGGCAGGCGGTGAACTCGCACACCATGCGTCGTTGCAAACTCACCACACCCATCATGATCATGGTAATACCCTTACATGTCTAGTCAAAACAATAATACCAGCGTAGTATTGTCCCGCTGCAGGGCAAAGGCCACATGTCATAGGGAGAAGGTACGAGCATTAATCGCCACACTTGCCCAGTACGAGTTGGCGATGTCAGTATCATATTAAGTTCAGGTTTACTCACGATGTTTTTCTTCACCGATGTCCAAGATAAACTCAGAAACTACATATTAATTCAAAAAGTCATATTAGTACTTGCCCGGATTTGAAACCACTAGCTCGTGCATGGCCATCACGACGTCTAGTAAAACGCTAAAACGGCTGAACGGATTTGGATGCACATGGGTAGACCATGACCTGGAGAAAGACATAGGCTACTTTTCATCCTGGATCGCAGACGAAGTCGCGGGCAACAGCTAGTTATGAAATAAGTAGGATTGACCTCAGAATATCGCTCTATCATATATTCTGCTTACATGGTCAAGGACAATTTTTATAACTTTGTGTTTTATACTTTTTAATAGGACATGGCGCCATGTCGTCGAGCCACAGTCAAAGCAACACTGTTCATGGCCATCATACTACTTCTCATGGACACAATAATTCGTCTTCTTCTTCTACTACTAAGAGGAACAAACAGAAGTAAGTATCCATTCATGATAATGAGATAGAGGTCAAATGGAATTTGACACACATACAATATAATTCATTTATAACATAATAGGTACACTTTGTACTTGTTGGTATACGCTTAGGGGCACTAGGAGCAGCAAAGAATAGAAAAAAAAATTGATGATTCTTTTTTTTATTTGGGTAGGTAGTAAAGCTTCAATAATACATATTTTTACCACTTATCCTATGATGTAACCTAAGATTATTTATTACAGGAAAAGCAACAGCTACAGCTCTACAGGCGTATCTGCTCACACTCAGCAGGCCGTGGCATCGGTTGCCAGTCGTTCATCTTCGCCTACTGTTGTGTGAGTATTTTGCACCCTCATATCTCTTTACCAATAATTTATTATATCATTGTATACCTAACTAAATCTGGCAAAACCACATAACATTTCGAGTGTCCAAACCTGGTTAGTTCCACGGGCTCACAGAATTCCTAGTGATCAGTGCCCAATTCGTGTGTGACAAAAAAAACCGTTTTGTCTTCTTCAGGGCCATGTTTAATAAAAAAACCTTTTTGTCTTCTTCAGGGCCATAAACACTGTCGTAAACAATGTGGCTATTGAGGAGCCGATGGAGGAGGAATGGACATACGACCCCAACGAGCCTCGCTACTGCATCTGCAACCAAGTTTCTTACGGAGACATGGTTGCTTGTGACAACCAGGATGTAAGGATAATCGTGCTCACATGTATTACTGAATTTCTTCCCAGCTACAACCTTAGAATTATAATAATTTGAGGTTGTCGGGCGGTGTGGCTCACTCAGCGTCCAGCGCTCGGCGTGGCAACTCGTCGTGTTCGGGTTCGCGACAAGTCAATCGTCATCCTGAGGATGCCTCGTTGAGAGGTGAAACATGTGTCGATTTGTTACAGGGTTTTTTATGACTCTTTAGGAATAGTAAAGCGGAATAGGTTACTAAATATATCTACGCCTATTGTATTTTATAATGGATTTCTGCCAAGTCACGCCTGAATCAATTAACTATCTTTCATAAAGTATTCAAGAATCAAGAGTATAGTTTAATTTATATATTCTGATAATTTCAGTGTCCTTACGAGTGGTTCCACTACCCGTGTGTCGGCATCACTGCTCCACCGAAAGGAAAATGGTACTGCCCGCAATGCCAGACCAATATGCGTCGCAATCGCGCCCACCGAAAGAACTGAACTCTCTACATCTACGACGATGTTACTGCTTTGTGCTTAATCTCATATCGTCATTATGCCATTAATCTACCTGTATACCTTATTAAATAAATAATTCCATGTGCATTTGAGTGTATTTTGTATATTTTGGAGTGTTTATGACCTTAATTCCCCATGCTATAGCTCAGACACGGTACTTTTCATGGTTGAAATGTTAACAAAAATCTGTGTATCGCTAAATCAGAGTACTTGTCTGCAATTCTCGGGACCGGAATGGAGCTGTTGCCCAGGAATACGTCAATAATGGACACCTACTCTATGATGGACACGATGCTGGGCCGTGGTGAGCGGGAGAGCTAATCACAGTACACACACAACAACTTTATTAAAGTGCCACCAACTTAACTGGTGGGCAAAATTGGAACTACAGCCACGGCAGCCGCCATTTGCTACTCCACTAGCGACGCTGTCAACTGAACAGTTAAGAGGGTGCATCCTAAAAGTTAGCAACGTCGTAAATAGCTGTCAAATATTTACCTGTTTCGATTAATTTGGAAATAATACTGTATGGAAATAAGAAATGTGGCTAACCAAGTGACTAGAATATTAATAATGAATTGCAATTATAACATTGAATTTGATGTTGTACCCGTTTTAGGTGAAAAAAAGGCATTTGGAAAGTTACCAAAACTTTTTTTACATCTAAAACTAACTATTTGGTGTTACGATATTAATTATTGCATATCATAATCAATATTCTACTTCGCTAGTTAGCCACATTTTTTATTTCCATACAGAAATATTATCAAATTAATCCAAACAGCGAAATATTTGACATCTATTTGCGACGTTGCCAACTTTCAGAATAAACCCTCTTAAGATGGTGGGACTATTAGAGCTAGTTCAGACACGGCGGGAACCGCGCGATTTCAGAATCGCATGGAAATCGCGCGAGTCTTATTTGTATGAGTTATTGAGTAATCGTTCAGACATAATCGCGCGGTTAATCGAAAAACGTTAATCGAAAAACGCGCGGTTCCCGCATGTCTGAACTGGCCCTTAGTCGCTGCGTGTCTAAATAGCGTTACGGGATATTCATTATGATGCGATCTTTATCTATGGGTCAAACAAGACGCGTGGCCTGTAATGCTGTTCGGACATAATATTATCTGCTATAATACAATTAACTGTTCACCACTACATTTTTCTGAACAACTCATTAGAAACCTTACAGTCGTCTTGGCAAAATGGAATAAAGACAATGCTTCAAGCAGCCTTGAACATTATCCATGGATGAACCGTCCTATGTAAAATTTCCATGTGGTAACATTGCTAACCCTAAAATGTCCAAAAAGTAAAGTTCTAGAACGAATCACTGAATCATTCATTCAACCGCATTAATTTATTCATATCATTCATTGTCAATTTGTCATTCAAAAATTATAATCTTCTATGCAGTGCTGTTTTGCGGTGAAATAAATTCGAAATTTAACAAAATATTGTACGGAAACTGCTGAAAAGTTGTGCATAACTACAAAAATGTCTGAAGCTAAAATGAAGGAGGTTTGTACATAAGTATTTATTGGTGACATCAAGAAAATATAATTTTGGGTTTAACCTGCATGGCTGCATTACTCATTATTATTTAATTATTTGTAGCTACGCAGCGATATCGACGAGCTCAACGAGTTATTAAAACAGGCGAAAAGAAAGCGGGCACAAGATTTACTATCGCTAGAAATCAGGAAATTGGAAACGGAATGGATAAACTTGAGAGATGCTGCACAAGCCAAACAGGCAGGATCGTCGCCGGCTCCGTCCACCGCATCAGCGGCGCAAAACAAGAGATACCAAATAAAACTGAATGGATATGGTTAGTAGACTTCTAATCCTGTAAAGGGTAGTTAGCAAGTCATGCACAATATTCATCCTATGTTTTCTTGAAGCTTCGAATTACCAAATTCGTAAATTATCATCATCATCCTCTAGTCCTTTACTCAATTTATATGGGGTTAGCGCCACTTATTCTCCTGCTCATACAACTATGATTCTTAATAAAATTGCAGTGAACTATTTGCAAAACATCAAAGAAAATCAAAAATTTGATTAATATTACAAATCCAATTATATTTTTAGGTTGGGATCAATCAGATAAGTACATTAAAATTTTTGTAACCTTGAAGAATGTGCAATCCGTGCCAAAGGAGCAAGTGTACTGTAAGCTTACCGAAAAGTCTATGGAGCTCCATGTTGAAAACCTTGAGAATAAGGACTACCTGCTTATCATCAATAAACTATTGGATTCTATCAACATTGAAGAGAGCCATTGGAAACAGAAAACAGGTAGCTAATCCACTTTATGTACTATGTTGATTGTATTAGAATAGTAACAACATTCATGTTTTCCATATTATGCCTACAGCATATTAATAATTTTTATAAGCACCACAAATGACATACAGACAAGCAAATAAAAATAAATTGCTGTGTTTATTAGTGTCTGTTCTGTAATCTAAGCAGTGTTGTATGCCAAAATATAATTATGTTTAGCCTATTGGAACATGACTCATGAAAAACCTATTAATTTATATTGAAAACTTGTTAATTAATTTATTGTGAAACAAATTTTTTCATACTCTTTTTTTTAACTTGTAAATATTGGATTTTTATTACAGATATGGTGGTCATCTTCTTAGCCAAGTCTCATCCCAATATCAAATGGTCCCACATGACAGAGCTTGAGAAGAAGTTTGAAGATCAGCGTAACAGTAAGCTCAAACCAGCAGCTCCTGAGATGGACAAGTCAGCAGATCCACAGGAATCTATCATGGGCCTCATGAAAAACATGTAAGTTATGCTTTTTGTTTTTAAATAACCCTTATGGAACAGTTGCAATTTGTGTGTTAACTGGGGGACAAACAGCAATAGAATTTTTATCACACATTCTGAAACGAGTGCAATAAAATAAAATATAAAAATCAACACTGTTGGCAGATGTAAATAGTACAAACCATTAACATTATTTTGTTGTCATGTCCTTTTTAATTTAGGTTATGTGTGCCAAGTAGCCCGAATTGTGATAGTGCAATGGCTTTTCTAATGACATGTAGTGAGTATAATAAACAATTTAACCACACCCATTTGTCAAAAAATGCGAACCTCACTTGGTAGGCATCTTTTTGATTATTGAATAGGTGGCAAGGCTTTTATTTGAGAAAATAAATTTTGATTATTGTTAAAATAATGTTAATTTACTTCCAGGTACGAAACTGGGGATGATGATATGAAGAGAATGATTTCTAAGGCCTGGTATGAAGGCCAGCACAAGAAAAAATCTGACACTTTAGATCTGTAAGATGCGTTAAGCTTATGAAAACAGTTTTTATGTGAAATTACATCTTAAGAATAAATGAGATCAGGTTTATTAATTGATTTGGTTTTTATTGATTTGTGTTGAGTTCTATAGAGCATAGTAGAATACACACACACAACAAACACACAACACACAATACATATTCTACTATACTATAAACTTATTAGGTTAATTACTAATGAATGATTAACCTTCTGGTTATCTAAAGTGACTTGGGGTGCAGATAAAGAAACAGCTGTAATGTATAACACACAATAATCATTTATTTTCTATGAATACATTAGAAAGAGATCATAACATTGAATCGAAATTTTCTACAAGTGTAAATATATTAAGATACGTTGAGAAGTCCGTACGGGCGTCGCTTAATCCACCTTGATGGGGTTGTAATTAGAAGATACAGGCAACCAGCGAAGACTCCTGAAAACAAGGAAAAAATGTAAGTGAATAAAACAATTTATCCCAATAATGTAGCATAATAAAATAATAAAAATACATACATCTTGTGTGCTTTTTCAGTGCGGCTTGGCGTCAGCATCTGCATGAAAAGAGCGCACAAGTAGGCGGCCTGCAATGTGTACAGAACATATTGCCAGTTAGCGACGGTATAATCGTTCTCAGTTTCCATTTTTCCGACCATCACGGGGCTTGTCCTCTCACGATTTAAGGCCATCTCAACATTTCGAGAACGAGCGTCAATTGCTTCACGTTCCCTGTTTTCAATTTTATGGCTGTGTTCAACGCGGCTGCGGAATACTTCGGTTCGGCGTTCTGAGTCGGTAGATCGACTTAGCCTAGGCGCAGCCCTAATTTCGCGGAAGTTTCGACGGTCAGCAGAACGGGCTCTTCGGTTCATCACTGAACTGTCTCTGTCTTCCGCAATAAATCTGTCGGCTGACCTAGATTCCACTCGACGCTCCTTGGTAATCTGATCGCCACGAATGTGTCCAGACAGACTCTCATTATTCCTAACCTCTCGTCGATTTTCTGTGTTACTCTGAATGCTTCGCTCATTTCGAGTAGCGATACGATTTACTCTGGATTCGCGGCTATTTCGTCGATCTACTTGCCTACTTTCTCGAGCGAGTCTACGGTTGGGATTTTCCCTCAATTCTTCTCGGGTTTCCCTAGTTAACCGCTCGTTATAATTTATTTCTGGTCGACTGTCGAGGTCTCTTAATCGTAGGGTGTTACCGATTCTAGATTCACGGTTATTTTGCCGATCCATTAGGATGCGTTCACGAGAAAGTCTATGGGCGGGGTTTGCTCTATTCTCCGTATACAATCTCGAGTCAGTGCGCATTTCCCTACGACTTTCAGTATCTCTATCGGTTCGTACAAAAATATTCATATTTCTAAATTCTCGGATATTCCTTCGATCCATCTGTATCCTTTCTCGAGAAATTCTCTGCTCAGGATTTAGCCTAGCTTCTTTCCTTAACTCCGTAGACCTCTCGTTATACCTAATTTCCCGTCGACTATCGATGTCTTTGTCATTAAGACTATTCACGGTCCTAAATTCGCGAATATTTCTTCTCTCCATTTGAATCTTCTCGAGAGACACTATAAGGTCAGGATTTAGCCTATTTTCGTCCCGAGTCTCCCTAGACATCTTGTTGTTTAACTTTGTTTCCCTCTTGCTATCAATACGTCTATCATGATTACGAGTAATCAAATTGTTAATAACCCTGAACTGGCGGATATTGCTTCGATCAACCTGACTCCTTTCGACAGAATGCCTGTTGATATGATTTTCCCTTTCGTCCCGAGTGTTCCTCTCGCTATGTCTAATTTCTCGTCGATCATCTTCGTTTCTAACATTTCGGGTATTTGTATTGCGGGAATCACGAGTATCTCTTCGATCGAGGATTCTTTCGCGAGAAAGCTTTTGCCCCAGATTGTCCTTAATTTCTTCCCTGATCAACCGCTCGTTATGTCTAATTTCACGTCGACCATCAACTTCCCTCTTATTTTGGGCATTCATCATTCTAGATTCACGGATATTTCTGTGATCCATCTGGATTCTTTCGCGGGAAAGTGTTTCCCTACGATTTTCCCTATTTTCATCCCGAGTCTCCCTAGTCAATCTAGTCATCCTCTCGTTATGTCTGATTTCACGTCGATCAGCAACGTCCCTCGTATTTTGGGAATTCATAATTCTAGATTCACGAATATTTGTCCGATCCATCTGAATTCTTTCGCGGGAAAGTGTTTCCTCCCGATTTTCCCTATTTTCGTCCCGAATCTCCCTAGTCATCCTCTCGTTATGTCTAATTTCACGTCGACCATCAACTTCCCTCTTAATTTGGGCTTTCATCATTCTAGGTTCACGCATATTTCTCCGATCCACCTGAATTCTTTCGCTGGAAAGAGCTTCCTCCCGATTTTCCCTATTTTCGTCCCGAGTCTCCCTAGTCATCCTCTCGTTATGTCTGATTACACGTTCATCAGCAACGTCCCTCTTATTTCGAGCATTCAAAATTCTAGATTCACGAATATTTCTCTGATCCATCAGAATCCTTTCGCGGGAAAGCCTATGGTTCGGATTTTCTCGTATTTCGTCTTGAATCTCCCTTGACATCCTCCTGTTGTGTCTAACTTGCCGTCGACCATCTACGTTCCTCTCATTTTGAGTAGTCATTACATTTATAATTCGGGATTCGCGTGTAATTCTTGGAGCCACCTGAATACGTCGCTCGCTAGAAGCACTACGGTCAATATTTTCTTTATTTCGCTGCCTGGACGAGCGGTCTTCCCTCTGTTCACGACGTTCCTCAAACCTCTCGGTGGATAGTCGTTGATTCGAGTTATCACGTTGTCGATTTTCCCGGCTATCCTCACGAGCGTTAAGACGAATGCGCATATCACGGATTCGATCGACTAATCGAGTATTTTCTATAAGTGACCGACTTTGCTCGTTGTTTTGCTGTCGATCTCGGCGTTCATCGCTACGCTCACTGTTACGCCGCGTGTCCGGTCGAATTATAGATTCACGTCGCACTGCACTCAATCTTTCCTTTGCAATACGCTGACCATTATTCATGTTGTTAGAAGCTTCAATGCTGGGTACGTCATCTTGAGTTCGGCTGAGGACACGTCGTGCATCTCTGTTCAGTGTAATCCTACGTTCAACAGATCTGAATTGTTCTCTCTGCAGTTCACGTTGAGAATCGAACAAGTTTTTAGACAGACGCTCATTACCAAAGTGCTCGGTTCTATAATCGTTTTTAAATAAACTGTCACGTGGAGATTCAGTGTAGATCCTGACATTGCGACGTTCTAAGGCATCCCTGGAGGTGCGATCGACAACTCTGCGGGTCAGCTCTTGAGTTTGCAAATCTCGAGTATATTGAACGGTTTCTTCTCTTTTGCTTACATCCAGGAGCCTTTCGCGACTTTGGGAGATTGCAGGACGTTCAAGACGGAATTCAACTCGAGAGAACCTGGCTATTTCAGAGGGACTTTGCCTTGCAATCCTTCCTGTGATATCCACCAGCGGTCTCTCCGACGAAGGACGACTGAATATGGAGACACGTTGCCTTAGTTCATACCGTCGATCTTCACGGGTTTCATCCCGGTCGTTTAGACGTCGTAATGCAGATGTTTTGCCAAGCCGGTATGTTCCATGAAGCGAAGACCTCGTGTCTTGGAGCGGAGCAGTAGAAAAACGGTCGCAACACTGTTGCCTGCCATCAATGGGGTTGCTATCAGTGAAGGATGCAATAGGTTGAAAAACCGCGACTACCGCAAGTAGAAGTAAACGCCAGTTATTCATAGTAACTGTGTGCTATTATGGTTTGGTTCTCTTCCTTTCGCGATGAATCTGTTGGAAGTGTACCGATGACGGTCGCTTCCGAACTGAATTTTGAAGCGCTGGTCCCGGCTTATATACGGCTTCGGAGACTGTTTCTATTCAATGCGTATTAGGCGCTAGAACGCATTCAATTTTCAGCTTCCCACACGCCAAGCAACTGCGACGTGGATCGCCTGATCTAGATCCTTGGCTTGAAAGCTATAGCTTGCTGCTAGTTGCAACAACAGAAGAAAATTGCAGGTTATTATGGCAACTTGGTGAGTGAATTGAATTGGTTAACTGAATATTAGTTAGTTAAATAATACCTACTGTTAATATTTTCGGTTTACAAAATTGGGTCAATAGGTAGTTAGCACCTAAGATGAAAGATGCTGTGCTGAGGAAAAGCTTTATCATTTATTTGTAAGAAAAAAATAAACGCTAAATCCCATAGGATCAAGATCATTCAAGTTTATTATGTTGCGAGTATTATCACAGGACACAGATGCACAAGAAAATTTGTCCCTGCGCGTAACATAATTATCTGATTGAACCCGTTGGAGCAATAAATGGGATACATAAATTGATTTCCTATGACGTCAATACAGAATATTGTATCGTACTACCTATATTTTTACTAGGTACCTTCTTATATTTTTGCGCTCGTCGAATATTTTAAATAAGTAATAATTAAGTACCTACTTACCTAACATAACATTCAAGTCGAACGGTTAGCTTATAATACGTACCTACCTAAGTATCTACCTGTATTCAAGAATTTGTTGGGTATCAAATGAAAGGGCATAATTAGCATATTTCAAAAATATATACAGGCTGTCTCAAACTTCCACTTGGATTTTTCTACCCTGTGAACATAATTTTCGACGTAACGAGTTCAAATCTGCAAGGTATCTTCCACCCAGATTTGAACTAAAAATGTACTTGAAAATAATTTAAATACCGAAATTTTCTGAACTGTTCAGAATATGCCAACTTTTACATTTTTTAATGATAGGTGGACCCTTTCGCTTTATCTCACCTTTGGACCACTATGTTTCAAAAAACTTTAAATAAAAGTAATAAAACTCAACTACGGCAAAAAAGTCAGCTCAAAAGGTATAAACAAGTCATCACAGACAGACCAATTAAAAATCCGGAGTCACACGTAATCTATTCGATTTATTTTTACCCTAACACGTGACTCCGAATTTTTAATTTGTTATTTTTAATCGTTAATTTAAAAAGACGAATATTTAAGTCAACCAACAACAACGCAACAGAGTACGTAGCGGCTTATCGACTGCTTTGCAACCTAAGGTTAACTCACAGGGTTAACTGTAAGTTCGATTTCCAACTATTGATATTTTTGTTTGAAAAAAAAAGTTTGCCAAAATTGTGCAAACTATTTTTTTTTTTTTAGTTCATGACATGTTCTCCAGAGGACGCCATATTCATCTTAATGTGACGTCACATAGGTACTTATAACCAGCGGGCGGCTGAGCCGCTTCCAACGATACCCCATTTGTCAAATTATGATGAGTAGTTAGACGTTATGAGGGAACAGATGAACATACATAGGTACATACCGGTCAAAATCATAACCCTCCTTTTTGCTGCGGTAAATACATCTACATCAAGATACTACGTATCGCGACTATCTTTTGACGAGGTAGGGCGAATCTCGCTGCCATCATTTTCATTACAGCCCTCCGAAACCGTAGCATAATCATTGGAAATGGAAATTAGAACCAAAGGTTTGCGTAGTAGTCGTCGCACCGCCAAACTAATTGCTTTGTTCATAGTTAACTAAAATAGTGAAAACAGCCGTTCTTAGAATACTATGTGACGATTTACTGCTGAGCTCAATAAAGGTATAGCGTGATGATAATCATTTAAAAGGTTAAATCTGTAACTATCTGCAATATTCTGACCTTTTAGATCGTCTTTTTACAAATTGAGGTAAATTATAAAAGTATACGAACATAATTCAATATTGCTCATCCCCCATTGCATAGCGTGATAATTTATAGCCTACATACCTACTGTCCAGACAGGAATTATGTACTTTTATGCAAATTTTAACAGAATCCATCCTAAATTCTGAAAACTATATTTTCGGCATTAAAATCGTGCCTAGACCTCGTAACAATTACTTTTATGTAAATTAAGTTCAGTTTTAACTTCGCTACGATTTTATTATAAATAATCGGTCAAATTTCGTCATGTCCCTCCCGATGTTACACGGCCCCATTTTAGTCGGTATGATTACCTATTTGCCCTACAACGTTGAAAGCAAGAAAAATTGGTTTATTTGCCACAAATACACGTGCTTATAGATAGACAGACAAATTACATAAAATATAAGATCTATTATTGGGAAGGTTCCTTCCCCTCTGTGCCTCTCCCCATACATGTAACCGTGGAATGAAAAAAAAGTCAATGCATTTCATGTTTCTTGTCGTTTTTGAGTTATGGGATCTTTTCAGTTACATTACGTACCTACTGTAGGTAGTGATATCTTAGTTTTTCATATATTTTTTCGAGAAATACTATGAAAAACAAACTTATTTTTGTGGTCGATAAAATCACCTGTGTATGCGTAAATAATCATCCCAATTACGGAATCCTTCATGTGCTTGGTCCGACACACACTTGGCCTTTTTTTTGTGCTTCGTGTCAGGCGCACTGGTACAGGATGAGTGGTTGTTTGTATGACAATAAATAAAAACACAGTTTTGGGCAACCAAAGGTTTTTATATTTATATTCTCTTAATCCTAATTGTATCCATAGGATTGGATGACTGCGGTGAACGGCGCCGTCGTCTTTGCAACCTTCTCGCCGGATTCCTTCGTGATCCTCTGCAAAGATATTATACATGTCAGATATCTGCCCAAAAAACTTACATGTAGCAAACTGATTAAAATTTGAATCAGTAAAAGGTTATTTTCATTTGTACTCAAATAATGTAGGTAAGAATGTAATCATCATTACAAAACAGCCAAAAAGTTGACAGTGAGCCTGGATTTTTCAAGCTAATAAATAGCTATAATTTTGTAATTTTAGAAACAAACCTTCAGCTTCTTCTCGTAGGCCATCAGCTTCACGGACTTGACCTTCCTCTTGTTCTCTAGCTTGCGGACGACTTCGCGGTACTTCCAGCCGACTTCGTGGGACAGGCGGCCGACGTGACAGTACTGGAATAATAAACAATTGTTGGTTAAAACTTCCCAGTTTTGTTTGATGTAGGGATTAGACTAGTGAAATGGTCTCAGACATATATGAAATTGCAACATGGTTATTCAGTCGCAAATTACCCAAATGAAACATCATTGTAAAAAGTCTTGTAGTGACTCAACTTTTCTGTCACAGGATCAATAGTAATCAAGGAAAAAGGTTTTTTTCAACTTTATGATTATGTGTAGTGTCCTATTGGTTTCAGCAAGTACTTTGCACCATGTTGTTAGAATAATTAAAATAACTTACAAGATGATTGAAAAGTCAACATACCTTACGGCCAGGCTTCAAGCAGAAGACGCGGAGAGCGGCGGGCACAACCACGCGACGGCGGTTGTCGTAGGGTGGCGGGCAACCGTCGTATGCACGGAGCCTCCTCAGCGCGCTCTTTCCGCGCTCAGTCTTGTGTGGGATCATGCCTGAAACACAATTAGTGTCCCTTGTGAACATCAGTGTGTTACAAGTAAGTTGTTAATATTTGTGTTTGAAGAGCTTCATAAAAGAATTCATATCATGAACATCAAATAATGTAGGTAAAAAGAAAATAATCATTAGGCGTGTTTTGAGTCAGACAAAGATGAGGCTTAGGCAAATTGAAAGGTACAATTTTTTAAATCAGTAACATGGGTTTTATTTAAATCCAACTGTAAAAAACAACCCTTATAACATGTCAATTTTACATGTAAATGTGCCTTCATGCAATAACTCAACATCTTATAAAGTAAAAGGACAACTTACATAGTCTATAACTTTCAAACAAAGAGATCTTAATAAAAATTGTTGTGCAAGTCCCAATAATCCACATATTTTGTCTAAAAGTTTGTAACTGAGAATACATACCTCTGACAGTCTTCCACAGGATCTTGGAAGGGGCTCTGAAGTGGAAAGGTCCACGAGCGGGGTTCACATTGCACCTCTTGCGAAGGAATGACATGAACTTCAATTTGTTCCTGAAATACATCAAAATCTTGAGTCCATTGGATTTAGAAACAATATAAGATGGATATGTGGGACATTTATCAGATAACTTATATAGTAACAACATCTATTTTTCAATATTCAGTCGCAAATTACCCAAGTAAAACATCATTTAAAGTTGTATAGCCAAATCTGTAGAACTGTTATAAACGTGGTCTTAACGCAAATTTATAACTTGTTACTGGGTGGGTGTGCAATTGTGGATTTTTTTAAACAAACACCACAATGTGCTGTTATAAAAAACACTATGAAACACACAATGTTTCATTCTTAGGGTTGATTATCAGAAAGTAACGCTGTTCTTCTAGATATTTTCATGAAACTAACACAAAGCAGTAAAGCTTACGAGATTTTCTTACCTGAAGAAGTTACCAGAGATGTTGATCTGCTCAGACCGCACGACCACGACTTTGTTACCTTCCAGCAGGACCTTAGCAATGACTGCGGCCAGGCGGCCGAGCAGATGGCCACGGCCATCGATTACTATGGCCTAGAACACAAGCATTCACACTAGTTAAAAACCGCCGCTGACGTACCGTATAACCTCAAAATTATTTACACTATTTTCAATTCCGTCTGATCTAAACACAATATTTGTAACTAGGAGCTCGGAATTCCTTGTAACAGAGAATATACCAACAATTTCATGTAATATTGTCCTGTAACAAATGCTAAACACAAGAAAGCACGTGTGGTGCATGGAGAGTGCATGTTGTTCAAATTTATTACATGGCACAAACGAACAAAATTAATGATTAGAAGGCACATTACAGTTTTAAGTTAATTATTATGTCCACTTGAAGGCATTTTACTCGTTTTTCATATTTTTTCTTCTCACCTTATTACTAAAGCCCGTCATTTTCACGACAACAAAACGGAAAAGGATAACTTTTTAAAACAATATGGCCACCGGACGTTCTTAAAATGTTGGTATGTTGCCACACTAAAATTTACATTTATGAATTAGTCGATGTTCACTATTTACATTGACGATGATGATGATAAAGTTTTTTTATTGTTTGGCCTCACCAACACTAACTCAGCAATGCTAACACCATTCGCATTTCACTAACGTAGATATTAGATCCTCACGGGTACTAGTGACGCAAAATGAAAGGTGGGCTATGCTATGTCTGCGCCTCTGCGGGCACTGGCGGGGAGACACCGCGGAACCACAGACTACTTAGGGACTGCTGGGACTATGGCCATTTGGATCCGACTATCCGAGAAACCCCACAGGAGATTGTCTTTGCTGCGGCCATAGGTACTGAAAGACGGAAGTCCAATATTATTCTCGTACGTAAAAAGTTCAAGTCGCAATCTGTTAATTGTCAAAAATATTGGTAAATTGGAATTGATTGTATTTTTGACAGATTGTGAATGATGCGTTGGACTTACGCACTCAAGGAAACTTTTTCGGCCTAATATGTCTCCGGGTCACTGACCTATAATTTTTTCTGCATTGGGAGGCGTGTACTTTTGATGCG
The DNA here is from genome assembly GCA_914767815.1 of Eupsilia transversa. NCBI lineage: Eukaryota > Metazoa > Arthropoda > Insecta > Lepidoptera > Noctuidae > Eupsilia > Eupsilia transversa. Next base: position 7,416,688 of record OU611890.1, on the reverse strand, counting down.
GCTGGCTATAGCTCAGCGATTTTTATAGGTGAAATGCCAATCAGCAGATACAGCATTTTTACCGGGGTTGGGTTAAAGCAATCAGTAGAAATCCGGAACGTCTCATTTAGAACTGTATCCCACTAATTTAGAGTAGGCAGAGCGGCTCCATAATGGACAGGCACATTCACCAGCGGAAAAACTCCGTGTGGATCTCTTGAGCACATAGGATGTCTTGCGGGATAATTCAAAAAGTATCTAAATCCCGAGAGAACCCTTGGATGTTCATCGAGATTACACACAAGGCTGGTTTTGTTAGTTAACTTTTTGGCCCTGAGAAGGGCCGATTGGAACTTATATTGTTATCTATACCTTCATGCATCGTGGTGAAAGGATTACCCAATCGACAAGTCGATTGACCAGGGTGCGCCCGGACGAAACAAAAGGTCGCAGGGTACGTATTTCGTGGACGCTCCTTTCATCTTTCAGAATTCAAATAGATTCTTGGTATGTTTACTGACACCACAGGCCTGCACAGGCCAATGGTGAATGAATCTGTCAACTGTCAGTTAGCAGGGTGATGTTCTGTGGTCAGCTGTGATGACATTTCATTCGTATATGGCTGCGTTCCGAGTTACAATGTAATCGATTTGAGCGTGCTAACACCCGTTCCGAATAAGCGTTAGTGCGATAACGCCGACCCATGATTGCCCATGAAACGTCATAGATGACGTCATGACATGCACCATCTTGCGATAACGTCGACCATGCCTTTTACTAAGGCCGCGTTCCGAGTTAGGCCATAATCGCTCACAGCGCTGACATCAATATTTTGCGTTCCGATTTAGATATTACGATTATGACAGCTGAGGTCTGTCATCAATTCGGAACGCTCGTGAACGCGCCTACAGTGCTTGCGCAACGTCAAAACTTATAACATTACTTAAATTCTTTGTATAAACATCAGAAATGTCTTTTTCTTCTTTGGTTAAGTGGCGACAGTAGCCAGAAGCACAATTTAGAAAAAGCCACGTTAGTTTATAGATATATGCGACTCAAAACTACAGCGCTGCCAAAAATGACAGTTCAGTCAACTGTCATTTTTGACAGAGATCACGGTGGGTGCGTTCCGAGTTACGATGAAATCGATTTGAGCGCGCTAAAACCCGTTCCGAGTTAGCGTGAGTGCGCTAACTTTGGTCTGTCAATGATCATAGATGACGTCATGACATGCGCCATCTTGCGATAACGCCGACCATGCCTTTTACTAATATCACCGTGATCACTGTCAAAAATGACAGTTGACTGAACTGTCATTTTTGGTAGCGCTGTTGTTTTGAGTCGCATCATATCTATAAACTAACGTGGCTTTTTCTAAATTGTGCCTCTGGCTACCGTCGCCACATAACCAAAGAAGAAAAAGAAATTTCTGATGTTTATACATAGAATTAAGTAATGTTATAATTTTGACGTTGAGCGAGCACTGTACGCGCGTTCACGAGCGTTCCGAATTGATGACAGACCTCAGCTGTCATAATCGTAATATCTAAATCGGAACGCAAAATATTGATGTCAGCGCTGTGAGCGATTATGGCCTAACTCGGAACGCGGCCGGTGATATTAGTAAAAGGCATGGTCGGCGTTATCGCAAGATAGCGCATGACGTCATCTATGACGTTTCATGGGCAATCATGGGTCGGCGTTATCGCGCTAACGCTTATTCGGAACGGGTGTTAGCACGCTCAAATCGATTACATTGTAACTCGGAACGCAGCCTAATATCACCGTGATCTCTGTCAAAAATGACAGTTGACTGAACTGTCATTTTTGGCAGCGCTGTAGTTTTGAGTCGCATATATATCTATAAACTAACGTGGCTTTTTCTAAATTGTGCTTCTGGCTACCGTCGCCACTTAACCAAAGAAGAAAAAGACATTTCTGATGTTTATACAAAGAATTTAAGTAATGTTATAAGTTTTGACGTTGAGCAAGCACTGTAGGCGCGTTCACGAGCGTTCCGAATTGATGACAGACCTCAGGTGTCATAATCGTAATAATATCTAAATCGGAACGCAAAATATTGATGTCAGCGCTGTGAGCGACTATGGCCTAACTCGGAACGCGGCCTATATGTTATGTTGTTGTGTCATTGCATAGATAGAAGTGTCATTGTGTGTCATTTTTGTTTTGGCTACAATCCAAGCCGAAATTTAAAAATTACGTGTAGCTGAAGCACTGGTTAAAAAGGGATAGTTGAGATTTTCCAGAGAATTGTAACATTTTTCAAAAGTCCATCTAGGTTATATTGTTCAACATGGAGATTCCATATAAAAAGATTGCTATTTACGTATTAACTTTCGTGGCCTATGCATACACTGGCATGGGCTCTTCTATGCTAAGGAATTTAAAGGATGCAGTTCTTTCGGCTGAATCAGTATTTGGTGATATGTTTAAAAATGTCATAACAGTGGCTGAAAGGTTCAGATCACTGCATGAAGTTTTCGATGCGGCTGTGGAAGAGGAATGCATATTCAACTGCCCGGAAGGTATTATGTGCTTTGATTGAACTAAATTACATTGATAATCGAATTGCATATCAAACTGTAATAATTAACATAATCAAGTTGTTTTTAGGATCCAGACCAGTCCGCAATAGAAATCACATCCCAACATCAGATGGTTGTGGTTCTCTTGGCTTCGAGATTGCCACAGAATACTTGCCACTTGAAGAAATGACGAGATGTTGTGATACCCATGACATTTGCTATGATACATGTAATAGTGGGAAAGAAACTTGTGACTTGGACTTCAAAAGGTGCCTCTACAATTATTGCGACACTTATAAGTCAGTTAATGTAGCAGGAGACACAATCACGAAAGGTATTCACTTACTGTTGACTGAAAACTTTTTTCTTGGTCTGTTACATCACAATAAACTGACTATAAAATAGATACTGCTTTATGTTTTTTATACTTTTTGAAATATTTTGATTTTCAGGTTGCAAAGCTGCAGCAAAATTGTTATTTACTGGGACATTAACTCTTGGCTGTAAGTCATATTTAGATGCACAGAAAAACGCATGCTACTGTCCCCCAGCCAAAAATAACAAGTATAGGAAATATCCAGGAAGTGGAGATTTATAATAGGCATCTGTTTTTTGTATTTTTTTTCCTTACTGATCCAAAGAATGCTGTAATAGGTACCAGTTTTGTGATACTTGTGTAAGATTATTTATTCATAAAATTAGAGAATGGTATAGTTTTTATCGGAGTTTTTACATAGAAATAGGGCTTAGGATATAGTAATAAGATCAATGTGTTCGGAATAATGTAACTTTTGAAGAAATGTTCTCAAGTTTTGGGCCTTCCTATCTGTTCCGGTAAGAATCAGCTTTAAATTTGAAATATGAAAATATTTTTTCATGTTTTTTGTTCATACCCGTTTTATTTAAAAAAATAAAAAGTTGGTTTGTTTATATCAGTTTATTATTTTAGCGATAAAAATTACATCTTATTTGTTGGAATTATACCTTAATGTTAAATAATTTATTTGCTAAATTTAGATAATGGGGCTTCTTACAAATCTCATGCAAGCACTGGAAGGATGAGCTAGCCATCACATTTCTGGTGATTGCGGTATTTTACCTCCATAAGGGAGGTCAGGCCTTCATAGATACACACACTACTAAATGGACGCATAATCAAATACATATTTTATAGTTCAATATGTTGAGCATATAAAAATAATTCATTACAATGTAAATAAATGCTTGTAAAAATATTTTATAATGGATTAATTAATTTTTTGTTTGATCTTAGTGATTTTACCTTAGCATCAAAACATAAATCTGAGCGATTACTTCTTACAATTCGAGTATAACAGATTGTATTCTATGTAAGTAGTTCTTTGATTTCTTCTTTTTCTGCAGCTTCGATGTATGGTGTTCCATCTGGGGTTTTTCCATTTTTAGACGCACCCTGTAAGATAATAGTTTATTTGTTTCAGACAGTCATTCTGAGTATGAACCATAAATGGTCTGCGACAGATATCTTTATACTGGGTTTCCCAAGTCTTACTGCCTAATAAATTCATCCAGATACTGTATAGTAACCAATAGTTTTAGTTTCATGCGTTTCATGCATGAAATTAATTTCTTACAAGAACTAAGAAATTGCAAGTCATGCATATTAATTTTGCAAAAAAGCACCATTCACTATAGTGATGTTACTTACATTTTTGAGTAATGTCTTAACACAGTCTGTATGACCTTCCCATATAGCTGCTAGCAGTACAGAGATGCCATGTTTGTCCAACATCTGAAATACGCATTTTAATTAGACAAATATTATTTTTGTTAGTACATATACACTTGTCTTGAATGTGCACACTTACATTAGGGTCTGCTCCCTTGTCCAGCAAATAGTTGAGAACAGCTGTTTGTCCATAATCAGCAGCATAGTGGAGAGGTACTCTTCCATCAATTAGAGCATTGACATCAATTTTCTAAAACAAATACATTTTCCTTAAATTCTTAATCATAATTAGGTGGCTATACTAAGTATTTAATTATTATTGTCAAAGAGGTATTGTAGGTACGTAAAAAAACTATGTTCATAGTAACTGTTATAGTTATGAGACTTAGCAAGTAAGGGCCTGCACTGCGGGCGTACAATACCTCTTTGACAATAATAATTAAATACTTAGTAGGTATAGGTACACAATGTTTTACCACAGTTGTAAAGTCATTTAGGCACTGTAGTCATTACTATTTTAAAAGAGTAAATAATACCCGATTTAGTTTTCGATTGTTGTTTTTCCCTAAGGTTGAACTAAATTCGGCTTAAAATTAATGAGAAACATTGCTTTCTCTTGCCAACGAGTAATGTTCACGTAGGAAGTAAACCGATCTACAGATACTACGTGAACCACTTACCTTGTTTTCTACTATGTCTTTTACTTGGTCAATATCGCCGTTTTTAATTCCCCAAACTAATTCACTCATTGTTGCGTACTTTCTAAATCCTTCTATGAATAATATTTTCGAGACTTATTCCGGAATCGAAATAACAATGGGTATGGCGTTCTTTGACATGACAGCTGTCAAAATTAGGGATGTACAATTATTGTACATGGTCGACGAATTTACGGTTTAAAGTAAATTCGTCGCTAAATTGCCAATCATTTCAAGCTATCTGCAATTGCAATAAGTAAGTAAAGCTGTACAAGGATGTTGGCATGTTACCAAAATCGTAACTAACACCGCCATCTTTTACGTTCATTACAACCCCACGAAACAATTTCACAACGCTGTTGTGTCACACAACAGCGCGCCTCCTTGTAAAAATGTTACTCAAGCGCCTAAAGACGACACAGATTTTGAAATTGCTAGCGAGTCGCCGCGCCGCGCCGGGGATTAAAGTCGCTGCGTGTGTACCTACCTAAAGCCAAGTTTAACATGTTACACGGGTTACACCAATCACAGACTATTAGATTAAGGGACTAGATTTACTTTTTTTTACTAGAGCGTTTAAATTTAAATACTTATAATTAAAACGAATTACGATAGACGGGACAAAGCATCGTAATCTACTTGCAATAACCAACTGGTCAATCTTCGCTCAGTTTAGTTCTGTCTCGTATCAGTCGTATCATACACCCCACACGACAGGTTGCATAAAAGAACAAAATAATTTTGAAGAAAATAATAAATAAGCTGAGTGTTTTGCGCATTGCGGTATTGCAAAACTCGTAACTACGGTTTAATTAGTCAGTAATAAAACTAAACTTAGTCTATTAATTTTCGTAGATGATTAAAATTTATGAAATTTAATTTTGCTAATAAAAATCTTTGCCGCTGCCATCGATTTCATGACAGAAAGTCATTGCGGCCACCGATTTTCTAGAAAACCGTAACTTTTCGATTGAACCCAAGGAGTACTTTTTTTATTTTTATGTGCTCCATGGCTGACTGGCAGACAGCTCATGACAGCAGTATCTAGTAGTGACTGTGTTCCTTTTTATATAATCTATGACAATTGACAGTGACCCTGACCCTGAGTTGACCAGACCACAGAGTTTTCCAGAGAGACAGTTGAGTTGCGTTTACTTTGAAATTCAATTTCTTCACTCATCGTATATTTGGAATTTTGAGAATTATTGTATATTTATACATAAAAATGGAAAACGGTATTGGAGATTTTGCTGTAATGCCTCAAACTGCACGCGCTGCCACCAAACATGTCTTGGTAAACATACTGGTCGACTTGATATTTAGTTTTGATACTGAAAAATAGTCCGCTCAAAAACTTTTTATATTTTCAGAGCCTGTTACTGGACGATATTCAACCTTTAAGCCTTCGTTTACGTCACAAACTGTTGTGTTATGAGAGCAATGAAGAGGATATTTCAAAAGTTCGAGATGTTTACACGTTATGTTCCAGTCAAATAAATAAATGTTTGATTAATTTATTTCATGTCTTCAAAGTGGAATTTCACAACCACACTGTTTTACAGGTAAATAGATGTGTGTTTATTTAGAACCTCACCTTGTATTTAACAAAATCTGTATCAAGCATGTTTCAGATAACTTCAACTTAGGAACAAAAATTCGGAATATATGATTGAAAAAAGATAAACTTAGATGTGTGACCTCTTTGAGAAATTGGTGGATTAGTTCCAGTGTTAGAAACAAATAATAATGAAGTAAAGTATGCACTGATACCCACTTACATGTAGGGTAAGAAACCTATTTACCTTTTGCCTCAGAATGTTTGTAATTAGACTACTGTACCAACTACCTGTAACAAAACAAATAGAAAATCCATAAGCTCAACTTTTTAACTGACTTCAAAAAAAGGAGTGGGTTCTCAATTTGGATGTTAATTGCTCAACTTGAGAGTAGTGGTGGCCCAGGGAGAGCAGTGGTGGCCCAATGATAATGGCCGCAACTTACGAGTTGTAGGTTGTAGGTTCGAACCCAGACAGGTGATTTTCTTTTTGTAAATTATTTAATCACCACTGTTCAAAACAGTGAAGGAAAACATTGTGAGGAAACCAGCATGTCATAGAACCAAAAATTCGAAGACATGTGACATCTACAAACCGCGCAGAGCCCTCGTGGTGAATTACGACCCACTCCTCACCGAGCATTATAGGATTATGCTGTTATGCTAAGCTCAGCTTTTTGTATGGTCATGTTTCAGGAAAGTCGTCAGTATAATCTGGAAAGATTATCATGGTGCATTAAAAGATTAGTGTCAATTGAGAACTATTTGGAGAACAAACCAGCCTCATCAAACATTGATGAAAGTGCCAATGATTCTTTCAACATAACTACTATGTATTTTGTCAACTGGATTGACCACACATTTGAAGTTCTCGGTAAACTTGCTGATGCCATCTATAAGACTGACTACAAGGAGTCTGAAGTACTTTATACTCAGTGGAAGGATTATGTGAGTTTATAAAGAGTAACCACTGAAAATTGTGAAAAAAGTAAAGCAATTCTAATGATCTTTTATTGCATTTGCAGATGGTTGAGTGTGTGAGTGAGCTGCATGTGTCAATTGATGAACTCCTTCTATCAGCGATGACTCTGTGCCGATACTGTTTGGCTGATGATCAACACATCGTGAAAGCACGCTGCCAAGTGGTATTATGACCTAGCAAATTATTTAAATAAATGATAAAAGGAAAATTTATAAAGACTCAAAATCTTCTTTTGTATTTACAGGTTTTGAGAGAAACAAAAGCATTACTAAGTGAATTGATAGAAGGAGACCTCAGTTCCACTGTTAAAGCTACACCGGAGTCATTAAAGCTGCCTGTAATGCCATCAAATGCCAATGTTCTCATTGATGTGTTGAAAGATGTCCTGTATGCATTAGAGACAAACACTAATACTGCTCTACTAGCTCTAGTAGGACACTGTTTTACTTATAACAAGTCTCCTATAACCATTCTAAGGGACCATTTCAATATTGATGCTAAAGTAACTTGCTCCTGTTTAGTCAAAACTGAAGATGAAGTGACCGAGAATTGCACATTTGTGAAGGATTTTGATTTGTACAATGAAAGATTGCTGCAGATCGGAAACTTTGCTGTTTCTTGCTCTTCTGATCAAAATAGTAAGTAAATAAATTAAGGATTACTATGTCATGTCGATTTTACAAAACAAAGAAAAAAAAAAACTGTATTTTTCAGGGATCCTGTCTCTTCGCAGTGGGCTAGCCAGCTTGGAAGCCCTAGATCCTCATTTGGTGCCAGCATTAATGATGTCGCCAGACAGTCACCATGCGACATTACTGATCAACTCTTGGATGCATGAAGTTCAGGAGATTCGAGATAATGTGTTCTTGATTGTGGATCCAAGTGCTTTTGCTGAGGTATGAAGTAACACAAGTTAGATAAAGTTTTGATACTAGCTTTATAATAACATGCTCCTTAGAAGATACAAGGCATGATAAGGCTCAAACAAGTACAAAAGTCATTGTAGTGTTTTTTTTTTTGCTGCTGTTTATTTTCTGTGTGTACAAATAAATAAATTCATGTTTTGGGCGTCAATAAAATTGTTGCCTGGTGTCGGAAAGCATCTGATATTGATGGCCACAGACGGGAGGCATGTGTGGCGATCGTTCGCCTGACGCGTTCCTTATCTGGAGGCGCCCTAAATAATATTGCTGTGATCGCGTGGTGTTTGTCAAAGAGCAGATGTGCAGCCAGCTCAACAAGATATTTTTTTTTAAATACAATTTCTTGTATTTCTTAATAATTACAAGAAGCCACTACACTTTACTTTAAATTAGACACTGTTGGTTGATGTCACAATATTTCGATTTCAGAAATCAAAACAAATGATGCATCAGAGACTGCTAGTAATATTGCAAGATAACTGCTACAACAATGTGGATGTGTGTGCAGTAATCAATATGGGATGCATGGTGTATGACTTCTTCCATGTGTATGACAAGTGTGAGCCTGATGCTTTGGGCCACCATGACAAACTGCTGCTATTGTTGGCTGACTTGGATAAAGGTATAAAGAATGATTTGTTTATCATAACATTACGCCTGTAATTCCCGAAGGTTTAGGCAAAGGTGTACCTATAGTACACCCACATTGGTATAGTTATAGTTTATGTTCTTAATGTTTGGTATATTTACTATATATTTTGTTTGGTATGTTATAGTGCAAAAGGAATGCAAAATAGTAAGCAACCTTCTCAGCTCGAACAACGACTTTGTGTACGATGTTAAAATGCCGAAAAATAACAAAGAAGTGTCCTTAGATCAACTTATAAAACGGTTGAAACTTCTGTATACATTGGTGACTAGAATTCACAGTTTACATCATCCCAAGGACAATGAGGACCAGTGGCTTGGTTGTGAAGGCGAAGAGGAACCTCAAATGGTTTATAAGAATGCAACACACACGGTGCTGAAGAATTCTGAAACATACGTACATTCGCCTCAGAAGCCCGTCAATAATATGTCCAGAAGCGTATTTGGAAGGACCAATATACGCTCGTCTACAAGGAACATTCCTTTATCGAAATTAACGAAGCGCCTAAAAACCAGTATGTGTAGCGAACTCAGTTTTTCAGTTCAACTAGACCAATTGTTCAGCTCTCCAGGTCTTGAAAAAAATGCCGCTTGTGACGAAACAGTGTTTGTAAATAAGCAGCTGGGCAAAGTGAGAGATTCCTCATTCTCAGTACTTTACAACTTTTCACCGATACGTAATCGACCGTCGTTGAGGAAGGCAGTCTTGAATAGACAATGCAAGATACCTGCCTACAGGGATATAGAAGTCAATGATGAAAACAATATGACTGATGATAAAGAAGACCTTATGGATGAAACTACAAGTCTACAAATAACAGGTACCTACACAGGTTTTAAAAATTAACTGGCCCTCACTTTTCTTTCTAGCTTGACATGAATACTAAATATTTAATTTTGTTACAGATATTTTAAATCAAATGAACGAAATGACAAGCATGCTGTCTACTACGAAACTTACTCATCCCAAAACAACAATCCAAGGGGTTGGTAAAAATGTCAAAGAAACGAAAAATGTACTAAGAATTAATGTAAACAACCAGAACACTACAATTACCAAGCACATTTGGAATATACCAGTCAATGCTAGCCTTGTGGGGATGCCTTTAGAAGACAGTGCTTCAAACATGACTCAGCCGTCCAATGTGGACACTTTAGAAAGAATTCATGATCTGGAATATGTGGAAAGCAAACTGAACAGTTTGAAATCACAGCTAGAAACTAGTTTGTAATTTAAAATGTAAATTCTGAAATGATTACAATGTGCTGTTGTTGTTGTAGTTATAACATATTATTATAATACAACCGTCCAATATGTTATTATTAAGTTGACAATTTTATTAAGATTTTTATATTTTATGTAAGGAATAATAATGAATATTTTCAGAGTATAATATTAAATGATTTTTATGAATACTTAGCGTTTTGTTTTATCTTTATTATTTCATTATTACCTACAAGCTATCCATATGCAGTCTGACTTTGAAAACATGCGACAAAATTTAAGGGGGTGTTCTATGGGACCAAATAAGAATCCACAAAAAAAAACAACCTTTCTGTATAAAGGTATACCCGATTGGACCATTTTGTATAAGGTCTTTTTTTTGTTTTTGGTTAGTCTTATTTGGTCCCATAGTAAAAGTTGTTCATATTGATGGGTAGAACACCCCCTTAAATTTTGTCGCATGTTTTCAAAGTCAGCCTGTATTGTACTTATCTAATAACTCAATAGCTAAATAAAAACAAACCTTCCACTCAAATAATTCCTTGTCAAAGAACTACTACTAAAAGACGTTTTATGGTTCTTTGAATACAGTATAAAATAATTTGTTCTAGAAAAATCAAGTGTCCTTTCCCTCGCTAAAGAGATTGCGTGACCGATTTGTTTATAGACACTTTCATGCTAATTGTTTTCTTATTATTCAGATTTTTTGCACCATAATAATTAGTCGAGTGTAACGATAGGAAAGTGATGAGTTAGTACTGGCGTGTGTTTTTTATTTCTTTGACGTTTAGTCGGTCGACACCCTCCGTATTGCACGCGATGCTGTGTAAATCATATTCAAATACTTACCTAATCTTTCATTATAATTCAAGTTCTCTGGCGTTTGATTGATATTCAGACAACTTCCAGCTAGTCACTGTTACAACACAAACAAATTTTCCCAAGATTTTCCTCCCCCTTAGTACCTACCTAATCATTTTAAGATGGACAATTAACGATCGTCGTAAATCTCGCAGTTAATGATGTCTTTCAAAGTAGACTTTTTCTAACTTATCTATTATAAATCGCGAATATCTTCGGCGTGCATATTGGCACATTTACATAATTTACTCCACAGTATATAAGCCCGATCTATTTTACGTGCCTCATAAACTACTTGCTTCGGAGTTCGCGATAAACGTTCATTGGGTTATTTCTGCAGAAAACCTGGATATGGCTTTGACAGTTATTTTCTCATTTTTGGTGAATGCCGATTTTTTTTTTGGAGTTCTTTAATCACTAAAATATCTCTCAAGATTACCTGTTTGTTAACTGTCGTTGTTACTTTTTCAGATAAATCTGATTCTTATCCAAGGACGGACTGAAGTGGGTAAGTTGCAACGTGCTAGTTCATTGGTCCATTCCTCATACTGTTAAGCATTGATAATATTAAGTAGGTACTTATCTATTTTATAATACAGATATTAGCAAAAATAAAAATAAAATTTTTCAGCATCGGGATCTGGTTTTCGTCCAGACAATTACACACACTTCGACGTCTACGCTAGCGCGCTCAGTAAAGCACATTACAGTCCTTGGGCCTGCGATTACAGAAGTGAGGTAAAAACAAATTCTTCGTCTTTTTTTTAATAGTGTTATAATAGATTCTTGGGCTGGTCATGTTTGTCGAATGACAACCGCAACCGAGTCCTGTGGCTGCAGTCTCGACATAGTTAGCGATCGCTATACGACCGATTTCGGTTCGATGCGCGCGACATGATTGACAAGCACGTGATTTATAGAAATAGAAATAGAAATCATTTATTTGCATAAAAACACCCGACTTTGCGACCGAATTCGGTCGTATAGTGATCGCTATCTATGTCTAGACTGCAGTCCCGGCAACCTAACTGCGTAACACACGATCAAGCACAATCTGAATCATTTTGAAGGATATTGCTGATTCATTGCTTCTTATGTTCCAAAAATTCGTCTGCTCAACAATTTAAATAATTCAATGAATGTTGTTGAACTGTCAAAATGAAACAGATTATGATTGATCGTGTGTTACGCAATTAGGGTGCTGGAGTGGACACGGCATATCGGCAAGCGTAGCGTGGTACGCCCCCTCTTGGATAGACCGGCAACTTTAAAACGGTGGCTGGGACAGACTCCATGCTGAAGGCGGAGTATCGGGTGTTTTGGTGCAGCTCGGGAGAGGCCTAAGTCCAGCAGTGGTCTGCGATAGGCTGAATGGATTGACAAATGATCTTGAGATGTGGGCAGGATTACAACATACTGTTTGCATCTTATATGATATGCATATCATTTCATTGATCAGAATTCAAGCGTTCTAAAGTACCTACCTACCTCAGATAATTAGGTACTGAATATCTACATAAATATTATATTATAAAGATAACAAAAGTAACTAACTAGATGTTATCGTAACATGTGAGACGGTATTTTTTAAAAGAGGCGTAGGTACCTACTCCAAGTTTCGATTCTAGGTCCTTTACTTTCTGAAATTTATGATTCCTTATTAAATTTTATATTATTTTTGGACTGGGTTGCGTTGTTATTAGGTATATCCACATTAATATTAGAAAGAGAAAAGATTTATATTTTTGTTAGTAATTAATAAATTTAAAATCCGGACCGATTAAAAAAAAATCTTTCACCAGTAGAATGCTGTATTAACAATTTATCACTGAGTAACATAGCATTGATCAAGATATCATGCGGGTAAAACCGTTGGCGATAGCTAGTTACGTATAAATTATTTGTTTTAATTGTTTACAGCCTGGATATAAATGCCTCAGTTGCAGCAGCGCACTCCACTGCTATCCCGGCAACTTCGCGCTCCTGGTTCAGTGCGCCGGCATTTTCCCGTTCTGCCGTAATGGTTATTGTTCAAGGTTTAAAACTGAAGGATGTACCGAGGAAGCAGATCCTAGTCTTGTGAGCCACAGCACGTTGCCACCGTACGTTCAAGTATTCAATAAGGGAAACAAGACTATATTAGCACCTGTTGCACCAACCAACCATGAAATAACGGAACCCATATTAAATGACCCCGTGCCGCAAGAAAGTGCTTCAAAACCAATCGCCACTCAGTCAAATGATCTGAACAAAATTAGTGGAGGAATGGTGAAGCCAACTAACGCAGGGCAAACAAACAATGTTCCCTACGTTAACAAGAAACCGAAAGATTCACCACACTCACCGAAAATAAGTGAAGAAATAAATTCGTTATCAAGTACCACGTGAAACTTGTTAGAGTAAATAAGAAGTTAATTTAAATAAACTATTTATTTTACTTAATTTGTGATATTTACTATTCTACCAAGCCGTGTTCGTGTTTCCGATGGGATATGCCATGAATGTGAAGTTCTCTTAGAAAGTGTATTGTTAGAGTTGCGTCGCGCCAGTCTGCACGAGGCTTTAATTTTGGAAAGTAAAAATGTTTAGTAGATTGGCAATGGAGGTGAGAGGCCTTTGCCCAGCAGTGGGAAAATACGGGCTTGAATCCATTCATTAACCCAGTTTACTGCGGTCATAAATGCCAGTGGCATTACCGTTGTAGAATCCCATAATATTTTGGACATTAATTTGCATTTTAAATAGATAAGTTTAACTTATACCTACAGGTACCTAAATTCGTTCCTAAACATCGACTGCAGTGGTGTCCTTGATAATTTAAATCATACAGCGAGGGACAGTAATAGGATATCGTCGGCCCCGAACTCCCGATGCAACCAATCAGTGTTAGATTGGTGTCTTTGATCGCGTCGCTTTGGGATTGCCTTCTGAGAAGCATCGATGCTGAAAGGTCGCATATGACGCTCGCCTTGCAATTTGAGTTAGATAGGAAAGTAGTACATATATCTTATTTCATGATTTATTGGTATATTAGTTACCTACCTTTTATTAAAAATATGATGGAAAATAAGCCAGCCGCTCTTTGAAAAATAAGTTAAAGTTGAGGATTAATGGTAAGTACTACCTATGTTAGCCGAAAAAAGGATTTCATAAAATTTTCCCGATAGAAAAAAAAAACCAGTTTCCTCCAAACCGAACAATTAACTGCTGCTATTCCAAAAATACCTCAAATTAGATCATGAAATTTTGCTTACTATAAAGCAGCGACTATGTTTTTTATTTATTTTTAATTACCATTATTTTCGCCGTAAAAAACAATTACCTAAACTATTGCAGCTTTGGTGCTGCCTCCGTTTCGCTCGCACTCAGTCCGCGAGTAGTATGGTGCGAGCGAGAAAACACCTGAGGTTGTGTGGGCTCTTAATCCCAGTTAGCTTAGGCTCTTTCAGTCGTGTTCTAGAAAAAGCAGACCAACGCGCTCAGAAAATTAGGGTCTCGAAAAAGGATCTACCTTTTTCGAGACCCTAATTTTCTGAGCGCGAGCGGATAGGTAGGCACCTACGGCGAAGCCAAAAAAGGTGGGTTATGTGTTTGACCTGTATGTATGTATGTCCGTCCCTATGCTCATTCGTAACTACTTAAGTTATTAAACTAAAGTTATTTAAGTTACTAAAGCTATTTAAGTCGCAGTAAGATGGTTATAGCCGAGAACGTGATATAGATATATCCCTTGGGATATAGCTATATACCGTAATATAGTTATATGAAAGCGGTGCATAACTGTCGGAGTGCTCTAGTTTTGTTACTGCGATCAATTTCGACGTAGCGTTCGCTGGCCGCTGCCGCGGCACCGCTCGCTTCGCTCGGTCGGCTCGCGTGTAGTTGGTCACAGTTCTAACATATCCAACCTATTTATATCCCCACTTTACGTGTAGGGGAGGTACCATTTTTTTTTTCATGATTTTATTTTACTACTTTGTCGGCGTCATTAATATGTATAGGTACTCAAGCCAAATTACAGCTTTCTAGTACTAACAGTCTCTGCGCTAAGCCGGGGACAGACAGACAGACAGACAGACAGATAGGCAGACAGACAGGCGGACATGGCGAAACTATAGGTAAGGGTTCCTTGTTGACTACGGAACCTTAAACATCTAGTGGGGTACAAAATAATAAATAAATGTAATTTGCAATAAGAAATGATAAAAAAAAACCTAACTATATAGAGTAAAATAAAAATTAATTTAAAAAAAACTAACTCATGCAGTCGTTAACAATAAAGACCTTTTGCCTCCGACTGCATGAGATTGTTTATAGTATTAAGTGGGATTGGAGACAGAAATAGGTCATTTTGATTCCATCTTCTTTAAAGTTCACTTTTAACGCAGTCGAGTTTTTTTTATTTTAAACGAAAAAGAAAATAAACCTGCCAAAATTAATGTAAATTGACGTAATTTTGTCATGGCGGCAGCTAACAAAACAAAACTTCATTGTCTGAAAGTTCTGCCCTACAAGTGACTTTCAACAAGCTCACAATAGAAAGGTGTAGGTTACACCTTGCTATTGTGAACTAAATACAACAATACGCAATACAACAATTAGGTATACGTACCTACTAAATATGAATAGGTAAACTTTTCTTCCAAGTCACCCTCAACCTAAAACAACCCACTCTTTGAAAGCTGTTTCAATTTTTTTGAAGTGGTCACATTGTAGTAGCTCCTACCAGGGCTACCAGTTTTATGGCGATCCAAGTTGGAGTGGAGTAGTGATGGAGAACTGCAATTATTGTAGTTAGTAACATTCTCTGCGATCAACTCATCCGACAGGGGCAGGTAGAAATTCGGAGGGCTTCAAAATTGCCTTTTGAATGGTGTACTTAATTCAAATACTTTTTGACTTTGATTTTGACTTCTCGAGGGCTTAGGACCACTACTGCTCAGTGCAAGAATCTTGGTTCTATGTTCTGGATGTTTGTCTTCTAACAAAGGCCCGGTCCCGTAAAACGTGCATTGAGTTTAGGACCCCTTGCGTGAATTCAGATAACTTATTTTAAGACCTAAGTAATTTTATGTGTCTAATGTCTATTGTTGGAAAGCAAGCGTCTCCTACACAAAGCTAAAATATGAAGTTTATTAAATGTCTTCAACCGAACTTACAATGGCTTTTTTTATTTTATAACCCATTTGGTAGTTAGAATTGATATTCTACCGATGTGATCATCGGCATTAAGCCGATAGCAGAGGCAGGAGAAAGCTGCTGCGATTTGCGAATAAGTACTAACTTAATGTATTCTCAGAAGATATAAAAGTCGATCAAAATCTATTCAGTTGACTTACTTTAAGAGATTCCACAAATGGCTTTCGAAGTTTCGAAACTATACCTCATATTACCTTAGATGCCTATTCTACTAGCTTTTTGAGCCTTTGGGGTCCCCGAAAATTTAATAATTAATTTTCTATTCAATAAACATTTCGGGAATTAAGTCTTCTGAAGGAGCCTTTGTGGGCTGTGGTGTGTGCTATAAATAAAATTATTCATATTTGTTCGTAGACTGTCCGTAGATTGTTTCTAGGATTACCTATAAATTAATAAAGCTAACATCTATTACAAACTAGCTAATGCAATGCTTTTTCTTTTTTTTTGTTAGGAACCTTCTCCACCGCACACACAACCACTTACCAAAGTTTCATCACAATCAGTCGAGCCATTTTCGAGTTTTTGCAAGACTAACGCACGGCAATTGATTTTTATATACATAAATATAGATGTATACCTGGGTATTGGGGGGGTGGTAATATGTACCTAGGTAATATCTAGAGGCTGGTGTCCTCAACTCCAGGTCAAAACACAAATTTTGCGTAATATAATAATTATTATAGGTAATGGTGGGATGTCATATTGGTAATGAATGTCATTTACAACTCACATTCTAGATATCAATGCAGTCTAGTGAACAATAATTTCACAAATGATAAATCGAACGTCCGACCTGGGAATCGAACCTTATCTGGCAGCATCACCTAGGCGCACCAAACCATACACCACTTAATGAATCAGGTTTAGGTAGTTTGTTAAAGTGTTGATATTATACTTTTAAATTCTTTGTGATTCGGGCAATTAGTATAGTAATTGTTAGCCCGATGTTGGTAGGAAGCTGGAATCCATTAGTCTATTGTTGGTGACTAAAACAATTTCCTCTGAATAGATATTTAATTAAAACATAACCTTATGACCTTACAGCTTGTTAATTAAAGTGCATGTAGTACAGTGTCGAAGTAAGCTCCTCCCATTAAGTAACGCGCATGCGCGAGACACATGTAGTTTTCTATAAAAGCTCAGCAAATGCCCACCAACAGCCATTCCCGCCAAGAACTTCAACTAACTACCTAAAATTAACAGAAAAGTGTCAAGTTCAAAGTTGCTCTAAAGTTTGAAAAAAGTGAGCTGTCCCTGGGACAGGAGTCTTCAAAGGTAAGTTAGTAAAATACACCTTAGTATCATATTTTTGTGTTTATCGGGAAAAGCTAGGAAAATAATTAAAAAGTTATCCAGAAAAAAGTTTTTTTTTTTTACGAGAAAATTATATTGATCTATATTATGGATAGAGTTTATTAATGATTCGTATGACGTGTAAATACAATAAGTCTTCTTTCAAGAAAGCTTAGTGGAAAACTTCTTGAACTCGCACTTTCTAACAAAGTAGCTACAATCAAGTTAAGGTAGGTAGGAATCTTTGACTCGTTTCATTTATTTATTTTACACTGTGGAAAATCGCCGGTGTTAGTGTGGTATTGTAATTAATAATTATTATAAATTTCCACGAAAATAACAGTCCTATTCACTTTAAGTATACAAAGCATAGGAGCTACTTTTTAAATTAATTTATATCTTTATGTTCGTGAAACGGATTCTTCGTCCGTAGCTAATTAGCCAGGCAATTGGTTAGTGTCCAGTAACCGAAAGAAACAATTGAAATTTTATACAACATGATCTTGCTAATGAGTTCCAGTTAAAAAAATAAGTAAAGTTGAACCACGCTTTTAAAAAATTGGGTGAAACTTAAATGTTTAGTCAGGAATTTAGGCATTTACCTACATTTAGCTTAGCTATTTAGTAGTTGATTTCTATCCATTACCTTCATATTTATTTATTTTAAACTAGGAAACCGACACTAGCCTAAATTATTGCTTCTTGCCTACTTTTAATGCCCTGCCCGTCATAGGTTTTTATAAATGCTTCAAATGGTTGTGAGACATATAGGGCAGTATATTATATGTAAATGGTGTATATGTGTAAATAATTGCTATACCGTTACTCAATTACACGAAACCTTATACATTACAAGCGTCGTAGGCCGGCTACGATTTTCGTAGCATATAAATGTGCTACGACACCCATTAATTTGATTTACCTCAATGACGTCAACTACGAGTCCCTTGATTGCTAAAAATCTATATATTTTAGTAATCAAAGTTAAATGACATTTTATCGATATCGAAGCCCCCGCTCACAAGCTTTTTACGATAATTTCTTCGTAGTATGTATTATAAGGTAGGTAGGTACCTACTTCAATTAAAATTCTAAAGAAAATTTCAATAAACTTTGAGAGGATGAGGAAGAAAATTGCGAGAAAACCTTTTGCTTGCTGATCCGAGAAGTATCTCAAAGAGACACCTAGGTCACATATTTCGACTTAAGACGTTCGTTTTCCTTTTAGTAGGAAGCTTTTTGCACCTACATTATCGCCGCTGTCTTAACAAACACTTCGCATCATTTTTACACAACATTTTTGAACAAGGCATTCGAAGTGTAAGAACTTCATGTTGGTTTTAGGGTTCCATACCCGAATGGTGCTAAACAGTACCCGATTACTAAGCCTCCGTTGTCTGTCCGTCTGTCTGTCAGCGGGCTCATCTCATGAACCGAAATAGGTAGACAGTTGAAATTTTCACAGATTGCGTTTTTCTATTGCCGCTATAACAACAAATACTAAAAAAATATTAAAATTTAGAATTTAAGAGGGATCAGCAACTTTTGATTTTGAAAAAATAAAATCTTACCCTGGCATGTGGGGTGTCATTGTTTAGAGCTCACCCAGTAGAGTACAAATACTTTTTTTATCTTCTGAAATGAAGAAATAGGTGGCAATAAAAGTTGTCAATTTTAGACCATTTTTGTACGAGTTCTACCGCAACAACTAAACTAAACTAAAAAAAGTTAAGAATCTGAAACTTCT
Organism: Eupsilia transversa; assembly: GCA_914767815.1. Taxonomy (NCBI): domain Eukaryota; kingdom Metazoa; phylum Arthropoda; class Insecta; order Lepidoptera; family Noctuidae; genus Eupsilia; species Eupsilia transversa. Next base: position 7,397,324 of record OU611890.1, on the reverse strand, counting down.
GTATAATATGACGTACCTACTGTATTATACTGTATTTAAGCAATAAATATTAAAAACGCCGATTCATAAGCTATTTTAATTTTCTGCATCTGCAAAAAATAACTTTGTAATTCACAGTATCAATATGTAATGCAAAATCTTGGTCTTTTTTAAAATTTAAGATGTAAAATATTGTTCGTTTAGTATTTACATTTATTTGCTAAATTTTGTATGGAACCCTTCGTCTGCGAGTCCGACTCGCACTTAGCCGGTTTTTTATAATTCGATTTACTTTCGACCATCGATTATTATGTAGGTATTTTCTTGTGTTAATAGTTTGAATATTGGGAACCAAGACAACTTTAATTAAAATGGTTTTAGTTTAGATAAGACCTATACATTTAAAATTACAGTTTAATTGTACAACGTATGTATAATTAATCGAAAAATTAATCTAACCTAAAGTGCAACAAATAAACTTTTGATTAATGAAAACATTAAAGATGATTAAGCAATTGCAATGTATAAGAAAATGTTTACGCCATCAAAGAGGAGCAATTTGGATATTCTGTCGAATATTTCGAGAGGGATTAAGTGGAGATCATTCTGATAAATGGGATAATAATAATTTAACCTTCGACCCAATTATCACTGTCATACCCCGATTAGCAGTCGTAAAGCCGAGACGGAAGGGGATCCTTGTAAACCCATGAGGTCTCATCATATGGTATTATAGAGGATCATAGTGGATTTACTTAATCTTATACCTATCTAAAGTAATAACATCATGTTTTAGATTTCCCTCGAGCCTTCGCAAAATAATGCCGTCGTTTTTTCTTCGAAATTGAAACGAAAACCGATAGTTGGAGAAAATTATCTTGAAAAAAGCTCCTTGTAGAGCTTTTTCGATATAAATCATGATATAAACTTTACAAGAAAAAAAAAAAAATTAATAGAAAAACAGTAGGTAGGTACCTATTGAAATATAAAATAGCATAATGTTGTGTTGTGTATTTTTCATCCACTTTTGACCCTTCATAATGTATAATTATTATGTTTCGGATCACACAGTACAGATCAGTGTGCACTGTTATTCATACGCAAATCGAAAACGGAGTTTACGTAGTACATACTCGTATAAATCCTTTCCCGAATCGCTTCTCGGAGTAGGAGCTCAGGTGCTTCATAACAGACTTTCGTAATTGAATCTGCCAATTTCATATCCCTTCCGGTGGGAGGAAGACTATTATCCAAGTAATGCCGAGCTCCGTCCCCTAACAACGTTTTACTCGAGTCCTGGTTAAGTGATTTGGCCTACAGTTATAGCTTGTTTGACTGTGTGACAAGTATCCATTTATCATCATAGTTCACACTAATTGAACAGTTGTTTAACTAATCTGTTTTGAATCTCGTTACGTCTAGTTTATGGGGAGGGACAGTTTTAGAAGCTTATCTACATCATTTACTTTACATTAGTGCAGAATATGCTTTATAAGACGAAGATTGATTTCAGATTAGGATTTTACTTTCATGTCTTGAGTGTTCCTTAATTATGTAAGTTAATGATTGTGTCTTAGATGACCGACGCACGGACGAGCATCGGAAGGCATCGTGGCTGCCTTCTACTGTTCGCTGCTTTTGCAGTGGCATTCTCTACTTATGTTGAACAAGTAAGTCAATCAAAATGGAACAACAACTTAGAAATACCAAGTACCTTGTATTGTCTTAGCACTACCTCATCATACGTGTAATTAATTCTTATTCTTCGATTCGAATTCTTTAAAATAACTTTTGATGAGATTGGGTTTTGCGGTAAGCCTTGATGATAAAAATAGAGAGTAATCAGTAGTATTTTACGTACAGATGTGTGAAATAAAATTATTATTCATAGGTGGAGAGTTTGCCAGCAGAACCAGTAAGTCAATGGCCCTCATTTCCGAGAAGAAATATTGCGGCGTTAGCCAGAGATGGATACCTGAGAAATTCCGCTTCGAAAGCTTATAAACGCGGCATTTCTACTCTTGCCAAAAATGGATTGCTTCCTACATACAGATCACCCTATGTTGAAGCTGACAAACAGGATCAAAATCAAGATGAATCGCAAGAAAAGAGAAACATGGCATCCATTGCACGGCTCCGTAGCTACGCGGCCATGAAGAGGAATATCCAAGCTCTCGCCAGAGATGGTTACCGTGTAGGCAGAGGACAGTACAACCCCTCTAATGATAAACGCAATATTGCTGCATTGGCACGCAATGGACTGCTTCACAAAAAGGATGAGGCAACTGAAGACGAATACTACTTTCCCTTTTATCAAAATCCCATCGCGCCGCTCTCTGAAATTGATCATCCATTAGATGTCAATGAAATGTATGATATCCAACAGTCGATGAATCCAGACATGTTTCCAGCTATGTCCCAAGTGTACAAACGCAGTCCATTTGAGCCGTATTACGACTATAACAGTCAAAGAGACGACACGTATTTCAAAAGAAGTTTCGCAGGTAGTCCAGTTCATGGACTATACAGACCGAATTTCTATGAACCAAATACCAGGACCAAAAGATATGTGATGCCGTACCCTGAGCTTTTGGAAGGAGACGAAGTGATCGAGCAAAATGATATTGATGGTGAAAAGCGTTCAGTAGGTGAGTAAAATGATAGGAAAAAAGTATAACAGTTAAAAACAACAATTTAAAATGATATACTGGAATGCGAATGTGCAGTGATTAACATAAAAATTCTGAGACACGTTCGCAAGTATACTCAACTCAACTTGTAGATAAACTCGTCCAGGAGTTGAGTTTGAGTAATGGCTTTGTTTTATTTACTTCTGTTACAGATGATGACGATGAAGTCCGCGAAAATTTTGAAAAGCGTCATATTGGCTCGCTCGCTCGATTAGGTTTATTGCCCTCGTTTAGGTACTCAGGAGGACGTTACAGTAGATCAGGAAGAGCCAGATTGTTGTTCCCTAGCCAGGAATTATACAGGTCTCGAAATGTTTCAATATGATTGTGTGTAGAATACAGAGAATCGTTTTGTGCTTTAGTGTATTAGGAGATCGCGTAGAAGAACAACAGAATAGCGGCATGATAAATGTTACTAGTGCATACTTGATGTTTAGAGCGAGTTTCGAATGATTGATTAATCGTGAAGTCCAGAATTTAGTAGAACGCTTCAGAGTAGGTTGTAAGGACTCTGTGTTAGAAAAACGATGATAATATGTTCACGTCGCATGCCTAAGTGTTTAGTGCTAAGATCTCATGATGATAAATGGCATGGATGTTATAGTCGGATTGGTCAGACAAATACATCTTAGAATACAATTTGATGTTAAAATAAATTGGTGTTTTGAAAATCCAATAATATAGGCTTATTTTTAATGGAAATAATTTTATTACAGGAAGCATTCCGCTGACGAGAATTTCGGAATTAGGTGAGTGAGTTGAATATTTCTACCAGTATTTTGTTTAGTCATCTTCCGTACAATTGCATTTTGCGGGCAACAACTAACAATGTAACTGTGAAACATACACGGGGGAAGTGTAAGCTTGCGTTGTCGTCACCGCTAGTTCGCCAGAAGTTAGTTATATGCCGGGAATCATACCGGGCGGCGGGAATAGAATGAGACACCAACTATTAGTTCTGTTTGAAATTGTATTCCATTCCATTCCATGTATCATTATTTGTATTGTATATATGTATTGTATATATTGTATTCCACTCCATTCCATGTATCAATATTATGTATGATTTTGATTTCTAAATTAATTTTGTCAGTAAAATTTGTCCAATAAATACTATGCTCCTCCAAGTTTACACAATCAGTTTTTTTTTTCATACATGTAAAATAGTTTCAGTTCTCCAATAATCTTGTATCCAAAGAAGTGAGATTTGGTATACCTGGAATCATTTAACGTGTGCTTTTGGTTGTCGACAGGAAATATCTCTCTAGTCCCGAAGCTGACGCACCAGTCGATTCAGACGACGCCGACGTACCGCCGCCGCCAGTACTTACTCACTCGCACCCGACCGGTCGGCTCCTCCACCGACCGCTAAACAACGACCTGCCGCACTCCAGCCCCCTGCCGCTACCACCGATCGCAACAACATACTACGCAGATACATTCGCTAAGAACCGCTGGCAATCTTACACCAAGGAGACTCCTAAGTTTTACTATTTCCGGTCATTAAAGGTTCCATACCACACGTCAGGAAAGAGATATCTGTTGCTGCCAGCAGTGGACAACATCCTGCTGCGAAAAGGTTACCGCAACAGCAGTCTGCCAAGTCGACGTAAGAACCAGTAGCTATGCCAGTGCCCGCTAGGCGATGCCACGCTCTACAGCTCAGCCTATCCTAGCGCATGAACTATGAGCTGCATCGAGGGTGCCGGGCTATTCTTCTATCATGTTTCATTCAATTCCAAGTACTACTTTCACCATATCTTGGACCATACATTGAATATATGCTATGACTGTTTACAATTTTGAAACCTTAGCTAACATTCTATCTATTGGTTATTGGAACAGGGTGAAACATGACTTGTTGTTTCTTTTCTCATGTCGTTGTCAAGACGTAGGGAACACGGATCTATGATATAAATTAGACAATAACTTTAAACATTATAATACATTTGTTCGTATTTCGTATATGTTAAATGTTGTGATTATTAGTTTAATTAAATAATAAGTTATTTTTAAGGGATCTCATTTTTACAAAAAACGACTTTGGCCAGCTAAGACAGATATGCTCGTTGTAGATTAATTCAAGATGTCAATCGCAAATATATTAAAATATACTACCTAGTGTAATTATTATTTGTGTTAACGACTATGGTTATATCAATATACTGAAAAATATACATACTCTTGTAAGTAAGTAAAAATATAAATGTGGAATGAAAGAGGAAGTAGTAGTATCTTTTGGAGAAGATAATCATTATTTGCGAAGGAATACGTCAGGAGTGTAATTTTATGAATTTTAAAGAAAGGCAGTCATATCTTTGATAACGTATCTTTAAAGACATATTATCAACGTATCTCTCTATTGACTAGAATTAACGAGCTGTGTTTGACAAATAAATTGAAAATATTTTCATTGGTTAGAGATTATTTATCAAGCTTAAGCTTTAAAACGAAAGGATCAATGTTTTGAATATTTTAGCGTAAACTTAAACTTGCAAGAAATGTGTTGGAAAATCGACAATAAATGATGAATAATGTGCGACCATAATAATACGATGATAATAATTTTTAAAATATATCTGTAGCTAGTAGATTTTATTCTTCACTTTTTATGATATAACTGATATCAATAAAAATATTTTTAAAACGAATATTATTACTGATGATACCATTTGAATTTAGTATTGTGTTATTGTAAATAAATAAAACCGTGCCATATTATTGTTTGATTTGGAAACTCTCCAATACAAACCCAGAAGCCCTTAGTACCTATGTAAGTTTTAGTATCTACTATTCTGTGGTTTTAGTTCAGATTTTGTTGCTGTTTATTAAACGCTTTAAAGACGTTATGCACACTTTTCGTTATTGTAATCAGTTGAAAATATAATAATCATAATCAGTCTAATTTGTCTCACTGCGGAGCAAAGGCCTCCATTTGCTTTTTCCAATATTTTTTTATGTTACCAATTTTTTATAGGAATTAAATGAAAACCAAACACAACATAATTGATTCAAACGCATTTTTTAATGCATAAAAGTAAGTGGGATATTTTCATAGATAAATAATATAATTTTAATTTCCATGTTCATTTGTGAGGCTAAAAACGGTATCTGGAAAAAAAGAAAAACATTAATATATATGAATCTAACAACAGTCAGGAAATTATCATATTAAGACAGTATACTTTAGTCAAAACTGAAGCTGAGAAAAAACTTGGTTGGTGCTGGGATTTTGTTTTTTGACTAGCTCAATCTTTTCTATAATGCGGGAAACCTACCTACATTGTCAAAGTTGCAATACATATATATTAATCTTACCAGGAACTTCTCCAGCTTATGTTGCCACGGTGGTAGAGGTTGAGCTTGAAGAGCTGGACGAGGAACTAGAGGAACTCGAGGAACTCGAAGAACTAGCACCGGTTGTGCTAGTTGAGCTGGTAGAGCCAGTGGAGGTGGTTGAGTCAGTTGAGCCAGTTGAGCTAGTTGAGTCAGTCGCGCCAGTAGACGAAGTAGACACGGTCGTTGAAGAAGAAGTAGAAGTAGTATCTGAGCAGAGAGAGCCCTTAGTCCTAGAGCATTGACCGTTATTGCAGTATTGGAACAAACCACTGCAAGTGGAGTCTGTGCCCATGTTGAACGGATAGCAGCGGCGCACTGTGTTACAGCCCGTGCATCTGAATCCACCCTGGAATTACACACAATTATTAAAATGGAGTAAATAATGTTATAGAATGTTAATTTTTCTTTAAGAATTTTAAATTTAGAATTTTATAAAGATTATTATCTGGTTTACATATTAGAATTTAAACCATTCGGTTAGGTCTGGTAAAGTTAATCAGCTGCGATACAATTTGTACGATATAAAGTTTGATTATTTATGGTTTAATATTTACCTCGGTTGCGTAGTTGCATCTGATCACAGTACGACCGACCTGCCTCTTGTGACGGGGTTCGCTTTTAAATAACCCTGCTCCAGGTATTTGGGGCCAGTCGAATTTAGGAGCTTTGAAGGGAAAGTGGTCGAACATTCCAGGAGCCGACGATGAGACCGGTGGTTCTCCGGAGCTTCCTCCGCCATCGTTGGGAGCAATGGTCGAAGGCTCGTCCGAGCTTGAGTTATTCGGACTTGAGCTTTGGGCCAAGATTACTGTCGAAGAGACCTGTAATCAATAAAAAATAACATAAGCCAAATAAGTAAAATTGTAAAACGAGGTTAAATTTAATTTGAAAAGTAAAATCTTACCAGGATAGCGAACAGGAATAAAATATTCTTTATGGAAGCCATTTTGGTTTTCTTAATTCCTCGTGTTCTCCAGATGAAGAAGTTGTTTGATGATATGAGTGCCTGAGTTTATATACGATTGATACATAAAGATTATGCTAATCGATCTAATTCTGTTAATAGGGTTGTCCAACAACGATTCCATACCTTTAATATTTATTTATTTTCTAATCCTGGGTTTCCCAAACTGTTTCATAGGGGGGACCACTAGCGTAACTTAACCATGACTTTTAAGGGGTCCGCAGACCCCTTAAAATAAAACAAGACAAACTGCTTTTCATATTTTTATTTGCTATTTACAGAGGTCTATTTTACTCACAGTGGTCTATCTATTATAGGTACGTGTATTAAACTCTAATGAGATGATTGGTGTTGTCTTTTTGCGACCAAAGTCGTAATGTTTGGATTGATGTTGTTGCATTGGATCCTCAAATCAGCCTCTACTTGTAGTCTATTTCTGTAACGAATGAACTATTAACTATAGTTTTTGCTTTGTAATTTTTACTTTGTCCCCTAGGATAGGTCTGCGAAATTTATTCTTTTTCGGGTCCATGGCAAGTGTACAAAGCAGCAGTCAGCATAACGTAAAGTGATTTGACTCGCTGTTTGTATACAAAACGGTATTGTTATGAAAATCCAAAATAATTATTTGTAGATTCCTGAATTTCCTGTGTGTTCAAGATAGCTTGGTAGTTTTAATTTAAAAGTTGCGTAGTAATCTTGAGATGCAGCCCTGACGTCCGTCGACACACGCCTAAAGCAAACAATGTAAGAGAGCCGTCTTCCTGTAAACAATCAAAGCAGAGCTACAGTGTACGGACGTGAAAGGCGCTATTATTCCTTACACAAGCGTCACTGCTTGTCCCACACAATAAAGGAACATAAGTATACATAAGAAGTGAACATAATATTATTATTGTTAGCGTAGTCGTGACATATAATTGATAGAAAACAAGCGTGATCAACGTGAAAGATTTGTACACAAATTGTGATAAGATAGCAGATGTTGACATGTTTACGAGATAATATATTTGTACAATATTTTTCAGTTTGTTACGTGTTACGGTGTGGGTAGATTTTCAAGTTCCTACCTATGTTTATTGATTAAAGAAGAAGTGCTCCTTTTTTGTAAGCTACCATTATTCTCGCCGTAAAAAGAAATTACCTAAACTATTATGTCGCCTTAAATTCATTAAAATTATTAAAGTAATAGTGGTGCAATTTGGGACACCCCAAGTTGAACGGGCTAACGCTAGCACCCAAAATATTTAAGAAAACTTTAAAATCTTTAATTAATAGCCGTATTGACTATGGAAGCCTTTTCTATGGCAACAGTGCTCACTTGGATTTTTTAATAAATTACATAACGAAGCTATGAGAGTAGTGGGTAGTTTTATTAAAACTATACCCATTCACGTGATGGAGAACGAGTTATGCTTACAACCATTATGTCATGGATTCTTGGCTAGCAATATGTGGCTTAAAACGAAAGCCTCTCAGGCAAGTACTGGAAGTATGAACCTACTTTCTGAGCTATCCACATTTTGTAATAATTCTTCATATCAATTTTCACGCTCTTATGTGTTGCAAACCTTACCTACATATTTTTAAGAGTCCCATTCTTAGCATGTAACTTATTGTGTACTTCTAGAAGCTGTAAACTTCGCCAGTTACGATCATTCACAAAATTCTCATTTAACGAACGAAACTCTTTTGCAGTGTCAGTCTTTCATTTCAATTGTATTAGTACTTATACAATGAGCGTCGGCGTCGTTGCCTGATATAGGTTGAAACATATTACTTCACCATACATCCCGGGAAAGGAATTTTCATTAAATCAGAAACAGCTTTTTTACACAAATTCTGAAACTCTCATTTACGAAACTAGGTATGTTACAGCCAGTTTAATTACTTTCAGCTCACTTCAAAGGGAATAGAGCCACTAATATTTAAACGCCTTTTAAAAAGGAGGTGGTGCTACGTTGGTATTTTTTCATTTAGTAGAAGAAGTTAACGCGGTTGTCCCACCGCACACATTTCATTAATTTTGCTTCAGTAGTTTTTAGTTAGCTTCAATAATAAGTATTTTTCGAACTTAGTTTGTGTGGGTGGTGTTATAATAAATTCCTGTCACTGTTATTTACATAATGGCCTGTATTCGAATTTGCGTGGGGTAGGTAACACAACTAAAAAATATACCAGTCTCTAGAAAAGAATATGACAAAAGTTTTTAGGTATTCTTTTTAGTTTTTTTTTAGAGACTGATATATTTCCAGATATTATTTATTAACATTCATAGTAGGTAAGCTAATGCTGATGGCTGTAAGTTAATGTAGCAACTACGCCTGTTTTCCTGAAGGGTTAGACGGGGGTTTACCTAAAACCACATTTTGCCGGTAAAGCCCCATCTGATTAGGGGCGAGCCTATTGCCATCGACCAGGCACAAATCCAGACTCCGGGCTGCTATTGAGAAATTATTGATGGAAAACCCCAAAAAGCAACGTTTTAAATTAACCCTGCATGCGGATATGTATAATTAATTCCAAAATAAATATATGTTGTCGTATTCCGCTTAAAATTAACTTTGACAACAGGCTGGGTAGCCCTCCAAGCGTGATAGAGCGTATTTTGGAAAATTTGAATGATGTGTCGGTGCGGGGGTCAGCAGGTGACCGGATATTATGAAAACAACAAAAACCGTTTCACAATTTAACGATTTTATTACTGAAACAAGATATACTTAAGCCAAATTCCAAATAATCAACACACATTTCAGCGCATTTACGCACATTCAGCGCTCGGTACAGCGGAACATATTCCATTATCGCAGTGAGGTCTGAAGGGACTGTTACAGACTTTCAGTATCCCACCGACTTGCTTGCAAATCATTCTAGTATTACAATCATGACATGAGATCTTCGGAAAGACGGTGAAGTCACAGGTGGTCCAGTTAGCGTCTGACTCAGATATGTCGAAGGTGCCAAAGTCTGGGGTCTGTCGTCGGGTTCTGCCTTGATTCTCATGGGACCCGCCTTGGGAAGCTGGTGGCCCTCCTTGATCCTTGTGCGGTCCCCCTTGGGACGCTTGAGCGAGTGTCACGGCTAGGACGCACTGAAATGATTAAATCGAAGAATTAGGAATCATAATATTTGCATACCAGTCTGTTAAATGCATTGCTGAATATGGCCACCCCAGCAGCTTAGTACTACTTGGGCATGTCAAGGCATATCTGAGAAATTATGTATTCCACCGAAGATCCAGGGTTCCCTCTCAGGTTCTCTTGAGGGGCAGCAATCGGATCTTTGATTGCGGAGTTAGGTAGGTACCGCTTTTGTAACAAAATTATTGTTTTTTTTTGTAAGGCAGGCTTAAGTATAATGCAGACGCGACGGTGCAGTTGCGTCGCGCCAGTCTGCACGAGGCTTTAGAACCACTAGATTGAATAAAAATGAATTTTCACCAAACTTACCAGCGCCGAGAACATGAGTACGTTATGGATGTGAGCCATTGTTGCTTTGCTTCCTATGTGGTTCATCTGTTGCATACAATCCCTTTTATACGTCCTACTTATCTAATGTTTACTACGAGCTCTTTCTTCAAAGAAATAGGGAAATCCCTACTCTGAGTAGGGTTTTCCTATTGTTTAAAGTTAATAAACATCTGTGTTGTTGTTTTCAAGTGGGAAATTTCTGTGAAAACACTAGAAAGCTAATGGATTTACATTTATTTATACCTGCGCAACTAAATGCATAATAGGTAAATAAAGAAATCAAACAATCTATCTATCAATTTAACAAATATTTTTTTACAAGCCCGTTTACCAGTATTCCGATCACTGAAACTCTTGTAAACGAGAACGTATATGTGTGTGTACTGCCTGCTGTACATACAAAAAAAGTATTCAATCACATGTATACACTAAGAAGGTACGTATACTACTTTGGCAGACCATCTATCTGTTTAGCTAAGCATTCAGAAACGGTCGGACTTCATTGTCCGTTTCATGGTTATTCCACAACCTTTGTACTTTAACGGTTTGATTTTGCGAACCATTGACTTTCTACGGAAACCAATTTCACTGATTCTGGAGAAACTCTGAGCCTTTTTGCGGTCTTCAAAGATGCTCACCCACAGCTCGTGAATATTCAGAAAATTTTCACAATATTTTCTGAGAATACGCTTAGTTTTGTCTATAACAACTAATATTGTGTTAAATAAGCAAATTCATTTGTTCCAATTTCACGGATTTACTTTAGCTTTGATATTGTGATTCATATTTGTTATCCCAAGACATATCCCATTTCCGGGTGAAGCTCGCTTCCACCTTCGGCCTGATCATCACTTACCGTCAGGTGAGATTCAGACCAAGAGCTTGTGGTTTAAGAAAAAATGATGTCATCATCATTTTAAGTCAAGATTATGGCTGCCTATTAAGAGTCCTTCAAACTTCTGTTTTTGTATATATATTAATAACCTTGTACCGTTTATATATCTACCAGCAGCCAGCAGAGTCAGATCCATGTTTTGTTTAGATGGGCTATACCTATCGATTTTATTTTTGCCTGTTGAAGTACCCCAAGATATTTTTCATAATTCATAATATTTTATACTACTGTAACAACAGGGTCTTTGCATATTCTAGTGAAAAAAAAAAGAATTCTTGTTGTATCAACTCATTTATTGGTGACAATTATTTTCTTACATTTTTCGGTAAAGTTAGGCACGAATTAACTTACTTACATTCCATACTAGGTACGGGCGAACATAGTCCATTGTTGCAGTAAGGAGCGAAAGTGCTTGGGCAATTCAACAGCAGTCCGCCAACTCGCTTGCAGATCAATCTTGTATTGCAGTCATGGCAGCGCATCTTTGGAGTTATGGTGAAGTCACAGGAAACCCAGGTGGGTTCAGAATCGTGGTCGTGTCGATTGTTGTGGTTATGTTCGTGAGGTTTCCGTTGGTAGGCCCATGACCAATCAACGTTGTCATGGTGTCCCTCTTCCGATGCTTCGGTGAGAGCCCCAGCAAGGACGCACTGGAAATATAAATTACAGATACTTGATTAAAGGAAATACGTATTTGCTGCTGCAAAACATTCAATAGGCTAGTTGACAGTTTCAGAGAAACCAGTTAGTAATGTTCCTTGTGGTTTATTTTTCCGAAAATAGTAATACTCGTATTTCAGCGAAATATTAATAGCAAAGTATAAAAATATTTATTTGTGTTAATAATAATATACTTAATATTTAACAATATTACTTTGACAGTCTTATATTAAACGGTTCTTTTACCGAAGTTTTAATGTTCTGGACAATGAGACTGAATACTACCATTTATATAGATAAATAATGCAACATTGTGCAAGAGGGACACACTATCATCAGTGTTGTTACTTGCAAGACCATTATTATACGTACTTTAAAACTTTGTTTCTATTTACAATTTTAAACAGTCAATTACAAAGATTCAAATGTCGTGGTTTGCGTTCAATGTCACGTGACCAGGGGTTTTATTTTTACGTATAGCGTAGCGTATAGCGTTTTTCTTAAAAATATGAATTAATAATTATTATCAAAATGAAGTTGAGGTTTTATATTATTAGCTCAGAACAGAACCATTCTACAAAACATAATTCATAAGGTATTCTTCTCTCTGTCAACTAGCCTATTACGCTGAATGTTAGTTTAACAGAACAATTGTTGGAGTGGAGTCTAAGTCATGGGTTGATTAAAATACCTAATAGTTTTAATCCATAACGGTGGTCCATTCGCTGGTGGTGGTGGTTTGGTTTTCCAGAGGAAGACAAAAGAAACGAAGGACGGACTGTTTGAAAGATGATATGGCTAGAAAGAGGGTGATTACCGAGATGACGACATAAAATATATAATTTAATCATTTAATTTAAGCAACAAGGCTCATAGAACTAACAAGTAACAAAAAGCTAACAAAATAATAGTAAAATATGAATACAAAAACAAATGGTGACATCACTGGTGCAACGTGACAGGACCAGCCGATACCTTGCAGCAGTGGCTCGCAAACACATAATCTAGTCTGCTTGCTACCATAGACAGGATGCTGTTGGTGCCTACCCGTACCCTACTAACCAGGGATGCGCACCGCTTCCCTATCGCAGTGTAGAAGCAGCCAACGCAAGCTTCAGCAAACATCCCTGATGCGCTGCAGTATCGAGGCAACCCCATCAGCACCCTGAATGCGTTATTGTATTGAACGCGAAGGGCACCGTACGATTTCTGAGTATAATGAGCCCACAGATTGCAAGAGAAAAAAGGGCAGTAAGCACTAAATATAGTGCGCCTGACCTCCTTAGAGGCACACCTGAATCTGCGAGCAATCATGTTAGCTCTCACACACAGCGCCCTCCACTCCCTGTCGATATCTTCATCATCTTTTAGGCCAACAAGTGACTCAGATATTTAAATTGGTCCACCCTCACAAGGGGCATTCCACTTAGCTTCACTGAAGGTACAGCTTCTGGGTACCTACCCCTGGCTCCAAAGACCATGACCACACTCTTCTTAACATTATATAGAAGTATGGAAGAATAAACCACGTTGCGCCGACTCCAAAGAAATTGGGATAAGGAGAGAATGATGAAGATGATAATGATGGTGGTCTAATCGATTTGAAAACAAACCCTTTTATGTAGTTTGATTTGTATAAAACTGAATTACAATATTTAAATATAATTTATACATACCAGTACTGCCAAGATCAGGACGTTTTGGATGAGAGCCATCGTGTGTTCGTATTTTTTTCTACTTGATTAAAATATGGATTGCAATACCTTTTTATACACCTCACTTATCATGCGTCTATCATAATCTTTTTCATTACTCAATCTCTTTCATTACTCAATATTTTTCTCAAGTGGAAAATCGATAAGAAATTTGGAATTTACCTTGTGCGTAATATTGTGATACTATTTATGAATTTAGGTAAATGCTGTGTCAAGATACATGAATCATCAGAAACAAGGCTGTTGGGTACATACCTATTGATGTGACCGAATGAGTCCAAAATATTTATACGTTTAAAAGTTTTTTGAAAATTGGACATTTATGTAATTTTAGACGTATTTTTGTAGTTGAACAGGTGTACAATTGTGCTTTTTAGGGTTCCGTACCACAAAAGGAAAACACGGAACCCTTATCGGATCACTTCGTTGTACGACTGTCTATTTGCCTGCCAGTCTTCACAGACACACAGACAGACGGACCTTTTTCTCAGGGACGCGTGGAAATATCAAGTTGATCAAATACATAGGTCTAAGGTCCCTTGAAACTCTAAAAAAAACCAAGCGTCTAAGTCAACGCATTTATGCGACATATTTTGATACTCGCAAATAAATCAAAACCTATAGAGTACTTCCCGTGCACCTAAAATCATGCAGTCTCACAGCACATGTAAAGGAAAATGTCCGATTTTTTTTAATAATTATGTAGTTTTATCACTTTTTTTTAAGATTGCTTTTGCTCGTCTAGAACACCTAGAACACAATGAATTATTTTATAGATTCTGGTGAAATAACGTATTTTTTATGAATTCTCTAATTTACACTTTAACTACTTTGTATAGCTATTCGATATAATGCAGAGTTATAACTTTCAAATGAAAACTGTTGATTGTCTAGTTTTTTACATAACTACCTACCTCAGTTAATACCTACAACAGTCATTTATGTCTGTACGTTTAGTTGCGGGAAAGGGTCCCTAACCGTGCCTATCTATGTTAAACAATTTATGAGAATTTATATTAATTAACTATTTAGGAACCTGCTTCCAGAAACTCATTTAAGTTTCGAGGCCCGTATTAATTATTATTAAATAAATGAGGTTACACCACATTTATTAACATTGGTTCTGACGTAAAATGTGTTCTTACACTGACATTACTGTAAGTTTACTCCACTTTTATTAATCCTTGTTAATAAACGTGTACTAATAGTACATACGCATAATAGCTAGAAGATTTTTTTCCTATTGGTAGGTACGTAACATCGTAAGCTTTGTACGTGTGACCCAGGTATGTGGGATAAAGGTAACATAAATACCCATAATGAAAGTACAGAAGCTTTTATTAATTAAACGTTTATTGACTCATTTATTTATTTTTATAACTAGGAATGAATAAATAAGAAAAATACAAAATATGGTTTTTAACTGTGATTGGGTGTTAATTCGATAAATAGATAATTATACAATTTTGAAAGAGTGACAATCGAAACAATTTTATAATAGAAACAATTGAGAGTCATAATCCTTTCCGTGAGAAAGAAGTACCAGCTATTAGAGGTTGGAACACATGTCTTTACATCGTATGATTAGACAGCGGCACTGGTGCGGGGAGCGACGGCGTCGTTGGCATTGACAGCGGGGGCACCACAACCTTCAGCGGGCGTGGCGGAGCACTCCCCAGCGTTGCAGTAGGGCAGGGTGGGGTCAGTGCAGGCGCGCTGCAGGCCACCGACCTTCGTGCACACCACCTTACTGTTGCAGTCCACGCACGAGCTGCCGACAACGGTGCAAGGAACCCACTGGGGGTACCAGGGGGCGGATGACACCCATGGTGGAATCCAAGGGTTAGCGCCGGCGTTACCCCAGCCGGCGCTGAGACCCCCCCAGGCACCGGCGCCAGCGCCGGCGCCTCCCCAGCCTCCACCACCGCCGCCCCAGGCGCCGACTCCTGCACCAGGTTGGGCAGGAACTGATGACACCATAGCGACCTGTTGGAAAATAAAAAAATTAGTACTTCGTCATCGTGTGATGCACTATTAGGGATATTTTTTCGTTCACGGGGTTAAATTACACAAGAGGGGCAAATCCGTATTTTAAAAAGTTCGCATCCTAAACTCTCTGAATCTGTCAAAAAATACAATAGGTATTTTATGTTTTGACACGTTTTTGACATAAATTATCGCTGCAATGAGATTGCGACTTGAATTTAAACGTTTTTTAAGTACGAGAATTGGCCTTCTGACTGCAAGATTGTGCTTGACTCCACAGTTTACAACTTATTGTTTAAATATTATTGAGGTCCAAAATATTCTTGGTCAGAGTTGTCAGCGACTGCTGTTACAGATTATGATCTGTAACAACTTTCTTAAGATGAGTCAGTATACTATAGACAGTGAGGGATGAGCCTTAAAATTTGTATGAGTCACTTACCAATGCACAAATAACTAAAACGATTTTCACAGACATATTTGAAGTATTATATTGTTCGTTATATTTCGAGTTCGTAATACAAGCAGGTTCACTTCGTTTCTATTGTTAATGAGCGAAACTATCTCCTTTTATACGCGTATTGTTTATCTATTGGATTACATGTTACCACCTGTAGTGTATATTATATACACAGAGGTTTTCCCAAATGGAAAGAGTATGCAGCCATAAAGTGATAAGATGTGTACAGTCAACAACAGCACTTGTTTGTCTGAACAACAGTAGGAGTGTCATAATAACATGTAATCTAAGCATACATAATGTTTTTGCAGGAAAGTTTTATTTGCTTGTTTGTAAGTGTCTCATTCAGTTGCGATGGGAACTTGCAAAGGTGACGGTAAAATTGGATTGGAAACACAATTAACACTATCCTAGTTCTGTAGATAAGTCTCCAACTCTCCAGCTAAGCGTAATAATATGTAGGTATTAGGAAGATACTCATATCTACCTACCTAGTTTCAGCTAACTGTAACATTCGTAATATTAAACGTTGTATGTTGTGTGTTGTACTCTCAAGAAAATCAAATACGCAGTAAAATAAACAAATTATGCGTACCTATGCATTATTCATTGCGTTCTAAGAAAATCAGGATATTTATACAATTCTTATTCTTGAAATTTTGCTATGGCAGATTGTGCAGTCTTTAATGAAATCATACTGCGATTGATTTCCATTACCTATAAAACTGGTAAAATGCTCGCTTTTAACCACTAATATTCTTCTTAATAAAAATTTAAATTCACTGACAAATAACCCACAGCCTACACCACTGCTTCTAGAAGTATGTTGCACGAGAGTTCCTTATAATATGTATGTATAACGGAGGTGAGCACTAAGAGATAATTTTTGAAAATTCATCACGGCATCATGGCAGTGCGTCATTTTAGCAGATGGGCATTCCCATCTGGCATAGTGCTTGTGAAGTCTTTGATGTCGTAGATGATGCAGAACTGAGTCTTTAAAAAATATATATTGGGAAATTCAAACACCGGCAAGGAGTTCTTCTCCTTACCTATGCATGATACATTTTTTTAAATCCCTAGTGCATATGTATAATGGAATATCCAATATTGAGTGGTAGCCTGGTCGTTCAATGTATGGAAACGTATTATGTAGGTATGTCTCGACCAAAAGATACATGGCCCGTTTTGCTTCTGCCTTTCTGATACTTGGTAATTCGTTAGACCCGTCCTAAATATGTGAGCAGTGCTCCAAATACGACCTAACTTGGTCTATGTGGTTTTCCAATCTTTATTTTTATAAAATCCCAGTATCCAGTCCCTAGGTATGCAATAACTTTTGTAAGGAGTACCTAGGGTTAGAAGTTTTAAAAAAATAAGACACAGTTGTTTTGTAAAGTAGTATCTAAATTCTTTGCCCTTCCAACAATCAATACAGTTTACAAATATTAGTAACGATAAGATATTCCAAAGATTAAAAGACCCAGCAGTATCATCAAATAAATATAATATATTCAAAATCACGGTAATTGAATAGGGCAATCGATCAGTTGTGGCCCAGTGGTCGTAGGTTCGAACCCTGACAGGCGCTTTACTTTGTGTAAATTATTTAATTACTACTGCAGTCAAAATGGTGAAGGAAAACATCGTGAGGAAACTGGCATGTCCTAGAACCAAAAATTTGAAGACGTGACACTACCAACCCGCACTGGGCCCGCGTGGTGGATTCCGGCCCACTCCCTCTCGCAGAGAGGAGGCGTGAGCCCCAGCAGTGCAATGGAAACATTATAGGCTGATTATGCTAATCGAATAGTAATGTCGAAGCTGGGTAGCGACAACGAAAGTCAAACAGTTTCTCTATATTTTTAGTGGAAAATAACAAAGATTACATTTAATCACTTCATACTGAAACTGATATGTTTTGTGGAAATTGTCTGTGTCGCAAGTTTGTTATCAAATAGTTGGTTTCACATGATCAACAAGCTGATTCATCTCGACGAATTTGAGAATTTTGTAAGCCATGTACCTACCTCGCTCAAACCAAAATAGGTTCAGTTTAATTATGATAGAGCACGTAGTAAGGTTAAAAAGCAAAACCCCTGAATAGCAGTGAACACGTGTGCATTGCAGGAACTAAAATTATGACTGAATAATTATCTTATTATAACACTGAATAAGTATTCCTATGCAATAGAAATGAGAAGTTATTAGGAACATCGACAAATGTTTATAATTCATCGATGTTAAAACGACATTATTATGATTTCTAGATCAACCTACGCCATACACGTGGAATTTTCATAAAGGTACTCTAACAGGTTTTTAATATACAATACGAATTTCATTGCGTAGTTGCACTGCTCATGGGGCAGATTGCGGGCTGCTAATTGAATTGCTTCGTTAGTTGGCAGTCCGCGTGGGTAGCGGATTATGTGGAAGTAGGCACTTTTGTAGCTGAACTAGTATTGTAAAAAGACATTAACAACAGGATCCCTATTTTATTTAGAATGCGATCCTCTATAATCAGTTTCAGACTGAAATAGTGAACCTAAATAAGTATTTTGAAGTTTGATAAAAGTTGACCAGTGCAGTATGTATTAAAAGACCAGCCGTGGAGGGCAAGGTATTGAAATTCGAACAAGAGTCCTGGTTCCAGGATTTGAAAAGTTCGCAGAGTTAGTTGGAAAATAACGGGGGTTTTGGTAAACAATAAAAATAAATAACTCTAAAGAAAATAAACGCAATACGTCATGAATACTGTATTTCATGATAGGCACTTTAAGAACACAATCATTTGCTTACGCATTAAACTCGTGTGTTTCGTTAAGTAAACATTAGTTAGATAATAAAGTATATTTAGCCCAACAATATTCGTGTTACTTTGTTTGCAAAGGTATAATGAATCTGCATATACTCTTGGAAAAAACTGTGAAAGGAAATCAAGTGCGAGCGGAATTTGAGAATCAGGGGTTCAAACTAATTTTTGTTGATCGATAAACTTGGGACAGGGCAAGGAATTAAAGTTTATGTAGAGACAAGGCGTCTGCTTTATGAGATTTCCCATCGACACCCGACTTACTGGGGAAACACCCCAGACAGTTCCGTCTCACAATGAACTATGCGGCACCCGGTTCCGACACACTGGAAACCCAACTGACCCTGGCAAGCGTCGCAAGATACACTACTCAGCCCACTATCGACCTACGGTCTGGCCGGAGGGCAGTGATGTATATGGGCAATTGGTCATCTACATTGCCACATGCGTGGTGGAACGAACGACGAACTTCCATACAAATTTAAATCCCCTATTTAACCCGTTTTGGGGATATATTTTCAAAAATCCTTTCTTAGTACTCACTTTCGCTTTAGTATAATATGTAACTCTTGTGCAAAATTTCATACTCCTGGAGCCGGTTTAGGCTTTGTGTTGTCTGTCAGTGAATTTAAGATTTTTATTCTGAAGGTGGTCCTTCATGCTTAAAGCAAGAAATGTTACAAACATACAAGTTAATACGTAAGTATTCAAAAAGAGTGCACGAATTATGGAACTAAGTTAAGATGTCTCCCAGTATCTTATTGAATGTATTAAGGTGATGTTTAGTCTCCGGGCAGAAAACTCTGAAGCTGATTAGGTGTTTAAATTTGATATTTCAAAACTGTTTGCTTTACGAGGAACCCTAAAGACTTCACTAAAATGTTAACCATCCAAACACGTGTATACGTGTATAAAACGTAATTACCTATGTACTTACTCAAAGATTAAAATACTTTATAGGGTTTTTTTGCTACGTACTTGAGTAGGTATCTACTACTACATTTATAGGTTTTAAACGTTATTTCTCTTACAATGTAGGAATTTCTTAATCATGGACCGGCGCTAGTGTGCGCACGACAACATACCAAAGCTTTATCGTAATCGGATGAAGATCAGATGGCTTAGGACACGTACGGGACAAAAAAACTTGGATTTTTATAAATAGATTAACACACTTGTCTAATTAAAATCAAAGCATAGTTTTTATTTATAGTTACGAAATTATATTATAATAAATACCTACGTAGCTATATTGTTTTTTTGCTGCCGGAGTAATAATGCCAGTAGGCCTACCTACAACTGCAACGTTACACTACCATCTACGGAACGCGCCTTCCAATTTTAGGATAGCATAAAATGGTTGATGTGAGTTCCAGAGTTAAAGTGGCTGTAGGAATTTTTGCAATAATTTCATTTAGTGTGAAATAAAAAGAAATAAGTATGGATTTAAGATGTAATTACTTTATTTATATTATCTGAATTATTCATTATGAGGTAGGTATACACGTGATTTAATTTATCTTAAGAAAACGTTTGTATCTTATGTTCTTTTTTCCATTTACTGACAAAGTTTAGACAGTTTTATAATGTCAGTAATCATTTAAATAAATACAATCTATTGCTATTTACTTTCTGTTAACGAAACCTGAAGCTTGTTGCTATGAGTTTCTAACGATACACCAGAATCCTGCAAATACGTGCATGCATTCTAAAGTTAAATGTTTACATAGGTTAATGCATCTTTACAATACCGTATGTGTTCATAAGTATTTAGTACATATTAATATCATAATGATGGTGCATACGTCAACACACTTCTCTTTTCCTTTTGGTATTGTAAAAGAGACGTAGAAGTTATACATTTAAGTATAAGATGAGGATATCATATCTCAATATTGCAATTTCATAATATCAATGTCTGATTTTCCAAAATCTTCTGAAGTTATCAAACACATTATTTTTTAAACACAGGAAATTAGCTGGGAAACCTCTAGTCTCGTTGTTTAAAAAAAACTATAGATACTAATTTACCTATTCTATATTATGGACATGACTTAAGCCTCGTGCAAACTGGCGCGACCCGACACCGGTAATTGTTCTACCGTGAATTTTTCTTAGAAATTGTATTGTTAGGGTCACGTCGCGTCGTCTCGACGCGCCAGTGTGCACGAGGCTTTGAACATTTCGATGTGCACTGTGCGTAGTGTTTTTTTACCTAATTCAGAAAGGATATGAATAGCACCAAGTGAGGTGCGCGTTAATATTTAGGGTATGTTTTTAAACCAAAACGTAACAGCAAACAAATCCGTAAGTAGATTAGAAAAATGTCTTAGTAGGTATTCCAAAAATTCTGCGCATGGTTCTTAGAATTTTAATACTCAATTTCCGAGAGTCATTTGGTGTACAATAGGCGAAGCATGCAAACAATGTAATCTTACTGATAAGTTTGCAGACACAGGCACATGCACGTGATCTCATTGCGTAATTTTGTCCTAACTGACCCTGGCTATGAGGGTTTTTAATTATACGAGGATTCAGCATTCAATAATCGTACCTAAGCTTCATGTAAATAAGTACTTACTTTGTAAGCCATGTAAGGTCATAGTTAGGTAATTAATACGGTAGATGTTCTCTTGAGAACAAATGTCGCTTTTTTTCGAAGTTTGAATCCTTGCAGTTACCTTCTTACGTACAATGGATAGCTAAGTAGTAATATCAGCCAAGAAATCAACGAATCAAAATTGTGGGTGTACTCACCACAAAAGGAAAAGTATTGTCATATTATTGTTAAGAAAAAAAAAAATTGTAGTTACTGTTATTAGAGTTAAACCTCAACCTTTTTTTCTGTTAAACAGTAGACCAAAGAGTTCTCACTTCATAGGTTTTTGTTGCCGTGGACGAACAAAATAATTAAATTACGGTATTATTATAAATGCTATAGTAGTATAGTATGTATAGTTTTATTATCGTAGTGTAGGTAGTTTTTGGTAATCACTAGGTCGTGAGTTTGATTCCTAGACAAATTAACGCAACAGTGGAAATCCACTGATTTCAGCGTACCATTCAAAAAGTTTTTCGCATCAGCGTGTTCGCGATAACGTCATTCGACATAGCGGTTTTCAATTCAATGTATTTTGGAACTGGCGTACCACTCGCAAAAAAAAGAAAAAAAAAACCCTTATTATTGACGTTGCTCGTGACTGAACAATTTAGTGTCTTTATAAAGGTTTTTCAGTTTTTATTCAAAGTTTAAATATTAACTTACCTAATAGGTTGCTACCTAAAACAAAATAAGTACTTAGAGACATAAATCCACTGCGACTGTAACCCCATGATCATACGAAGGGCTGGTCTGTTGAGGTCTTGGTATCCCCATGTACCGCCGAATCTACTGAAGGTGCAAGAAAGCCCGGGTGCAGGGCCACCGTTTGAAGGGTCGCGAAAGTCTTGCGTAGCAGTTTTCGTAGACCCTCTATAGTCGGGCAAGCCCCCACATAACCACTCCGTTTACTTGATAGTTGGTTTTCAAACAGACATTGTATGTACTGCCTTTCTCAAATAGAAAAACCCAGTAATATACGGTGTTTTCAACGATGATTAATTCATCGGAGTAGTGTGCAACAATATTTTTCATATGTATAATTACAATACCGCCTGCTGAGTTAGATAATTATGACTAGAAACTAGCAATAATAGGCGCCGTAACTATTTCGATGCATTTCTGTTACCTTTTCAAAAGTGTAGGTGTAGCAAAAGATTACTAACTTTAAATTTGTATGTGCTGTGAACCACGACATATATAAGCCCATTTCCGTTGTGATTATTATGTTTTATTATATCAAACATCCGCTTGTTTGTTTATAACATTTAGTTAAGACTTTCATTATTGCATTGATGAGATTGTCGCTATTAAAACTGTAACCTGTGTTTACTTTGAGTCAGACTGCGCGAAAACATTTTGTTTGGCCAAGACTTTACTACGTACCAGTTATCTCAGTAGGAGCCATTATCTAATGTTATCTACGTTAATTGCTCTGCGAAGTATAAAAGGCCATGTCTACAAAATTCTAAACAAATTTAAACGAACGAGCTCATACGAAACACAAGTACACATACATTAAAGTGTGAAACGAACGAATTTCGCGGTAAATGAAAATTTATAATTTACAGTAATAAACAACAATACCTGTTCAAAATGAGGATCATTTATTCACTACTCCTTGTAAGTATTATTATAAGATAAACATTTTAACTAACATTTAGAAATTATATTTTTAATTAACGCGTGTAAATTTTAACTTTCATTGTTTTAGGTGTCCTTGTTTTGTCTGGTGAGCGCGAAATATCTGCCCGATGAAAGTGCTTCAGGGATCTTCCTACGGAAGCAAAGATCTGTATCAGATGAATCAAATGTATCACCAGAAAGTACTGAAGAAGATAATACCAATGAAAACGACAATGATTCCTGGGAGCGCAAATTTAATGAAGATCAGTTTAAACTGCAGGAGAAAAGGGAAAAAGGGGAACGAAAACTTTTAGAAAAAGAACGGAAACTACGAGAAAGAGCAGAAAAAGAAGACCGTAAGCTTCAAGAAGAACAGCGCAAATTGGAAGAAAAATTAGTTGAGCAGCAACGTAAATTGCAAGAAAAGCTTGAAAAAGAAGAACGTAAAAGACAGGAAAAGTTGGCTAAAGAAGAGCGCAAACGTCAAGAACAAGAACTCAAAAGACAAGAAAAACAGGCTAAAGAAGAACTCAAACGACAAGAAGAAATCCAAGAAAATCTAGAGGAGATTGAGAAGAAAACTCTTGAAGAAAACAACCCCGTTTTTGACAACTCCTCCGAATCAACGGAAGAAAATGATCCAATGGACCTTGAAGACATTTGGAAAAACTATGTGTATACTAAGTACGCTTTGCCTGCTAACAGCAACGAATTAGACAAACAAGCTGCAGTGAACAGATATTTAGGAGAAGAACTTGGCCTTAATGTTAATAGTACTAAGACTGAATATCGCCAAGCTGTTTTACAACTAGTACAAAACAAATTGTTAAATGACTCTGCGTCACAGGATAGTTTCAGTAACTACTTGATCAGTCATGTGAATGCTGTGTATATTCAGCGGCTTAGTGCAGAACTAGAAACCAAAATTGCTGAATTGGATAACGAGACGGCCTTACTGCAAAATGTAAGTTTACCGTGGGTGACCCAGGCACATCAATCTTTAGAACAAAAGAAATCTATTCTTCAAACTGTGGTTCAGTTTTTGTCGAACGTACTTCCAAATTGGATAACTGGAGGACATAACGCAACTAATGTGGGCTCATCGGCTGCTGATGTTTTAGGTTCAGCTTCCTCTAGTGCCAGTGCCGTTAATGTTCAGGGATTTGTCCCCTCTTCCTCTGATGGTGGTGTCTCAGTAGCTGTCCCAGTAATTCCCACCCCTGCTGCAGGGGATGTCTCAGTAGCTGTCCCAGTTGTTCCCACTGCCGCTGAAGGGGATGTCTCAGTAGCTGTCCCAGATGTTTCCACCCTCACTCCTGCTGATGTCTCAGTAGCTGTCTCAGTTGTTCCCAGTGCCGCTGAAGGGGATGTCTCAGTAACTGTCCCAGATGTTTCCACCCTCACTCCTGCTGATGTCTTAGTAGCTATCCCAGTTATTCCAACCCCCGCTGCAGGAGATGTAGTAGCTATCCCAGTTGTTCCCGCTCCCGCTGAAGGGGATGAATCAGTAAATTTATCAACTGCCACCGTCCTCGCTCTTGCTGATGCCAGTACCTCAGTAAATGTTGTATCTGCCGCTGCCCCAGCTTCCACTGATGTCAGTGCGTCAGTAGCTGTTCCATCTGCCACTGGCTCAGCTCCCGCCGATGCCAGTGTCTCAGCCAGTGTTTCAACGATCTCGGGCCCCGCTAATGAAGGTGCCTCAGTAGGTGTTGCATCCGTAGCAACCCCCCCTGATGCCAGTGCCTCAGTAGACGCTCCTTCCATCGCAGTCACAGATGAGGCCACTACTGCTGATGCCAGTACCTCAGTAAATGTTGTATCTGCCGCTGCATCAACTTCCCCTGATGTCAGTGCCTCAGTAAATGTTTCACCTGCCACTGGCCCCATTGATGCTTCCAATACAGTCGCAGCTGAGCCCGCTCCCGCCGATGCCAGTGTCTCAGCCAGTGTTTCAACGATCTCGGGTCCCGCTAATGAAGGTGCCTCAGTAGGTGTTGCATCCGTGGCAACCTCCCCTGATGCCAGTGCCTCAGTAGACGCTCCTTCCATCGCAATCGCAGATGAGCCCGCTACTGCTGATGCCAGTACCTCAGTAAATGTTGTATCTGCCGCTGCATCAACTTCCCCTGATGTCAGTGCCTCAGTAAATGTTTCACCTGCCACTGGCCCCATTGATGCCTCTAATACAGTCGCAGCTGAGCCCGCTCCCGCCGATGCCAGTGTCTCAGCCAGTGTTTCAACCGTCTCGGGTCCCGCTAATGAAGGTGCCTCAGTAGGTGTTGCATCCGTGGCAACCTCCCCTGATGCCAGTGCCTCAATAGACGCTCCTTCCATCGCAATCGCAGATGAGCCCGCTATTGCTGATGCCAGTACCTCAGTAAATGTTGTATCTGCCGTTGCCCCATCTTCCACTGATGTCAGTGCCTCAGTAAATGTTTCACCTGCCACTGGCCCCATTGATGCTTCCAATACAGTCGCAGCTGAGGCCGCTCCTGCTGATGCCAGTGTCTTAGTAGATACTTCATCTGCCACTGGCTCAGCTCCCGCCGATGCCAGTGTCTCAGCCAGTGTTTCAACCATCTCGGGTCCCGCTAATGAAGGTGCCTCAGTAGGTGTTGCATCCGTGGCAACCCCCCCTGATGCCAGTGCCTCAGTAGACGCTCCTTCCATCGCAGTCGCAGATGAGCCCACTACCGCTGATGCCAGTACCTCAGTAAATGTTGTATCTGCCGCTGCCGCAGCTTCCACTGATGTCAGTGCCTCAGTAAATGTTTCATCTTCCACTGGCGCCTTTGATGCTTCCAATACAGTCACAGCTGAGCCCGCTCCTGCTGATGCCAGTGTCTTAGTAAAAACTTCATCTGCCACTGGCTCAGCTCCCGCTGATGCCAGTGTCTCAGCCAGTGTTTCAACCATCTCGGGTCCCGCTAATGAAGGTGCCTCAGTAGGTGTTGCATCCGTGGCAACCTCCCCTGATGCCAGTGCCTCAGTAGACGCTCCTTCCATCGCAATCGCAGATGAGCCCGTTACTGCTGATGCCAGTACCTCAGTAAATGTTGTAGCTGCCGCTGCATCAACTTCCCCTGATGTCAGTGCCTCAGTAAATGTTTCACCTGCCACTGGCCCCATTGATGCTTCCAATACAGTCGCAGCTGAGCCCGCTCCCGCTGATGCCAGTGTCTCAGCCAGTATTTCAACTATCTCGGGTCCCGCTAATGAAGGTGCCTCAGTAGGTGTTGCATCCGTGGCAACCCTCCCTGATGCCAGTGCCTCAGTAGACGCTCCTTCCATCGCAGTCACAGTTGAGTCCGCTACTGCTGATGCCAGTACCTCAGTAAATGTTGTATCTGCAGCTGCACCAGCTTTCACTGATGTCAGTGCCTCAGTAAATGTTTCACCTGCCACTGGCCCCATTGATGCTTCCAATACAGTCGCAGCTGAGCCCGCTCCCGCCGATGCCAGTGTCTCAGCCAGTGTTTCAACTATCTCGGGTCCCGCTAATGAAGGTGCCTCAGTAGGTGTTGCATCCGTGGCAACCCCCCCTGATGCCAGTGCCTCAGTAGACGCTCCTTCCATCGCAGTCACAGATGAGTCCGCTACTGCTGATGCCAGTACCTCAGTAAATGTTGTATCTGCCGCTGCACCAGCTTCCACTGATGTCAGTGTGTCAGTAGATGATTCACCTTCCACTGGCCCCATTGATGCTTCCAATACAGTCGCAGCTGAGCCCGCTCCCGCCGATGCCAGTGTCTCAGCCAGTGTTTCAACCATCTCGGGTCCTACTAATGAAGGTGCCTCAGTAGGTGTTGCATCCGTAGCAACCCCCCCTGATGCCAGTGCCTCAGTAGACGCTCCTTCCATCGCAGTCGCAGATGAGGCCAATACTGCTGATGCCAGTACCTCAGTAAATGTTGTATCTGCCGCTGCCGCAGCTTCCACTGATGTCAGTGCTTCAGTATATGATTCACCTTCCACTGGCCCCATTGATGCTTCCAATACAGTCGCAGCTGAGTCCGCTCCTGTTGATGCCAGTGTCTCAGTAAATACTTCATCTGCCACTGGCTCAGCTCCCGCTAATGCCAGTGTCTCAGCCAGTGTTTCAACCATCTCGGGTCCCGCTAATGAAGGTACCTCAGTAGACGGTCCTTCCATTGCAGTCGCAGATGAGCCCACTACCACTGATGCCAGTACCTCAGTAAATGTTGTATCTGCCGCTGCCTCAACTTCCACTGATGTCAGTGCGTCAGTAGATGTTTCACCTGCCACTGGCTCAGCTCCCGCCGATCCCAGTATCTCAGCCAGTGTTTCTACCATCTCGGGTCCCGCTAATGAAGGTGCCTCAGTAGACGCTCCTTCCATCGCAATCGCAGATGAGCCCGCTACTGCTGATGCCAGTACCTCAGTAAATGTTGTATCTGCCACTGCATCAACTTCCCCTGATGTCAGTGCCTCAGTAAATGTTTCACCTGCCACTGGCCCCATTGATGCTTCCAATACAGTCGCAGCTGAGCCCGCTCCCGCCGATGCCAGTGTCCCAGCCAGTGTTTCAACCATCTCGGGTCCGGCTAATGAAGGTGCCTCAGTAGGTGTTGCATCCGTAGCAAGCCCCCCTGATGCCAGTGCCTCAGTAGACGCTCCTTCCATCGCAGTCACAGATGAGCCCACTACTGCTGATGCCAGTACCTCAGTAAATGTTGTATCTGCCGCTGCCCCAGCTTCCACTGCTGTCAGTGCTTCAGCAGATGTTTCATCTGCCACTGGCCCCATTGATGCTTCCAATACAGTCGCAGCTGAGTCCGCTCCTGCTGTTGACAGTGTCTCAGTAGATGCTTCATTGGTTTCGGATTCTGCTGATGCAGGAGCTTCAGTAGCTGTCTCTGCTGACCCCGCTTCCCCTGATGCTACCACACCGGTTGCTACTTCCTCTGATGCAACACCTGTTGAAGGTATTTCTACACTAGCTGCTGAAACACCAGCTGCTGTTAGTACCGCTGGACCTGTTGTAACATCTATTGACGCTGCTCCCACCGACGTTGTTAGCGCGTCTGTAAACGAAGCACCTATTGCTGACTCAGTCGTGCCAAGTTCGATTGATGTGGCTAATACAGAAAATATTGAGACTACAGTTGCACCTCAAATTGCCCAAGAGAATACAAACACCGCTATACCTAGCTCATTCTTTGGAGAAGAAATAGCTCCGGTACCCTCTGAAGCCGGTGCATCATTATTAGAAGTAACAACACAGTGATGAGGAATTTTATAATTGTACAACGTTAATATTTAAGAGTCATGTTTTGATGTTTATTTAAATAAATACGGTCTGGCATTTTATTTTATATATTAATTATAACTAACGTTTATTCTTGTACATACTAAAACCATTTAATAAATGTATATTTTTATACTATTAATAAAACGAGTAAATAATATTTTAACCCTTTATTAACTAATGACTCTCTTAGTAACAATTTACAATGTTTGGTTTTATAATAGGTATCATTAAATGGAATGCAAAATAGAGGTAATTTCTCACAAAAGTTCCTTAAAATAATAATTACACTATAATATAATTTAAATAAAGTTAACGTAATATTTACTAAAACAAAAGTTTCTAGTAACTAACTATGTCAAATCCAGTACTTGTTGGCAGTATTAGGTGGATTTGGATAGTTGTGATGTGAGAGAGGATCAGAGACGTTCGGGAACGAATAAGGATCATTCATATATTTATATTCACTCGACAGACCCGCGAGGCTCATGTTCAATGAATTATGTGAGGGGCTCCAGTTAGAGGCGGCAGATGGATCTGCAGAAACTTTGGAGTAATCAGCAGGAACTTTTGGATATTCATTATTTGGTAACGCTTTGCTGTACTCATCACCAGTAGGTTTTTCGAAAGTGTCTTCCCTTGGTTCGATCACTTCATCACTGTTTACTTTATCTTCCACTTCAGTCTCTTTTGGTAAATAATTGATAGGTTTGTTATATATTTCGCTACTAGGATATCGGGCGTAATCATTTCTTGGTATACCGCTGTCCAATAATTGGCTGTGGGTTGGGCCATTGGCGCCGGGCACTAAATGGCCGAAAGTGGACCCAGAAGTACTAGGGAAAGCGGCATTTTGGAAGGCTTGGTTCAAATGTTGGGATTGGGCCATGAGTTGGTTATAATTGGCATATTTTTGGTGGTGCCAAGCATCTGGGTGCTGCGGATGGTGTTGGGACAAAGAAGGTATCTCTCCAGCAGGATAGGGACATGGCATCTGTGGCATGGGTATGGAAGAATAGCCGCCAAGACCCGGACTTGGATTTGATCCAGTATGCTTTCGTAGACGGGCGCGTCGGTTGGAGAACCAAACCTGGAAACCAAAAAGATAATTTTATGATATGTAACACATTTTTTCTTTAAATATAATTTTAATTGCTGTCATAACATCAAGTAACAACTGTTATCACGAAAGATTTGTTTTGTCTGAATAATATTTACTATAATCATGAAAGAAGGGAAAACAGTATGATTTTTGTAAACACGTTGAAAGCGACAGTAGTTAACGTTTATCAATGTCGATGGTAGATAAAACAATGTGTTCTTGCCGTAACAAAGTGTACATTGTTTTATTACATAACATAACTTAAATTATCATCATGCCTGTAATCCCCGAAGTCTACCGACATTTCGTTATTTATGTTTAAGTCCCATGTTATATAGGGGGCGAGCTTATTGCTATCAACCGGGCACATAACCGAACTCCAGACTGCTACTGAGAAATACCTGATAGAAAAACCCAGTAACACGAACCATGAACACTTACATGAGATGTAAACCACCACCACCTTTTTGAAATAATCATTATGCTTGGAATATAAAAGCCGACCAATTGCAGTATGTTCAACATCATTCGCCGACAGCGGACTACTGTTGCCTGTCCTATAAGTTTGGACTTTGCCCCGCCTCCTATTATGTATGTCGTAGGAAGATTTGATAATTCGAATTTTCGCGAAAACCTAACTAGGGATATTGCGCAAACACACAGAATTAGAAAGTGGTGAAAAAAAATCTCAATCTTACTGGAAAAAGACAGGGCTATCGCAAAACACGAGTCGCTCTAATAATACTGAGAAACGAAACGTTAGCTATTATGAAATAATAACGCTGATTGGCCGGCCGTAGCGCCCAAAACGTTGAGAAATGTTTTCACCACTGTCTAATTATCCGTGTTTTCGCTATATCCCTAGGGTTTTCGCGAAAATTCGAATTATCAATTCTTACTACGACATGTTTATGGCAAAATGTGCGAGTGTTGCCGAATCCTTCCGAGAATATAGGCGTAATGTTATATCATGTATTTAGAGACTTCCATCGTGTTCGATCCTTCCAACTAACGCAAAAGCAGATGTATACAAACAAATGTTGCAGTAACTATTTATAAATACTGAAGAACTTAATGAAATATACATACTTGTATCCTAGCTTCAGTGAGTCCGGTTTGCAGAGCTAGCTCCTCACGAGTGTATACGTCAGGATACTGCGTCCTGTGGAAGGCTCGCTCTAAGGCGTCCAGCTGTTCTCCTGTGAACGTGGTACGGGACCTTCGCTGCTTCCTCTTCAGCGTCAACCCTGGCTCCGAGTCTATGTCCGAAGAATCTGAACCACGACCTGGAAAAATAAAAATGAGTGATATCGTTAATTTGTTCATTTTAGGGTTACTTCGTCTTATTTATTTGGTACACCAACAGCAGTACATACAAAAAATGAAAATTGAACAATAACAAAATAAAAGTACTCGTGTGTATGCCTATTATAGGTATACACGTCATTCACCACAAAACAACATCGTAATAAACTAAAAAAAACGTATGAAAAAATAAAATACAATTAGTAATCAAAATTCAAAATACAGCCATTATACTAAATAATAATTATATTATATAAAATGTTACCATGAAAGGTGAAAGGGTATGTATGGGTTTGAGTGATATCTAAGATTTAATAAGAATTCACAAAAAAAAATTATATATTGGTTAGTTTATGCAGTACCTCAGAGACGGATCTTCTAAACTTGTTGATTGACAATTAGTTTTGATCAAAGGACACAGAATTTAAACGATAAAGGCTCGTGCAAACTGATGCGAGGCGAAACCGGTGATGGTTCTACCGTTAAGTTTTCATAGAAATTGTTCCGCCAGAGTCTCGTCGCGCCTGTGTGCACGAGCCTAAAAGTAACTCGCTTTGCCAAAAACATACCTAGATAGCTATAATGAACATACTTTTGTTAACAATACGAAATATGAATTGTTGAAGGAATTTAGGTTGACTGGCTATCAGGATTTCTCTTGATGTTCTTAATGATTAAATAGAACATGATAAAATATTACGTTCCTGAGGCGATCCTATAATTTATATGACATTATATTACAGCAATTCGTCTTCATCTCTTTTTTTCAAACACGCGTTATTTATTAACGGAACGTTTTTTGTGTAAACCCACATCATGTTTTAATTCGCCTAAATCAAGAACGGCGGGGTTCGCGGGTCGATCTCATTTATAAATCGGTAGCGGTATCCTACGGAAACTGATTAAAAAACACCCGCAACAATACACGGCTTTGGCCTTAAACTGATTTTAAAAAATGCGGCTTATATTAATAGCCTTTTGAAAGAAGTCAAAATTGAATGAGATGAAAAAATAGGGGCTCAGCGTGGCGCGGAATAAGGAACACCCAGCGCGGCGGCCTCTTTGTCGGCGTCTTTGCTGTTCGGGTGACATTTTGGCACCATTCAATATTTTGGTGTCGCGAGCTGGATTTATGACATGTAAGGCGAAAGCACGGGTTATAATGCACCCGCAGAATCAAATAGGTAGGAATACAACCACACAAGCTAACAAGCAATGTATGTAAGCGTTGAGGTTTACTGAATGTTTGAAGAAAGAATTAACATCAACCATCGCATCATATTCGTCAGTATTGTATAATGCACTAATTACTCACTAGCAACATAATTTAACCCAGTTTGTAACATTATTACTTGCATTAAAATTACATCGTGACAAACTTTTCTTATAAATAAGCAGTTATGCATTATTTTCAGTACTTTTTCCAGGAGTAATTGCTAAACTTTAAGAAATAACTTTTAAGCTTAAAAGAATAACTTTATTGCAAATGTTTTATTAGCAAACTTTATGGAGACCTACTTGATATGTTATTTTATTTTACTAATTTGTTTCCTCATGATGATGCATCGGTATAATTAAACGCACGAGGCAACATCTCTAAGCACAAAGGCTGCGACAAGTAAAAAACAACGCATTGTAATAAAATGATTTACATTGCTCAAATTCTCCGGCTGGTCGAGACAGGGACAGATTTATTTAGCCTTTTTTGTTACGAGTCCTGATCATAACGTATGAGCCTAAATACAAATCGAAAATACGAAATAATCGAGAGCGATTTAAAACTTTATGGCGTGGTCGTAAAGTCCACTCCGGTTGTTTTCATTGTGGAGAAGCACTAAAGCAAAACTATGAGGGATTTTATGTTCAAAGAAAGGCGAGAGGTTTATGGATGAGTGGTTCGTGGGAGAGGGCGAGAGAAACTTTGGCGATTGCCGAAATGTGACCCCGTGAAGAGGCGCGCGCGCGGCTCCGCTCAAAAGTCATAATTTGGGAGTTGAAAGAGCGGCGGCGAGGGTTTAACACCTTCATAATCTGGGTTCATTAAAATGGTCGGGTCGGCCTTTGTTTCAGCGGGTTGTTTC
Organism: Eupsilia transversa; assembly: GCA_914767815.1. Classification (NCBI taxonomy): domain Eukaryota; kingdom Metazoa; phylum Arthropoda; class Insecta; order Lepidoptera; family Noctuidae; genus Eupsilia; species Eupsilia transversa. Next base: position 7,364,366 of record OU611890.1, on the reverse strand, counting down.
AATGTTAACAGATGGTCGGATTAGCACGTCTGCGTGTTGTGGGCGGCGACGCTTGTTCCTTACCGCACGCTCGTGGGCTTCTTCATTTTAAAATATTATTGCTAAATCTTTTTCTTCGCTATTAGTAAATCTTTCTTCTTTTTTGTCAAGTTATTCGAACACTGTTAAAACTTCATGTAATACAGTTAATTACATACGAGTTGTTACCCTAACCTCTATAGTTTTTGATATTGAATGAACTTGAGGTTTCAGGTCCATCTTATTGATTTTTGTTCACTAATTTACTTTATCGAATAACTGCTTATACCTATTGACCTTTCGGTTGCGGGTTATTTAGGATATCCGAACCAATCGAACAAGGGCACTTTAAACCGCTTTGTTGTGGAGTTGCGGTCTACTGTATTTGCGTCCACTTAGCATAAATTGTTCAATAAACACTAAAAGGATTCCTCTATTGTGTACAGAAACTGTAACTATAACTAACTAACTGTACTATCTGCTGAAAAACTTGTTCATACACATGACGCAAATTGTTCGAAATATATCTATAATTACTAACATAAGTACAATAGATTTATTAAAATAAATTCTATAAGGTCGTAAAGGCACGCCATAAAGCTATGATGTTAGCTTGTTAATGCTCATTCAAAAGCACTCCACCTCCTCTTTGTCGGCCGCTTTCGGCCACTTCCGGAGAGCCTCGTGTCTTTCTGGGAGGGCTCTCATTGAATAATGTGATGAGACAAAATTGTCTTGAATACAACGCGAGGTAATAAATGCCCACTAAATAATTGTGAGACGTGTTAGGCCTAGCGCGCGGTTTACATGGACGTCCTCAGTGAAAGTGCATGTCAACTGCCTCAGAATAAGACTAATTTAATGCTTCGAATTGCCTTTACAAATGCTGAATGTCATCATTTCTCAATCTTGTCACAAATTGCATTATACTTATGTGACAAGATTGAAAATCGTTGTACTGTTATTTGGCAGGCGTTTGAATGTCATTCGATGGACAAATCTAGGTGGGTAATTTATTTTCTATGGTCATCATTCGACTGTCGATTTAATCAAAGTCAAAATAAAAACAAAGCAATGTAAACAAACAAGGCATATAAATTTGGGTACTTCATCATGTAAGAAAAATGTTAAGTACCTACAATGTTAATTTCCAAGTCTTAGAAGCTACGTAGAACCATCTGAATTTTTTAGGTTTAAGCCTACAAAAACCAAAACAACCAACCAAATTAAGCCCCAAACCCATGGAAACCAAAGTTAACCCAGTACAGATATAGAGTGATTGCGTTAGTCTCAGTGGTGGTTCGATAATCGCCTCTGATGCCGCGGCGACATTAGTTGATTCTAACGAGCGATGTTATTAAACAAATGAGAGATTTTATCGCCCTCCCGCACTCTTTTGTTTTGCCTTGATGCTCTGATGCGGCTGTGAAAGCAGATTGCTAGTACTTAGTCGGTAATGTTGTACATCGAAGGTACTTAACCAGAAATGTTTCGTGACTAATTTTGAAACTACAAAAATCACAGTCGTTTTTTCGAAACTTTTTATGGTATCTTAAAATATTATACCTATTGAATTAACCCTTCTATCTCCCTGTGTAAGTTGTAAACGGCTCGTAAGTTGATTTGCAATGCGGCAATATATTATGCACTAATGCAAATTAACTGAATGTCTTTGTGTGTGGCTCCATATTAATGATAATCTTTAATATCGCTGAATGTATATCATAGTCCGTGGGAAAAGAATAAGTACAGGCTTAAAGTTATATTTAAGTTATATTCTAAAGATTATCGTAGTTGGTGTGTTCCTTTATGAGTACATAATAATATGATTTACACTGAAATAGTAATAGTTTTATTTTTGAACATATTTTTACATGTACCAGTGTACCTAAAGAGATAGCCCAGCAGGTTTGGCTTAAATGTGAAAAAAATGCAATGTCTTACAAATATTCGTTTATTTCTTATTTATTGCAATGGAAATAATTTGATAATGTACCTATACTGAAAGCATGAGAAATCTTAGATCCAGGTGCAACTGCTTTCAGCTGCGCCTGCGCTGCCTAGAGTTGTTGATTACATTTCAATGGGTCATAAATTTGTTATGAAGGCGTAATTATTGCTCTGATTGCATACTTCAACCGTTAACTTTATCAAATACCTACTAACAGCACATTATCGAATGGTAAATAATATTTTCACGCTTCTTTGCCTTTCAGGGTGAGCTGATTTGAGTTACATATGATTTAATATCATGTAACAATCAAAAATGTTTTTTATATTACTTGTTGAACCTTGTATCCTAGACTGTCTTAGAAAACAATAATCATTTCCGATACGAAACAGAAATTCAAAAAACTTTGAAACTGAATTCAATAATCTTCGTGAGAATAGTGGCTGTTTCGTTCGCGTGGCAAGTACATACGCACTATTCAAATAATAAAATTATACCAAATAAAAATCAGAAGTTTTAGGAAATTTTATCATTTTAATTTATTAAAAATGGAATACACGTGTCCCCCCCCGCACTACATTTTTTCCTCTGAGCTTTGTTCAGGAACTGTTCTATATTATCTAAGTATCTGCATTTAGGTAACTGTAGGGTCTCGTTTATTTCCTCAATCACCCATCTACTCAATCAGAATTAGGTGATTAAAATCGTTCATTATACTGAAAGTAGATACCTACATATTATTTTGGAAACATACGTGATTGAAATGAATTTTTCAGTTAGCTTGCAATCGTGATGAATTTTGTATAGGTTAATACATTCCGTGAACTGATGTACGTATTATTTTGAATGAAAAATTAAATAGAGACTGTTGCGGAAATCGAGTCTAAAAAGTTGCATAAGTAATATTACAATCGAGGTGGGCGGCAGTTCTTTGGCCGGGAAACCCCAAAGGCAATAGTCGCAACAGATACGTACGGCACATTCAAAGGACAATTAAAACTTGGCGACAAAATAGTGCAACAATGACACTACAACCAAAACATGTTACGTAGATTGTTCGTATTTCAGCACTATCGAGACGCGCGGCAGGCGGCCGCGGTACTCTTTGTCGGTCACCTTTTTCACCCATTTGCCTCATTCGCAAAACACCGCCCTTTTGAAGCGTCGAGAACAAACTTCAATATTTCAAATGGCAACAATGACGACGTAAGATTTGTGTGCGGAAATTGATTTTTTGAACTCAACTCGTGAGAAAGCTTTGACAGGTTGCGGCATTAACGTCGCAGAGTAACCTTTTGTGGCCGATGGGAAGTTGTGCAACGTTTGTCGGTTCGACAACATTTTGTATTAGGTATCGGAAGTAAAATTGATTTAAAGCTGTGCTAATGAGCCTTACGGAAAGTTAGTGCTGGACAGTTTGAGCGAAAATGTGGGCGTTTCATTGAGAGCTTTCAGATTTGTACATTTAGAATAGCAAAAAAAAACCGAAGCTTTGTCTATTTTAAGGTATTGCGCAGACAATTTTTTCACTCTTACAATAAAATTTTATCACAAACATACCTCCAAGTATTCCGTCGATGCTGTAGTCTTTCTTGCCGTCCGGGTCCCGCGCTCCGCCGCGCAGGAGCCGCGAGATGGACGAGATGCTGGGTGGGTCCGACACGCCCTCCTGTAACCAACGCGTTTGTCTCTCACTGCCTTATTATCAGTATAACGTATGGGATGATGAGTATTTGGGCGTAAAACAAAGACGAGGTTGAAGACAGATTGTGATACTTTTGGGCCATGCAATGATTATTTGAATGATATGTTTCTGCAAGTGCTTGATATATTAGCTTTTGGTGTATGCTTGAGCTAAATGTATACTTTTATAATTCATAAAGAAAACATCATGCTTAAACTATAACGTAAGATTTTCGAGCAATCAATTTGCCTACCCTTTTCCCAACTATGTTGGGGTCGGCTTCCAGTCTAACCGGATGCAGCTGAATACCAGTATTTTACATAGAACGACTGCCTATATGACCTCCACAACCCAGTAAATGGGTAATACGATACCCCTTGGTAAGACTTGTTGTCAAACTTTCGGGCTTCTGACGACCCGTAACGACTGTTAAAGATCCACGAATGACAGCCGGGATACGATAAGATTACCGAGCAAAATCATAAATTAGATTAATTTTGTTTCAGTTTTGCTTTTGCCTGATCTATGTAAAAGTCTGATGGGTGTAATGCTTAAGCTTTATATATTCAATTTAAAATAAGTAGAAATTTCTCCCTCAATTCATGAAGTGGAGTGGAGGATTACCAAGCAGAATTAAAATATATTGTAATGGAATGACTCTTGGAAAACAGGAATTAAAATTGAAAACTCATGAAGCGCGTGCACTACAAGAATAGTATGTTAATCCGTTTACTGGGAAAACATATTGATAAAAAATTTCATATACAAATGGATTCCGCCTACAAAGGGGTTTTTATTGAAGCTTAATTTCTATATTGGATTTTGCTGGAATCCTTTTAAAATGTATAAATTAAATAAAAAATCATTTGACACACTATTAGACAAATATGTAATAATTCACAATTCAAACAGTGCATGAAAACGTTTTCATTAAAAATGACACCTAGGTACCTTAATGAGTTTTTCCCGAATTTCCCAGGAAAAGATCCCAGGATTCTGTCTCTTGAGTTCTTCGATCCTGGCCTCCACCTCTGGAGTGGCGACTCTTGGCTTGGACCCGCCAATCACGCCTGGTCTTATGGAACCCGTCTCCTAGGCGAAAGTGATCGTTGTTTTATTATAGGTAAGCTAAATTTTATAGCAAGATTTTTTCATTTTATTTACTATTTATTTATTCTTCTACCTTTCTCTGTATGGGAAACGGAATTTTTGTATGTAACAATCAATTTTTTTTATAACAATAGAACCAGCACTCTCTTTCATATTCAAATATGGGGGACTGTTTATTGAAAAGCCTAGTAGGTATCTAGCGGCCTGGCAATATCACGAGTATTCCCAAGAGCCTTCGTAACCCAAAAAGGCTAGACAAATTCAATTGATTTCTGTGAAGATTCGATAAGCACATTAAATACAAAATTCATGATAAAATATAAACAGTATTGCTGCCAATATTTACACAACAAAAACGTCTCAATATTGGCATTTTTTATTTGTTGATGCAAATGTTTCACACAATCGTTTATTTGCCCAATAGATTATTGCTGAATAGGGCGAAATTATATTATTATTATGTATGTGCAGTGAAAACAGTGGTTTTCTTTCTATTTGTTTGTTAGATAGAAAACCCCGTAAATTATATTTAAAATAAACAGCTCCAAGATGCTTCTAATGCCTTCTATTGATATGTGAAGAAAATAAATTGTTTATTCTGTAAATAGGATATCGGAATCACTTTTACACGTCATATTAAAAAATATAAAAAATAAGTTAGATGAGGTCTGCGTTTCCTTTCTTAGTCGACCTCTGAGAAGAAAGGCCGAAACAAACTCAGAGGTCAGTCTCTTTTAAAGTCCAGACATAAATTTGGTCAGGCCATATGGCCACATTATGGCCATGTAGATTAGTGAATGAAATGATCTCTTATGGTCTGTTGAGGAAAGAACCACACAGATTTTGTGTTGAATGTTTTGTGGACCTGTCCAGTTAGTCAAGCATTTGTCAAAAATCGTTGAGCTCAACTCTGAACTTAAGGAGCTCAACGACTCGACGAACAATACTGAAGAACCGCATAAAGTGCTCAAACTGCCAGACCATCACCTAACTTTAAAACTAACTGAGAAAGGAAAAAAGAAATGATCCACATCACATAGTCCTCACATGGACAATATTTAAAATAATGTACTACTTTGCAAAGTAATCATGTAATTTTGTACATAATACTCAACAATGTCAATGTGTAGGTATATTATAGACATGGCATATTTTGATGATTTTACATAATAATTAAAATGTCAAGTTTTATGGTTTTATCACAAGGTTTAGCAGAGCGAGCAAGCTTTTTTTTCTTTAAAATAATCCAAAATTGTATAGTACCATTTTTATAAAGTTTGGTTATAATACAGCCTTTAAATCCATTAATGGGTAAGTTTCGAATGTCAATGGGAAGTTTGTTGTAAAAGCGTGTACATTGACCCATGTACGAGTTGCCTATTCTGTGGAGGCGAGTGCCATTTACAGCAAGATTGTGATTATTCCTGGTTTTTAAGATATGAATATCGGATATCTTCTTAAAATTTAATATCTTTTGACATGCAATAGGTTCTCAAATATATACCAATTGTGAGGCTACAGTCAGAATATATATTTCTTTGATTTTTTCTCGAAGGGAATTCCTTTAACCTAGGTTGTCAATGGCTCGAACAGCCCTTTTCTGTAAAACTAAGACAGGTTCCCCAGAGAAGAATCCCATATGACATAGGACTATGAACATAACTAAAATAAACAATTCTGGATGAATCTGCGTCAATTGTCTGTCAGATCTTCTTAACAGCATAGGCGGCCGGACTATGAAAATAAGAGGGCCACTTCTCAGACAATTTATAGCATCAACGTTCTTTGCAATCACGAAATATTCACTGCACGGCGGCGGTGAGTTAAAATAAAATGATCTCAAATATTGTAAGTATATTCATATAAAAGTACCTACGGGTACTTTGTTTTAGATGTATGCAAGCAGGTAGTAGGTAGCTGAGGCTGTTCCCTATACTCGCGGAGCGTGGCGAAACGCTTCCTGGGCGAAACAATCGCTATTATGTGCTATAGCGGTGTGCTATACCGCCTATAGGAGCGGTGGTGAAAACGAACCTTCAGGCTCCGCTGCGCAGCAGATCAATGGCGATTGTTTGCCGCCTGACCAGTCGATATGCGTAGGCGGCGACTCGACAACCATTCATATAATACTCTTATGTCTATAAAATGGGGAACGTTGTGTTTCGGACACAATCGTAAGTTATTGTTTCGATGTGTTTTATGTATATTCTTGAGCCAACATCGTGGTTTAAAAAAAGGCTGTGCTAGAGAGACCTTATTTTTAGAATGGATCGGTAGGTGCAATAATATTTTAACCACCTGAATTTCAGTTTCAGTTTATGTAGGTATGAATCATGGAATACATGATGTCTGTCTGTTTGTGATTTAGTAGTTTGGTTAATGTTGTTATAATATAGGTTGAAATTCTTAATCATCGTTAAGTTAAAACGCAGTTCCTAACAAACTTTGTGTATTTTATTGCGATAGAAACTTAACAGCTAAAATTTAACACCCGACTTTATTTTCTAACAGTTACTTTAGGCGCCAATCTAGAACCATATTATTGAGAGTTCTTACACAATTTGTTTTGAAAGCAGGCTTCACGTCTTCAGGCTGAAATGTATGAAATAAATGAAATACAATGGATAGTTTTTTGTATGTTTGTTGTAAGTTGTCACTCACCTGGTATCTGTTGAGTATCTTGGACACGCAGCCGTGCGAGACGCGCAGCTGGCGCGAGATGACGCAGGGCCGTACTCCCGCCGCCGCCATCTCCACGATCTTCAGGCGAATGTGGTTCGGCAGCGGACGACCGTTGATGAACAAGCCCCCCAATTGGTTGACGCGCCCTTGCCCTATCAAGATGGAGGATTTTAAGAAAGGAACAGGATGGCGGCCGGAAATGTAGAGACATAAGTAAGTTCCCTATTTTCTTTTAATTTTTCTTGGGATTTTCATCCTGTTTGAGCTTTTACCGACGGCTATTTTGCATAAGCACAAGCTATAGTTAATGGTTTTATTCAAGTAAATTGCAGGTAAATTAGATTTAATAAAGTCTTATTGGAAGACTGGTTGTGTATCATCAACTGTCAAATAAAATTATAGCTAAATTAACTTGACTTATAAGATTTATTTGAAAAAAGTTTTTATTCTATAAGTTTAAGTTAAGTTTGGTTTAGAGAATTGTAAGGTACATCTTTGGTTCCCAGCATCCGTTGGTTATTAGACAATGATTATAAAAATCTGGATTACTGAGAGTAAATAAATAAAATTGACAATGTTTTTATGTACTCACGAACCTAAAGCAAACTCCGCCGCTGCGACATTCGGCTCATCAACTTGACACATGAAATAGGTTTCGAGTTAGATTTTGACGAGGGTTCAAATGTTAGATTCAACACTTTTAATTTAAACTTTGTTAATATCAAGGACAGTTGAATGATTAAAAATATTAAGGTACAGTAAAAGAAAATTTTGTTAATAAATAATTAAAACTTATATACCCTTACCTACCCACACATCCATACCATTCTGGTGTCTTTCCATAATGGTATGAGATTCAGTATGTTCCATGAACAAACGCGAACACAAAGTTTATTATCACTGAGTAAGTTCAAACATGCTACCGCCACACTAGTATCAACTAGCTTCAACAAAAAACATCGCGCCGAGCTTTATATCATTTAAGCGTTAACACCGTAAAAACGCCACGAATAATGATAAATATCTGTTTACATTGAATTAAGCGAACGATATCAAAACACATAATTTAAATTGATTATCACCCATTTGTATTTACATAATTAAAACGACATGTTTAATTAATTACGATGTCATAAATATTGTGATCGAAATAAATGTCTGGGGTTTAGCGACGCGTTCGATGTTAGGCGTCAGTTGTACCCAACTATATTCATGAAGGCTATCTGGCGACGTTGTTTTTTGGATTTGGAAAAAGATCGATAGATCGCGTTATCTTTTTTTACTGCGCGTGAGTGCAGTAGAGGAGGTTGTGTAGTGAACTGAGAGTGCCTGTGTTCGTACGGACACGGGTCGCGTGGTGGTGTGCGTGCCGTTAGGAGGCTGTGTTGAGGGCCCTGTCGCTGTGTTGGTGAGTGCATGGTACACTCCCACTACACCAGTGTGAGGCTGTAGAGGAGCCATGCGGTGGGGGACGACAGTTTTCAGTAAAATATACTTCAGAATTTGCATTGATGTCGTCGGAAAAACGAAACCTTTACGCACTGATAAAAGCTCTTCTTCCCGATTTATTTTGACATAATATAGAAAGAAAATCAACATGTTACACATAAAGAAACTCAACACTCAATAACTAATCTAAGTATTTCGACAATCTGTTAACACAATATTTATTCAGTTTTCAAATAAGGTGGAAATGTTTGTCACCCGAGTGTGGAACCAAAACCGGCGCTTGCGTCGATGGAGGGGGCCGAGTTCTGCCCATTCACCGTAGAGTAACAGAAATATACTTGTCCTCTTCTAATAAACTATGCTCGGCATTTGAGCGGTTTTTTATTTCAGTATTGAATATTTGCTTATGGTTTCAGTTGGATTAGCTGTGATGGACACTTATCGAATGAAATATGTAGGTAGATTAATTTTATGTGGATTAAAAAGTTATGATTAGGTCATGACTAAGTTGCAAAATATAAAAACGTTTCAGCTATAATCATAATACCATAGATAGTAAAACTAACTTAGCAACATTTTTAATTTTTAAAACAAGCCTGAAAACATTAAATCATTTCACGTTAGATATTGAAAATTCCCGATAAATAATCATTAATTTCCAAAACTATTTTATAGAAAAACTTTAAAATATTTTCATAACGAAGGTTTTTTTTGTTAATTTTAAGTTTAACCAACAGATGGCGCTAACTACCATCTCCATGTTTTCTATTATGTTGTTGTGGGTAATCAGAAAAAACATTACAGTTTTTGGTTTTTATCAAGTACCGGTTTTCCGAACTCTTCCCGGGAGTGTCATAGGAAGTGAATAAGTGTTTATGCTGTAGATAATAACATACCTGCCTTTCGATTCCCCACTTTAATGTGTATTTACCTTCAGCGTCTTCTTATACAAAGAAGGAACACTCCTTGCGTTTTCAAACTATCAGCATCAGGTGTTATGATGAGGTGGTCGGAGGAAAAAATGCTATAAATGACAGAATACAATCAATCTGCCTAGCCTTTTCCCAACTATGTTGGGGTCGACTTCCAGTCTACCCGGATGCAGCTGAATACCAGTATTTTACATGGGGCGACTGTCTATCTGGCCTCCACAACCCAGTGACTGGGTAATACGATACCCCTTGGTAAGACTGGTTGTCAGACTTTCGGGCTTCTGACGGCCCGTAACGACTGTCAAAGATCCACGAATGACAGCCGGGACCAACTGCTTAACGTGCTTTCCAAGGAACGGAGGAGTCTCGGAATGTAAAGATCCATCCACGTACCAACCCCGGCAAGCATAGCTTAACCTGATGGATCGACCCGTGCGGCTGATATATTACTTAGCCACGTGCTTCTCAAAGTGATGGAATACAATACAGGAATATAATCGGCGAAATGTGAGTGTACTATAGGTAAACCTCTACCTAACCCTTCGGGGATTACAGGCGTGATGTTATGTTATAATGTTATGTTAAGTTACAGGAGTAAGGTTGTCAGTTCAAAATGTGCATCAGCTCTCATCAGCTTTTAAATTAAGAGTAATTTTAATTTCATAATTAAGAATTTTGAAGTGGAAAAGCTAAGCCAGGTGTGGTGCACTCAAGACACATCGAAGATTCAAGTTATACTTAGTTACTTCAGCTAAGAAACACAAGTCTCTTTTTACTCACACTGTACCTTTACATACATAGACAGCCATTAGAAGAAACTTCAAGTTTAACTTTAAGGCTGAAAATCATATCTGTAACCGCCTCCGAACCCAAGTCGGAAGTTCGCAAAGTATCATACAACTACAACCTCGTAAATTAATCATAATCAGGGAATCTTTGCATGGTAAGTATTCCTAAATTATAGAACGCTCCAAACAAAAGCTCGTTGGTCCATGCTAAGCCTATTTATTTCAATTATTGTCATCATTGATGCGTTTTCAAATTCACCGTATTTCGAACGTACGGAAGTCCTACTTAATTAATGTTGCGTGACTTCAGGATTATCAGTATAGACAGCACACTCAAAAGCGAACACATCGTCTAAAGCTAGCCTGGTTGATTAATCCGATACGAGCATAATAATGCACTCACACTGTTTGATAAAGCTAGATGAGTGATTTTGTCGGATATTTGAGGACATTTCCGAAATTGCCTAAGTTTTGTATTTCTGTACATTCACTAAGTTATTTTTTTGTTTATTTAATTTATACGAACATCAGACGAACAGAGAAGTGTCTGATGAAGTGTATAAACTGAATAAACAAAAAAATCCTTCGTTCGTTTGTTCTCGCTCGATGTGAGGTTCTCTCGTTCTCTTCAGAACGAGAGAACCTCACATTGTGATGGATAGTCGTATTTTAGCTTAGTAATATTGTTTTTTTTTGTTGTATTTTATGTGTTTCCTGGGCGGAGGAAGTGCTATGTTTGACTCATACCGACTTGCATGGTACAACCAATGCGGAAGTCAAACAGTGCCGGTTCTCAGTTCATTAAGGAGTTTTGGGATCTTCTCTGGAACTAGTGATTCTTATATCTGCGCATTTTACAAATATTTTGTCTGCATGAGGACGATCCTGCCGGAATATCTTGAACACCACATTTTTAAATAAATCGGCTGCTAACTTGTATAAGTGTAAAGAAAAACTTTAAATTACTTTATCATTTCGCGCAAGTCGTAAACGTCAGCTGTCAGAAAAGTAGGTCGACGTTTTACTTCAGTTGGTGATTGGCGATCGGGCACTGTATAATGTTGTTAGTTCATCAAATAACTAGCGCCAGCGGCTTCCCCCGCGTAATATCTTTATAAATTATAGCCTGTGTTACTCAGTGATAATATAGCAAGAAAACTAGTGAAAGTTAAATCGGTTTAGTAGTTTTTGAGTTTATTCATTACAAATAAAAATACAAATCTTTTCACTTTATGATATTAGTGTAGTCATCAAAGAGTTAAAAAGTTCTATAGATTTCATGAAGTCTTAATTCGCTAAGACAATAAAAAATATAATCTAGGTACCTACAGAAAATATCTGCAGAAAGTCTTTTGTCAAATATCTCTTCTCAAAAATTCAGATCATGTATCCTGGGCATTGCGTTACAGAAAAAATGATTACAATCGTTGCTATATAATAGAAAAAGCTTATATCTAATTAACAGGGAAAACTATTTATCGCTCCGCAAGTTGTAACATCCGTTTCAAACGGAAATCGTGTTACATGTCAGATATTCTATCCTGTTAGTATTAGTTTATCTACTGCAATCGTTTTTCGAAACGTAGCGATAAACTGTAGATTTCCTTTGCCTTCACGCAAGGTGGTAAAGAGACTTTACTAAAACTTGTGAAAAGATACAAAAAAAATATTGCAACGATCTTAGAAATAAAATAACTGAAATTACATCGAATACAGAAAGTGAGGTTATACCCAAGGACTTAATGAACCAGCAATAACCAGCAAATAACAAACCGCTCGTGGTTGATACCGGCAATAAGAATCCTCAACAAAATATTATAATAGAATTGGAATATTATGGTATCCCTTCGGTCTTGAACGTAAACGAAGTATAATGAGCATCGCATCGTATCAGGTTGCGTTATTTCGTTTCTGCCTACCTCCTTGGGAAGAAGGCGTGAGTGTATGTATGTATGCATGCATACCCTTCGATAATATACGAACTTGTTTATTTGCCTTTATTGATTCAATTTCATAAAAACAGTACTCTCCAGTTGGGATTTGTGAAAAGGGTGGAAACCTCACTAAGCCTGTTTTTTCATGCACGGTCATTGTCCGTTCGTGATCTACTTTGTACGCAAATATAAAATCCTGTCGAGCTTTTATTGAATTGAATGCCCACTATAAATAGCTCCCTCTTTGTGATCGACAAGGCTGCGGTATGATACTTCTACGTTTAGTGACTCAAGCATTATTAGATCTAGATTGTTAAGACGTAAGCTAGAATGAAGTAAAGAGACTGTGTGTTCACTGTCCCTTTTATTCCTCAATCAAGTCTTAGCCTCGTATAAAGGTTGTCTGGCAGAAAGCCACACTAGCGATAAGCCCATTTCAAGATATCGCTTTCATTAGAACGTTATAATTTTCTCTGTATTGCAATAGAGTATTAATGATATGATATTTGATTTCCGGATCAAAATCACAAATGAACCTCCGGATATCCACAGTCAAACATTGCAGTAACCTAAACAATACCAAGCGACCGCAGTACAAATTGTAATTTGAACGGTGTCGGCCGCTGGTAACGATGGAAAATCGACTTAAATTGTCATAATTAATTTATTCCAAACAGAATCGGCCTCACAAAGTGCCTTCAAAGCATTCAATTTTGCATTGAATTTGTAATTTTCACGGTACAATAATTTGTAACTGTAACATTTCGCTTTACTGTTTTTTTGCTTATAATCCAAGTACTCACTGAAAGTTCAGAGGAGAACGTTTTCTCACGGTTTTGGAAAGTAAATAGTTAATCTAGCTTTCTTTTTTAGAGTTAAGAAAATTCTTTATAGCGTCAGGCAGGTACACAGTGCTCTTTTTACATTTTCCGCTTCAATTACTCCGAATGAATCAGCCAGGCACATGATATTTTGTTAGTACGATTTACTATCTCTTTTTGCATTAATTTGTATTTATTCCAATAACCGACGAGTGTAAATAAAACTGCCAATGGAGAAAGAAATAAAACTGCCAGTGCAACGTTTTATTGCGCTTTCATTATTACATGATTACGTTGTAACTTTTCCTTATGACTTGTTACATTTCTAAGTTGCTCTCAGGTAGAAATCATGTTCATCTCTTTTTAAATTATGGTTAGACCAATGCCTGAATCAATTTTATATAATTATTTAACCTTATAGCTCATGATAATTTGACACTCTTGATGAAACAGGCATATAATTAAGTTCTCATTCAATTATATGCCTATTTCATCAACACTGTTAGTAATAAGAAAAGAGACTTTCATTTTTATACAATGTTTGGGTGCTTGAAACGTTCTAACAGCACTATTCTGCTGTCGCTCGTGAGATAACCGTCTTGTAACACTGGTAGCATCAGACTTATCAATGGATTCCACGGAATGAAATGCTATTGTAAACGATCTTTCATTCCAAAACGAACCAGTGAATTCTTGGTCCAACGGAAAATTATCACTCTTAACTCATCAACGTTAAGGCTGATGTTGGTGTGGCAGATGAATGGTGTTTTTATGCAGTTCAACCTACGTCAGAGGCTATCAATGAAGTCCACTATGGTGTTTGTGTTAAGTCATCGCATTTTAATGAACCGTCGATGACATGCTATACGAGTAATAGACTCACGGTGTTATTCTTTTTAGCGCCGAATTTTTTAATCGTTCTTTTTGGGATGTGGAAACGAAAATAAAAAATGTCCGATCCGATGTTTTTTGGTGCGCGTTCCTGGGTAGATGTCCTGTTTCGTTTTATTAGCTTCCTCATTTTGATTAGTTCGTGCAATCATTAGTCATCATTAAGTTTGGCGAGTTGATTGTAGGGTATACTTTTGACATAACTTACATTAATTGTAGTTAAAATTTTGCTAGATGTGGTTTCAGAGGTTATTGGGTTCCTACCTAGAAATAATATGAGTTTTTTTCTTTCTAATGTGCTATTTGATATCAAACTAATGAACAATTAAGCCAACAACTGATTTCTAAGAACTCTTCCTACAGATTTCCTTGTAAAAATGACATCATTCGTCTGTCAAGTTGGTTAACCTCTGGGAGGTACGCATTAGGTATGCCACAGCAGGTGTAGTCCCCACAATGTCCATTTCCCTGACCGGAAGCCCCACTATGATCACTGAAGCGAGTCGATCTCGTTACCGACCCTCATTCCACTCCTGACTCATTTCCTCATAGTTTTTTTCCCAAAATTTTAATCTTAACTGGAGTAGATGTTTCTCACAGTAACAAACTAAACGTAGATTTAAGTATTTGGTGATAATAGGCAGCTCTCTTGGGAACCAATTATTTGTTGTTCGAAACAGATAGACTTGGAGGCAACAATTAAGCAAATTATTTTTACGATAACTACAACGTAAACGTTTGCTTTCTGTAGGTATGTAGCTCAGTAGTGTGTTTTGTTACTTATTCATTTACAGCGTTGATCCGGAAAATATGTTTTTTTTTTCAAAATATGGCAGGTTTTTATTTAAAGTTTTAATTGTTTACAACTTGTTTAATATTTCATTTTGCAAAACAGAGCGTTTTATTTCCAAATATTTGTGGTTCTGTGAGAAGAACCACGTTACAGTGCTCTGCACAAAATAATTTACAAGTTACATACCTACACGAATTTATATTATTCAAACCAAGTTAAGATTAGCAGTATTATACTATTTGAGTTCGTAAATAGCTGCAAAGTGAAAGCAGTAACTGCCAACTGTTCAGTTAATCCCACGAAGGTCTGACGACAATTAAACAGCTGAGACGTTAATTGAATTTCATTCTTCCTTTATACAGAGAGCAGATTTCGAAGATCGAATTGCACAAGTTCATTCAGAAGCTGACATAGTTTTGGGTTAACGGAGAATTCGAATGTAGTTCTACAATAGACATTATTATGTTCGTCTTAGAAGAAGTTATTTCTGTACACAGGAAACTGAACAGAAAAAATAACTAAACTTAATCTCATAAGTACAATCAAACCCTTTTTGTCACAAGTCACACTATTCTCTTTGAAATCAATATCATCATTACAGCGATTTAATGTGCAAATCCTAGGGTAGGTACATTTACATACGGTAATACTAAACTATACAAACAATAATTGCACTAAAGCGATGCTACGAAGCTACGATTCGTAGTAATTTCCAACGATTACCTGGTGATAGCAAATTAGCAACCAAGCTTTAATCCAAAAGCAGACTAGGATAGAGTGAAGAGGAAAAATAACACAATCTTTCAATGACGGTAACTATTCAAATAAAAAACTAATAAAGCATTCATATCGGCAGAGGCTGGAGCGCCTAGCAATAAAATAAGCGTTCACCTAGAAAATATTACACAACGAAAATAAGAGATTATGGAACTTTTTGCTATTATACTGATCCAATTGTACTAGCATGAATGGTATCAGGCGGTTATTAGATTCAACGAAAATATTTGTATAGATAGTTTGTACTAGTAAAAAAAACGCTGATACCACTATAGAACATTACTGTATTACTGATGGACGAACGTGAAAATGAGGGCCGAGGCACACATACGTTCGTCCATCAATGCCTGGTTGCGGGCAAGGCTTGTATAGTACTTTTCTCAAATAATACGCGGAAATTCAAACTAAGTAAATTAATTATATATTCCAGAATCAATGACCAACAACGATAATTTCTCAACAGCTCTATTTGCATGCCATAACGAAATTTAAATAAAATCAATGTGTTGTAGTAAAAAGTTGGATCCATTTTGAAATAAATTAATATTAGAAACTCATATCTAGATTTGAGTTTCTATAATAATTTATTCGGCCGCTAAACACGACAGATATGGATTTTCATACAAACATTGGCATCCGGGTACTCGCAATGTATTTTCGATTTATCTCGAAGAAGGTTGTCAAAATAATGCTCGAATTTCCAAGCATGTTTGTAAAAGTAATTATACTGCGAAATTATTATGTTTTGGCACAGAATAGTACAGAAGCCTCCGCATTTTATTGGTCTTGTCGGACCAATTCAGTGAGCGTAACGTAGTCACAAGATATAAGAGTTACGCGGTAGAAAGTGAGGCAACTTCTAGGTGTATTTAACTGCAGGTAATTAGCGCTTTGTGACCTGCATTACAATTTTTTGTGTCGTAGCAAGAGTCGCTTTTTACTTAAATGATTTTGCAGACTGAACCATCTGTAGTAATATGTGGTTAAGGTTTAAATACCACTG
The DNA here is from genome assembly GCA_914767815.1 of Eupsilia transversa. Classification (NCBI taxonomy): domain Eukaryota; kingdom Metazoa; phylum Arthropoda; class Insecta; order Lepidoptera; family Noctuidae; genus Eupsilia; species Eupsilia transversa. Next base: position 7,347,533 of record OU611890.1, on the reverse strand, counting down.
AAGACCACTGCAGTTCAACACAGAATAGCTCATCTATAGTAAAAGTTCGTACTGGGTATGTGTTCATGTGTTCGGCTTGGAAATCCATAGTCACTACGTAGAAACTGTGTAGCCACTGCGTAGCAGATCATAGATGCTGGGAAACCTCTGCGTAGCACATCATAAACGCCGCGTGGTCGGAGCGTAGCAGATCACGAACGCCGTAACAACTGCGTAGCATGTTCGCAGCAGATCAGAAACGCCACACAGCCGCTGCGTAGCAAATCACGACCGCCGTAGCAACTACGTAGCATGTTCGTAGCAGATTAGACATGCCACGTAGCCGCTGCGTAGCAGTTTTGTAACAGATGCAACGCAGCAAATCTGCAACGCAGCGTATTCACGGCATTTATAATGCCGTGAAGACGCTGCGTTGCAGATTTGTAGATGGATATAAACGCCGCTTATCAGATCGTAAAGGCCGCGTAAACGCCTACTGTTTGTAACAAAGTTGCTAAAAATTGTTTGCCTTCACCTCGTAATAGGGCGGTTTTCGTAGTCCAAATGTTGCCACTGACGAGCCGTTCACCGTACTTACATGTTGGTGATAAATCTTGGAGGACCTTGGCGTGACGCTAACGCTGCGTATATGCGAAGTCGCGGTCTTTGCGTCTCTTTCAGTCTGCTCTGCGCATAAGTTCAACAATCGTCAATGGCTACGTCTCTAGTATCTGAGCTTAACTATGCTGAAAGTGCATCCCGAAAAAGTAACTATTTACTTACATAAAAGGTTCTAAACTAGGTTCTACCGCGGTCACGATACGGAAAATAACTGATTCTTAAAAAAATGATTGCCTCAAAATCGTAATCGGATAATTTATAACGTAATAGATAAGAACGCAAATAAATATTTTATAATGCTTCAGATCATTATTTCTTCAAATTTTACATTTGTTATAACAAGCAACAACTTAGCCAATTATAAAAATGTTGTTTTATTGTAAAGTATTTGCTTATTTTGATTGTAGAGCAAGTTCCATTTTATTGCTTTACTCAATTGTGTCAATGTTTATATTTTTATAGTATTTTCTATCGGTAACAAGCTAGAATGACTGTATACAAATAGAATCATGTATTTGTTTGTTAGTATGAGTTTGTTTCGGCCTTTCTTCTCGGAGTAGTCAGATAGGAAACGCCGACCTCATCTAGCTTAGCTCTAATATTTTTTATATGACGTGTAAAAGTGATTCCGGTATCCTATTTACAGAATAAACAATTTCATTTCATTTCATTTCAATATATAGGTATTTAATTTGAACATGAAAATAGCACATTAATTTTAGTCAAAAAAAAAATCTTGAGAATAATCAATGTTAATTTATATTTCTCACAAACATCTTAATCGTTTTTAAGGTATTTGTAAGATTGTTTGAAGTAAAATTCATGAGTTTCCATAGAAAGCAACATTCCACATCATCCAGTATTCGTTCGCCGCAGTTAAACAACACTTTACACTGTTATAATTTATGGTTGTCTGACATTTCAAACTTTTATCGGCTAATCTGACATTACAGTGACTTTGACAGTGTCGTTATAAAAGTAAGCCATTAAAGATATATAATTGTGTCAACAATAAAGGTGTAAACGTCTGAGGAATGTTTCTCACTTCTCGTGACATTATTTGTCATAAAAAAGATAACGTTTTTTTACGTCATCCGTCTCAGGAATTTCTAATTTCCGGTCAGATTTAATTGTTACGTTTCTTAGAATTATTTTGGTCACGTCTTTACTAAGATGTGTTATAATAGTTCTATAAACGTGGTTACATATCAAAGTGATTTTGGTAAATGACATTGACATTCATATATAGATCACGTAAATTCATGAAAAGTCGTAAATTACTCATGTTCCAAGAAGTTCAAAATAGAGGTGTTTCTGGACTGCGAGCACGTAGCTAGTTTCTGCCACAATTGTCCCTTTTTACGACACCCACCGCAATTATGGGAGTTATCTATTAATAGCCGAAAAACTCAAGATTATTACAATGAAGCGAAAAAAAAAAATTTGCCTAGTAATATTAATTTATTAACAGGGTATTTGATATTTTATGAAGGAATATTGAAATTGATATAGAAACCCTTGCTTGGTATAGGAGCTATGCCAAAAGATCACAGTGTATTACGTACTGAATCTATACTTAGATACACATAGTGTGTATATGTTTGGATGTAATAATATGTTTGTACACGCATAAAAAGTGCTCTATCGGTCGGTCCGTCCTTTGTTAAATAAATTAGTTTCGGTGTCTACCAAATTACGCCTCGAACCTATCTATATGTACAGCACATTGGATCTTGGCAGGAAAATATGCTCTACCTATTATCTGACTTTGAATAAATTAACATACTTGAGGCTCTGTAACAAAACGGGAGTTGAGACAATAGTAGATCATACATCATTGAAAAAAGCTTTTAGGAACACTAGTAGCCGAATACTATTTGTTTTCATTGATTTATTCATGGTCAGACTGTAGATAGAAGGCGCCGACAAACACGGTCCTTTTGAAATACCAACTTTTTCGAATTGGTAATGAGAGTTTATGTGAAACGTTACAAAATAACAAGTCACGTACTGCCTACCTCAAGTGAAACTGAACAATTGTTTAAAGGGATACAAGAATTTGGAAAACAAATAGCTCGCTAGTTTCCACTCGATTCTTTCATCTTGATGGAGTGCCCTGTGCACGTGTAGGTAGTTAGCTGGAATAATAGCTATTGTTTATTTAAGTTTCTTCTCATATAAAATTTATCAGTGCATTCTGTGATAAGGCCACATGTGATAAATTGCCTGTTTCATAAGGCGTTCATTAGAAGCGTGCAAAATGCGCTCCGTTGCGCAGCGATAACTTCGCCGATAACGGTTTTATTGCCTCAAAATATTACCTATTTGCGTATCTAAAGTTGCTTTTTGTTTTCAAAATATCATAGTGACAATGGATAGATGAAGAAAATTTACGATAACAATTTTGCTACATTTGTTATTTTGATTTATATTCATGGGCACGAGTAGAATTGATTAATGCCTACATGTTTTTTGATTTCGATTATTCAATATAGGTAATAATCATAAAATATAATTCGATAACAGTTGGTTACGAGATTTATCTGGTATGAGCGATGAGGTCAAGTTCTTGTGAGTAATTTCGATGCGTCAAAATGAATTAATAGTTTGTAGAGCTAGTTTCCTATCGTACTGTAATGTCCTCTACATAGATCCATCTCGCAGTCACTGGGGCTGCACCGGCAACGTAGTGCAAAGCGTCGATGTAAAACATAGAGTGATTCACACCCCCTAACAAATACTTGTGTACTCAAACACTACTGACGAGTCACTGCACCAAGAGCTTTAAATAACCCTGATCTTTGTTTCTCAGAACATCAAGCGAAACCTTTTGCATAATCTCAGCGGGAACAACATAAACAATAATTTTAACGGCTTCTTCGGAATATCTACCTCTGAGGTTATTAATTAATACACGTCGCATAATTTCCTTATACACTTTAATGATTAGCAATAAATATTCATCACAAATAAATGATATAGAAGTAATTGCCTGAAGTTGATGTGGTATTATCCGCTCTGAAGACATACCGTACAATGACGAAGATTGCAGCTGACTTGCATTGCCGCATGTTATTCACTTCTTTAATTAACTATCAAACCGGAGGCACTCTCGATTATAAGACGCGGCTACTCGGCTTTGTGCCCGCTGTGCCTACCTGCCACTGAACTCTGCATAATACAATTTCATCAAAACAAACGAAAAATGACTCTATTACACGGTAATAAGGTCAACCGAACAGATTTTGGGTTCCACTGGCGACTGGATGTCTCGACTTTGATATTGTTTTTTGTATGTGGATATTAGGAGTTCGTTGTATGAGCATGATCATTAAAGTCAAATTTGGATGTGTAAAACGTTAAAATGTAGTTTGTCGGGTAAGTGCCTACATCCTCTCGCTTTTTAACATTGCAGATGGTTGGATGTGCACAATTAGTCCAATAAAATATTTGCAGTTGCTTACGATGTTGTTCATTTTATGGTTGATGTGGTGATGATCATATAATTGGTTGATGAAGTGTCAATTTCAAACTAGGTGAAAACCAAGTTATAAGATTTATGCGTTATAACAATTGTGTTGTATGATTATAAGAGAAGAGCTCATAATAATGTTTTAAACAATAAAATATAGAACTCTCGTAGCGAATAGCGAATTAACAGACTGACAACCAAGTGAGTACTTGTTATTGTTTTCATTTCACTTTAATGAATTTGTGAAAAGGATGAACTTCATGCTTTCGGACAGAATGTTCAACAGTGTTCCTAGATATCTGAAACAATGGTTAAGTTTCCTTGAATGTGTCCTGCTTTTCAATAAATGGATATAAAGAGTATGTTTATTGAGCTTATATAATAAAGTAGAAGCTATGTATTCAAACGTACATTTTTATTTTTGTAATTTATAATATATTATACCTACCTTTTGAATACTCTCCCAATCAACACAAAATTTATAGACAAAAAATAAAAAAGTGGGGAGGCGTCGTGGGATAGCCGGTTGGAACGAAGTTCCTTTCGCTTTAAATGATGTATTCAAAAACAAAAACAACAACTTTTGACACTTGAAACACCTTGAAACTGTATTTTTCGGGCATAACGCTTTTTTGTTACGTGACGATTTCTACCAGTCAACTCCTAACGCAAGAATAGAATAGATACTCTTTATTATGTACACCATAAAAATTACAGAAATTTTGGACAAGCCGCGTTTAAAGGTTCCAGTTAACTATAATAACGTATTCAGATAATAACAAAAAGTACCTATCCATATATCAAAGGTGACAAATCAAAATAAACAAGACACGCATTCCGGTTCACCGCGGGCAAGAAGTACAGATCTGAGATCGACATTCAGTGCCTAATGTATATTAAATATGAGTAGACGCCTTACTACATGGCATTCAAGTGAAAAACAGTGCAAAAACAGAATGGAATTGCCATTATAGCTTATAACTCAATCAGTTGCGTCCTGCGGCGGGACGGCGGCGTGGCAGCCACACCATGGCGGCATGGCTCGATAGGAATTTTATACTTTTTCATCCATTATCAGCATTCTTGTCGCGACAGATATGTCGCTCGGCAAACAGACACTTTGACAAGTGAGCGCTTTAGAAAATAGAGAAAATTGAACGCAATGAAGAAAATTCCGAGCATTCTTACAAGGGGTTTGTAAAAGTGTTAAGATATTATTATTTTGTTTGTTTATGATGAGAACTAAAATTGATTGATTTAAATGGTTTTTTTAAGGTCGCCTCAATATTTTACAGAGAGACTTAATTACGTTTTTAACCAATTTGTTGTTGCAGGACCCCAACTACTAACTACCGAAGTGGTGTTGATATCACAAGGTTTTAATAATATTCATTCTTTCTTTACAGAAAAAAATATAGCTTCAATATACGATGGCAGTGACACAGAATTAAGATACTTACAAACAATATTTTATAACACAATGCGACAATTAAGATAAAATGAAGTGTGAAGAGCAGCAGAGCCCTGTACTGACTAGTCACCTTAAAGGTTACATTAAGATGTGTAAAAGGCTAGGTGTACACATCTTAATGTAACGAAATAAGAGTAGAGTAGCCCCAATGTTGGGTGACTGGGTGACGAAAAATTATAAAAGAAAACCCTACTAGCTTTTAACAAAAATAAAATAATTCATGATTCTCTGAGTAAAAGGGAATGCCATCGTTTTATTTGTTTTACGCAAATTCCTGAAACGTTTGACAAAAATCCGATACAAGCGACATTTATTACTAACATCGCTAAACATGCGCCGAGAAAAGAATACGTTCAAAGGACGAGAATTTAATACGAGGCTGGTATGTCGCTAGCCTCTTTGTAGTAATCTCAACACACACTACAAATAAACAACGAACATACAACACATAAGTAATTAATCATACAAGCTTCTGCATTTCTCTGTGATTACCATTGTGTTTCTCTCAATGGAAGTACGCGTGGTGATGAGACAGCTCCCGATTTAATTTCGAATCACAATCATTGCCTTCTTACTTTTATTTTCTTATTACGACCGATTTAATGAATGTTTTAGTTTAATGGAGAGAACTGAATAGTTCATCGAGCTGGTATATTGTAATCAGCATAATAAACCAGAGTAATCAAGTTTCAAATCGCTTTTTGCACACGGTAACTATCATTACGTAATTTAGTTCATTCTGAATGCTTCCTTAATTAGACTGCTTTATATCGCATTTTAAAAAGAGGACTGATTTCATATCTCATTTCTCATTGTCGTGAGCACAACACATCAGCGCGAATTTTATCAGATGCAGCAAAAAGTACTTTGGGTGAAAAAGGTATTACCGACACACGCATGTAATATGCATGCGCGTACGCTGAGACAGTTTTGACGGCGTTGTGAAATGATGGACGGTCATTACGATGTCATTGACATCATTTGTTTTTCATAGTCCTTTTTCGTTTCAATTTTTTTTTAAACAGCAAGGCTATTGTTGTGGCCAACTACTGCCCTGATTATGGTTTCCGTACGTGCTGATCTGACTTTTAAGTTAATACTATGGTATTATCTCAATTTATTATAATTAAGACCTTTTTTCCGAACTTTACATATTTTTTAATTTCTTTTATGATATTGATGAACTTTAGATTACAATAGGAATACTTAGTGAGAGGATCAGTTGTACACAACTTTATCTGAAAATTCGTAGGTATTTGTAGTGACAACCTAAGCAGATTTCCTCACTAAATAGACTTTGTGGAAAATAATGATAATCGAAATTGAATTACTTTTTGAGAGCATGCTGACACTGGGAGCGTAGTGTAATGGAAGAGGGTACTCATTTAGTGCTTCTAATTGAAGTACATTGTGTTACGATACATACCACCAGATAAGGCAGATTTCATCAGTTAATCTATGAGTAAAGCGTTGGATTCGTCCAATTTCAGATCAGTTACTCGGCTTTGCTGCATCATCGGTGATCTAATCATGTATCAGTGGAGATTAAAACAGGCCGGCCGGATCGCATCAAAGGCGGTATCACACTGTTATTTTGACTGATTGATCTCCTCCAACAAAAAAAGGTTGCATCGCTACCGAGATCGACAGTAGCCGAGAAAAAACAAATTAGTTGGCTAAACCTTTTCATAAAGCATTGTTATTATCACCACCTACCCTGTCCTGACCAGAACGTATTGTCGATCGAAAATACGCTTCTCGTGCTAAGTATATTTTTTAAGGTTCAGAATTGTGCTGCGATCGATCCATGGCTTGTGATCGGTCCGCTTGTAATCGCGGTTGTCGAAAGGCGAAAATCATGCTGCGTTTGCGACCTTGCGTTCGTTACAAAAAACGCGATTTATTTTTTGGAGAAATGTTTTTCGGTGTCAGATGTAGCGGCTCGAGCTTTGATTGTTGAGATTCTCATATTTAGTTTTAATTGGTGGCTTTATCGAGTTTACATTTTACGGTCGGAGTCGATGAGAGGTTAATAAGCGGCACTTTGAAAGGTATCTTCGTTTTTTAGAGTTCCGCGTTAATAGGTAGGTAATAGAAATATGACTGTGTCTGCATCGTCGTTGAGATTTTATTAGGGTTAGGCGAGTTTATAATATTATGATTATCCCCGGAAAAGTATTGCTATTAATTTTTCTAATCGATTGAGTGCTGTAATTCGAGTCATATTTATAGCTTTGGTATTGCGTGCGTTAATGCCATGTCCAGCAACATAATTAAAAAATCAACATGCGGCATGGTAACAACGAGAGAGACATTAATTTACAGAATCACATGAGTCTGCGATAGGAATGTTACAACAATTCTTTACGGAACCGTTCATGGAAAATAAATGTAATGTGCTGTGCCCAATTTTTTATTGTTTAGGCAATAGTCGATATTGATTTCGGGTCTTTGATTCCGACGTATTATTGCTTGTTTTATTGGTACCTGGGAACATCGTAATTAACCATATCGGGCCTTTTTTCTCATCTTTCTGGATCCTTTCGTGTCTACGGACAATAATAATTCGATGCTCACCTTGAAAGGCGTACGCGCCGAAAATTGGTCTCATATTGTTCATCGAAGACGTAGTTCCTGTTGTGTAATCCATCTTGATGTTTTTAATTACGATTCTGTTCTTTCACTTCACTATCATCTTTTTATATAAATTGAATATTGTCTTAAAAAAAACATTTTATTTTACGATCACAATGTCCATACTTATACAGTTTTTCCTTGTACGTGACTTTCATATGCACAACACTTTACGATCTTATTTATTTTAATGCTGAAACTTTTATGGAACACTTTAAACACTGACTAGTTTGAATATTGCACGAGGGTATGAAACTGTGGTGACGTATACATTTGTGCGAACGTAGGAAAGCTCGATGCGTGCGACATAAGTGAATCAATTACAAAGTCGATGGCGTTGTGTGCATTATCTTTCGGACCCTACTCATGGCGTGTATTACAATAGCATTTCGCTCCACCTCTTTGCTCCCCTACCACTTTTTATTTACTGGTAATAATAGTAAATCACAAGGAACAGTCGCGTATGTGTTGCAGCGTCAAAGGGCGCCCATAAAGGGTGTTTATGTATAAATTCTTTATTGCCGTTCAGTATGTTAATGACGATTGTATGTATAGTGATCGTTACAGTTACATCTCCGTTCACTAATATCGGTTCTCATACCCTTTTAGTTAGAAATTGATGTCTATTTCATTTTTGCTATTTTGCACTTATTGAAGCTTTTAACTCATTTCTGTTTTTTACAATGTTTATTGCTCAATTCTAATATTTTGCATTTAGAAAATATTTCAACATTATTTTACCTAGTTTCAAAGTTCTTTGGGAGAATTTGCTTAAAGACTGAAAGTTCCTGTTAAGAGCACATTTTACGGTAGTAAACAGAGAAGCACCTTTGAAGCCAGAGCTACGCATCACGGTAAAATATAAAGTAAGTCTTCAGTGTATTTACAGCACGTTACCCTTTACTCTTACTACGGTCCTGGTAGATAAAGTTCACTTGAAACTTTCAGTTTTATCGACAAACGTCTATCAAAAATATTTTTCTGTCGTCAAGCGATCGTAGAACGTGCAGCTGCCAGCGGATTGTCGACAATAGTATCGATAAAAAGCCGTCATGCAAATTATCGACTATTGTATCGTGGTATTGTACGATGAGCGCTCAACGCATGCGACTGTCCTGCGGACGATGCGCGCGATTCGATTCGCGTTTCGTTTTTTGGAGAATCACAGTATTCCCAAAAGCAGCTGTACGACTTGCGTGATGTAATGCTTCGTACATGTAAGATTTCAAGGTGCTGATAAATATTCACGTCAGAATAGTTATAGAAGCTTTTCCTGTTACAAAGCCGCCTAGATCTAGACATAAATGGAATTCAAATGGCTTTAACGTAAGCTAGGTAATCTCTCCCGCTGCAAAACAAAAAATTGATTTAATCTTGAATTTAGTATCAATTGCTACAAAAACGAAATCTGTTTTTTATCAAGGATAAATCCGTAGTTTATTAATAAGCTATTAGGAACTAGGTTCATTTTAGAGGCTTAACATGTAATCAAAATTGTAAGGATAATGTTTTGAATTCCTCGACACCACAAAAACTGCTGAATCATATTTGGTTATTATGAGCTTTCATTCACACTTTAGTACCAAAAAACAAGTTGAATGAGCACTTCGATTTGCTTTTTGTTAACGAAGTGATGTATCAGACGTTATGAAGTTCCAGTGGCAGGACTCCTTGTGAGTGACACGAGCAAGTGTGTCAAAACAAAATCGAGTGGCGTCTAGGGATTAGTCGATTATTCGAACGCGGAATCACCGACTGTGTCGGACAAAAGCAAGAAGTTGTTACTTAACATAGTTTTTGTAAGTTTTCTATTTTAGTTCGAGTATTTTTATCGGAATTTGATTGTCAATTTGGTCAATGAGAGACCTTTTCTGCTTTTGAATATGTAAAGAATTTTGTTCTTTTTGACTCTTTGACGATGTGATTGAACTGATAGAAGTTAAATTTTCGGACAATGCCCGTTAAATTAGCTGTAATTTGTAAATCAAGTAAACGTTAGTGGGTATAGAAACATGGGCTGGTCGCTATAGAGATGGCGTAACCATTTAGAAAGAGATCAAATCAGCCGCTACAATGAACTTAACTGTACATAGGAACATTAGTATGTAGGTGCGCGCTATGGTGGGCTCTCTACAAACAACCAGTTTCCATTGTTCTTCTACGTGGTGCGTTTGTCAAGGCACTTGAAAGCTGAGGACCACTTTCACCGGCTCACATGCAAATCGCCTGGACGTCGCCTGTATTACAGCTATTAAGCCTCGACGGACGCAACTATGCACACGACTCTATTGAAAAAGGGTGGAATGTGAGGGCCATTTCAAGTTGACGCTGTGTTATACATACATAAAATACTTAGGTGTTTTCTGTTTGACGTAATTGATATTAGCGTATCCAATTTTAAGTATATTGATTAGACCATTGATGTTTTGACCGTCTTCCTTTTCTGTTCAGTTTGTTAATGCTCTCTGTTTTGTATCCTATTTATTAATTACATAAAAATACGGAAATGAATCGTATGGTATAGCCGTCAAAATATATTTACTTGTTCATCTCGCGCGACCTTTCTCAGTTAAATGTCAGGTTTACAGAAAATTAATAAAATATGTGAATGTTAATTTTAGTCATTAGCCTTAGTCAAGTTGTGAGGATGCCGACGAATAAAAAATATGTTAAGAAATGTGTGATCGCGCCGCCGCCGGCGCACGCCTCCGCCGCGACCGACTGTTTGTGGAAACAAGTCAAATGTGTTAAATATGGAACATCAGCTGCGCGGAACTGTTGTCACCCGCGCTGCTGGAAGCGACAAGCTGCGACACCTTACTGTCACAGAAGTTTTAATACATTTTATCAATACAGCATGTTTGTGTACTATTAAAAACTCAAGAAATAAGGAAACATCAAACATACCAAAAAAGCTTTCAGAAACAATACACGAAGCTCTAAAATTGAGGAAGCCTTTAAATATGCAATACATCTGTCTAAAGATATAACCTGTTTGGCATAACAAAACGACGTGACTACGTCGTAAAACATATTTTTTGTATTATAAATAGTTTAAGAAATCGTTAATTGGTTTTGGTAAGTTTTTATTGACATTAGCCAATTATTCAATTACCTAGAGGCGTCGACGGAGTGTATGGAGAACAGGTAAGCTTGAAATTAACATTTATGTCGCTTCTTTGGTTTTGTTTCTGTGTGCAGCCCATTAGCTTATTCAATTCACCCTGAGTGAATTGGATTTTCCTTCCTATAATAGACTCTAATCCGTCGGCATATGTCTTCAAGGGCGGTCTAATGCCCCTGTTGCATGAGACACTATTACTGTTTTTCGTAACGGACCATTACAATATCTCATCGTGACGTAGAAAAATTTTACATGTCATTTGGACATATTTTTACGAGTGTTTGTTTTTCACGTGGGGCGGGCCCATTTCACACGGTGTGTTATAATGCCGCTCCACGTTTCACTACATTTACTATGACGTAGATTTTGATCTGTTACACTGTTAATGTCGCTAGTTAGTTTGTTGTGTAGGTCGTTTGCTATAACAGCTTTATGTTTATTTGTTCATTCAACTGCTAAAGAAAATATAAATTGCATGCTATGGTAGAGTTTTCAGTCTTCAAGTGATAGTCCACTTCAGGAGCTTTTTCTGAAAAATTATTCAAAGCTCATTCTTGGGAAATTGTTTACACAACTCTTGTTGGAAATACTAATACGTTTCGAGTTAAGGTAATCTTACAAGTTTAACTGTCATAGTTATTAGAAAACAATAAATATAGAAAAAAAATAAGTCTCCAATTTATTTGAAACTCGTAAAAGGCAACATTGATATCATTAGTGCGGCCTAATATGAAATATATTTGTAAGTCTATGAATTATATCCCCGGAACAGCGGCGGGCATGTCGAATGGAACTAATTACAGGCAGGCCACGGACCTGCTGTGACATGTGGCCTATATTACGACATACGACATATCATTCCGACTTATTAATGCGTTACGTTCATTCTGTACCACTATTTTTTATAAGGAAATAGTTAACATTATACGGGGTGACTCATATCAGTTTAATTATATTATGCGTTGTTATTATGTAAGTTATCAAATAGTGATAGTAATCTTTTTGCTGAGACCTATTTATTGGCTATCACATTATAATGGACACTGTAGATAGTGTTGCTGAAATCTTAATTAACCTTATTTCCTTTAAAGTGTGTATCGTGCAATTTTTTGTGAGCTATTAGCCGATCGTCGCGTGGCGGTCGTCGCATCCGTGTTGTTAATTTATCGCCGAGCGCCCACCGACCGCCCCTCATTAGCGAACTGTACAAAAACTGGCCGAGTTTTATTTATGTAGGTACGCACCGCTCCATGACTCACTGCGAATCAAACACTCCCAGCCGCTAAACAATAGCCAACCAAATAATTTATCTGCACGTGTTCCCGCTTTGATAAGCTAAGACTGATTTGCTACACCAATTTGTAATTAGTGCTTTATGATCTCTGATTTCATGTGTATAAAAGCCATTTATCTAATCACTTTTGTTTCTCGTTCGGCTCGCAAATATCTCTAAGTGGATAATGCTGTGAAGTAAAACGAGCTTGTTGGGAACTCATGGGAAAGTGTTAGTTACTCGTAAAATGGAGATTCATCGATGCGGGAACTGGCAATTATTTGAAAAAAAAATACACGCACTATCTTTAAAGACATGGGATGTCTGATATCTCTTACTTTGTTTAATTTTTCCCTAAAATTGCCTCCAGTAAAAATTTTTGGTCATTTCTTTCCGGAAATTGAAAATGTCAATTATTTTCAGCATGTCATCTTGAATCTTACAGGAATATCAACCTCGTAAAAACTTCCAAGTCATCTTATAAGACATTTGTTATTCACAATAAAAAATCAAAAATATTTAGTACAAATAAACAGCACGCCTTCGTGGGCGGCCCATCAGCGCATAGTTTCAGCGGCATCTTTGGCGCGCAATGGGCCCTGAAGCGTAAGCGCAACGATTTCAGCGCATTTCACGCCTTTTTTGTGGGCGCTGCGCAAGCGACGAGTCTCGTATGAAGATTGTTAATAACGCGTGAAGTGACAACTGTGGGTTTAATTGCGACTGTAAGTTATTAGTGTGAGCTTATATGAGCGAGAGATGGTGCTGAAGATTGGTTGTTGTGTGTCAACACTTGACGACTGCTGGGTTTGAATTTTATTGTATGTTGAATTATGTTGTAGCTACTTTTAGTCGGGTACCTAAAATATGAACAATACTTACTCATGGATAGGTAAGTAAGTATATCTTTATTTGCTAGGTACTCAAGCGGTAATTTAATCTATGAATCAGATAAACTTTGTTGCAAAGACTGAGTTACAAAAAGCTTTTATTTACTCAATAAGGGTTCCTCGACATTCCAGCGTTTACACAAAAGTATTTGGAACAACCTAGCTCTCTTTGAAGAGGACAAAACATCCCAAGTATTGAGCAATATTGGTGTTACCGAATGGGATAATAACGTTAAATTGAGACTTGTATATAAAATAACCTCTTGAAAGCTATTAATGTGCAAATAGGCCAGCCACAAATTAAGGGTTTTGTAAACCGCAAGCGCGATGAAGCGTTGGTTCGTTTTTAATTAAAGTTGGTAACTCTTCTCAAGGCTGTCGTGTTAATGAATCGACGATTTCTGTTCGTTTCTATATTGCATTGTTTCCTGTCTCATTTATTAAGGGCCTGTTTACATTCGCTTTAAGTTTTTACATTGTTCTGTTTTAAATGAGGTTCGGTTATTGTGCCGAAATGTTACACGATTTAATCTTGTTCAAAAATATAGCAGTATTTAATACAATTGGGTTACATGTAATATTGTTTAAGTCGTCCCCTTTCATATGTGAAAAGAGAGTTGATTGTATCGGCTGTGTCCGCAGTTCTTGTTAAACAAATTTGTTTTAACTAAAACGAAACCATTCGTTTTTTTTTAGACCTTTGTCGTCTCTGTGGTCTAGTGGTTAGACCACCTGTCTAGGACCCAAAGGTCCCGGGTTCGATTCCCAGTGGGGGCAAATTTTTCTGCTCGGTTTGGTTGCTGGTAGGGCTTGTTTTAAGTCCGCCTGGCTAGCTACCACCATCTTATCTAAGTCTGTCGCCATAACAACAATGTTAACAGCATTATTGTGTTCCGGCAGTTAGAGATAAGATAGCCAGTTCCTCTGTGGTTGAAGATTCCAAGTAAAGCTCGCTTCCACCTTAGGCCTGATCATCACTTACCATCAGGTGAGATTCACGCCAATACGTCCCCCGTTGTGGTAAAAAAAAAAAGTTCCTATTTCTATTTCTATTTCTGGACAAATTCAGAATATATTTAGAATATGAGTCAATTTCTAATATTAGTTGCTGTATTTGATCAAATATACTAGTTATACCTATAATGTTTACATTTCCCTGTTTATTATAAGACATGAAGTCATATGTCAGGTTTAAGTTTGAGTCAATTAAGTAGATATAATTATGAGTTAGATTATCATTATAAATTATATTATTAAATGCGCTATTCGCCAGTTATACATCTCTTTTTGATAATGATTTTTAAAAGAAGGTACGCACAGTATTATATTTGTATGCTTAATGGGCATTATTTTATCCCGTATTAGGTTTACCCGCTTAGTATAGTCGCATGAGCTCTTGAAATCTTCACCTCCAATTTGGATGACACAGTAATCCCGACTGGTTAATTCTCTTAGTTTATCCTCCAGTCCGTATAGTAATTGTTCTACGCCACAGTTCGTTTTTATGTAATGGCTGAAAAGTATCGCCAAATAATCTGGTAGCAATTGGTAGAATTTTGCTGTTAGAGTTGCTACTAAGGATCACAAGCTTCTTGTCCTTGTCATTATTAAATTGATTATTATTTCTAACTTTCCTTTTCTCTCTACATCCCTCTAGTAATCTCTCTTCTACCCTGCTGTGTGTTAGTGTATCAATACGCTCAGTAAGGGTAGCAATCTCTTGTTCTGCGATCTGTAGTTGCTGTGTTAGGGTTAGAATGTCCTGCTCCAAGCGTAGTTCGTAGTCACTGGTGTCGACTTTAAATGTGGATGACGATGGAGAGGACGGTGGAGAACTTGAGTTGTGTTGCTGAGAAAGAGCTTGTTTCTTTTTCTTATTTAAAACATTACTAAGTACTCATAAAAAGCTTGAATCAATTTTTTTTCTTTACAAAAACTATAGGTACTGTGACGGCTGTCCATCAAAATTGTTCAAAAGTAATACAGTCCATTGTGAGAGAAATATTTTTCAAGCAATGCTGTGTGATGTGATGATGACATTTAGAAAAAAGCATCATTTTGATGTTCAGCTCTAAATTAGATCACTGCTCAACAACAATGTTTGACCTATAATAAGGGTTTGATTTAGTACCTAAAATACTAGCATTACGGCACTTCAGAAGGTGTATTTTCATTTTTCCTTGAATTAAATAAGGTCTCTCCAACTTTGACTGTGGGTAAGAGACGATTCAAGAACTGCATCTGATGGCTCCAGTAACAGCTTTCTATATCATTTCGCTTCCTGCAAAGTTCGAGATCTCAATTCCTCTTGAACTTTTGGGCTTCACATTACAATAATATTTTGCTAGAGGGTTGCGTGAAGGAGATCTAATGATGAGAAATCTTTAACGGGAAGATAATCATTCGTTTTTCAAATAGTTACGATCATTTAAAAAAAATGTTCCATAAAGCCACCAGATTTAGTATCAAAAACCGAATCAATGAATTATATGCACCGAACCCAGCGTGGTTTAACCACACTAGATAAATCGAATAAACCACAAGATTTGCACTAGCTCCTGGAACCTTATGTTTCATGGGGCTACAGAGGCCATTACATATCAAGGAGTAGACCACACATGAATATTCCATAAAAGTATTTCAGCCATAATCCACACTGATCATAAAAAGAAACATCTACATTTAACCGTCCTATAAAACTAAGTGGACTTAACAAATTATCTATGCGAGTTCGCCTTTAGCGAAGCTTTGTTATGCTAAGTCGCATAGTGTGGAGGAAGGTTTACGTCGAGGTGCTTACGAAACTGCGGCCTTGTTGGCGTGCTAAATACCTGAGACAATAGTGTTTACCTACCAATGACACGTTCACTTAATTACTAGTAAACCTGCTCGTAATTACTGTTTTTTAATTAGGTAGGTACTAAGTCTTGTTTTCTGGTCCTAGGTTTCATAGGTTTATTTATTTTGTTTGAAAGGCGTTGTCAGAAAAGAAAAAAAATGTGGAGTTAAATATTTCCGACCTGAAAAATATATAAAGAAAATAAAGACTTTCAATAATAGTACATTACTGTCGCGGCCTGCATCAGTGGCATTGATGGACGATCGCGGAAGCCGAATTATACATACGTGAGCCCATCAATGCCTGTTGCGGCCAAAGCTTGTATAGTACTTTTCTCAAATAATGTGCGGAAATTCAAACTAAGTAAATTAATTATAAATTCCAGAATTGATGAAGACCTACGATAATTTTTCATGCACCAAAATGTTCATTTGTTTCTTCTTTATTTTAAACAGCTCTATTTGCAAGCCAAATCGAAATTTAAATAAAACCTTTGATAAGTTACCTCCTTGGTTGCCATGTGTTGAAGTAAAAAGTTCTTTAGTTTTCTTAACTTATAACTTATTTGGCCGCTAAATACGACAGATATGGATTTTCATACAAACATTGCGGGCCGGGCGCTCGCATGTATTCGACCAGTACCGCAATTTCGATTTATCTCGAAGAAGGTTGTCAAAATAATGCTCGAATTTCCAAGCATGTTTATGAAAAATAAATAATTGAAATAACTGTTTTAGAATAAGTCGGTACCTACAATGTAAGTATATTTAAATGTAATAAAAAGATCTATTGTTTTTCAAAACTTTTCTGTGACCACAGATATTTAAGTGATGAGCGTAGACGCATAACGAGGTATCTGTATTTTTGGAAAGCTATTTCAGACATAACTAATATTGTTTAAAAGACAATTATTTAAAAAAATGCCTGAATTATTTGTGCAAGTATGTTATTGAAAAGAAATATAAGAGTTTAAAAGGAATGAATATGCCTTTTATTTTTTAATAAAAATATTTTTATTATCTCTTAAATGTCACCAATATCTCGATATTAAAGATGTCATTTTTAAATGTCAATCTCATTATCTTAATGCCATCGAGACGGAGTGTTGTGTTGTAAAAAAAATACTGAAAAATCATACACATTGAAACAAAATGTGTCCTGCACACAAAGACAGATCGACATTGCAATTAACTCACACAAACGTGTAGTAATATTTTCTTGGTGTGCTTACAAACTCCGCCCCAAACAAATTTTGACCAATCCCCGATCACTGTAGGCATAGATCGTTGTGGCAACACGCCTCGTATTTTTCGTCACGGAACAGCGACTCAGGCGCGACTCACACATTGTTAATGTAAGCGTTCTTCGCTTTGAAGATACCGGATCCGAGGCTTCGTGCTATCTCGTTTCCACACCGGTTTTTGCCCCGGTACGCTATCGATGGCTAAATCTTATCAAAAGCTGCAATAAAAGCTGGGATTTAGGTTTCAGGGAGTTTGGCTAATACAATATTTGGTAGACTATCAATATTATAAGTGCTTACAGCAGTATCGATACTTTTATTTAAAACTTTTGGGACCGGTGACACGTTCGGCGATGAAAACAGTCGGCTGACAGAAAGAGACAAACGATCAGGTGGAGCGGTTTCGAAGGCTGCGGAGGCGGCCAGTTTGACCATTTTTTGTTGGTCCGTTGATTGTGAAAGATTACACTTGAGAGTCGAAATACATCTTTACATCACACGTCAGTGGGCACTGAGCTGTCTTCAAAGTAACACGGATTAGACACACGTAGTTTCCTTTACGTAATTATGTCTGCGTTCATGCTGTGATAGTGAAAGACTGAAATAGTGATCTTCTGGGACTTTTGCATGTGTTCGGACTAATTTGGTGTTAAGAGCTACTCGTCTTCCTCACTTAGCTCTGAAATTATTTGCGTCCATGGCGGTATCAACACTGAATATGACACCGTACTTCACCGGATACTCTTTTCAAGGTAAGCTTTCAGCTTCTATGTAATAACTTCCTATAATATTGTAATTTATAATTGCTTTCAAATACTTTTCGCTTTTTTTAAAACTTTGGTTACTTTGCATAATTCTTTCTATGCATGATTTACTCTTGTGTATCTATTAGCGTTTGGTTTTTCCTTATGAAAAAGTTTTCCGTTATAAATTAACTCTTTGATTTCATTTTTACCTTCATTTCTATCAAATATGTTTTAGGCACAAGAGTACCTACACAGATGACCTTTATTGAATACACAATTCGTATTTTTACTGACTTATTAATTTTATTGCTTTATTTTTAATTTATATAAATAGCTCATTCCTTAGATGCTTCCAGTACCTATATCATTTTATGTTTTTAGATGACTTGTATACTAATTTAACTTGTTTTAGAATTGTATCTTCTCTGATTACCTAAAAAACTGTTTCGTTCAAATCCTCAAATTATGACTTTAAAACTACAACACGGGCAATAAATAAAACACGTTGTTTCACCCATGATTAGCTGATATTTAGCAGCTGATTATGTGTCGGTTATACCAGTTGGATTTAAATTATATCATAAACATAGACAACCGCCGTTTCGAACTAAAGGGCCCGAAACGATCATAAAACTATAAAATCACGAAGAAGTTACAAAGTGCCTTTTACAGCTACCAATATAACAATATTTTATCTTCGCGCGTCGGGAACAAGACGAATAAAGTATAGCCTGCTTTTTTCTTGTTTATAACAGAACCTTGTTTAGGCTACACTTTCTGGAATGGTCAAGGACCGTAAGCTATAGAAAGTGATTTGTCTCTGTTTCAATAAAGCATTTCTGTCACGACTGATCTATTGTCATATTCGAGTCATTGTTCGAATGATCTTGATCTTAATTGAAGAAGAATAAAGGAAATAATTTATCATATTTTGATATTACCTCATATTAAACTAAGAGTATCAGTAGATGTAGTGATAGGTACTCTTCGTTTTTATCTTAGAGCTAAAACAAGCCTTTAACCAAAGACTCAATATTAAAGACTTGTTAACTTCATTCTGGCCATACTGGCGTTAGATGAAGGAAATTAATGTCAAACACTTCTAATACTTTTATATTTGTGAGGTTCTATAAATGTCACCAGGATACATTGGTTTCAAAGCTTTAAAATTTAAGAGAAATTATTACCCGTCATAAAATTACTGAATAACTTTTGTTTTCTAAGCGTCCTGTCGTTTCTCTGTATCGGCGTTTTATTACTGGCGACAGTTTTTTATGAGTATCTAAAGTTTCATGGACAACCGTTCGTAAATAGTACTTCTGTATACATTTCCATTTTTTGTTCCCACAACGACAGTTCCTTGTACTATTTTAGACGTCTTTTCTAATTTTAAATCGATAAAAACGTTTATATTACCTAGACAAAGTAGCGAGAGCTGCTGTTAAATACAATTATAATATGAATAATACATTTTCATGTAGTATTATATTTCATAAGGTTTTAAATTAAATATTCCATTGTTTCCCCTGCGGCTGAACTTTAAGATCATTACAAAGGCTTACCGTGTATAAATAACAACGAATACTGCTCCAAAAAGCTCTTGCACTGACGGTTTTACACATAAATCATTACCATACGAAAACATTTCGACGGCATTGTTAAAAATGTCACTTCGACTTATGACCTGTTTCGTCTAAGGCAAATTAAAAAGAAAGAGATACATATATTTGAAAGGGTTAGAGAGAGAGCAGCAACATTAAAGAATGCCGACGACATTGGTATGATACCCTGTCACATTTTTCTTATTATGTGATTATAAATATAACTGCATTATTATATTAATGTAACTATTTTGAACACATTCCCGTATTTTTTTTTTGGCAACGGGCTCGATTTGCATTAGTAAACGGAATTTAGTTATTTTTTTGTTCAAGTTCGGTGATCTGGTAGGAAACAATAATAAATATCGTGTCGTCTTTCTGCTAGATTGGCATAAATACAATGAAATATAATGGCAAGTGAGACACTAGAAGATAGTGAAGCAGCCTTCTAAAAATGTTCAGTTACGTGCTTTTCTTGTATGAATCACGTTCGCCGTACGTAAGCGAGCGGCGCGGCGCGGCGGCGCGAAGGCTTCTTTGAATTATTAAAAATGTCTCGATTTTTTAATTCGACTTCAAATTATATGAGTTTCTGAAGTACGAGTATAAATCGGGATTAGTGTCTGGTAAGTCCATCTGATGTGCCCGTGAACATCACAAAACGTTTGTTCAATACTTTAAGAGGATGAAAGATTATTTACAAATATGCAGCCATTTGTAATTTGTAGAAATTAATTTTATTTTTGTTTTGAATTATGCATCGCATGATTAATGTTATGCACCTTATAACTTACCTTTAACAGGATACAAAACGTTGAAGTATCATACCACAGATTCATCTTAAACAACATTTATTGGAATTTCTAATGCTATGAGTTAGTGCATAATGATGCATTTGCGTAGAATTTAAGTATGGAAGTTAATGTCGATATTAGTTGGCATAATATCTGCGATGAGTGGTGCAGCGCGATCAGATGCGCCCGCGGCTAGGTGACGGCGATGAAGCGCGATACCGATCGCCAACGCGTTGCACCTTGTAATTTTCTCTGCGAACGAGACTGCATTTTTCATAATCCTTTATGTTATAAACATTTTATTGGTCTCCATACAAGATTTGCGACAGCAATAACGTTTGTTGTTAATTACTTGGATCAGTCGTAAATACTCTTCTCAATTAGAGTTAAAGAGTTTTCGAAGGAGCCAATTATAAGAATGATACTACCTACATCACGGTGCATTGGATTTCTGACCTTTATGTGGAGTTCAGTACCATAATCAAGGTTTAGTCACATTCATATCACGGGCCGACAAGCGGTGCACATCTCGCGCACACGCACACATCTCGGCGGCGCGCCCGCGCAGATCAAAGGCACCGACAGGCTCTTTTAGCCGCATAATATGACGCGCCCCCCGCCTCCGCCCGCGGCCGGCGAAATGCCTCGCCGCCCGATCAACCTTCAGGGCGCTTACTTGCCATTACTTATGCCGATCTATTAATAAACAAATTGATATAACGGATATTTGAAGCGGGACCTTTGATTTAACGTCATGTTATAATCAAAATCAGTTTATTAGATAATTTGTTTATGAAATACTTGCCTACTACATACTTACTCTCTTTAAATACCTACATCTCGTAACAATTTTAATAAATCTTTGATGGCTAACGCACAACAATCATGGTCAATTAGCAACTCAAACAATGTATGAATAATAAATTATTTGTATGATTTGGCCGAAATTATTTCTGGGCAGGTTAATCGCATCTGATTATCAAAACCGCAGTCATCGATACAGCGCGGGCGCACACTCAGGTGTTGAAACGTTTAAAGCGATTATCAGATTAGCCGCGGCCCATAAGATGAGAATCTAAAGAGCCCAGGGCGTAGCCATCGTTGTCACAAAGGCAAAGGTAACACTACTTTCCTCTTGCACAATCATTTTTAGCTTTTAATAATTATTACTTTCGAGTTTCAATTTAATGAGTGCTTTTTTATTATTTGAATGTATTGGGTAATTATAATATTACCTACAGCTACAGTATCAAAACTTTTGTTGGACTAAAAAGCATTGCAAGGTTTTGGAGTATCTGCGTATCTTTCTTTTTTGTTTGTAACTATCACACCAATACTTGACCATCAAAGAGTGTATACCTTTCTACTGCTAAATAGTCCACTGTAAATTCATGACAATTAGGTAACTTCTGGTTCTATGAAACAAGCAAGTAATAACAAAGTCCCGGATTTCGCCAACTTTTATAAAAGCTTCGTTGATTGTTATAGTATAGTGACTCTTGTTTGGATCATTTTGAACTAGGAGTCCTTGATATCCATATTTACGAGCTCATTTTACGGAAGAAGATGTGGTTGAAGATGATAGTGCTAGGTATATTCTGAACAGTAGTAATTCTAAAAAACGCTATGCTGATCATGTGCTGGTGCTAGCAGCTAATATCCTAAAACTCTATTAAATTACCGTCTTGTGTTAAACGTTGTTTACACATGCCCAGTCATCCCATTTTACAAATGTCCATTATAGAATTACGTACCTATTTAAAAAAAAAAAAACGTAAGCAACATTTTATACACTAAGTAGGTACACTTAGTTGTTTTGTGTTTCTACAAACTTACCTATATCAAAAATAGTAAGCAAACCTATGAATTACCTATGAATAACCTTTAATATCTGAATATCTGTTAAATACCAAATGGCTTTCTATATCATCAAAAAATATGTAACCTTATTGTAATCACAATCAGGATTGATTGAACCAAACAACGCAATCAATTTAAGGTAATATTTTAAGGCAGCAAACAACTGCGGGTAAATTTTAGTTTCTTGAGCGAAATCCTTTGTCCAAGCGGCAAGTGACGACGTCAAAGAGTCCATTTCGTGCAAGAAAAGAAAAGAATCCGTCAAATTAGTACATAACGCGTTATGAATACGAAATGAGGTCAAACAGGGCACTCTCAAACATAGCCTATTATATTGAAATAAAATATTCAGTTCCATTCATTACCTACGTAGGTACGTACATTATATTCAGTTCTGACATGCCGAAAGGCGTTGCCTCAGTTTGAACAGTTGGCAACACGCTCAATGGGGAGACTCGTATTTTAACAAATTAGAAAGACTTTTTGTATTCCCTATAGCCGTGCTTCTTTCCGCTTGCCGGGATATGGAATGCCAAATGATTTACAAAATAAGTATTCTCAAAATCTAGATTCTAAACTAGACGACCTATTCCCATTGAAGTCTATTGTGACGATATTTTTTGCCGTCAATCTGGCGTGAGCCAGTTGTTGTGGCTGTTGATAGCATGAAGTGAATTTCATGCTATCAACATTCAAAGTAAATAATATTTAGAATTTCCAAAAGCTATTTTACCCAAATGAGAATAAGCCTCATCTAAGTTGCTATGTAACTCGTATGAAAGTATAATAGAATTGATTTGATATTCGATTGCTACATTTAGTGGCTGGCGGAGCGGCCACGCGACCACGGGCCACACAGAATACTTTGAAGACTTGAAGAAGGCTTAATGGAATGACACAGCCTTTGTGAACGCCGCCCAATTCTAATGCCTATTCAGATGGCATTTCACCTCTCTTTGTTGCTTGATTTCGGATAGTAATAGGTTATTTTATTAGCGTATAGATGATTTTTTAACGAGAAAGGAAATCTTGTGTCGATATAAATTGATAGCACATTGTTATTTTAGTTGCAAGGCATTGAAATGGATTACCTACGTTTTAATGTGGAGCATGTATTGTTGGAAACTTCAACTTGTTGATCGAATTAGATTTTGTATGCTCTATACACGCTTCAGTGATAACCTTTTTAAATCGCTCTACATATTACTATTATTCAATTTATTTTGCACTAGCTCTTTTCTGCGATGTTTCTTCCGTATATTTTGGAGCGATAATAGTAATTTTACTTCTACGGGCGTTTGTATAGCTTTAGTAAAACAATCTGGCTCGCCACCAGCGCTGAGTGTGCCAGAAGGCACCTCTTCGCCGCTAATTCACGACATTCCTTCAGCGTTTATGTAGGTACGGCTACAATGCAGGCTATGTATAATAGTCGTTTGTGCCGCTCTCGCATTATTGTGTGTAATCACGAAAACTGGTGCTCTCCTCTCCTAGGGTAGATTGTAATTTGATGAGCGTGTTACAATTAAGTATTTAGGTGTAGGTACCTACGATAAGGCAAATTCTGTCTATCTCAACGACATATGCCTAGTTGTATGTCTCAACCTCTGAATACACATAAAAATATATGATAATAATAATTAATCCAAGAAATCTGAAATAAACGTTCAAAGGTGACAAAGAAAAATAAAAAGAATTAGTCGTAGGCATGTTTGATAAGGCTGTACTTATTTCTTTCAGAATTTTCCATGTAAATTCAAACAATACGCATTGTCCATAGAATGATTTACAAAGTAATAACTTTTCCTGCGTTAGAGTAAAGATTAGGTCCACTTCAAGATCTTTAAAGCAAACATGTACTACATATATAAATAAAAATGTGCATGTATGTTCTTACACTTGTATGAACAGTTTCTGAAGTTATTAACAACATTGATGCACAGCAACGCTGTGGAGTAGAAGTGCGTTCAAAACAAGTTGTAGCTTTATAATTTGTAATGCGAAAGCAAAAACGCCACGAACATTAATTAGATTTCCTGAACTATGACCAGGTTTCGCAGAACCCACTCGTCGTACAGTTATCGTTGGTACAACTCATGTGGAAGGAAAGCGGCATGGCGTGTGACGTAAAGCCCCATATAAATTTTACTATAGGCACATTAATGTCGCTACGTGAAATTGATTTGCAAGCAGAAACATATTATGATTGTGAAAACGGGGTTTACGATTTATTTACACAATACGATATCGACTTCAAACATTATAAACTATCACTGTACCGTTGTTATCAAGTAGGTACTCGTGGCTAGTTTGCCTTTTGTTTTTATCTACCCGCAAGTAATATATTCAAAGAGCATTATTTGTCAACAGCTGCGATTCATTGATTTGTAATTGATATTGAAATAAATGAATAACTGACATGAAGAGAAAGAGTAATATTTTATGTGCTCCATGAACTTGCAAGAGTTATTCTAATTGGTAAATAATCTAAGCTGTAGTGAGTATTGTATGTAGCCCAGGTGTTATAGTGTGTACTAGTATGAGGCCGGGATATCTTTACGCCTAATGCGCTCATAAGTTTTATTGGCCGCCATTCCCGTGTAGGAGCCACGGCTAGTGCAATAGTAATACCCCAAGACATCAAACGTTTCAACAAATAAAGTGCAACACAGTGGAAACAAAATGCACCATTTCAGTTCATACCGATTAGAGCAAATCAAAGTGCAATGTACTTTTTACGCGGTCATTTTAAATTAAGAAATTGAAGTTGTACAAACAGAAAATGAATTTCGTCATAGCAAAGATGGAAGGTTAAGAAATTCAATCTCTATCCGACAATGGAAGTGATAACCCGAAAGTACTACGAAGGTTGATGAAAATGTGATTGTTAATTAAAGTTGACACAGAAATGCGAATGGTGAATTCAGAATCTTCATTTATTCGGTCACGGTTTGCCTCTTACGTTTAGCATTAAATGATTGACTCTGTTTCAATTTCGTCTAACACGAACGCAACGGTTGAACGAATCGGAACACGATTATGTGATTGTGAGAAAATTTTATACTTCAACGGTGCAACGGTGTCTATGTCTAACTTTAGTGTGTGATTATGTTTCGAGCAGACGAGACTTGCTTGCTATGAATAAAACGCGTGAGTAAAAAAGATTGACAGCTAGGGTACATTCAGATAATGAATGCACAATATCGACCTAGTGACTGATATTTTTTTGCCAATTCAACCTTACTTTCAGTGCTTCATATTGACGTGCCACCCTCGTAGATGTTATTGTTGCGCTCTACTTGTGCATGCTCCGAGAACACTTCCGGACGATTAGCTACAAATGAATGTTTGAATTTGTTGTTAACTTTACCTTCTTTTGCGTTAATAGCGTTACAATGTTTGCGAATTCTATTACGCATTGTGCACTTGAGATCCTCTTTGTGATTTTCATTGTAAAAATTTCATCAATTGCGTGTTTGACTGATCCTGTTAGTTCGGTTGGATGTAGAGTAAGACACGAATTGGAATAACTTTTACAATTGGTGTAATATGGCGATTGAATTTATTATTATGGATATCGATTAATTCACATAATTTGCGCATTCCAATATCTGGTTTTTGATTTTGATTGTTACTTTTTTTAGTTTCAAATGAGAAGTTTAATATTTTAATCGTCGTGAATTCCTAGCTAATATATCACTTACAACAAAAAATCGTAGTAATACAGCTATATTGTATATGACGGCAATAAACTATCTCGCCAAAATGAAAACTATATTATAATGAAGTGATACATTATCACAAAGCCACCCACATTTGTATAGCGGGGTTGTTATGGACACGTTATGCGTCATAAATATTTCGGGAACATAAAATTAACACTCAAAAACATGGGCTTTCGAGGCACCGCAACGTCTACGGCCTCCTACAAAAAATATGGGGATCGCTTGCAGAACCGCGGCGTGACTCCGGACACTACAAAAGCACTTCAGTACAAAAACAATAAGAAGTTTTATGTTCGACGAAAGAAGGTTCAATTTCCAATATTCCTTGAAAGCTTTCCTGTTAGTTTGGGAGGTTGTATTGATGGATACAGTTGTTAACCCTAAGTTGTTTGTGTTATGGTCTACTTTTGATTGTATGATTAATATCCGTCTCGGTTTCTTGTCTTATCAAAGGACATACTTGTTGACATGTTGTCTAATTGATTGGTGGTTCTCAGTAGGGGTCTAGGGCCTTACATGAGGCGGAACCTTTGAGGAATTATTTGAAATTGATAAACTATAAATGCCTCCACAAGTGGAATATGCCACTGTTATATTTTTTTCTATATTAATATGCGGTTACACTTTGATATGGGATGGGATATAGGGTAATTACTTTTTCTTCGTATTTTGATGAAAATTTTAATTATTTATTTTTTATAATGTATATAAATTTAATTAATAATTTAAAGAAATTGCCAACAATCACAAATATTGAAAAAATACTGGCCCTACTAAGTTAAAGCAAACGGTACTAAAAATCATATTATTACCACTTGCTGTTGTTGTGTAATATAGCTGCTGAATGTATTTTTTAACATCATCTCCTTCCCAATAGAAGTTAACGTGCATGCACAAAGGCGTTGCAAAAATCGACGACCGGCGGCTCCCTTTGACGTTAGGTGGTCTTCCAACCACCGGCCGCACGAATGATGTGATTATAATAGCGACACTTTACGCACACATAACCACATTAATATGTCCAGAAATAATACAATTTATATTCCAAGGCATTTTATTCGCAAACACCATTGAATCAGCCAACTTAATTACCACTCACGATACTCATCGCTATAAAACATTAATTAAAATTTTGATGACTTTCTTTTCACTGTTGAAAATCAAGAATGATTCATCAATCTCTCAGAATTCTTCACACTACAACAAGATGGACGATGGACGCCTTTCATTTAATCTAGGAATAACATATTTTTTTGTGAGAACAGAAGTCGATACTCGTAAAATGTAACAAGTCGATCCCAACAAAGGCCAGAAATAGTTTAAGTGTTATCGTTTCTGCTTGACCGCACTCGTGTAAAAGAAATTGGATACTCTTGCTTGAGAACACTGCCAATGAAACGTAAAATTACGAGGTGATCGAGGCCTACCGATGACGTAGGTACATATTATTGTAGAGCGTGTATGAGCGACCGACGTGCAACCGGGCCGCAGCTTTGTGATCATAATGTATTGTTGCTATTGATACTTTACGCATTATTTGAGTTTAATATAGCTACTGGTTGCCCTACTAATACAAATCCAATATAAAGACGTGCCTCCTTTCGGGCGAAAGATCACAAAACATTTCACAGTAATCTTATATATTGAAGAGTATATTTAGATCTATAGGAATACGATTATGCCTCAGAAACCCATGATCGTAAAGAATACTGGAACATATTCTTCACAAGTAGAATACACACAATCAGAGGGCTTGGCTTTTAAAGCGAAGTCGATCCGCAACTGGTTTTCACACACGTACACTGCTCATGTTCACGTTTGTGAGTTAGAAATGGCGGTGTGGGAAAAGCGTTTAGGTAATATTGGAGAAGTTGTTAAGAATGTTTAATTTCTGCAGGTCAGGGTCGTATGAACCAGTTGGGCGGTGTGTTCATCAACGGTCGTCCGCTGCCGAACCACATTCGTCTGAAGATCGTGGAGATGGCGGCGGCGGGAGTGCGTCCCTGCGTCATCTCGCGCCAGCTGCGCGTCTCGCACGGGTGCGTCTCCAAGATACTCAATAGATACCAGGTGAGGATTTTCACATACTTTCACGTACTTCTAAAAACTTGTTAGAAACAACTTTTTCACCCGAAGATGAGAACATACCATTAAATTGTATTTTTTGTTATTAGGAAACGGGCTCCATACGTCCCGGTGTGATTGGAGGATCCAAGCCAAGAGTTGCGACTCCTGAAGTTGAGAACAGGATCGAAGAGCTGAAGAGACAAAACCCAGGTATATTTTCCTGGGAAATTAGAGATAAACTAATTAAAGAAGGCATTTGTGATAAAAACACAGCACCGTCTGTGAGTTCGATTTCGAGACTAATAAGAGGAGGCAAAAGGGATGAATCAGATCCTAGAAGAAATCACAGCATTGATGGTATTCTAGGTAAGTAATATACTTACCTCGGATTATTAAAACATTGCATTGCATGGATCCAGTTGATCCCTTTTAGGAATATTATGTTTTCAATAACAATTCACAATGAGAATAATAATTTAGAAGTGACCTTAGGCGCTCACACTGCAAGCCTTCGCGGTATCAGTTAGTAGCATAGGTTGTAGGAGCACTTTACCGCTTGAAAAGTAATACCGCGTTGTGTGTTTGCATAAAACTTTATATTGCTCTAGTTTGTTGTTGTGCTCTCACGATAAAGAATTAACTTTGCTGTGGTTTATTCTGAGTCTATTTTCCACGTGCGAGGTCACCGCGGGTAGGCATTAAGAAGTATTAAGCAATATTTCAAAGTCCCTGACGGATTCAATTCAATTATTTAAAAAGTCTCTGACGAAACCTTCGACATAATGACGCGTAAATAACTCGCCGTGTCATCGTAGTCCTTAACGCTGATTCGAGACCATAATCACTTAATTTAGTTCAAAGCATACTATTATTATAAATTTATTCTTATAATGAGACTGTCGGAACGTTTGCAAACTTCACAAAATGGCGTATAAAGTTAATAATCCACGTAAAAGTGAAGCGGGCGCAGCGCGCGCGCACGCCACGGCAGCGCCCCTTGTGTCGGCTTCGAAATTGTAGGTTATAAAAATGAAATTAGTATCCAAAGGTGTTATTATCCCATCGCGTTTGGCCGCGGGGCTTGCATTACGACAATCTGTCCGTACTGCACGTCTTGTGCCGTATAGCTATCCAATATAAAATGGCGCTCCTAATATCCCGGTTCAGTGACGGAGCGCGGTTTTGCCGGCGTGATTCTGCGCACCGATAAGATTATGCATATTAAGTTGTGCGCGGCCAAAGTAATATCTACACTGGAAAAGCGGCCCCCTTTAGTGCTCGAGCTCGAGTATTGAAAATTTGCTGTTCGTGCCTGTCCTGTGACGGCGGGTAACGGTACATTTTGGTCGCCGGTTTTTCGTGGAAATATTTGCATACGCGGACTTTGGTAACATCGGCGGTTAATTATTATTTCAGGGTCCGCACTCGAATAAGTTTGCATATTGAAATTATTGTACACTCGGATATTTGTTTATTTTCGTCTCTACCGCTTCAACCAAATGTAATCGGTACAGAATAGTAATATAATTCTCAATTCAAAAAATTCAACGCTTACACAAGATAAGAACGCGATCAACTTTTCTAATCTAATTCCATTTTATTATCAGCTAGCACAAAGTAATATTTATTAAGGCCCGGTAGAATTCATTTGAGGCTACTAGAGGCGTAGTGTAATGTGGTTACGTTTAATTTAATCGAGGCCGCGTGTGGTCCGCGCGGTAGTCCAATATAATCGACGTAAAACAAAAACAAATGATCTTAGAAAGTCGCAATAAAAATTATCTATTACGACGACAAAATCATATTATTTGAAGACAGGCCATTTGGAATATAGCCCCACTATAATTTTAATAGCTTATAGCTACAAAATATCGTTTTACGAACATAGGTAGTTTTAAGTAAATTGCTAAGCACATAGCAACTTGGACCAACCAAGCTTTTCTTGATTTCTAAAGGTCCATCATCATGTGAAGACTCAGATACGGAGTCGGAGCCTGGTATCACCCTGAAGAGGAAACAACGAAGGTCCAGGACTACGTTCTCCGGAGACCAGCTTGAAGCTTTAGAGCGAGCGTTCACTAGGACCCAATACCCTGATGTTTATACGCGGGAAGAACTTGCGCAGAAAACTAAGCTCACTGAAGCTAGAGTTCAGGTAAGAACATCTGACTTCTTATTACATGATAATTACTATTGTTGAACAGTAACCGCTTATTGATCACTTGTCGAAATGTTAATGACGATTTATCGCCCAAAATTACCATAAATTATTGATTGATCGTTGAATATATCCCCAAAGTTGGCCGTTACTGTCACCCTCCAGCCATAATTCTCTAGTCATCTTTTTAACACTTACGTTAAAATAGAGGGTCTTTGCCAGCAACGATATGGCCAACGAGTATCGGTAGCCAACTCAAAACAGGTTGGGTGTATCAATGATAGATGAACGCAATCAAACAGTCCCATTGTTGGCCGAACTCACTTCCCGCCCCTACAAAAGCGTGGCACTAAAAAAACATAATTACCTTTATAATTAATTACAACAATAGTAAGAGCTACCATATGTTGTTCATCGCTACCGATGTTTTATCAGTTTTTGTTCAATTAGTAGTCCCTCGTAATTGTAGGCCGCCATAAGACGGTGTAATCGACTTACCTCTATAATTATGTATTGATGTGTTAGGTATTTGTAATATTTATAGCAGTATCAATTGCAATGTCTTTCAAAGGTGTAGGCTCACATAATTCGTATCATAGTTTTTGTAAGGCTTGCAAACGTAGCCTTATAAAGTGAAGACTTTGTAACAATAATAATTATAAACGCAATTAACTGATTGGATTCCTCGGTTAGATTGCATTGAGCAATCAGTAATGTTTAATTAATCTTAACAAGGACTTAATTAAAGTTTGTTTTGTTTAGGTATGGTTTTCTAACCGAAGAGCTCGACTTCGCAAGCAACTGAACTCGCAGCAACTGAGCGCTTTCAACACCATGTCCCTGCAGTCGGCGTTCCCTTCAGTTCATCAACAATACGAGCCTCCGTCTACCTTCAACGCACAATGTGCATCTTGGCAACAGTCGTACTCATCTGCGCTCGGTGGCAGCTCAGTTCTGAACTCTGCCCTAGCGCCTTCCCTTCATCAATCTGCGTTAAGTGCTCCTGTATGTCAGTCGGCGCTTGCAGCATCCTCTCTACATCCCCCAACTTCAAGTTCCTTCTCGTCCGGTAATCTAACACCTCTGTCCCATTCTTCGGAACTTGCTACTCCCTTGCAAGCACCTACTGACGCAACCCCTCCGAGCTCGAGTCCCACTACGAGCAGTCCTTCTGCCAACCACAGCAGTGCACTCACTTACCAACATTCAACGTATGCGAATCCAAGTGAACCTCTCTCCCATCCGTACGGATACGGAGACTACTCGAAGCAGGAGCACGCCATGTCGGCACACAACCACTGGACGACCAGGCAGCTGAGCGGACACGCGCAAAACAAACTCGCCGAAGTCAGCGCCTGGCCTGAAAACTATAGGTAAGTTTATTCTACGTTAATTTAATATTCAACTTTACATCATATAAAGCAAACATGGATTAAAACATCTCAATAATCCCCGACGGCAACTAAGTAGCTCTATGAATTATTGATGTCGAACTACTCATCTGGCTTGGCTTATGCGGATGAATATGCAATTACAATAAAGTGACCTTTGCTGCCGATCATTTAAATAACTATCTATTATGTGAATACCAGATATGACTGTTACACTAATAGTAGGTTTAGGGCGCACGTTTGGAATGACATCATTTCGTGTTAGTCAATCGGTATCAGTATGGCCTATGACGCGTCTCGTCATCTCGGGTTGTGTGATCGTGCCGAGTTCTCGAGCGTGTCTACATAGGATGCGTGTAATGCCGCGTCCGGTGGCTATCGATCGGGCGTGGGCTCGATCGCAAATCGGGGTGCGTACGTTTTATTTCTTTTCACCTTCCTTTATCATTAGCCGAAGCGGCCGCTAATCAATTAAGAGTGTAAGAAGTCGGCCATTATACGCCGCGCGGGTGGTTATTACAGCGCGCGCCTCGTAATACGCCGATCCGATCGTGAATGCAATAGGGCTGCGAATTTTATAGTGATTTTGGATCGATTTTTAATTAAAGTTTTTCTTAGTTATTTTAAATTCTCTTGCGAATGTCGATATATCGTCTTTGGGATCTGGGTTTTATTACAACAGAAAGAAGGTCGTAGAAAACATTTCACTCGTGCCTGTGTCGATGGTATGTGTAACTACCAAAGTGAATTTGTCGAATGACAATGTGACAAATACATTGTCGCTTTGTACTGTATACGGCGACGACATTTATCTGTGTTATCGAGACAAAGCAAGTCTATAAACCTCACATTGGACCACACACAATATCTCGCCATGCACAATGGAAGACAAACTAATAATATATGGGTTAGCTACGTTTATGTGTCGCTGTGTCTTATCTAGTCCTCTACGCGCGCTTGATTGACGTAACACTTCGTTTCAACTCTATTTGTTATTTTTGTCTGCCAAAAATATTGTATTGTGTGCCGAAAGTGTGGCTAATAGGCGTTTCATATCTGTTTGAAGATGATAATAGAAGAAAATCCCTTTTGATTATATCTTGTGTCGGCTCTACGCAATGTCGGCGCAGCCGGAAAAGCTACATCTTGTACAATGTCCATGAGTCATAATAAATCAGTAAGCTGCCTATCTATTAGTAGTGAGATACGTACGTATTGCTATAATTAACGTGGACAGTCATTGGCCATAAATAGCGATTGTGATTGTCACCTCGTACTTTATTTTATTTGCCGCACTGGTGGTTCTACGACACTTGTATTTACGTGAAATTATTGTATTAGTTAGAAATTATTGTAGTAGGTAGATATTAACAAGGAAAATGTGTGTTAATACAGTACATCGATGGAAAAATTTGAAAAGCGACTCTATTTTAAAGACTTTCAGAAGTCGATAAATCTACATAATAACATTTCGATACTTCAATAATATGTCTGTAATTTCGACTCACCACTATAAACTATTTCTGTATTCATCATATTATTCAAAATTATTCAATTTAGTCTACCCAATATTACCAAAACCGGGTTCGTTAAATTGAATGTTCACCTCTTGTTTACTGTAACTGAATGGTTAATTAAACGATATATTCCAGGGCCTGATTTATTAAAACCTACGCGTATAATTGACAAAAGTAAATAGCAATCAATTGCTCTTTTGTTACTCAATCAATTATTTTCGCAGGAGGGATTCGAGGGATTTTATTAACATTCCTCCACTCTTTACTATTTACTTGGAAACAGAAACAACAAACCAGCGTTTGTTTAAGTTAATCGTTTCCTAGTAATACAGCTGCCGATCATTTATTGATATTAGAAATCTACGCCGGCACAATACGTAGCGGATAGCAGATAAACACACGTTGCTTTGTGGCCGGCTCGGCAATTAATGAGAGGCCGAACGTGACATTAGTGCAGTGAACCTAAGCATTATGCTAACGCGAACCCGGTATTAAAACTTATCTGCAGCTATTTGCATTCGACTTCCTAAACTGCAGTAAGCCTCGCGTGCGGTGCGCGGAGCAACCACCTTGCCTCGAACACTTTCCTCCACAGAAACGTTCGCTCGGTTATTGTTTTCGCACGTGTTTCATTCTCATGTTAAAATGTTTATGCACATATTTACCATAAGGGTAAAGTATGGTATTTGGGATGAAGTTAAGTAATAACTAATAGCCAATCGGCATTACCTGTCTAGGCTAGCTCTCAGAACAGCCTCTACAGTAATACTGACAAAAGAAAATAATTTACTGCCTTTGAAAGTAATTCTGCATTATTCAGAGCATCAAAATGTAGGTTTTCATTGTGATCGTAATAGTTGAACCTGCGCAGCATTACGTGCGGCCTTCGTAGTTTATGAGCGATGTACGACACTAATGTACCTTAATAATGTATTAGCCACTGTATTAACTATAAATTAAAATTTTATTGCACGTTCAGTCACGAAATGCTTCCGAAAATGCCTCGACTGACTCAAGTGTGCATATAGAGACCTCAACTAAATTATGTAGTTCGGTAGGCCGGTACAAGTCACAATTACAAGGCGGCATTAGAGCTTGCACACTGTGTTATTATTTAATTATTTTTAGTGTAATCGTTAGAATCTCGGCATAATGTTTAAAGACCGTACGGAACCTATGAAGCGATTAAATTATGCAGTGGGCAGTATCCCACGCTCAGCCAAGTTATTGATAGTAAAATTCAATGTAACACTGCTGGGTACTAAGTACTTACATAATATATTGATAAGAGACAGGACGTGTCTCTGATATAAAAGCAAAAGACCTCGAGTTTTATGCAGCCTTCAATCTATTGTTACACGGAGCCTAGTTAGAAGCATCTATTTATAGGCACTACCCATTGGAAATAACGAGTTCCCATGTAAGAGGCTTAGATGCGCCCTTGTTATATAAAATACAAGATTTTCATGTAATTTTTCCTTTGTTACAGTTCGTTCTTCGGTACTAACCCGTCACACTACGCGTCACACGCGCATTCACCCACAGAGGCGAAGTCTGGCTATCCTTACTTGGGACAACTCGGCGGCATGGATATGGGCAGAGTACACTAGACCTAAATGCCTTCTAATTAAGGAAGAGAATGCTATATTATAACTGTTTTACATATTAATAAGATTCACAAGAGATCCAGGACGTAATGTGCCTTCACGATACAGAGTGTTTTAAATATTTCTACAGACGACAATATTTTGTATATTTACAATTTCGCAATAAAGTAGGTTGTAATCAATCTGATAGATATTTTGAGAGTCGCCTTCACTGTAATATAGAGCTTTATTGTATAGTTCATAGATTCATAGTATGTTTTATATTGTAATATTTACGGTTCCTGTACTTGGATATGCGCACTAAATACAAATTTTCCCGTAGGTTTTTATCTTTTTAGATATAGATCGTTACTACATTTTATAAGTTGTTATGTGTATATTGTATTTTAGATATAATCAATGTTAGTAAGTAATGTTGTAATAATGTTTAAAAATCAATAAACATAATAACCTTCCTAATAAAGAATATATAATAGTTACTAAAAGGTAGAAAACTTTCCGTCAACATACTATCATTTGTGTACATTCTTTAGTAAAAATGTGGAATAGTTAGTTGTTCTTTCTTTTTGTAACTATACCCTAAAGATTGATCCTAAAATTATTGCCTTGAATGAAGTTGTGATTTTATATAAATAATGTATTTATTTATAGGTATATTATTGTAACTTAGATTAATTAAGTATAGCGACTAAGCACTTTGTAAAATAACGGTTTACCCAGAATAAATGAATGCTAATGCAAATAATTCAAGGTTTTTAATTAAGAGCCCAACAATCCATAGTTTATTTCTAGAAATACCTCTGTGTTAATACAATCACGAAAGCAATTATCATCGAAGCTCTTTCCTTCATATTGTTTAGCCTACGTGCATTGTTCTAGGCTTATCTAAGCCATGTCAAACACAGGAGGCATATCAATTGAGTAGTTAGGCAATACGTAGGTATGTCGATCACCAAGGTTTCCCTAGCTTTGACATTCGTTAGTCCGATTATGAACTTCGACTACAGACAACCGAATTTATCTTTGCCGATATGCGGGTATTCCCGTTAATGATCGAATAATTTGGGCAAAGGTAGTACGCTGTATGTTGAAAAAATGTTTTTTTTTGTACGACTTTTGTCAGGTTGAACCTTCCTAGCTGTGTAACCACAGAGAGGGGTTATAAGTACAGTTATATTTTTCGAGTCACTCAGTCTCTCAATTTAAGCCAGTCTTTTTGTCTTTCAGTTTTCTTTCACAATAATGACTTATGTTATGCCCTATCCCTTCACATTTACTAGTTAAGGGATTGTTTATATACCGTGTGGTGGGACCCTGATGATCTGCTATACAGGTAGGTATTCCTAGTGCAGACACCAGTCTCTCACAAACTAGTGTCACATAAGTACTTTTTTATCTCATGTTTGTCCTGGTATTAATTGCGCACATATCCTTGCTTTCAAAGACTAGTTTTAAGAAGAAGCAGATCTATAGAACGCCAGGTTTGGAGTATCTAAAAACATACATAAACCATTTGATTCAGCCCTCATTATGTGTACTTACATAGTAAGTATAGGTCTTTATGGAAGTTGGAGCTATCTACATTGTTCTAGGTATTCATCGTCAAATTTTCAGCATTACTTAAATGAAATTTCTTCAAGCGATTGCAAAAGTTTGCCTACACAAAGGAAATTTTACAATCGGCTTAAATACTAAGATAAAGTCACCGGAAAACTTACTAAGTAGGTTTATGCTCTATGATTCTTTCCCCTCCCATTTTTTATATACATGTACATATTATTATTATTTTAAGTCTGTTAATGTTAGATTGTATAATATTATTTTTATGATTTGTCATAATAAAAAATAAAAATAAATAAGTGGGTACCTACCTATGTAGGTATAAGAATAAAACAGTCGCTTGATTTCCTTTAGTAGTTTGTTCAGATTTACAGTTACTTTCCTCAAATGAATTGTATTGCTTTACACCTGAAACCATGTGACCATTTTACGGTTATGTAAAGTTACAATGACCGTCATAAATAACAGGTTTTATGAACATGGTTTTATGTTCAGCACAAATTAAGCGGGTTAAAAAACGGGGTACAGAATAATGTAAATACTAATAACTTGCCTATCATGAACAGGCATGTCTACAGTTGGCAAATACAAACAGTAGAGTAAATAAAATAAAGTCGATTGACTAGTCTTTCACAGTATCGTTAGTAGTTAAAATAGGTCCTTAAGTCCTACCCAAAATATTTGGAAGATTATAACATAACATCTCTTTTCTTTTTATGGTTATGCAGAGGTATATAGTGCACCCACATTTCGCCAGTTATACGTAATGTAAGCTATGCGAGATGTTTTATAGAAAGCTTCAACGCTTCTAAGGTTTGTGACCCAAACACGGACATGTTACGTAAATTAATGCATTTTGAATATGGGGGTCACTTTTTGGAGCTATACAAGAAAATTAGAAATTAAAGTTTTGCAAACTGGTGAAATACCATGTAAAAGGGCTTACTGTGAGGGTTACCAAATGTATTTTTGTTTTATATTTTTGATAGTTTAATGTTATTTAAGAAAATTGATGAAAATTTACCTAAAAAAATACAGAAAATAGTTCTATATTTATAGATTTCAGGAAAACCTTAAAATAACATGGTAAGTATCTCATTATTGAGCGTACAAACATACATTTTTAGTTGGAATGTATTGGAGAACGTGTTAACTACAATGTTAAGTTCGTTCTTGGGATAAATTCATCCCAACTACGGAACCCTTCAATGTACGTGGTTCGACACGCACTTGGCCAGTTTTATAAGCATTCAAAGGCGAACAAGTGCAAAACTGATGCTAATATGATCTGACTAAACGTAACTTAAACAGGCTACGCTAAAAGTTGCAGCGTACATGGTTACATAAAAGTGTTATAATTACACTGAGCGTTTAACTTGGCCACAATAACGGGAATTCGGCTACACATAGACAATGGCAGCGGCTGTCTTTCAGCACTGTATGGGCGTAATGAGGCAGTCAAATGCAAGCCCCACATGTAATTGGTCTAATTCTCTTGACGATCCGTATCATAGCGCAGTTTGTGTGAACGTATGAGCAGAGATAGGAATAACTTTAAAATATTCAGTGCATTTATTTTTTAAGGATGTCTTGTCAAGCTTACCTGTTGCGTTGATATAAAAGCTTTGCGAGTGTTTTTCTATTTTTCATTTCACTTTGAAGTGAAGCGGAATTATATAAAAATATGGCCTACGCCACAAAGTCAGGGTTGTTATAATTGTTGGAATTTCAAGCGTGTTTTACCAGTACGTAATTTTTTTAAATTTAGTTTTTTGTATTGTAACGTGGTGTTGTTATGCAATAAAGTTATTATACATTTTTGGACCATTTTTATGTCTTCAATAATAAGTGCATACCTTATATTGGCAAGTCCCCAGAGAAGACAAACAAAAAGTTAATTAAGACATTTTGGCATGTACACAATTATGTCTGTGTAATTTCCAATTATAGTAGGTATTTTTTTTACGATTTTTATAATGTATGTACTTGTGAAATATTTGAAAGTTTATCCTAAGTCCTTCGTTGTTCAGAAAATAGGAATCAAATCTTTTATGAAGAGCTACAAAAAGCAATTTGATTTTGTAGAGCTCTTGAAACTCGAACTCGAACAGAAGTGGCTTTTGAACAATCATCGCAAGTGGTTTACTTAAACTAATCCGATGTTTGATTTTTCCAAACAAAATAAAATTATATTTGGTACAAAAAGTGGGTTTTCTAAATGCCAAGATTTTTAAACAAGGTTATTCGTTGTTACTAAGATATTGTTATCTTTAACAAAAATCGCGCTATGTTATTAAAATGGAGATAATGTATCACCAAGGTAACCCTTATCCGTTTTATCCGGGTGTCAGATAAAATCTAACTGTCTTTTATCCGGGTAGAAAATTATTATATTTATTTTTATACCTTCAAAAGGAAAACGTTTTGAAAGTGAGAATAATAAATATTACCTAATCCAAGTTTTATCCGGAATATCTATCTAAAAATGAACGTTATTTTTTACGTAGAACGAACCCTACTCAAATATTTACTTAATGGTTTCTAAAATCTTTATAGATATGTTAATTTATTTATTTATTTTTCTTTAATGGCCAACCAATAATTGTTTTACACTGTTAAAGTTATAAAATAATATTTTACTAAAATCTAAGGTGTAAAATGCCTTTCTAATTCATAAGGTTCTTTCCACATACCTGGGTGATTCTTCGGAAAACTTTGAGAGTGATGAATAAGACTGATCACCTGCATCCTAATTGCGTAAGTAACACCCGATCAATCATAAGCTGAATCATTTTGAAAAATATTGCTAATCCATTGCTTCAAATGTTCGAAAAAATTGTCTGCTCAACAACGTAAATAACGCAATTAATGTTGTTGGACTGCCAAAATGAAACGGATTGTGATTGATCGTGCGTTACGTAATTAGGGTGCTGATTGTTATTAAACTTGCTTACGCCAGCGGCTTCGCCCGCGTGATATCTTTGATAGCCTATGTTACTATGAGATATTATAGCATACCTACAACTGGTGAAAGAATTTTAAAAATCGGTCAGTAGTTTTAGTTTATTCATTACGAACAAAATACAAATCGTTTCTCTTTATAATATTAGTGTAGATAACAAGAACACTTAAATAAGAAATGTTAAATGTGTTGGCGATTTTCCGACCGATATCACAAAGATCGCTGACATATTAATAGGTGTTTACGAAGTAGGTACGTAAAAGTTAATTCATGAGTCGACAAACGGACAAAAATGCCATATATTAGATGTAAAGAGATTTTCTAATAATGTTGTCGCTTTATAGAGCTTTTCATAAAGTATTTTCGTCTCAGTGATTTTGAACTAAACCTTATTGAAACGATGAAATTTTAGGAATTATTAGGCCTTATCGCTCTAAACTAAAGAGGAACGCTTTAGGGATTTAATGAGAAGGGTTTTCAGGAATAGCTTACATAGTTGTTTATTAGGACGTAAATAACTAACCTTAATATCAAGAAAATAGTGAATATAATCATAATTATAAGAATGCCAGTTCAACCTATACTATAAGTAATGTACTCAAGCTGTGGGTAAAGAATCTACCAAACATTGTAACAGCGAATAAATTTTCACGTTTCCCCCTTAAAGCTCGGGCAAATATTTTTTGATATTCGGATAGCTCATGACCTGAAGTGCTGTCATAAAGAATATGAATAAAAAAACAAAATAAAATGGTTCTGGTGAGTAAACAAAATAGATATTTCTTTTCGGTAAACGGTAATTATAAATTATTGGGTTGTGTGTGGTGCCCGTAATAATGTCATAAATGGTGACTGTGCTATTCAGTCGATTTCTAGCATGATCACAATTTATGTAACTGCACAGGTTATTAGTAATTAATGATTGATGACGTAAGTGTGG
Source organism: Eupsilia transversa (assembly GCA_914767815.1). Taxonomy (NCBI): domain Eukaryota; kingdom Metazoa; phylum Arthropoda; class Insecta; order Lepidoptera; family Noctuidae; genus Eupsilia; species Eupsilia transversa. The sequence continues at coordinate 7,307,059 of OU611890.1, read as the reverse complement.
GTTTGGTTTTTATAGTTTACTATATAATTTAGGACAAAATTAAATGAATAAAACCTTTTCATGACTTTCAGTACATCGTTATTCTCGTGAAATAAAAATTGTAACTTTGAGAAAATAACTATTTCTTCATAGTATGGTTTCGTTATTACTTATGTTCGTAACACCATAAAATATCGTACAGTATTTATGCTCGTGACTGTGATTAGCTGGCTGGAGCGGAAGTCAATCCCGTGCCCTTTCGGTATCATGCTGGTCGGCACTATGGAATTATCTATTACTAGAAAATAAATTGTTTACTTCCTTGCTTAATGTTCACGTTGTTATTTCCTCTTTACCTTCGATCAAAAATGCTTCCCACTTTAGGCAGATAGGTTATATCTCTATCTACCTACATTTTATATTTAACGACATGAATGATGTAACCAATATTTTGTAACAATTTTTTTATTTAAAAAGTGTCCGTGGTGTTTCTTGCCCGTTCTTCTCCATAGGGTACGTACTACGCTTTGGAATGGGCAACTAGCTTCATATTTTCTGACTGACTCACTCCTTGACAATTCAAAAGTGCCTGTAAATGGGTTAATTGAAATAAATGTTTTAAGTTTGAGTTTTACGAGAATATACTGAAGGTATGTATCAACCAACTTACGAAAGTAAATAAAGTAATATTTGTTCATGTAATCTCGTTTTCACCGAAAGAAATCCCTGCAAAAGGGTTATGAGTGCAAATTGTTTTCGAAAAGCTTTAGTTTCTGTGAGTGTGTTTATCATAATATGGTACTAAAATGTTTGAAGTACATTCAGATAATGTGAAAGCACTTAGTGAAATAGGACAACAAAGATAAATAAATCTTATTTATATGATTATCGTATTTTTAAAACGGTGTCTTCTCCCTTGACATTAAGATGATAATACAGGAACTTTTTATATCGTATTTTATACATGGAAACTATACTAGATAAATAGGTTAGAAATAAATAGTAAATATAAAAAAATCTGGAGATCTAAAGGCAGTGGTGATTGCGGTAGCATATCATATTCCATCAAAGGTGATCAAATTGTCAAAGCGATCGGCGTCGCGACGTCAACTTCAATCGACGCAGAAGGCGTACCTACTCGTACAGAGTAAAGCTTTTGAATGGAAAACGTGATTTCTGTCAGGTTTTTACCACAAAAACGGATTGTTGAACGCAAAAAGTATTCGGTAAGGCACACGCGTGGGAACCGCGGACTTGACGACGATATTCGTCGGTATCCTGGAATCAAGAACGATGGATAAGAAACTGCGCGGCTGATATTTCATTAAAAAAATATTCAAATACGCTTTACAAGATGGTTACATAAATAATAATATTAATGATATGTGTACTTACTTTCCTTACCTAGTATTCTGCATAATTTTGTGCCCGTGTACCTAACTAATGAGACGTTGCCAGAAAAAGGCCTACGTTTTAAAATTCAAGATGGCCGGTTCGTTAATTTTCCTTTATGAGTTCCGAGCTTTTGCAGTTATTCACATAATGAAAGTTTAATTTAGATGTATTTCCGTCATGTCAAATGCATTTCATTTTTATAATCTTAGTTGTAAAAATCAGTCGTTATTTTTATAATCTCAGTCGTAAAAGTCAGATTTTAAAGTAATGTTGTTTTTTTTTTTACCATATTTGAAAACGTTTAAAATCTAATTTACTACTTGTCAAAAAATTTGGTAAATTAGAGGTATTTTTCATAGATTGAGACTGAGATTAGAATGCGAACGTTCTTAAAATACGGGAATTGCACTTCTTATAAATGAAGCAAGTATTATTTTACGTTTTATAATCAGTTTTCCTATTGATACATTATTCCAAGTCTAACATTCTCACTTCCTTATCCAAATCTCAAGCTAATCCAAAATCTACAATCTACGATGAGAAAAATCGTGGCTCAGTTTTAATTGGACATGACGAATCAAGTTTGTCGGAAAAACTGGGCGGGGACTCTTTGTGGAGGCGGATGTGGGTTTTTGTGGTCTGTCTTAATACATCCACTACTGTATGACAATGAGGACATGAATATAAATAAGGATTATAAACGTCCACACAAGATCTATCTTATAAGGTAGTCAGATGTGTTGAAGAGCTGAGAATGAAAGATCAAATGTTTCACCGTATCGAGCCAATTTCCTAATTGTCAAACAGTAAAAAGTAATGTCTAAGTGTTATTGAATTGCGCTAAATTCTGACAATGTCAGCTACTAACAATTTATTTATGATATCTTCAAAGTATAACTTTTAAAACAATTGGTATCAATAATCGAATTAGCACCGTGGTACATAATAATAGTTATGTGAACTGCGTTTAGTTTCCGGTATGTTATAAATACATACCAATCTTGTATTTGCGTATCGGACAGCGGTAATCGTATCTAACGACTACTAAAACATGTAAAACTCTCTAGATGATTGTTCTCACACTACAGCGCGTGAGAACGAAAAATCACAAAATTGAATTACGGGCTAACTGTTAGGCAATTAAAAATTCAAAAATATCAGCGACAGTTATAGCGGGTCGCGAGTGTTCGCAGGTGCTTCGTGGGTCTCGGATTTGGGGGTGGTGGGGATCGTCACGTCACTAATCGGACGTCGGCTTTGCTTTTTCGGAAAAATCTTTTCGGTACTCGATCGATTTTCACAGCGGATAATTCACGCACGTGTCACGATCCGACCCGACAGGGATTGGACACACTGTCGCTACCTGATTGAGCTGTGTCCACTAACATCGCGACAGGTTGTTTGCTGAAAACTGTCCCTCGCACCCTGGAGAATGGAGAGTGGTTATATTTTTACTTTACATTGCGATTTTGTTGACGATTGCAAAGTTTCTGATCGTGTCAGACATTGTAGATATCTCAATCAGTAAAATAATTGGATGGATGTTCTCGAAGGGTAAAAAAAATGCCAGTTACAAGTGACATTTAACTTAAGGAAATATTTTTGGATATTATTCGAATCTAATTTTAATTAGACATTTAGTTTTGTTACATAATATAAAAGAAATTCAATCAATGCTTGACACAATTCTCAGGACTCTCGAATAAAGTGACATTTAACATTTGGTAGACATTTAAAATTGCTTCTCAAGAAAGCTATTTAGTAGCGTAACGAAAGCATTTGCTTAGCAAAAATTTACAATCACCCAAAAATATTTGTCGTAGGCACTTGACGTTGGTTGCCGTTCATCGGTTCTCACGAGAAATGATCCGGCGGCATTCCGCTGTCCACAGAGACTCGATCAAATGCGAAAGTCGTGCATGTCCACTGATCACTCGACCAAAAAAGTCAACACAGATTCCTAGTTTTTGTGAAATATTGACTAAAATAAAACATTTTTTTGCTAGCGCAACGAGGCGGATTTTTATTTAATTCTACAAACGAACGATTGAGCAATGAGTGTGCTGGATGATGATCTGTTTCTTTGGAAGTTTATTTAGTTTTCAATATAGTACGGAATATGTTTCAGATGTTGGAGTTGCTGTAAGCAGGCACAAAATGATGGTGATCTCATCAATCATAATCCATAGCTTTATATTTTTGTTTAAAAAAAAGCCTTATTAATTTTTGTTTCACTTTCTAAAAACCATTGCAAAGCAGACAATATTGTTCCTACGTCTCAATTTCGAGCATATCTGTAACGGGGAAACTCACAAGTAATAATATATAAATAACGGCCTTCATTATCGTTTTAAGACTCGCATCACAAAGGGTGACATTCGTTCCATGTTTTGTCTAACATTTTGACAGTACAGGAATTGAAACAGTACTAAATAATAGATACGAGGGTGTCGACACGCCGTTTTGTTTTCTAATCAACAATAGAGTGAGTTTCGTTCGAGTTGGACGTCATACTGTGACCCTTTATCAGGAATATGGAACTATGGAGTCAAAGAGCGTGCCTTGTTTTGAACAAATTATGAGTCTGGTTTTAGCATAGAAGAGACAACAATCGCTCGTGATTCCTGTAAGCTCGGTGGAAGTCTTCGTAACAATGATATATTTATAGTTAGTGAGTCATCGGTAGCCATTAGGTGAGACATTGTCTTAGTTGGTCCATGCTGCTCCTCACAGCTGGAGCGCTTTGCGTGTTTACTAACATTTTATTGAGGTGTTGTATTTAATGGCTCCTTTAGAAGGTGATTTTGCTTTGTTTAGTTGACAATGATTGACTGATGTATTGATTGGAATAAAGTTTTACATACCTATTTAGCTTTGTGCGTTGTGTGTGCTTTCTGCCTTGTACATCCTTCTTGTGATCATGTAGGAAAAATTACTTCCGATTAGGTCACTCCAGTGAAATTGATACCTACTGCAGTACGAAATAATTTTGTTGACTGAGACTAAATCCATCCAACCATAACTCCTTACCTGACTCAATATTACGCTCGTATACCTACTTCTAAATTGACAGATGTATACCAAGTAGCCAAAACCACCAAAACCACCAAAACAAACAACTTTTGACTCTTAACACAGAATTAAAAACGACTCGCAACTCACGTATTCCAAAAATAAAATCGAAATCTGTCATTCAGAATGTATCCAAACAAACTGTAAACAGAAGTGTAATTATCATTATTAATGAATCACTAATTAATGTTAAATATTCCCTTTCGTTTAACCAACCAATGTGGAATTTCAGGGAAATTTCAGTGTTCATTAGCTAAATGTATAATTCCAGGTATTGCCACACAGTCAGCAGGTATTCAGGATTTTGCATTTCGGTTGGGTACCTCATTATTTGTTAATTACTAGAATACCTCTAAAATTACGCGTGTTTTTTACATTTTGATTCATATTCTTTATTATTAAATAGGTCCCCCTATTTAGGTCATGAGCTAACCGAATATCAAAAAATATTTGGCCTAGGTCTTAAGAGGAAGGCGTGAAAATTGATTCGCTGTTGCAATGTAAAATAAATTGTTATTGTAATTAAAGGGATTTATTACGTAAAGTCGAATTTGTTTAACTTTATTAATAATTGTACTAAATACATTTCGATAGGCTACTGAAAATTATGGAGACAAATTGAATCAATCAATCAATTGAATCAATCAATCAATTGAATCAAGACAAATTAATACGCAAAACTACAGAAAAATGTTGCTTACACAATATAGAGACACTTTCTATCATAGGGCGAAACACATATCTATATTAAACTTGCAAGTATATGAGGGAAATCAAGCAACTTCGTTTAGTATTAACAAAATTCAGTGTTGTCCAACGTCTTCATTTGTCATTCAGAAACAATGGACGGCAGTTAGGGCCAATGTCGCCGATTGTGACAGAACACAAAGGGACTAACAGTACAACAGGACATTTTATTGTTTTACTGCGCAGCTCCTGCCGCCCGCAGGAGGTAGCACCCAAAAATATTGTGTAAAAACGTTTAAAGCTTTAAATACTGGCAATTAAATAGATTTACAACTTGCCACGTTCCTGGAATGGTGACAGAATTTGAACAGAGATCGTCATTTGTTTTCTTGATTGTTGAAAATCGTCATAATCACTGTTTTGTTTAGTGAGATTTTGTGATGATTTCGCATTTTCTCTTATTCTTTTGTAAAGTTAACTTTATAAACGTTATATAAGAAAGTTATAAAAAAAACGTTCAAAATTTTAATTATTGTAGTGTTCAGATTGTTTTGTCTGTACCTACTTACGTCTGTATTTCATAGATAGTATTTTGTGTTTACATGTAAAAAACTGACTCTACACCCACATAGAATCCATCTAATGTAGGCTAGCTAGCTACGTATAAGTAACTGTCCATTAGCAAAGAGGACCTTGGCAATAAGCCCGGTGACAGTAGGGTGGAGAAGAAGAAAAGGCATTACGTTCAACAGTCTACAACACTACATGTTGAAAACCTAAGGAAAGCCTTCTTAAAATAGTTTCTTTGAGCCGAAATTCATAAGTCGATGTGAGCACAAAAAGTAATATAAAATATTGCGTCTTTACAGTTTTATTGGAGTTAGCTAGTGTAATCCATACTAAATTAAGTAATCCTTCATAAGATATTTAGATTCTTCTTTTGTTTTCTTAAAATAGTTATTTAGCTTACATTTCTATGGGCTTTTCAATTGATGTCAAATAGTTCGTGTGTGTTAGTTATATAGATTTCAACACAAAGTTTCTGTACCTTTGATTTTAAAGCCATTATAAAGATTTCGAGAAAGTTTTATATACTATAAGCGCGTACAAAAATAGTGTGCACATAAGATAATGATTCAGATATAAAACATGACATTATAAAGGAGTGGTAATTGAATGTTCCATATTTTATCATTGTAAATGACAGAACATCTATGAGTGTGCCGATGACTCGTTATTATCTATAGTTAGTTTAATGTTTTTGTTCTATACTTCAGTAAATAGATAGAACAGCTTTATAGGTTCAACTGTTTCCAATAAAACCGTGTGTCGATGTCGTTAAAGAAACAATAAACCTTGTCTCCCAGTCAGTTTGCAGTCTTCTCGGGTTTTATTAACATTTACCGGTGCCACGATACCTCTTAATAAACCTAGTTCGAGAAATGCGTAAAACCAAACTATTGTCATCGCGAGAAATCACGACAATATGAGCTTTATGCCGTCGGGATAGGGAGAGAAAAGAAAACAACATCATACTTAAAGGTAGCAGTAAACATTTGATGACGCTGACTCTCTGCACGAAATTAAAATATTACCAGTAAAACAACGTCCTTTCAATTTGACGCGCAATTGTTACTATTAAGGTTTATTTATCTCGGTTAGAGCCATCGTCGCCGCGAAATTGGTGTTGTTAATTACAAGAAGTGCTCCAAAGTAAATTGTTTTGAGCACAAGGATAGACTACCCTTCTACGAACTGCTTAAATATCTGTATCGTTTGTATGTCTTAATTTGTGGTCCGTAATAAAATTCTTCATCCAACCGCACAATTATGGACCACATGTTGAGATAAGAACAAAGATTGTGGTACTACTGTTCGGTAGCCCGAGTCGACCCCCATGATGCATCAGAAACCACAAACAAGACTATTCAGGTCAAAAACATGCCTCCGAACGGCGAAGCTTTGTCTTCAGACGAAAGTACATTTAAGTGAAGTTCATTGTTGCAAACCAAACTATGATGCTACCGGTGGGTGGTGGGCCATTCTACTGTGTGGTTGTACTTACCTGATGACAGATCTACAACGTTATTGATTGCTTCCTTGACAAATATGTGATTGTTAACTCTTGAGGTGTTTGCGTGTTGGAGTTACTCGGAAAAACAATAGGTGTTTGGTTTCTGGTATTATTTTTGCTCGTACATTGCAAATTTTACACACAATTTGAAAAAGAAAAGACATAGGTATTCTTATAAAAAGCTAATATTATTAGTTTTCCCAATTCCTAAAATTATAATTACAGAGCTCCACATCCGTGATATTTTTAGATACCTATCTAATTGATGACCAAGATATTACACTAAGATACCAAAATAGAATCAGAAGACTTTAGCTAACGAGAGTTTTGAAAGTCTTGCATTATTTGAACTTATCACATTAATCACGACTACAATACAAATTTTCCAAGTCTAAAACATTAATGAATACCTTAAATCTTTAATAGTAGGTAGGTACATAAGTTTCGACTTCCTACCTTGAACCACCCAAGTTCTGCCACACACAAGCAGTGGGCGTAACTACTTTGTCACCTCGTGAATGAGTTCAGATACCATCAAAGGTATTATGTATCTGTATAAAAGGACTGGCCGCCTAATTCGTGGCTAATACATCAAATACTGGCTGAAGAGAATGAAGATTGTTCGATTTTTGAAAAAGCCGCTACAGTTATTGACATTTATGCTGGTGTCATTGTGTGTGGCGTCAGGGACGTGAATGGAGCCGGGGTGCGTCGTAATAGGTGTGAAGTGTCGTACTATTGTTGTCTGTTTTTCAAGACAGGTATTCGAGATGCGCGAATAATGTGCGATGTGTGACGTCGGTTGTGGGATCTGAACGAAGCAAGTTGTATAAAAGTAATCATATTATCTCTTGTTTGTATCTGTGTATTGGGTTTAGTTTTCTACGTACCATAAGTAACTATTCTATTTGTAGTATTCAATTTTATACTTTCTAAGCCTAAACTATTGAAACAGTCGCATAAAAAAGCAAGCCTTGACACAATAACACGCAAAATACTATTTACTAATTTCGTTTATCGACTTAAGTTCTTAAAAAAAACTAGGTATAATGGTTTTGTTGATACTGGCAGCTACAATAATTTAAGACAACATTACGGCTGAAACAAATGGCATGGAATTTTGTTCATGTTCGTATGGGTCGGAATGTTTTCGACACATTTCGCAGTGTCACTAACACCGAATTCTTTACATAGCAAGATGTCCAATTTGTATCTCTAAGGATGAGGCTACATTAGACCGCGACGCGACCTGCGACACATGAGCGATTAAAACAAATAAATGAATGCTCATATATATACAGGCTCATATATATAGGCTACACCGTTCATCAAATATTACTAGCGATCTTTGATTTCTATATGCAATAGGAACAACATTATTGTAATCACGGCATCGGCTACAACAATACATCAGCGAAATTGAAGCGAATTTATTAGAACATTTCTCACTTGCACGACTAGTTCAATAGTGCTACTAAATATGCGTGTGGCTACATTATGCGTATAGTAAACCGCGAAGGATGATGTGTAATGTAGCCACGCCGAATATACGCCGGATTTTCGCAGATAATGTAGTCATAACATGTTTATCTCGTTTCGCTCTTCCAGTCGCATTGCAAATCGCTGCCTACTGTAGCCTCAGCCTTAGACCCATGTCGATGTTCCAAGAATAAAGAACAAATGTCATTGAAAACCGTTTTATCAAGAATAGAGTACCTATTCCCATCCTTCCTTATTTTCTGAAGGAATTTTCTAATAAGTTGTACGTAATTTTGTTATTTGATGACTGCGTGTTATACGTTGCACCATGTAAAACGTTATTGAGTATCTCATAATTTGGAGATATGTAAATATCGTCGCTGAAGTCCGTTAAACCATAATTGCTTTTCATGGAAAATTCTTTGAGAGTAATTACCTCTAGCACTTCGGCGTTGTTAGGATAGAGTATGTTTATATGAGTAATAAAGTGAAGTGACGACTACTATGCAAATGTTCGATGACCATGTAAAGGGCTCTGGGAGTCGAAACGGGAATTGTTATTGAAATGTATTTATTTGTGGTCTCCCTTTAGAATTTCCTTACAATTTATACCGTTTGGTTTGGATGTGATGCGAGATGCTCTTTCTAAGTTATTCTAACCAAGAGGGATGGTAGACCACACATATTTACCTGTTGAAATTTAGGTCCTATACATAATATAATACATAATAAGCCCACAAGCCTTTAATAATACACGTTGAAAGTGTCATTGAGTCTTCTTAGAAATGCCTATGAGAATCACTAATAATTACAGTTTAGGCATTTAAAAACCTTTTCTACCTCTATGAATTTATCTAGTACCACGCGTGGGTTAAGAAACTTCTACGGCTGCCAAATACTACGTTTTATTGCAAGCAAAAGTTTAATTCAAAAATAAAATACCTAAACATGGAGCATAGAAATCTGAAGTCTATTTACAGCTAGTCATTTTGCACTTCGACTTATATTTAAAGGAAATGAGTTTCTGTCGCGCATGTTGAACGCTGAAACTTACATCTTTTCAACTTTTTCACATAGATTGCAAATAGCAATTCCATTTGCAGTTTTGTGGCACAATCTAGCAATTGAATGTTTCTTAGAAATGTTAAATAGAAACGGATGTTTTCCATTTCCTACTGGTATATTTATGTTTTGTAAAGTTAGCGTTAGCTACTAGTATTGTGACCAGCATTGTTAGTGGTACTAAGAGCAACGGTACACTGAGCCATGCATAATAAGTGTTGTGTGACCCGCAGAGATGTTTCACTGAACATTAATACAAGCTTTGAAGAGATACAGGCGTTTAATCGATGATCCTATTAATTAATTACTTTTACTTTAACATACAACGGCACAACGACAAATCTGCCAATTACATTAGCTTAAGATATACAAAACATTCATACTCTCATCTCACAGAACTCCAGACATACAGACATTAATGTAGGTACTGAGTGTAGATGGTGTGTTGTCAGTTGTAATGGATACTGTAGGTACCATTCAATTTACCAAATCCCAAGATTGTGAGGTTTGATGGTGACATAAAGATAATCGTTGGGTGGAAATGGTTCAATAAACTTTGGGAGGATGATAATATTACGCATGGGATATTTCCAGAGTGTCACAACATGCTTTAAAACGATGCTCATGATGGTGATTATGAAGCCCTAAATTGTGCAAGAGAGAAAGTTGTTGAAAACATCCTGTTATACCTACCTACATAAAATCTCGTCATGTAACCGAACTCTATCAAACGAAAGTTTTGAAAGGATGTATAGTGACACGTGTCCAAACTCAATTTTCTATTCCACGAACTGCAGCAGAAAACTGTAGGCAAACAAAATAAAAATGTTTGTAATACTAAAATAACTTCTAGCTGCGCCGCTTTATCCCATTGTACTACTCCACACATTCCGCTTAACTTTGTTTCATACACCATTGACGCGGTATCCGAACTAAATCCCTACAACCGTCGGGAACAATCGTCTTCTCACCCAATACCCTACTTTGCCAATGTCAATGCCAAGAGAGCTGTGTCGTCGGGAAAATCACTTAAACAACAAATTGGGGGAGGAAATTTACCCTCATCACGTTGTGTGTGAGGGTAAAAGCTGCGGTAATTCAGTTGTGTGTCTAATGTTTGATGTTCAGGGCAATCAACTTCGTTCAATTTGAGATTTTGGAAGAGTTAATGTGTTATTGTCATTTAATTTTGCGTTTCGGATTTAACTACAAATGAAAAGAAAACAAATTCTCTTGGAGTATTTATTTCTAAATACACCATTTTATTTTCATCCTCGATTAAATTCTGTAATCGAGTCTCGCTTTAAAACATTTAAAAGTTAGTCGATGTACAAACTCAATAAATCTTGCTTTGCAGTTTGTTGCGCAAAATGTTGGCAACAGTTTCAACTTTGTTGCACTAAATCCCCCGTTATTTTTGAATAACATTCTTATTGTTGTCGGTAGCGTTCGTGAAAAAATATAATGAAATCAAAATGGCGTCATCAGTAATATAGGGGTGTATAAAATAATCAGGGCAGTAATGGTAGTCGTTTATTTACTTTTTGCGATTTATATTTAGCTGGGGTGATGTCGGGGTGGTTCGGAATTTATTCGACGGGGTTTTGTAATGGTAACGTCGTTCGGTTATGCCTCGTTGAGTAGGGGATGTTATTGTTCAGGGATCCCTGACTGGCTTTCACGCGGGGAATTTCACCCCGATGTTTGTTGAGAAGTTTTAAATTATAAGAGCAATTTATCACTTGGCTTGGAGCTGCCGGCCGTTAGAGCAACAAGAGGTTTAAAAACTGTCAGAGAATATTACACAGATAGTTTGTTACTATTATGTTTACATATGTTATTATCTATCTATGAATTTCGGAGCAATATTCTCAGATCCCTAGCAAACTTAAGGCGCAGTTACGTAAGCAGTATTTTGCAGAAGTGTTTCGTGAGATATAACACTGGCTTTGCTGGCTCTGGTAACTTAGCTTGCCACATTTTCATAATTTTCCAGGACATTGTTGCCAAGACTTGGAAGTTTTGAAGTCCTAACAGTTTTGCTAAAGTTTGTTTAATGTACAAAACTACTGTAACTACCGTAGTTTATGTTTGTTATGAACATTTCTCGTATTTCAGGACTTACTACTTATTTTATCGAATTCGGTTTCAGCGTTAAATATTTACAAATTACTATTTAAGATACAATTATAGAATCGCATCATATAAAGTAATTTTCAACACACTTGCTCGTAAAGTGACTCTTATTGAACCGCTTTTAGGTTCATAATGCAGTGTATTAAACACGCGTGCTTTTTCTTTATTATAACGCACTAGTGCTGTAATGCCACAGATAACTATTTACTAGTCGGAGTACCTATACCACTCCTATGACATAGCAGTATGGAGTTAGTAAGTACTATCATGGCAGCATGGAATTTGTAATTAGTAAAAATTTACTTTGGTGAAACTTTTATTTGTTTTTGTAAAAAGAAATACCATAGGCAAACCGGGGCGTTTAGTTATGGTAAAAAAAAAAGTAGTCTGACCATAAGTTCTGTCAAAAATGAAAATGCTTTTATTTTTTTATGGAGTAATGTAATCTTAATAAAACTTCTATGTACATATTTATTGAAACCGGACTATATTATATCACCCGAGCAGAGATGTGCGGTTTTTTTAATGTCATTAAAGAATTCATGCATTCTTTATTATATAAATTCATTATTGTATAAATAAATAAAAAATGATAAATTAATATGATATTTCATCAAATTATGTATTTTTCACTACATTAACCTTAATTTGCGTATTCAAAACATTATTTTGTGCTTACTTATTATATTTTACATACCTATAGGCTGTTCAGCGGTTTTGCCAGTGCCTTTATTAACATTTTCGCGGGCATCGCTAGCGGAAAAAAACAAAACTAGCGCGCCATTTTCCATAGATATTTGTTATCGTTTTTGTTGTGTGGTTATAATTATTATCAAAAATACGAAATAAGTATTGTCACCAACCGACGTAAAAGAGTTTTTAAAAGAAGCTCCGGATAGTCAGTACCTGGCAACAAAGGTCAGTTGAACTTTATAAATCTAAATGTATCATCTCTTTCTATAAAGTCACGTTATTGTAGCCTAGATTATTACAACAATTCTGTTTTTTCCTCGCAAGTGTGTTGAAAAACGTCGTATGAAACGCGTGTGCGTTGATCATTACACTCTCGGCTACCTTATCGCGCTCGCCTGCGGCTCGCGCGAACAATACCGTCTCGAGTGTAATGACCAACACCGCAAACTTGTATCATAATGTACTATTGTAAATATTTAACCAATAATAATTATTTTGTTAATTTATGCACAATTTAAGGGTTTGCCTATTCTGCAGATTTAATTCTAAAACTGCAAACGGAAACGATAATTACAAGCATAAGTTTGTTTAAATATAATTTTGTTAATTTTCCTTTGCACAGCTAACAGTAACTTGGCCTCATTTAATTTTATATCTCTCTGTTTAGCTTTGTGAAATCGCGCTTCGAGTCCTAAATTCAAGTGAGAAGCAGTGACATTAACGTCAACAGAATGTCCGTGAGAGAACTGAAGGTTCCATTATTTTCGTTACGGAATTGTTAGCTGATCAAAATGTTGTCTTGGCACTAATTGATTCACATACAAAGTATGTGAAAATATTTGAGAAAGTTTTACTGACAGCATTTTCGTCACGCCGAGCTCGATGTGAAAGAATTCGTTCGTTTACTTTTATGAATGAAACGTATATATTGATTCAATAACGGCTAACGATAGTGGCTGTAGTTAAATGAACGTTGTCAATAAAACAATACAATGGAATGGGCGGCCGGTGCATTCCCACAATCACACCACGCTATTAGGTATGGTTTAGCAACAGTGATAATAAAAATTGACATTAACGATGAACGCATACATAAATATGAATTATTCAACGTCTTCATGCTTGTATTTTATATGACTAAACGATGCATGAAATTATCGAAAGCTCCGAAGTTTGTGTTACATTATTTTAATTATAATCATCACAAAAGTAACGCGTTGCCTGTGAAACCCTTCTGGACTATAATGTTGAATTTGCAAAATGTTAAATTTGCAAAATGTTGAATCCCAAAATGTTGAGTTTGTAAAAAGTTATTTTATCGAGAATATTCTATTGTAGTCCAGAAGAAGAAAACTTTTGAGATTTCAGCTATAACAAAAGTTTGTGTTATTTAAACTGAAAAGTTATTAAAGTAGCAGTTAGCTTCTAATAGATCTAACCATTAACGAATTACCAATAGACTCTCTCTTAAGAATCGAATTAATTAGGGCCACCAGACATAATTTAAAGTTAGACAAACCCTGAATCTATTCTTAATTCTAACATCGCAATATTGAAATATATAAGTCCTTTTTAATTTGGTATAAACTTATACTAGAACAAAGCTTTGACTTCATAAAATTATTAATAAGTTAAGCTTCTGGAATAAATAACTGAAATTAATGTTAACTTTACAAATTAAATATCTCTATGAAATTTAAAGGTTAATTGATATTTAAACAACCCGTGTGCAATCAGAATTACATTTGCAAAGGTATATTTACAAAAATAATATGTGAATGCAAGTGAAAATTGCAATCATACTCACCTGTATATTGAAGACACAAAATACCAAGTTATGTATATATTCAAATAGGTGTAATGTTCATACAACATTGTCGTCCATAAAATATTTCATTTTGATTGTAAAACCAAAATACGTTTAGCTTCTGACTGTACCTACTTATAATAATGTTACATAGGTTAGATGCATAATAACTCGTTTATATGGAGTGTGTGCAGCATATCATATTACATATGCTCTCAAACATGTATTTATTACCTACTAGCAAGCATATTAATAGTCTACTTTGGTGTCTAGGTAGGTAACCAAGACTATATAAATATGTAGTATCACCACGGTTAGCAAAAAGGATGTTGATCACAGATCATAATTATTATTATTTAACTTTAAGACAGCGACGGTAATGAAACAATTTACAAAGGTAGGTGATACTATTTAAGAGTTTCTTAATATAAAGCTTGAATTTCTAAGAATGGTTAACTTTTAGCCCACGTTAGTAGCGAAACCAAACCAACTAAAAAGTTTCCTCAAGTTTAAAACAACGAAAAATTTTCTTGTATGTAACTAAAAAACAAACATTCGAATCCAAGACCCTTTTTAATAAACACGTGTATATTTCTAAACTAATCGACCTCACGTTTCTAAGCCTTATGTACAAATTTTCCTTCACTTAACCCTCAGTGGCGTTACATTTTAATGAATTAGAAACAATTTTTCGCAAATTAATTATACGCCCCCTTCACCTTGAAGGTTACGAAAATAAACGGTCTCAGAAGTTTCCTCAAGTTTCAAACTCTTATAGGCATTTCTGTTACCCGCAGAATTTGAGACACGCAATTTAGTAATTGATATCACTTGTATGGTTTTGTCTTCAAGGGAGTTTCAGATGAGTTTGTTCTTAGTTTAATGAATTTCAGACATAATTCAGTTGTCTCTAAAAAATCTACAATTTAGAACTTCCCACAAATTTTAGACAGAAATAAATCAAAAGAAATACTAATTATAATCTACATTGTAATAATTTGTTACCAACATTGAAATACAAATTTACGTAAATATGTAATTGCCAACATTACCTACTCAAGCTTAAGTTTTAATTCAACCAATGCAGGTAGAAGAGGATTTCCACATAAGTCACATAGACGTAATTTAATCAACGCTTTGCTGCTGACTTAATTAACTACAGATGCTAGTCAACAAGAAAACTAAATTAATTAAGATGCATTGATTAAAAATGTTCCTTTCATAATTTAATATTTAATTATTTCTGAGCATGGATTAGTTTCATAAAATATGACAGAGGTTTTTTGTAGCATGCGCCTTATGGTGACTTGATGTTCACCGTATTGTTATATTATTTTAGGTACAACCTGTAGTAAGTTAAATATAAGTAGATAAAGAAAATTTTGAGGCATTCCATCTTTGCCAGTCGGGGAAGCGACGAATGTTCAAGTATCTCGCGACTTAATGGTAGTAGTAGGAACAGTGTGGTTTTAGTTGGTAGGACTCCGACATAACCCGCCGTCCTCCCCAGACGGAGGGTATCCATGAGGATTTCCCCACGGAAACAAAAGGCATTCCTTCTTAACATAATATGAAACATTCTTGTTAAGTTAAAGACACTATTTTTTTAAGGATTTGTTGAATAGCATGTTTAGATTTCAATATTTATTCAGTGTTCAGGATTTAATTTAAGATAACCACGGAAAGCTAGAGTAGATACTGTTAATCTTATTCGTTGCCAAAACCACAAGCCACACAATTCCACGATAATAACGTAGGTCGTATGTTTTAAGTTAGAACTTAAGCGTATGCTAGCTTATGCTAATATAACTGTGACGGCTGCCAGTCCTGACTGACTTATTAACTAGGTATACTAAGTTATGACATATATCTAAATATAAATCACGCATAATGAGATTATTGTGACTAGAATAGAATTGAACTGGTAAGCCGCTCACGAATTTTCATTTTGTGTATTATCTGAGAATGAATATGAGATTATAATATATTTCATGAAGTATATAATAATATTTCCGTGCCCACTTTGTAGTTCTAGGGTGTTTAGATCCAGAAAACATTTTATTATATGTGCTCATACGTCGCTTCGGATCGTTTCGGTGATTTAAAATTGTGCTTTCAAAAGGTATAGTACGCCATATCCGTTTTCCTCAACGATAATGAGGGGAAATGTGGAAAGGTGACTTAGTAAGTACATACATAAAATACCTAATTTTATTATATTTCACAAACATCTGACACAGTTTCCACACACTGTACTGGGAACGAAAACTCGATAGAGCGTGGAAAAGCTGAACATAATTAAAATTAATAAACTTGACGGTAGTTCACAGTAAGTATTTTAAGCGTACGTCCCACCTGCTAATATATTTCACGAACTTATGTTCCTTTAAGCCGTGTCAAATTAACATAAGGGATGAATTTTCACGCAAATGTTACGCATACCGGCGTGTACGCTGTACGTACTTGAAGAACGTGGAACAAGCATGGTTACAGAAGCTAATTTCAAACGAATTTAATTTGTTTCCTTGCACTTGTTAAATTAAATTTTACAAACATGACAACTTGTAACTATGTACCTAACGGTAAAATACCAAATGTTAATAACTTGTAACCCAAATCAGAAAAATGTTGCTGAAATTATATTACCGCAACAAGTGCATTTTGTAATACTAAGTAAACAATTTGTAAGTATTAACATGCACGCGTTATTTCATTAGGCATACTTTCAGTTGGCGCGGCGCGGCGTGCAGCTGCGCATTACATGATAGAACTACATACGGGCCACGCGTAAAATCAAATGTATAATGCTAAGATACGTGTAAAATTAAGTGTTAAAAATGAGTGTACAAATGCTGATTAGATCCAGGTATTTAGTGGCTGTGGTGTACGATTGAGTGGTCACATCTCCTCATAGAGCACGGCCGACACGCTTCTGACACGCCGTCATATCACAATGCCATGCCTCGTTTGTTCCATTGTGATACCCGTTGAATTCATGTCATATGCCTAATTATATTACACTAATTTTAAGTGTGCTCAATCGATAGTCTCGCCTTTAACCGGATTGGAACAAACATCTTTATAAGGCGGTACACGACATTTTTTTTTGTAGATCCAAGTTATTCGTCGAATATCTTTGTGTATTGTTTCGTGCGGGTGCGACCTTGTCTGGACAATGATGGATCTCGGTGCTCGCTGTGCTTCATTATAACTAAGAATTGACATTTAAAGAGGCCTTACGCCTTTGTTACTACGAGACTACTAGTATTACACATGGGAATCACCAATCAAACTTTGACGTTTCTGAGATCGTCGAAGTGGGAGCAATCAGTCTTTCTTCATTTGAGAACGCTCAATATATTGTGGCTCGTCAATCATGCGGACTGGCTCCTGATGCTGACTATTTCTCGTTTTTATTTAAATACTGGAAATAAATTAAAATTCTGCATATTTGTTACGTTGAAGGATAACATTTGCAAAGTAGAAGTTATCGCTCAAGTAGGTATTGTTTGATTTTATTTCTGGCGAAGTTTGTAAGGAACATGGATATTTACACTTCGTTTTGTATATTCCAGGTTGAATGTAAATAACCTTACTATCTGGTCGCTGACTTGGCTTAGCAAGTAATAAACACTTTTGTCTACAGAAGGGATTTCGCCATAGTTCGTGACGTTCATAAGAAGATAAAGCCTCATTTGTATAGGACTCGACAAAGGTACGTTGCCTTTGATTCGCTTTGTTCTGGATATCCTTTAAGATCCAGGATTATACGGGAGACAATATTATGTTTACAAGACCGATTAAGTTAAATTTAATTTAAGTTACTTATTCAACATTCTTTTTTATGTTTTAAAAACTGCGATGATAATAGAATTAGAAAAAAAGTTATTTTCAAGAAAATTACGTCAGTTAAACTGGCAAACCTGAACGTATAATAAAGACCAACGCAACCAATATATCAGGATCATCAACGTCGTGACATAACAATAAAGAATTGAACGTAAAAATTAATTATTCGCTATCGGCACGCTATTCTAATAATCATAAATAACTACTGCAATCGGATCAAACGCGGTGGGTCCGTTTTGCTGACGAACAATGTGCGAAACATTAAAAATATCAACAAAGGAACTTTTGACTTTCATAGTACATACACCGAGACAAATTAATGAGATGAATGAGAAACACTAGTTTACCCGACTGTCAACCCTAATTTATTAACAGTAAGGTCCACAATTTTTGCCATAGAAAGCAAAGACTACGTGGTTTATAGCTGTCGCTCGCGCCAGCTGGCGTACCGTGGAAAATCGATTTTCACGTGAGACCGACGGATGTCGCATCTGCGCGCGACTGTACGGCCGCCGCTTGTCTGCACCCAAAATACGCGGCGATCTGTGAAGGGAAATCATGTGAGAGCGACATTAAAAGCATACAGATATTTACGTACACACAATGGAGTAATTGGCTTTAATCGATACACGCAGGGTGCTTGCTAACTCCGGTTAGAGGTAAAATCATGAAGTCGTATTGCGTGCCTAGAATTAGTCGCGGCGGGTCAACGAACTTGCGACTTTAAAAATTTAACCTGTGTACCAGATATCCATTATTTTTATATCAAAAGATGTCTATTGTATCTAAAAATGTCAATTAAAATAGTTCAGTTTACAGTCGTATTTTCGGTCGTGGGAAATAAGGAAGCCGTTCCGTTTGATCACTCAAACGTCAAATTATTGACGGGCGAACTAATAACAAAAAGCAAACAAGTAATTATCCAAAACGAGCGCAGGACCACACAGGGACAGAAACATGGGCGAAATTCACGAAAGCTATCACCGTTACAAATCGTTTTAACGCAAACGTATAATCGGTCGTGAGCCGTTCTATTTGTTTTAAGTTGGCCGTAACCGGGATTTGGAATAAAAACATCAAAGGGGGGTGCGTAAGAGCAAACCCGAAGGAGTAATTATGATTTGTCTCGGTTAAGCGGAAATAGTTTGTGTCGCTATTAATCGCGCTTGTATTCCGGGAACGTCGAGCATGCGCGCGGCCGTCTCGGCGCGGAGGTCCTGCGCCCGCGCAGACTCTCCGGCTGCTTGCCGACAAAACGCTGCTATATGCTAACAATGTAGGATTACCGTTACATAACATAATTACGTGTACCACAGTTTCGCAATAGTAGCCACCATTGCATTTGATTACACCGTCTTATGTAAACTGCGCAGATTTATTTTATTTAAGTAAATACTCATGGAAGCAAGACGAATTTACCTTAACGTGATGAAATCAGCAGATATCTTATTGGTACCTATTCTTTTTGAGGATACCGGTACAGTGAGATGTCACAATTATTTTTGAAGTTGAGCAATTATGTATTACGTCTTCCAATGATGGTTACGTATGTACAAATAATAATGAAGTATCAGCCAGAGCTTTCTAGACTCAGCTGTTTCCCAATATTTTACTTGACTTTTACATTAATGAGCAATGATATTGTTTTGTCATTTCATCGGTAAGTTGCAAAATTCGACAAGTTATTTTTTTTTTTTTTTTTTTTTTTTTTTTTTTTTTAATTTTTTTTAATTTAATTTATAAAAATAATTAATTAATATAATATAATTATATATATAATTAATAAAAAAATATATAAATATAATTAATAAAAAAAAATTAATTAAATTTTAAATGTGTGGTTTTACCCACACATTTAAAATTTAATTAAATCTAAGAAAACAGCGGGAAAGCTTTACTAAATGTTCTAGATATACTTCAGTTGCTTCGTAAACTAGGTTCCTCACAACTTTGTTCACTTCATGCAAACCTACATAAAGTTTGTAACAAGATCCTGGCAGTTAAGGGGAAGTTTCAAGACAATGCAGTATATCATGTCACGTCAGGGGCATTTCAAGCAATAAAAGCCCCATGAAAATACCATAGGCTAAGGAAGACAACTTGGGCTTAAACGAAACTTGTTGTATGCCGACTTGCGGAGTCAACTCTACTAGTCCAATTTGCAAAAGCAGTTTGGTGTTATAATTGTGGTCAAATATTTTTAATTATAATGAATACAAATGTTTATTTATATAAACTGTCCCTTCTAAAAACAGATCTCACACAAAACAAAAACTTGCCATTTACCTTTTATTTACCTAGACCGGCGTTCGTCCCACGTAAGCGGGTGCGAGCGGGTACGGCCAGCAGAGGCCGGTGCGTGGATCACCGTGTCGCATCGCGATTTCCACGCATCCATCCGACGAGCCGGGCCTTTGTCACAAAGGAAATTAACTAGTTATACGTACCGTGTGTGTGTGCCGCTGTGTGCGTCGGTACTGTTCGCAGGGAAACATTTTAAATGTCATTATATTTAATTAAAAATGTTTTTGGTTTTATTAAAAAAAATGTCGTGGGTTCTATAAAAGTATCACGTGGGTAGTACAGGAACTGATGGACGCTACTGAAGGCGCCAATCTCGTAGCCAAATTCTGGACACGCATGACGTGGTTGTGTTGGTAGTATTAATAATTAGGCCGTTGAAGAAGTAAACTTTTTGGACACAGAGGGATGAGTAAGTAGTACAGCTTAGGTTAGCGATTTTTTTAATAAGATATTCATTCAATTAAAAGACGATGATAAGTTAATAATCATAATATTTAAAAGATAAACGATGTTTGCTATATTTAAGTAGGTGTGTCTTCTGACGCCCACTAATTGAATGGGAAGTTATATTGGCACAAATTTAAGCATGATACAAAAAGATAAATTTTATAAATAATGCATTTATGTCTGTATCGCAGATTAACAGTGTCCACGATATTTTTTAAAAATAAAATTAAAATTAAAATATTGTAACGCTATTTTCTTGCTGTCGGTACCTAAGCAGTAATCAAACGTCAGTGTGCCAATGAAGGAAGGGCTATTGTTATAAAGTTGAATGAAAACTTCTATTTAAGAAGACTTGGTGCTTTTTATACATTTTTGAAATTATTTTCAGCAGATGTTCTGGCTTGATGGATCACATTCACGAGACTAAAGACCATTATTTCTAGGGAACTGTGAAATTGTCTTTTATGGGCGTCGGCAAGAGCTGTCGGGTATACCATCAAAGTTTTATAATCACTCTTGTAATTATCACAGAGTACGTGTCTATTCATTGGATGCGAAGTTCATTATGTCGCAGAATACCTACCTTTTGATTACTTTCATAAATTAATTAACCTTCGTTTGTGTTCAGTATTTAAATTTTTAATTCGATAACTATGTCAACGTTTAGCATTGTTTTTCTAAAAAGTTAATTCTAATGACTTAATTGGTAGTATTTAAACTAATTTAATATAACAGCGCTAGGCGGAAAACAAACATCTAACCATTGTTAGCAAAGTAGAAAAAAATTGCAACTCTATTAATCTTTGTGTCTGAGGTTCTGTACAACGCACATCCTGAATCGTTATTCCGTACATGAAACGATTTAATTGGAATCCATGTGTATTAGCCAATATAATTATGGTATTTAATAAACCTACAAAAATATTGAATTGTACCTAAATAGCAAAATCATGACGCGGAAATAGTTTTTATTTTCGCAATCAACGCGTGGAACCCTAAAGATGGACGTAGGATGTCTTATTGGCCAAAAATGATTGTTAATAATATTCTATTCGGTGGATCTATCGTTTTTCGAAACCGTGGGAAAGGTTCGTTGTTTATTTTTGTATGTTTCTGACAAATGACTGTTTTTTCTCTTTTGCAAATTACTGCTTCGGCTGACAGAGCAATCGGTTCTGCGATTCACGATCGTCGAAGATTATAAAATCGGTAGTAAAAAAATAATTACTAGCTTTGGATTTCGTATTTCGAGTAAGTAGTGCATATCATTTGCCAAATAGTTCTGTATGCAAAGATGAAACTTGCTCATTCACAGGCGACCCATAACATTTGGCAACTTTTATTTAACGCTTGTTTGCGATAAATGACATTTTAGAATTAAATATTGAAGCAATAATGGTGAATACTATCTATTTATTCTTTGTTGATATTGTTGAATTTTTTTTGGTCTAATAGTTGCATTGTATTTCTGCTTTTCATTTGAATACGGGTCAATGAACTCGCACACTGCAATCGAACTGTTTTATAAAATAACAATAAGCATTATTTATAATGTCTGTTCAAAATGCAATACATATTAGAAACAAATCAAACAAGAATTTTGCTAACATTCGTATTGG
Organism: Eupsilia transversa; assembly: GCA_914767815.1. Taxonomy (NCBI): domain Eukaryota; kingdom Metazoa; phylum Arthropoda; class Insecta; order Lepidoptera; family Noctuidae; genus Eupsilia; species Eupsilia transversa. The sequence goes on along the minus strand of OU611890.1, from coordinate 7,284,456 downwards.
ATTATTACACAAAATTTAATAAACTGCTGAATTTACTTTACTAATTAAATCAACGTTTTATTAACTGTTGAGCCAATCGTACAAACTGGGCTTTATTACCAAACTTCGGACTTTAATAAAATGAAAACGAAACGTTGCTGCTGAAATATTTTTCCCGATAAAATTGTTAGCATAGTTTCATCACCCCTGAAGCGTATATTCGTATGAATCGTAAAACTGTAAAACATTTTTTTTTAGTTTTGAAAAATTGATATTCGTAGCACGGATTGTTTCCCATGAGTAGATAATTAGATATGGATTCGATCCTTATAATATGATAAATAATAATAGTTCCATCGATTCATCATGCCCTAGTATCCTACCTGAAAATCTTTAACATTCATACTGACAATTTCATTGGTTAAGTGGTAACCGAACTTCGAGTTTCGACAAATCTAATTAAAGGTGCTAACTTGTTTTATTTGCCGCTAAACTCAAACAACCCTTTATTTGCACTTTTTCGTTAAAAGTTTAAGACAAATAATTAAATGTCGCAGTCCAGTAAATATGCTAATTTATTTCAGGCGTCGATTGCAAGCTGAAGTGTCATTGCACCCGTTTTTCATAATAACCTTAACTAATGATGATCGCTGATCTTTTGTTTCTAAATAAAGAAGTTGCTAGAAAAACCATTGTGGCTTGTTTTTTTTATATACTAGGTGTGTCCGCTACTTCGTCAGCGTGGAAGTCAAAAATACTTATAAAGCTTTCGTTATAAAGTAGTTTCTCCTTGAATAAAGTTATTTCGAACCACTTAATTTACAGTGTAGTTTATTTACGAGCATATTGCCAATATCTAATATACACACAACCAATTTCCAAGAGTGGAAAATGTCAAGTAAGAATAAATACTGCAATATGTCTGTAGGTTTTCTTTTCAATCTCAGTATTGCAAAATTTGAATAGACCGTGTATTGGAAATATTCAATAAAAGTTTATTTATTGGACATCCAGTAACGTATTCAAGCTTCTCTGTAACGTGTATATTGCGGAGCTCTGCGAACTGCGGCTCCTAACAGACTTACTAATCATATGCAAAATACTCGCGTTCATTTCATCTCGACGTTTACTTTAAATATATTGGCGAGTTTATGCGTTGCTCGGGTGGTCTGACGTGGATGTGCCCTTTGTAACGCGCCCAAATATCCACGAATAGGTGAAACAAATTTGTAAGCAGTCCCTCAGTGCGTTATTGGGCACTGTTCGCTTGAAGTCAGTCAGGACATTGGTAAGAAAAGGTAACAATGCATCTATAAAACTTATCGCCTCTCCGCGCGCTTGTTTGTGCAGGAAGAATGTTGCGTCAGGAATTTATGTAAAACGCCTTTGGGTGTTGATGTGTAAGAGCTTAAAGGTAGAAAGGATATAAGTGCCTTTGTGGCTGATGTGTGTTTTCTCTAAGTAGGTAAACGTTTCTTTGTAATGAGCTGTTCGCATAAGCTTATGTTTTGACAGCATTTGGACATGGAATGTCTTCAGCCGTTTTCCCTCGAATATAAACATAAATCCTCAAAGTGGTGTGTCCGATACCGTGATGAATATTCACTTAAGCACCGGATCGTGTCATCGCGGGCCTCGTGACAAAGCTAAAGTGAATATAATAATGTAATTGAAGGTAATAAGCTGTTATTTACTCCACGCCCGTCTTTTACCGGTTACGTGATGTATCCTGGCGGCTCATAACGGTAAACCAAACTTTCAACAAGTCTAAGCTATGTAGGTGTATCATTTATTATAATAAACATTAAATGTTTCTGTTGATTACCTGGTTTTTCTTGTCATGCATGTGCAACGACATGGGTTATATAAGCCACAATATAAATTTTACTGAAAGTCGTTCTTTCGGTGTACTTAAAGGCCACATTCATTATCAAAGCGTATAGTCATGAGCATTCAGTACAAATGTATGAAAATAATATACGCTTGATGTGAACGCGGCCTTATGAGGATATTTCAAGATTTGTTGTGTAACTAATAACTCCTTATTATTCTGTTCACCAAGTGATGATACCTTCTAGACTGAGTAGCTAAGCTTCGTCACCACATAACTGGATCGATAAATAAAACAGCAATACGAAAATCACAACATAAAAAACCCATAGAAAAATAATGAAAATAACATTCCCACGACTCAATTAAAATCTCCAATACACATACAGTAGGAATACCAAGAACTGTCTGTGTCTCTCTTATAACTAATTTTCTCTGACCTCAACAATCTCCGATATATCCTCGGTACATCCTCGGTAAGTCTTCAATGTCTGTCGCTTGTCACTCGACGCCCTGAGGCCTCGCTCCACAAGTGGGTCAAGGTACATCCTTCGACTTTTTATATTATAAGCGCCCTTCGAGTGAATTTAATTATGAAAATGTGCTCATAATGTATTGAGTAGTGACTGGGCTTATTAAATACGGAGAAATGGTAAAGAAGATTATTGGTATAAAACATTTTTTTACTATACTTTTTTGTAAAAGTGGAAAGCGAGTTTCAAATCTTTATAAAGTCGGTAATTTGAAGCTGGGGATGATAATTAAATTACCTAATGATAATCATTTCAAAGTCAAATCAAAATTAAAACTCAAATCTCAAAAAAAGTCCTATGGAGAAGAACGGGCAAGAAACTCCATGGACACTGTCATAAATGAAAATATTCTTAAAAAAATATTAGTTAAATCATTCAAGTGAAATGGGAACATTACCTGTCAATTTCTAAAAAGCGCTTCAAAGGATGAAAATAACAATTCTGTAGAAATGTATTTTAATAAAGCTTTTTACATCGCCATTTTCCGAGTATTTTGCGTTTTGTGTACTGACTTCTGCCCGCGACTTCGTCTGCGCGTACTTCAGAATTGGGTCCAGAAGAAATGAAAAATGCAGAAAGACATAGGTATAGCGTTGCCGCAGTTTGAAAGATCTTTTTAAGAGGAATAATTCCGTAATACATTTTTTCATATATTGTATTGGTTTACGCTATGAACACCAGTAAAGCTCCCAGTCAGCATTGTTTCCGACCACTCCAACAATTATCATCACATTTCAACCAATTTACCCAAAACCTTAATGAATTATACACCTAAACCTTTCTAATGAATCACTCCGTCAATGCGTGAAATCCGTATGACAATCCGTTCGGTAGTTTTTGAGTTTATCGCGTTCAGACAGACAGACAGAGGCGGAAGGGGGATTTTATTTCATAATATCTAGTTACAGTGATTATGTATTTTACTTATACATAGTTTGATGCTGATACGTTTGTGTGCCAGCTAGACACTTACATGCTCTTTCATTATTTTATTAGCCAGAGAAATAAGTTAAGTCTCCTAGAACAGTTGATAGAATTGCTACCAATATAAAACATGCAGTTCTACTGAATTATATTTACCTTTTAATTTGAACACTGTTGATATATCCTTTAGATATCCCTCCCAAAAATTATAAGTTCAGTTTAATAAAAAAGATATCATGGCGACGCCTCTATGTCATCGGGAAGTGGTATCATAAGGGACGATTGTGACAAAGCACGCCGAATGACTTGCGATATTCGCCATTAGAATTACGAACTAGGGTTAATATAGTTAATGACAGTCTCCCATTACAAGTTGTTAGGCAAACGACACATAACGAACCGACGCCGAAACGTATTCGCCACGCTGCGTTTACGGGACCTCTGCTGTGACGTCAAACGTTTGGACCATTAGCGATAATCGGTGAGCTTAGGACGAAACGTAAGTCACAATCTCGGGAAAACAAATATTTCAGTTTCCTTGATTATCGAAAGACCTTATTAGAACTCTTGTCACTGGATATTGGAGGAATGGGGTATTGGCGTTGTTTTTTTATTAAGGCGCTATGAATCACGCGTCTTTTCTCATTTTTTTCTCAGATTCGAGCAAATAATTCTTCATTATTCTTATTTTTTTTTTGTTCTTCTTCTTTAATTATAATAAGCAATTATAATTTAGGTAGCTAGATAATTTTCTGGGGCCTAAGTACCTATACTAATTTATAAACGTTACAATGGTCTCTCAATGGTGAGTTTTTGACAGATTTGCCATACAAAAACTGTCAAAAACTCACCATCGAGATACCATTGTAACGTTTAAAAATTAGTAGACTTAGGCCCCTCGCACAGAGCACTGTCAGACCGTCACCACTGCGCCATATCCAATGTCGTCAATGTTCTTGTTCGTGTCGATGTCACGACAGTGAATTAGATTTCGTTGGCCCAAAACATCGCCACTTCCATGGAATCGTCCCTGGCAGCGCAGAGGTTACAATATTTTGACTTAGGTCGTGTTACAAGCCAAACGATGAATCGTATGTAACGGGTTGCGAACGTGTTTCAATAGACGTGGTGGGTTTATAAGTGGGTGATATATCTGATATATAACATTATATTTAACGATATTGGTTTGGCTAAAAAATAAGATACGGTCGGTCATTATGGCTAATTCTGATGAAATTTACAGTCCAAAAGACGTAAAGTTCAGTAACACGGTGCTACTAACGCCATCTTTTGCAGATATCGCGAAATTAATCATCTTTTTGTTCACTTCTTGGCCTTAAAAGTATCAGGGATAGTGATTATAAGTTTAATATCTCAATATATTATGTTGATACACTAACTTGTAAGTGTCGTACATCCCTCATTTTCCAATTCAAACAAAGAGAATGTTCACAAAAAAAAAAACAATAAATAGTACGGAGACACAGGTTGGTATATTCATATTCTAAAGAAGGTCGATTATGACGTCTATCGTTTTAATATAAGGCCATTTTCCACAGTATTTTATACTTTAGCGTTTTCTTTGTAACGTTATTGCTTTTTTTAAATATAAAATGTTTGGTAACAATAAATATTGATAGTCCCCTTCGCTTGGGTACTAATCTTAACAGTTATTTTGGCAGGTACCTAATTTAAATCTTGTACAATATACAGAAATGTTATTTAGAAGACTCTCATCGTCATCATAATATCAGAATTGTGGGGATGATGTTGCATAGCTAACACAACCATGTCTTGCAGACTGGGAACCGTAAGTTGGTTTACTAGAATCTAAAATAACATTTTCCTATTCAACTCAGCATATATTGAATAACACCCCTCCTCTACTTTTGGTCTTATCTAACCCGATTTTTTACTGCCGAATTTACCTCCTATATCCTATACTACACCTTCGCAGTCATTACCTAAATAAATTATATACAAGATGCATGTGTACATAATCAATTAAAACCCACTTATATCACCCAAGCTCATCAGTGACGTACCTTCATTAGCATGCATGTAGGTAACAATCTACCTAATTAATTGGCCAGTCCTGGCTCCGTTGAGGACGTAGATATATTTCACAGACCTGACAAATGCGTCCGTTCCATCACATCGGATAAAATATTATTAAAACAAACAAATGAACAAAAAAGATAGCTTTTCGAAAGAGCCGAAATCAATGTGCGAGCTCTGCTACATTGCCGGATCTCAATTATCAAGCCTCAAACGTCATATATTTGACGGAATTGCGTTTTGAATTTAAGCTTTATGTTTAGAAGTTACGGATGAATTTGATTTGTGGGCGGTGGAGATAATAAGTACGAAAGGTCGATCAGTTTCGTGGCCGTAATTTAATGTAACAGTTAATATGACAGCGGGCATGAGCGTGCCAGCGGGTCGCCTGTGTATTATATTTATGCACTCACACCTGGAGGTCTGCCGCTCTCAAGGGTATTTTATTTTGAGTTGTTGTCTTGATACGATAGAGAACACGGTATTTATGTTTAGCCCAATAAATATGGACTATTAATTACTGATTGTGTTACAGTTTCTGTTAATTCATAGTGATTAATAGCCGCGCCTTTCATGTTAACAGGTTCGGACATACTTTGGCGTGTAGCCGGAGGTGTATAATACGTTTCATGTTTATTCTTTTGTGTTGCTACTCAATACACTTGTTGTTTTGTGTTCAATTTGTTAGATACGGTGCTTAGTGTTGTTTAACTTCGATAAAAAAGTCAACAGATCTTACATCTGCTTCTTCAAGTGTTTACGTAAACCAGAAACAGATTAGCGTACCTACCTGTCGCGAATCGACACAAATGATTTTGTCACACGTTTCGCGTTTAGGTCACTAATTCTTGATTCTATTTCACGAAATGAAATCAATAAGGAAATTGCAGCATTGATTGGAAGTAAATTGCGACAACTTAAATCAACTACATTAGATGTTAATCTGTCAATCTAGTGTTAATGGTATAAAAACGGTATAAATTATTTGTACAAGAACTTTTTGCGAGAGTTAAAGATTGCTGTATGGACTATAAAAGATAAGGCATGTTTAAAGTAACAAACTGCATTAACGAACAATCAAACTCTAAATTGCAATTTAGCGTTGACAAATCAATATTGAGGTGAAAATAAAAACAGAAGCAAAAAGTGTAGTAGACGGAAGGGGAAAGTACGTTAAACGATTTAACTTCTTTACAAATAGTCCAAATATATCTATTATTGAACTAATTCAATAACAGCCTATTATAGATCGGTTATCGATTACGTTTTTAAGAGAGCCAATAAATTAAAATAGCAAATCGATTCTGAATTTCAACAGAATTTGATAACATTATACGTTATCAATTACAGTAGTTTCAGCATCGTCAAACTTTAATGTAATACAGCTAGATCCAAAAGTTTTTAAAAGTTGAATTAATTTAAAAAAATAGCGTAGTGAATTTATAAACTGAAATTTTGTTAAAAAGCGTAAAAAAGCTATCCGCTTAAACTGTACCTAGGCAAGTAGCTCATTAGTAACACCTCTGTTTTTTAAGAAATCTGCAGTGAGTATCTGGAGGCAAACGGTAAACCACCAACCTGTTGGTCGACCTGAGCGAAATGCTTGAATAATTGGTTGTCTACGGACGGATAGTGCTGAATCCGCAGCTCCGACATCAGGGATCAGGTGTTAACATCCGTGGGGAAGTCGTGAGGAAAAAATTACGTTTTCCCCGCCAACTATCATACTTTCATGCAAAAAGAAAGTTTAGCCACTTTTTAATCATTTTAAAGGTAATATCGTGAGGTTATTAAGTCATCCATCGACAGAACAACGGAATATTCTGGTGGAGTTTATGAGAAAAATATTTTGACTTTTTGAGATATATTTTATTGATTGCCTAAAGCGAAATTCGGAGAATACTAAATCCTGATATTGCTTACTCTGTTGTGAATGTCCGTCTGTTGCTGGAACTTCAGCGAACGATATGAGTAAACACGTGTAATTTGAGATGAAATGTGAACCGATTGATGTCTTTGTTCAAGTTCGCGAACGTTTTATGGTCCGCCGAAGGGCTGCTGACTAAACTTGCGACTTACATTGTTCTGGTTCAAACGATCGTATAAAGGTCAAACTGGGAAGTATCGAACTTACGAGTACATACATGGTTACACGTAATAATGGAACCTGGCGTCGAGGACTCTCATTGCGAATTGGTTAATGTTATTATGATGATCGTTGATAAATTAACTGATTGTTGCTACTTAGTTATGTAGTTTTTTTTATGTTAATAATCTGTGTATTTAAGTAAGGTATGCTTGTAACCTATATTATCAGAGAATTCATAAAATAGGAAATAATATTACTACCACCTACATCCCTGCACCTAATGCCCTGTAAGAAGGTAACACGTGTTCCGGTAAGAAGCTTTTCTTCGTAAAATCTTCTTCGTGTACTGAAAACGATATTATAATATAAAAGTAGTATTTTACAAGGCAGAGGAAATTTCCCAGTATTACAAGAATATATATATTTTTTGGTTCATCGACATGTAAACCGAGGAAGAACGTTTTTCGTGTGCTAAAAACCTCATTTGAGTTTTCTCTATGTAACGTTAACTATGGCATTGTTTTTGTTTACGTGTGGTACCCGAATTATATTTGGTTGATGTCTAAAAAACCACCCAGGAATTAATAAGTCTTGGCGAAATTCTTGCGTCTGTTATATGACAAGCATTTGTGAACATCGGTCTACAAAATTTTATGATATGGCAAAGGTAACGAGTGTGGCCAGCAGGGCCAACAGTGGCCTTAGTGCGAGCTTTTATGTCTCTTCGATTGCATTAACTTTAATTTGTACTCAAGTGCAATTGGGTACTCCATCTAAATTGTCATAACTAAACGTTAACGTGATCAAGTAAGTAGGCATAAAAACTAGACTAGAACAAAATAATAATGACTTAACAAACTCGTTGTCTACAATAAACTTCGAAGAATAAATTATTAAGAAATAAACGAGAAAGCTTTCAAAGTTAAAATACATTTACTATTCTTTTTCATCCAACCTTTTCCGAACCTATTATGAAAGGCTTAAAATAAGCACCAACGAGGTTGCAAGCGCACGGCTCACTTCTCCAGTCATTACTCTACCTACCTTGTTACATAAACTGACTTTTATAAGAAGTCATCTTTTGAGAACAGTGGTGGCCCAGTGGTTTGAACCCAGACAGGCACTACTTTGTGTTACCTATTTATTTAATTAACGATGCTCTCAAAACAGTGAAGGAAACATAGTGAGGAAACAAACATGTCCTAGAATCAAAACTATCGAAGACATGTGACATCCATCAACACGTGTGAGAGAGACTGGGCCGATAATCTGTGCCTGGGTCCCAGCTGTGGGACATTGTAGACTGATTATTATATATCTTTTCAGGACCCTTAAAAACCATGTAACCATATTGCCATCTAGGCATGGTAACAAAATATGCGACAATAGGTCTGCCTGCTTAATTTCACGTGTGAAAAAAACGCGTTTTCGGAGAAAATATTTTTGTGCTGTAATGAATTTTTCTGGGATTTCACGGGATTTTTTCATTTCATGGGAGATTCACAAATATTACCGCTCATTAATTCGGAATCACGCGGCATTATGCATAAAGGGACCTGCCGCGTTAACATGTTTTTTTTAATCAACATATGACGGACCGTGGGGACCACGGTGGGTCGGTTTGGTGTATAGGATTAAAATTTCGCCCTCTCATTTGTCTATAAGTCCCATGTAACAAAGGGCTTGAAATTAACCGAGCACTACTTCAGACTGTTTCTGAAAACAGAGTGTAAAGCTCAACTTGGCTCGACTTTGCTCAACTTTATTCGATTGTAGATCGCGAACACTCAGCAGCTTGTTGACTGCTAGATCAATGAAGCAGTCAAACTTTTCATCTTACATAACATAACGCCTGTTTACACCAAAGGGTTAGGTAGAGGTGAACCTATAAGATAGCCTCATTTCACCATTTAAGTCACAAGTAATTAGGGACAAGCATATTGCCATCAACCGGACACAATTCAGACTCCGGGTTGCTATTCAGATATTCGATGAAAAAACCAAATAACACTTTGCCCGACTTGAGAATAAAACCCAGTACCTACGCCAGTCTCAGTAGAGTGCTCGACCACTATACCAACGAGCCAATCTAAAACTTTTCATCTTATTAACTCATCGTGAACAGTATCCTTAAACTCTAGGCAAAGCTTAAGGGTTTTATAATACGGTAACAATATAAACGAGTCGAGATCGATTATAGTCGGTGTTTATATTTTTTATCCCATTATCGTAATAAAGACATCACACACATCATTAAATGCTGTGCGTACGATCGTTACCATCCTTATTTCGTTATGATGGAACGATAATTACATAGTTGCGAAACTTTTGAGATCATTACTTACCAGAATCTTAACGAGCATAAAAATATTCTGCAAAGGAAAGGAGATTTATAATATTAAAAAAGAAAACTATTTACGCTTTCCTATTGCTGGGAAAATTTCTAGCCTTCCACAGCTCAATCCTTCTTATTTAAACTTTATTCCAAGCTAAACCGTCGACCCAGTATTGTATTTTGAACTTTATTATTCCGAGCGAAGTTACGAGTCGGTTTTAACGTCAGATATTGTAATTGGATATTTGGAGTTTTGTAGGAATAAAAGTCGAAACTCAAAAACAGCTCGATGGTTTAAACCTAGGTCTACAAAAATAGTACATTACTGTGCGCGGCCTGCAACTCGGGCATTGATGGACGATCGTGAAAATGGGGGGTGAGTGAGGCGAAGCCGAGGCACATACCAGAATCAATGACGGTTAACGATAATTTTCCACGCGCCAGTATGTTCATTTGTTTTTTTTTTACTTAAATAGTGCTATTTGCAAACCAAATCGAAATTGAAATAAAATCTTTTAAAAGTTACCTCCTTGGTTGCCATGTGTTGTAAAGTAAAAAGTTTGTTCCATTTTAAAGTACAGTTTTCATTGTAATTTATTTGGCCACTAAACACGACAGATATGGGCGACACACACTTTATTTGAAATCTCAATTTTCTAAGTAGGTAGAACTAACTGGTCTAAAATAAGGAAGTTCTACGATGTGATAAATTGCTGTAGGATCGATCGGTCCCCTATCGGATTGCATATTCATTGGCAAAATATATGGGCGCCTCGGGGATACCATGCGTTAAAATAAATACCCTCTCTATGTATTTAGAGAGTGTAGTGTCTTCAGAATTTGGCTCACTAGTGGGGAATTTTTACTACGTCAGCAGCACGCCTGTATTCCCAAAACGGTCCCACATTTTCGGATTGTCAAATCTCATGTTTATGGGATTGCTATTTAATTAAACTTTCATAATTAACTTAGCTACATATATTACTAGCGACCCGCCCTTGTTTTGCACGGTTTTGACGACTTGACAAAACATTGAGATTTTTTTAGTTTAAGTAAGCTTAATATAATATATGAATCAATCTGCGTAGCGTTTGCGTTTTTCCAACTTTGTCGGGGTCGGCTTCCAGTCTAACCGGATGCAGCTGAATAGCAGCGTATACATGTAGCGACTGCCTGTCTGACCTCCACAACCCAGTTACTGGGTAGTACGATACCCCTTGGTAAGACTGGTATAGACTTTCGGGCTTCTGACGACCCGTAACGACTATCAAAGATCCATGAATGGCAGCCCGGACGAACGGCTTAACGTGCTTTCCGAGTCCCGGAGGAGTCACGGTATCTAAAGATGGTCACCCATCCACGGACCAACCCCGGCCAACGTAACTTAACTTGATGGATCGACCCGTGCGGCTGTTATTACTTAGCCACGAGTTCCTCCTCAAGTAAGTTAAATATACAGGGTGACTTTGAAAACATGCAACAAAATTTAATGGGGTGTTCTACCCATCAATATGAACAACTTTTACGATGGGACCAATTAAGAATTCGCAAAAAAAAAACGATTTTCTTATACAAAATGGTCCAATCGGGACTACCTTTATACTGAAAGGTCGATTTTTTTTTGCGAATTCTTATTTGGTCCCATAGTAAAAGTTGTTCATATTGATGAGTAGAACATCCCCTTAAATTTTATAGCATGTTTTCAAAGTCAGCCTCTATGTATACAGATATTTCCACCCCTCAGAATAAATTCTCTAAATTATGGTGAAAACCACATCAAAAACTTTTGCGCAGATTATAAGAACAATGTGGTGTCACAGACAGACACAAAAAGCAACTTTGTTTTATATTTGCTATATAGATTGGTAGCAGGTTTTTGATTCACCTGAGGCCTTAGTGTAAGTTTGCAAGAGAGTAAACGTAACTATCGCTTTTGTGTTAAGATTTGACAGATAGATAATAATGCTAAGAATATAAAGGTGAGAATAAAAGTCACAACGCAAACGCGATAGTTACGTTTACTCACTTGCAAACTTACACTTACACCTCTGATAACTGTAAATATAAACCGTCACCACATATTTATAACTGCAATGTTCCTTGTAGGTCCCGCACGTCTGCCCAGGACGTGACCTGTGCGCCATTGCATATTGCTCAGCGATAAAGTTGGTAAATTCTGATGTGGCGGTAATATCATCGACGTATGGAGCCCTTGAGACTGGGACAAGGCAATACTGCTTGGCGGTAGAATTTGTTGTTGGTAGGTACTTTAATACTTCCTCTGACGAACTCTTTCTTTAAAACCTCCCACAGACAGGCGCGACGCGACACGGGTAGAACAATTTCCGTGAAGTTTCATAGAAGTTGTTCCACCTGAGTAGCGTCCCGTCATCGCGTTGCGCCTGTCTACGGGAACTTTAAAACAATTTCATCTGCTAGGTACTTGTAAAAGACGTCTTCAACTGTACGAGTGCAACCTAAACCCGCTTACACCTGAAAAAGGAATACACAAGGTAAAACCGTCGCCTTTTAAAGGTCGAGTCAAAACTTTAAAGTCTTACACACGACTGCGTTTCCTACGAGTGGTCTTTGACTGCTAACAAAATCTCAAAGCATAGAAAATATCGCAGATACGTTTTGACTTTGATCCTGTGTCAACAACTCATTTCAATCCTTGGTCTAGGCCAAATATTTTCGCTCTTTGATGTTACCAAAAACGAGTTTATGAAGATAATCTTCATAGACAAAGGCATGCGAAAAGTTTAAATAAATAAATAATATTGTAATTAAGAGACTATTTGATTGATTAAACTGTTCCCATATTTTTTGAATGTCCTAAATGAAAAAAAAAGTGACTTTTGGCAATTTAATGTTCAATTATAAGGAATAGTATTTGATGATTTCAAATAGTGTTCAAATGTTGTGCTACGAATTCCTTGATGATGTTTGTGTTTTCTCTAGGAACGAACTACATATTTATTTAAGAGAACCAACAGCAAGGTGATACCTGGTGAGGCTGATTTTATTAGTACCTACATTAGTACCTACATTGGTACCTACATTGGTACCTACATTAGTGCCTACATTAGTACCTACATTAGTACCTACCTATATAAGTATATACATTAGTAGGTACCTACATTAGTAGGTACCTACATTAGTATCTAAATAAGTACCTACATTAGTACCTAAAGTATCTACATAGGTACCTACATTAGTACCTACGTACATTAGTACCTACATCAGTACCTACAATAGTACCTACATTAGTACCTACCTACATTAGTACCTACATTAGGTATTGCAAGTAACACTGCAGCATTTTTTTACACATAACACCAAAGCTTGTATTCTCGAAGGGTTTAGCAGAGGTGTACCTATTGAGGCAATTTTTTAATGCAGTCAAAATGTTGTCGAGATCTTAAATCGATAGTTAATTAGAATATTTATGTACAGCTAGTATATAATATAACTTTGTATAATAATGGTGGTGCATAAACGCTTCCAAGCCTTGAGCAATTTATGCTAAGTGTCGTGAAATAACTAAGTAAGCCCTCATATTCAGAGTACCTAAAATAAAGGTAATTAGTTTCTTTAAATTGTGTGATTCCAGAAGCTTGTGGAAATTTCAAACTTTATCATAACCTCAATTCGTGTTATTATTTTTGCACGATGTAAGTAGGTACTTACAAAGTACTTTGACGCTACTTGACATTAAGGATAATACCAAAACCTACAATTTACTACTGACACACAACTAACTTCAAAGCTTAAAATCAGTCATATACAGTCTGCTCTATATGCATATTCACTGCTGAAAATAAGCTTCCTATAGAAGAATATCCATAGTTATCTTGACATTCATGCTTCACGTATTCCTTAGAAAGTCTTTCAGGGTTTAAGCACGTCCCGTCCTTAAAGGTTCACAGCATCAAAGACTTGTTTGATTCAAAAGGCAATCTGATATTGAAATTATTTCATAACCTGTAACGCGTTCCTGACCGATAAAAGCTTTGACACAGGAATCTATAAAAAATCGAGTCTCCTGTGACGTAGTAGGCTTCTCCTCTCCGTCCTTTAAAAATTACTAACGACCCGCTGCTGCTTCCCACCGTTTTTACGACTCGACAATCGAGAGTTCTTAGTTATTTGTTACTTTAATATTATACACATAAACCTTCGGGAATAAATTCTATAAATGATGGTGAACACCTCATCAAAATCTGTTGCGTGGTTTAGAAGAACAATGCTGTCATACAGACAAACACGAAAACCGACTTTATGATACTATGATACACTTATTTATATTATGTATACTTATATATGATACTTATGTTGCTGCGGATAAACTGTCCTGCAGTTTGGCAGAAGATTTGTGAAATACCCACTTGTGTAACTCTTTTGAAATTAATAATTAAAAAAAAAAATGTGATACTTATTGCTTGTCGGTGCAGTTTGGCGTTATCAGGCTATCGCAAACGAAAAACATGTTTGGATTAGTCTTAGTTTTTTTTTACATTTTCCTTTCCTTTCTCTGCTAACCAGATAAAATAATCCACACATAAAACGTGATTATTACAAAAATACTAAAAGACAAAAGTTTAAAACAAGTAGGTAATGCCTATTACACACTAGTTATTAAATATCAATATTTTTTCTCACGAACTTATGTAACAGACTATTGTATTCCCACAGGACTTAATTAGGTGCCAAAACCCGGACACGCGTAAACGGCGTCAATTAATGGGCAATTAACTCAATTAATGCCTAGACAAGCGTCAGTAGGATCAACATAATACCGGCGAAGTATTGGTGGGCAATAAAGAAATCAATCAGCGGATTAGGTATTTCAAATCAATAAAATCAGAAAAGGCCATAATATTGGTTGGACATTCATAGCGATGTAGAAGTGCTGGAAGTGGCTGTAAAACTGTGTTGATAACAATGCTTTGCTATTGTTATGAGTGGAAGATAGGTTTTAAATAGGTAGGCACCTACTTATGTCTGGGATTTAAGAACAAGTACCATAAAGTGTAGCGTTTATTCAGAGTTTAATGATTTTTTGTTCAGTATAAGGTAGGTGGGTAACGTACTTACAAAAAAAATGAAAAATGAAACTTATTTACGATAAGACCTTTTCATTTGATACAATACAAATAATTTCGGAAAATCAATCAGCTAACTTAGTCGTTCCGGAACCCCGCTGAAAAGTCACACCAAGCACACTCAAACCTCATCTAGTAAGCTTATACAAAACTTCGGTCGCTTTTTTAGTTCTCATGGGAGTATAATATGCGAGGCGGCTCGTATGATACAGAGTGGGGGGAGCGCGGGTGGAGGGGGGCGGTGCGTTTGATGCCGACAGCACAGGTGTGATGCGCGCCCGATGCGGTCCCGCTGACTGTGGGCTGATGGCACCAAGGTTGTGACTGTGGTTAGTTAATTAATCGTCCATTTTAATTGGGAGGTTGATGCTGACTATGACATTCGAAGTCTAGTTTGGATGGTTTGAGATGGTTCACTTTTCAATCAATAATATTATTCTTACTTTAAGTTAACGAGCGTTTACTGAAATATTTAGTTACTCTTCTTTAAAATTAAAATTGCCAGTCTTTGAATAGAGTTACTAATAATAATGGAGATCCGAGAGATGCTTACAAATTTGTGCGTCACGGACTGCGACTACTATTATCTTGCCTAACATTATAGAAAATTCCTCAATGATTTTGCGTTTTTATAGTAGGTAATCAAAAACGCTATCTGTCAAAGTAACCAAAAACGCTAAACTTCTATTATTTCATCACCGTTTAATACGGTAATAAGGGATATTTGTTGACGTACGGAAAAATAGCTAGTTGATCTAAACTTTAACAACGCAACACGGTGCAACCGACCCAATAAGGTTCACGCGGGTCAGATAATTATAATACTGAGCATTATTTCGCTGTAGTTAAGCTGATACGTAAACGAATTGTTACTTTTAATACCTAGTTCTTATCATATCGCTCTGACTGGGACGTTTTATTCTTTAAACAATCGATAACTGATCCAAGAGGTGACCGCGAAGGGCGTTTAAAGAACTGTTATTATTTCTAGATAATTGTGAGATGCGATTCTTCACTTAATTATTTAATTCGAGTAATAAACGAGGTTCGATTGTTATGGTCATATGGCACGATATACGAACTTTGTGGCGTTCCATCGTTCCAAATCGTTCGGAATGGTTCCCGTTAATTTAATGGGATACTTTAATGGGTGGTCGACACGACTGGGTTTTCGAACAATTTATGTGTTAATAGAATTCTCAACATTATCTAACATCTAAGGATATTGTGTGAAGAAAGCACTTAAAATTATGACTGAATGTTCCTTAAGATGTTTGAGGATATTATTGGAATAAGTTACGGATTCTTCTGTAACGATTGAGTTATTAAAGATGATTTACATCAGCGCCTATACTGACACAAAGATCCAGTTTAATATTTTTACTTGATAGTTAGAAGTGTTAAACTCCAAGACTCCTTAGTGTTAAATATGGACAATCGTATCTCAGAAAAATCTCAACATTTACCTAATTTTTTTGTGTCTATTTATCTATCTTGATGGTATGATGCCAAAAAAAAATATCAACAGACCTGTCAACCAAAAATGATCCAAAATGAAAAAAATAATTAGCCAGACCCAACACTGAGTTAGTTTATTTTTTACATAAGACCTCTCAAGATTTGCGCGCTGTACCGGAACATGATAGAAAAAAAAAACAAGCAAACACACAAATCCTATTCCGGACCACTCAAGTGAAAGCAAAACCCGTGAAAACAACATGTATTGTGACGTTAACAGGATAATCCGACTTAAAAGCGTCATGTTGACATTCTAATTTTCGCTTTAGGGTGGTAAAATAAGATATCCATAGAAAAAGAAAGTGTTAACAAAGATATAGGGATGATAAGACCACCAATTGTGACACAAAATTGACAAAATATTTTGCAGATATTCGTGTTTGTTGTCAACTAATCTTTTCTTTCTTTATAAGGGATTAGACAGGATTATTGTTGACAGTGCTCGAATGAAGGATTTTGTTATAGAAATGTTAGTGAGAGTTTCGTTTCTAAGAAATTTTGTGTCCTTCGGAAAGGACCGTTTGATCCTTTCGACGGTATCTATGTTTGGGTTTTGTGTGAGGCTTGATAAACAATATTACAGGGGATATGTAAAGGGATTAATAATCCACTTGAAAACATTATTTTTTAAATAAGGAAGGCTTTTAACATGAAAAGAAAAACAGTAGGTACTGTATTTACACTGACTGGTGTATGAACGAAAACGAAGCAAAATGAGTATGTATGGAACTTTACTTACATACTCTACTACAGAACGCCACCTGCTACGTAGCAGGTGGCGTTCTGTAGTTTCTGCCTACCCCCATGGGAAGAAGTCGTGAGTTTACGTTTATGTATGTATTTACACGGAATTTCTTTATGTAATTCTTCTTTTATTTATTTTATTTTTACTGTCACTGCAATTTGATTCTAGAATAAAATTGAAATTAGAATAAAATTGCAGTAGATAATATTTCCCAAATAGCATCTTAACGATACGTTAGTAAAATAGTACGATTAATTTAATAAGGAATTAAATATTGTAACATTTTTGTTCGATTCGTTTTTAGGCTATCTAGATATCGACCTTATTTCTAGTGGTAAAGCGCCAACGTTGCGCAGATGCGACGTCAACGTCACGAGTTTCTTGGAGTTGAGAAGCGACGTTGGAGAAGCGCCATCGCTCGAAAAACGCCAGTGGGATAGCGGCCTTTAACTCATAATCTTCTATAACTTCAGAGAACTGCTTCCATCCCTTGATAATACCTACTTTTATTCATAACATAACATCACGCCATTATTCCCCGAAGGGGTTAGGCAGAGGTGCACCTATAGTACACCCACATTTCGCCACTCATGTTTAAGTCCCATGTAATAGGGGGCGAGCCCATTGCCATCAACCGGGCACAAATCAAGATTCCAAGCTGCTACTGATTCCGGGTGAAAAAACCCAATAACTCTGCCCGACCCGGGAATCGAACCCAGGAACGTATGCTCTACTGCTGACAGTAGCGCTTGAGACTGCCAGACCAACGAGGCAGTACTACTTATGATAACACTAAAGGAAATTGATATGGTTATCATAATCCTAATCAGCGGTGGTCTTAAGAAAATTGGTTAAACACATGCACATGCAACAGTAAGGGTGTTCAGTCTCATGTAGCGGAAGCCACACTATTAAATTGTAATTAGATTTAACCCGTGAAAATTCACGATTTATTAAGATTGATTTTTAATTCATATTGTTTCTTTTCCAGAAAAGGAAAGAGGAAAAGAGGAAGACCATTCCAAAGATGGGACGGGACATGGAGGAGAAAAACTCACAACCGTGAGCTATGGAACAGCCTGCAAAGCAGTCTGGAGAATCCGGATGTCTAAACCTTTAATTTAAATAAATTGTAAAACTAGTTTTTGAGATTGCTAATAAAGGCTATTTGAAATTGCAATAGAATTGTTTCTGTAGGTCATGACCTATCCAAATATCAAAAAAATATTTGGCCTAGGTCTTAAGGCGCAGGCGTGAAAATTGATTCGCTGTAACATTGTATAATAGATTCCTGTATTCTGCATACTAACTTCATGCACCTATCTGCTACGTACTTGTAACTAATAATATAATAAAACATGAACAAGGCTCTCGTTATTTACAAAGACAGTGACGAGTGCAGGGTTCAATGAATGCGTGCTCATGCATGGAATAATTAATATATAGCCATCGGTAAAGTGTCAGGGCGAAACGGCGTCGAAAACAAATATATGAATATTAAATGAGACGATATCTCGACGTCGAGATATTGTTGTCGTTATGTGAGGAATTTATCAGTTTTTCGATATTAATATGTCTATCGATTGGGATGTTTAAATTATGTGTAGGCAGTTCCATTTTTAGAAATGGAGTTTTTTGTAAGGATTCAGCAAATACTCTGTGCAAAACTGTATCCCTAATTTTATTTATAGAGAGCAGAAGATAAAACAATGGTTAAAACAACTAATGAGTCCCTTATTACCTTATTACATAGGTACATAATTCTCTGAAATAAAAACTTTTAGCAAGGAAAACTTTCCTTTGTAGAAAATTTAACTGAAAATGTTCTCCAACTTTTATTTTATATTCTCTTTATAAGTTGCCATTTCCTGGGAAACTGCAAAATGATTTTATACTCCATTTGGCAGAGTGCTAATCCTTCACAGCAACCGAGGGTGTACTTGCAAGCGCTGGCAAATATTCCGTACAATGTCACTGCATATTTTGGACCGCGCTGCAAGTATGGAACTTGCAGAACGTGTAGCCGACAGGAAAATGGAATTTTGGTAGCTGCTGTCGCAATTTGTAACATTCATTTCGTCGGTAATGAATATTTCAGGAATTCATTTGTTGAAGTATATTTTCAGTGAAGTATTTCAGTACACTAGGTATTGTTTGTAGTGCTTACGTGACTTACTGCAAGCAATAAAATATTGTTGTAGCATTTTCTTTGTGATGAAGGCGCTTGATTCTAAGGATATAAAAAGATCTATAATTTTTTTTTTCTCCAAGTTTTATTTTGACTTGTGACTAGTAGATGTAGTACTTTTTAATCTTTTATTGCTTAGGAAAGTTAGTCATTCAATTAGATTTGAGTAATCACTTTCGTATAAGACCTTATACGAAAGTGATTCATCACATTTACTTCACATTCTTCAAATAATTATTATAATGTTGTGGATACTGCCTATGAAAAATATCCCGCGGATTATGTAATTATTTTTGATTAGGTACAAGAACACAGTTCATTGTGTAAAGGATACCTAGCGATATGAATAAGAATGAGGTAAAGTGATGCTGTTTCCATTACCTACAGTATGTAGGGCAAGTAGGTATTACGAAAGAATAAACCAAAACTATATTAACCTTAGCGATTTGGTTCAAAAGCTCTCATCTCATGCCTCGTGTAGACATCACAACATACTTGTTTTATGAACTGTTGTAGGCAAGCAAGTAGCGAGTTAATATCGCGCCTCGGGCGTTGATCATTTTTTGCGGGTGCACCCGAATCAACCACCTTGGGCTCAACAAATGTGTGGGCAATCCGGTAATTTATTTTTTTAGCCAATAAATTACTCATACGTCAAAACTTCGGACGTGGTCGGGCGGCGCGAGCGCATCCGAGTGATATATTGGCCCTTGTCACAGCACTCTACCTTTTCCTAACAATTTTAATATGAGGCTCGATTAATAAATTGCTCATTTCGGATGGACCGTTTTACTAATGAGTCGGTGTAGACTTGAGGGTGAGACACCCGGCACATTTGTTATTTTTGGTAAAGTTTCTTTTGACAAAGAAATAATTAGGTAGATATAGGTTTACCACAGCGCAGCACCATCAAATACCAATAGGTACATTCGGCGATTATATTACGGTATTTATCCTCAGATCCTGGAAGCCTGATGAGTAAATATCAGATAACTTTAGTAATTCTTTTTGGTTTATTTTTTATTTATGTTTATTTCTCCCACAAATAATAGGTTATGTTAACAGTAATGTTTCAACAAGTTTTAAGATGGGAGACAGGTTCCCATGCTAAGTAAAACCTGTGCTACGGGTCTCCTGGTCTCTTAATCTCGGACACGTTTAATGAGCTATGCTAAGGATATAAAAGAAGAAAAAAAACAGTAGCAGGGAGCGCTTACAGCTAACTAAACAGTATAATATTATAAGGAAGAAAATTGGTTGACAAAAACAACATTACGTAACCAACCTTCAGGAGCTGAAGGTCTTTTTCATATTAACCTTTGCCTGGAAAAATTCCAAACCTTGGGCTACTACTGTTGGGCCTCGTTCACTTCATAAAGCTCTACAAAAGCCTTTCCGCACTGTCCAATCCTTTGCAACGAGTTCATGACACGTTGCAATATTTTACCGAGGCTTTTTCTCCCGTTCTATACTTTATTGCATTCTCTGAAGCTTTTAAACATTCTTCTTTTATGCAAAACTCATCAAGAAAAGCGAGAAAATAACGACAAAGCGTTGTCTACTTTAAAGAGAACTTCTCACTTAAAAGTAACGTAACATTATGAGTGACTGTAGGTATTTCCTGATAGGTCAGACTGAGGCGTATCAATAGTACACCTACATTTCACCAGTTATGTTTAAGTCGCATGTTACCTACCTATGGGGTTTGACACTAATGCCTTTAATCGGCCACAGATCCAGACACCAGCTATCTACTTGCGTAACACATTTTCGTAAACGACTAATCTGTTTCATTTTGACAGTTCATTGCGTGTTATTTACGTTCTTGAGCAGATTTTTTTTTCGAACTATAAATCAATGGATTAGCAATATGTTTCAAAACGATTCAGATTGTGATTGATCGTGTATTACGCATTTAGGGCGCTACTACGCCTTCTACAAAAAACGTCGACAAACGAAAACGTCGAAAAAGTAGTTTTTGTTATTAACCTATTTTGTCTCACTTCTGCAAAGGTCTCTCCACTAGTTTGCCGATTGTCTTTGTGTTGTCTTAATAAGGCAGTTCCTTCTGTAATATGCAGATTAGAAAAATAAAAAACATAATCTCCCTAATGTTTTGCATTCTTTTGAACTGACCTAGCACATTGGAATTAAAACATTCAGATAATAATTACTATCATCGTGTAAGTGATGTCATTAACGAAACAATGTCATCTTTTCTCAATGTTCTCCTGAGTAGAGGTAGGTATGTATAGTCTTAGTACAAATTGCTTTATCACCTTTGACGACAATATTGAACTTCAATAAGGTTAAAACTGTCAGATAGAAAAATAAACCTTGTCGTTTTATGACGTGCGACGGTGCGAGTGACATTCAACCTTAGGGTGCTACCACACCAATCGATCGATTGTCTATCGATACCTTCGATCGTTGATAGAATGGATCGATTGATCGATCGATTGACATCGATTAATTGGTACTTATGGTACGGTGATATCAATTACGAGGGCGACTATACCTTCCTTTGTTAAAGAGTACTCTAACCTAACCTATACCCAAAAAGTGTAAAAATAAACATTGTGCTACCCACAGATTAGTTTTCCGTTTACGTCATCCGACATATTAATATTACCCACTATTTAAATATAAATTACGATAATCGCAAAAAACATTTATTAAAATTAATGTTTAAGCCAAATTGCAAAAACGTAGTGTTTTTAATTATTGCAATCTATTAATATCTTCGAGGTTTGTTGTTATTTCCTGACGGAGCAATCTTTAAGCCATTATTAAGCGGCATTATGGTTACTTTAGTCTATTGTTTCAATTTACACTATCTATACTTATAATAAATCTGTAGAAGTGAAAATTCTGTACATTGAAAATATCAAAAAAATAAATGGCAGGGGGTGTTACTAGACCGACACCGAACCCAAAAATTTGATTAATTTTTTTTTGTCTGTCTGTCTGTCTGTCTGTTTGTTCAGGCATTACGCAAAAACTACCGGTTCGATTACGATGAAACTTGGTATAATTATTCTTTAATATCCTGGGCACCACACTGGATACTTTTTATCCCGGAAAAGTATCCTATCCTACGGTTGGGGGGTGTCAAAGTTTGTATGGAAGAATTTTAACGCGCTGTCCGATTAACTCGAAACTCAATATTTATACTTAAACCCGAAAATTAAGAATAGCGTGTATCAGGATTTTTCGAAATTCAACCCCTAAGGGGGTAAAATAAGGGATGAAAGTTTGTATGAAAAATCTTATTCCTTGAGGTAATAAACATGAAACTTCGCACGAATAGTTATCTAAATAAATTATAAAGTTTGTAGTTTATAGTTTTTTGTTTTTCTAAATTACCCCCTAAAGGGAGGTTGGGGGGTGTCAGTGTTTGTATGGAAGAATTTTAACGCGCTGTCCGATTAACTCGAAACTCAATATTTATACTTAAAACCCATGGGTATGTATGGGGTAATTTCCGACACTCACGCGGGCGATGCCGCGGGCAGCAGCTAGTTAATAATAAATCTACTATGTGAATTGGTCAAACTACTTAAGTTTTATCAAATATTAGGTGTAAACATGTTTTGATTGGATTGTGATAGAAACTCATACATGTTGGTAGATTTACAGAAGAAAAAAACAAATAGATACCTACTTTGAATCAATTATATTATCTTTAGGACTAGGGGTACTTTACCCTGGATCGAAATGCTGAGTCAATGTAAATCACCGTTGAGGTACTATTCTGTTATATCTCATCATCATTATTTTCCTGCCTTTATCCCAAATTATTTGTGGTCGGCGCAACATGTCGTTTTCTTCCATACTTCTTTATTAGTCGTCATCTCAGGAGTCACCCCTATTCTACACTATCATCTCTCAAACAGTCCATTCATCGTTACTTTGGTCTTCCCACATTCATACGAAAACTTTCCTTATTCAAGAACCACGGAGAAAGTGCATCATCTCAGAGCATGCCTAATTAAACCATAATAATTGTTATGAAAAGAAAAAGTGATAAAGCAATCAGCAGATGACTTATTGTGAAAATAAATGAAAAATTATATATTTTTTTAAATAATTTTTCGAGTGGCTAATTATAGATTATAATTAGCCACTAAATGTTACAATGTGACATTTACTTCATCTGTAAACACAACAAACAAAATGAAGATAACTGAACATATGTATGATTTGTATTATTGAGAAATCATTGTCCTATTAAGATAAGTGAAATGAAAAAGCCACGTAATCTATGCTAACGTTGATTACATGGGCTTACAGCGGAAACATTAAGTAAATATCAAATCTATTAATAGTTTTACTCATGGAAATTATGAGATGGATGCTTACTGCAATACCTTATCTTGTTGGAGAAACGGCATAGAAGACGTACGGCATAAAAGTTTTTAATATAGGTAGGTACCTACCTATATTCAAAACTTTTTACAAAAAAAATCAACCGACTTCCAAAAAAAACACTACAAAGTGAAAAATAACTTTAATTTCGGAAGTCAGTGTCTTTGTTTTAAGACACTGACTGTCTTTGAAGTCGGTTGGTTTTTTTTGTAAAAAGTTTTTATTTTTCACTTTTAAGTTGTGGTACCTACCCCACACAAATTCGAATATCACGACCTGATATGTAAATAACAGTGACAGGAACTTATTAGAACATCATCCAAATCCATCAACAGGTCAAACGGGAATGAAAATCCCATCAACAGGTCAAATGGGAAAAATATTTACCTATTATTGAAGCTAACTCAAAAAGTACCCGAGGCAAAATTAATAAAATTTATAAGGGACTACCTCTAGAGCATACCCTTTCAAACAAAAATACTCATGACATAATAATAGGCTTTATGACTTGTTGGAATATCGACTGAACACAATCTTATCAGTTAGTAACAACATTTGCGTCTTATTAGACCATAATAGTATACTTAATTGTTGTGTCCTGTTAGACTACTATTCTCATTTAAAGGTTTTTGTGAGAGGAAAACTTAGCGTACAAAATGGGTACCCTCTTATTCAAACCATAAACAACTAAACGGTCAATATTCTTTTCTAAGTAGGTTGATGAATACTAAGAATTTCGAAGTCCGATAACAAAATTTTACTTCACGAGAAATGGCTGATTAGAATGTTTTTCTATCTAGTATTAGTTAGAAAAACATTCTAATCGGCCATTTTTCGTTCGTAAAACACTTTTGTACGTACAATAGGTAAACTTTTGATGCCGACTGCATGACGGACCTATTCTGAATTAGTGTCTAATAAAAGTCGAAATAGAATAACTCCATAGTAAACTAGGATTATTTTTTTTTTTTTTTTTTTTTTTTGGGTGGGAAATCATCCAATGACTTCTCCCGCTCTGGGCGGAGCGGGAGGGCGTGTCAGACTCTTACTGACTAAAACCCACCCGTGTTCCTTCCCTTGCCATGCCAGGGGCCACGGTTTCCCCTTAGGACTACCCGCAACCCCGGCGGGCAACGGTCCTAGCGGACCCCGTCCGTTTTGCTGACATCTCTTTGAGGCGCGCGTGGAACACGACGCGCCGTCGACCCGGGCCTGGTCCTTATCGGGGGCGAGCTACCCATTGCTCACCGCCCGCAAGCCCGCGCCTACGGTGGCCGGGAATCCTCCAAGGAGTCCCGACGCCCAGGGCGTCTCCTACGGCGGCTAGGCGCGTGAGGGCGCGAACTTTGCCTCTCCCTCACGCGCTCCGCCTCCTCCTTCGCGAGCATTACTGCTTCGCAGAAGGAGGTGACGGCCTGCCATGCCCTCTCGCTCCGCACCATGGCCTGGACCAGGGCCGGACGCGAGAGGTCACTGCCGCCGATCGCCTCCACGAGGACACGGCGGTGCTCTGCCCAAGCCGGGCAGACCTCCACCGTATGCTCCACCGTGTCCTCCGGACGATCCACACAATGGTGATAGTGAACTAGGATGGCATTCGAATAGTGTACAATTTTGCTTTTGGCGATCTGTAGGGAAACAGTCGTCTTCTTTTGTAACTTTTAAAAATTCAGAAGTTACTTGTTATTAAAAGCATAGGGCTTAACGCTGAAGCTCATTTCCAAACTTGTTGAAAAACCTTGTTTTAAACTTAAATGGAAAATCATGGTAGTTCATAAACACAGCTTATCTTTATTTTAAATGTTATTTATTGATAGATTGACATGTAACTTAAACTCAACTCAAAGCATTTATTTCAATTAAACCATTTACAGTCACTTTGTCAAAGGAGTCGGTCAGTTTTGTTTATAGGTAACTAATATATCATAACTACTATAGTTAACGATAGCCTCGGACTTACACAGTCGACAATTTTAGATTAACCAGTATTCCCAGAAATAGGTCATAAGTACATTATAATTATAATATTAAACTAATGGCTCTAATTTAGAAACATTTAATTATACAGATTCCCAGGTCGGGCAAAGTGTTGTTGGGTTTTTCTATGGAGTTTCTCAGAAGCAGCCCGTAGTATGGATATGTGCCCGGTTGATGATACTATTCGCCGAATATGAAAACGAATACCTGATTCTACTATAGCTGCACGCAATTATTAGTCAAAGAAGGTGAAAACAAATTATACACGCTAAGCAATATAAATATTTACACACAATTTATTTTATTTTAATAAAATAAATAAAAAATTGCAATATTTTTGGCCACAAACAATTCCTTTTTTCTGTCTGTACATTCCCTGCTGTTGAAAATAATATAAAAGTTTTATCGAGAAATATTTTCGAACCAATTATTTAAATTATAGTATGTACAAGTACTTATCGAAACTTAAAAAAAAAGGGGGGAAGAGCTCATTGGGCATCGAAAATTTCAAAGTTGAAATAAATAAATATATAGAATTCATTACTTGAAAAAAAAAAAAAAAAAAAATTATTTAAATGTCTCCGAATATAGCTTTTCTCACGTTTTCGAGACGTCACTTTTGAACAATTTAATACAACTACCGGCGGCGACGCAACGGTCGGATAATCGCATAGGTACGTTTAGTACCTTCTAAATGCTTTTACATCGTGTTGTTATCGTCACCTATATCATCGCAGACAGCGACCGGCACCGATATCAGCACGATATCTACCGGCGAAGACACAGTACAGGTTGCACAGTAGCGGGCATCTTTCTCTTGAACAAACTTTTTCAATTCAAGCGATGGTGTAGGCATGACACTACAGCGGGTCTTTTGCTGTAAAAAGATGAAATCAAAAATGATTTTAATGATCTCAGAAAGTAATAGGTACAGGAAAAACAAACAAAAAAACATATCTTTACACATGCATTTCTTGTGAAATAGATTGGTGAACCTACATCTCCCGTCCTAAGACTATTGCCAACCAAGCATAGGTAAATAAAAACTCCAGGCTGCCACAACGAACAGACTTACACAAAACATACTTAGTATACAGAATGAAAAAGATATTGATCTCTTATCGGCATTGTAAGAGCAAAATGAAAGTCGTTTGTTCGACACCTACTATCTAATTATCGTACTTTTACTACAACGTTTTCATTGATAACTGTAGTAATTAATAGGTGACCTGCGATAAAGGTGCGTATAAATATGTGGTGCAGCAGATGGATTGGCACTGGCGGACATGGCTCGTTTGGTGTTGTGTGTTTTGGCTCTCCTAGCAGCCGGGGTCCTCTCGGAACCCGTGAGGACAAATGTGTCGCAAAAAGCTAGTAAGTCCACTTTTTAATTAACTTATTATTTTATGGGTACCGTAACATGTATTTCCGTCTATGAAAGCAACTGTTTACCATAAGTGTATGGTGAATAGGCAGCATCAATCTCGCTCGATGAAGAGTTACGGCGAATAAATCTGGTATTCTTATACAAACTATGACCTAGAGTAAAGGCTAAGCTTAGCGGAATTAATGATCTTGTAATTGTTGGTGTGTTCCAGTAAATATGGTTATGGGCTGGTTTGAGGTGGCACGGGAAAAAGTATTTGGGAGAGGCATTTGCCTTTTTTATAACACAATTATTTAGTTCTATCGTTTTCTAATGAATCGGAATTTATTTATTTGTAAGAATGTAGTTTTACTTAATTATGTTGTTAATATTTTTTGAAGTTCTATACATTCCTGCACATTTCGCTAGTGCAACGCGACATACCGCAGTGCCTATATATATTATATCTACTGCTTTTTTTTCTTATAGCGGACCCAGTCTTCCTGCAACGCCAGTTGGATTTGATGCTCTTATTCTTCCACATTCATGAACCGAATCATATTGAATCTGCCAAGAGCATCTCTAAGTCTTGGAGTCTCGAGAAGAACATTGAACACTTCAGCGTATGTATCTAAAGTTTATTTTTAAGTCTTAAACCAGGAACGTGGCTACATACACGATTAGTTTTGAAATTAGCTGCTGTTGTAACCAGACTGTTTTGGTTTCAGAATGTGACTGCTGTGACAACCTTCATCGAGATGCTTGAGCATCAGTGGGTACTTCCTCGCGCTGTACCGTTCTCCATCCTTGAATCCGAGCACAAGTTTGAGGTAGTCACCCTATACAATGTGCTGTACTCTGCTAAGGACTACGACACATTCTACAAGACCGCCGTATACGTGAGAGACCGCGTCAATGAAAACCTCTTCGCTTACGTGCTCAGTGTTGTCATTGTGAGCCGTCCAGACACGCAAGGAATCTACGTCCCCCGTCTGTATGAGGTTTTCCCTTCATTCTTCAACAACGGTGAAATTATGACCACCGCCCAGAGGATAAACACCCACGGTTTCCGCATGATTGAGCACTACCCATCTACCTACAAATGGGACGAGAATGTAGTCATTAAGTGGAATGCTACGATCTGGCCTTACTACAACAGCCAGAGCACACCTGTCGCCTACTTCACGCATGACTACGGCTTTAACACCTTCTACTATAACGTTCACCTTTCTCAACCCGGCTGGCTGAAGAGCGAAGCACTTCCAACCAACAAGCACCGACGTGGAGAATGGTTCTGGTTCCTGCACAAGCAGATTATTGCTCGTTACTACATGGAGAGACTGTCTAACGGACTCGGTGAAATTCCTGAACTAGGTCACGAGATTGTTAAAGAAGGTTACAACTCTGGACTTTTGTACCACAATGGCATTGCTTTCCCTGTTAGACCAAACTACTTCCACCTCGACCAGCCTCAATTTGTTGATGAGATCCAAGAAATATACGATTACGAACGTCGCATTCGTGACGCCATTGACCAGGGTTATTTAGTTAACGTAAGTGTATATTTATTTTAAATAAATAAATTAGTATTATCGTTTTTATCGACACTGTTCATAATATTTCTTATATTGTAGAATCTTGGTGAACGCATCGACATCAGCGCTCCAGAAGCCATTGAGATCTTGGGTCGTGTCATTGAGGCTAACGTCGACTCTCCAAATGCGCAATATTACAAGGACTTCATCAGCATCTGGAAGAAGGTTTTGGGCAATTCTCTTGTTCAGGAACATCAGTACTTCCACCAGTGAGTTAAAAATCATGATATTGTACTAAACAGTTGAACATGAAAGTGTTCGTCATATAGTAATGTTTGTAACTATTTCCAGCTTCGTTCCTTTGGTTGTCCCCTCGGTCTTGGAACACTACCAGACTGCTCTGCGTGACCCCGCTTTCTACATGATCTGGAAACGTGTCTTGGGACTGTTCCAGTTGTGGCAGGAGAAGCTTCCGCACTACAAGCGGGAAGAGCTTGCCTTGCCCCAGGTGGCGATCCAGAAGGTAGATGTTGATAAAGTGGTAACATACTTCGAATACAGCTACCTGAACGTCTCTTCTCATCTACACATGAAAGGTATTATTGGATAAATTATTTTGTCTGTGTTTTTATAAAGTTCATAACTGATTTTACTAACTACATAACTGGTTTTCTGTTTTGTTAATAGCCAAGGGAGTGTATGACAAAGTCAGTGTATTAGTCCAGAAGCCGAGGTTGATCCACAAGCAGTTCCAAATCCGCGTTAATGTCAAGAGCGAAGGTGCCAAGATTGTTCTTGTCAAGTTCTTTTTGGCGCCCAAATACGATAGCCACGGCTATGAGATTCCTCTCCACGTCAACACCCAGAATTTCATGCAGTTTGATGAGTTCGTCTATGACTGTAAGTATTGTTTATTTTTAACAATTTATACAAACTACTCTTCTTCAATATAAATATGTTAATAGTTGCTATTAGCAGAAAGCAGAAACTAAAAAGTGGAATTTTGTTCTTGTTTTCCATGCAATGAAACAAAACGAACTAATATGAGTGGGCGTTGCATTAAGCCCACCGATATGAGCTTTTCAAATATGTGAAGCTTTTTTAGGTACAGAAAAATGCAATACCTACCATAGCCCACGTCCGAATAGCTCTTTAACAAAAGTGGTAGGTTATTAAAACATACAAACTAATACTATTTGCAGTGCCTGAGGGAGAATCCGTCATCACTCGAGACTCTGTTGCCAACACTGGCCGGGACTGGGCTTCTGCCAAACAAGTTTACGAGACCGTTGAGAAGGCGGTGCATGGCAAAGGACAGCTTTACATCGAGCAGACTGAGGGCATGGAGAAAATGGCTCAACACCTTCTGCTGCCTAAGGGTACGTGTTTTCATTGTTGTAAACAGATCTAGTGTTGGAGCCTTAGAAGTGATTAAGTTCTGAATGAAGGTGATGGGAAAATCTAATATACAGCGATTAGGTATAGGGCTTCAGGATCATATTAGTTAACTACCATTAGTACCTACTACAAAAACAATTCTTTCAGGTCGCGTCGGCGGTATGCCTTTCGTCCTGATGGTCTACATCTCCGAGTACCGCGCACCTAAAGTTGCTTATAATGCTTTCTCAGACATAACTTTATCTCTTGGTCTGTCTCCAATCATTCGCCAGCTGACCGACGAGCCATATGGCTACCCAGTCAACAGACCTCTCTATCCCTGGCAGGTGGAGGGTGTCAAGAACTTGTACTTCCAGGATGTTCTGATCCACCACAAGCACACTCCCGAAATCGAAGTTCCTCACATGGAATAAGCGATTCATTGAGTGTTTTTGACGCTAAGTAGCACAATGTTGCTTCTCTATAAACAAATGATTGAATTTATGTAAACACTGTAGTCTGGTGCAAATATGCCTATATTAGTTATTAGAATTTACTACTTGAATTTGCAGACTTTAAAGAAGCAAATCAGGCTTAAAAGTTTGCCCACCTAATTTCAATATCTGTGCAACTTGGCGTCATGATTAATGTGCATTTATGTTATGTTTATATAGTATTTATTTATGTAGTGTATGTATTTATTGTTGTTGTATATTTTCTAATATTTATGTATTATGTAGTAAAATATGATATGATGATCAATGTAGTGATTGTTAATGTGTTGCCCACCTAAGATGTAAACTGTTAATGGTAATAGTTCTCAAATCATTTTGAACTATTTACAAATACCTATTTTTAGAAAAATTGACTCGATTACTCTTTTAGTCAGCTAAATAGATCTCAGATTCACATAGATGTATATATTTCTAAATATGTATTATAGATAAATAAAATACTTATGTTTAAAAACATGGCCATTTTATTTTTAATTCCTTCTCCAGTAATTTGCTACAATACTATTCATAATCAGTTCCGAAAAACAAAAGTCAGATTTACTTGAAAAAGAAACCACGAAATGCAAAATGGCGGCTTAAAGTTGCTAACACTATTTTTCTTTATCCTTTAATAGAAACATATATCTCTCACAATTTTTTCTTTTCACAAAAATGTTTTACCTACTGTGCCGGACACTGGTGGAATAACGCCTTTAAGTATAACCCGGCAATACGGTAAATGTAAGGTGCTACTTACCACGCCTTATCAGAGTCATGTACGTAAATGTAGGTATGTGTAAAAGTTCAGCCTACTCAATACTAGCCATAGCCTTTATCCGTGTGTATACGTATTACGGCTCGTACACACTGGCGCGATATCGCGGGTGCGACAGGCAGGGCTACCCTTGTCGCGCCCGCGATATCGCGCCAGTGTACAAGCCTTTATAAATTAAAGTCGCGTTTTGTGTCGGTCTAACCGCGTTGTTCTTCTAAATTCTTCCATCAAAGATCTGCAATAGTGTAGTCACTAATTCACTATATCTAGTTCAAGATTGGCAAAACCTACAGGCGGCCCATCACTACTTTCATTTTTAGGATTTATTTGATAATTGGTAAATACTCCTATGCATTAATATTGCCCGTGTTTTCATTCATTGTTGTATTGTCGTGCTTTAGTTTCGCAAAAACTCGAAAATGGCTTGACCGATTGTGATGAAACTTTGGTAATTGGTTTTGTACGCGTCGGGGAAGGTTCATTACAAAAAATAAATATAAATAAAAAGGCAGTAAGAAATAAATAGAATATACATTCAATATTTATTTTTTATTTTTAGGTATGTTAAGACTCTAGCTCAACGTGAGCTAGATTCTAAAAATTAAACCAAACAATTTAAATCACAACATTTTGAATTATCCTAAAAGTCCTATCCAAGAACACAAGAGTAGTGAAAAGTGTGAAAACGTACAAGCTGGTTATCTAGATGACCTGGTGAACTTCGTACCACGTGAGATCAATATTTTTGACTATTTCCTTTGGGTTTCTCCTAATTTTCTTTTTTCCTATACCTACCATCCCAGGAATCAGGTGAACAAAACAAAAAAAAAAACAAATCGGTCGAGCCAGTTTTGAGTTTTTGCGAGACTAATGCACGGCAATAGTTTTTTATATAGGTACCTATAGAAGAATATAGAAGAAGATAGTAGATAAATAGACAAGGAGCAACTTTTCTTGAAGTCCTTCGTTAAATAATGATTTGTTTTCTTTCACGGCTGGTGGCAAAATGACCACTATACCTACAATATACATGCTTATAACGAGTGTTTGTCTGACTTTCGGTAGGTACCTATCTATCTTCAATCAATCTGCCTCGCCTTTTCCCAACTATGTTAGGTTCGACTTCCAGTTTAACCGGATGCAGCTAAATACCAGTATTTTTTATGTAGCTACTGCCTATCTGACGTCCACAACCCAGTAACAGGGTAATACGATACTCCTTGGTTGTCAGACTTTCGGGCTTCTGACGACCCGTAACGGCTGTCAAAGATCCACGAATAACAGCCGGGACAAACGGCTTAACGTGCTTTTTGAGGCACGGAGTAGTCTCGATATGTAAAGTACACGTAGATGTGTGACCAACCCATCCACGGACCAACCCTGGCAAGCGTAGCTTATTATTACTTAGCTACGAACTCCTCATGGTAGATATCTATCTTCATAGGTACCTAGTTAAAATAATAAGGTATGAAGTTTTTCGCATTTCCTGAACTTTGAACGGAGGGATTTTGAAAAGGTATACCTGTATGAGTTTTATTCTAATTAAGCTATTTTAATAATAAATAAAATAGTACATTACTGTCATGGCCAGCAACTCAAGCATTGATGGACAATCGGGAAAATGTGACATAGACGAGGCACACATACGTGAGTCCATCAATGCCTGGTTGCGGCCAAGGCTTGTATACTAGTACTTTTCTCAAATAGTGCGCGGAAACTCAAACAAAGTAATTTAATTATAAATTCCAGAATCAATGACGGACAACGATAATTTTTCCCGCGCCAATATTTTCAAGTTCTATTTGCAAGCGAAACCGAAATTTTAATAAAATCATCCTTGGTTGTCATGTGTTGAAGTAAAAAGTTAGTTCCATTTTAAATAACACGACAGATATGACTTTTCATAGAAAGTTATTTGGCCGCTACACAGGACAGTTATGGATTTTCATAACAACATTGCTGGCTGCATCGTCACTTGTTTTGACCAGTACAGCAATTTCGATTTATCTCGAAGAAGGTTGTCAAAATAATGCTCGAGTTTCCAAGCAATTTAGATTTGTCTCGAAGAAGGTTGTCAAAATAATGCTCGAGTTTCCAAGCATGTTTGAAAAACACTGTAGAGGTGTGCTTGCTCTTTTCTGGCTGATTATATATATATTTTTTTTCAGAAAAACAAAGTATTTAATTACTGACTTAAATAAAATGACCTAAGTAACTTCAATGACACTAATATAAATTATTCTTTTGAAAAGATACTGACATAAAAATTATATTTTGATTTGACACCAAATCCACACCTGCATACATATTTGTACCTACCTATTCAAAAATAATCAATTTACCTTTTACATTATAATTTTTATTTTTGCCTGTAATTGCCCTCTAGTCCAACATCCTCACAATAATGTTGGTGACTCCATCTAAACGGACGACTCAATAAGTTACTACCAACCACTGATGAAGACAGCGCCATCTGTGATACAGAGTAGGTACAAATTGAAAGTTTCAAAACCAGACCACTCTACTGTTAAGTCTCAACAAAACAAGTAAGATGGCGCTACAGACTTGGTTTTAAAATATATTATTTAGGTTGACTTTTTTATTAGAAGATCATTGAGGAGAATTTAATGAAAGGACGAAAACAAGAAGGTGTTGTGAATGGCAAAATGTTCCCAACGATTTGTACATGAATTAATGATGCTAATATTGCGATAATAACCGTTTTTGTCATTATTGATTGTACCACCGCTCATTCTCCTGAGCATACAGACTGAAAAGGCTGGAACAAGACAAATCAATAACGCTAAAAACATTAGCTTATATCTTATACTTACTAGCGACCCGCTCCTGCTTCACAAGGTTTTTACGACTTGTTAAAACATCGAGATTTCTTTATGTAACTTTAATATTTATGTATTTAATAAGCAACATAGGTACTTCCATAAACTTTCCCGAGTGAATTCTCTAAACGATGGTGAAAACCTAATCAAAATCTGTTGCGTGGTTTAAAAGAACAACGCGGTCATACAGACAAACACGTAAAGCGAATTTAATTTATATAGTAGGTCGGGGAAAAAGTTTTTTCGTATTTTATATCCAATTTCAAGAAAAAAGAATTCATAGTTTATTTATTATTTGATTATAATAATTATATTTATGTAGGTACCATTTTGATCGATAACTTGTTGCCATTTTGTAGGTAATAGTACTTTGAAAGTTTGGCACTTCTGATCACAAAACTGCGACCTGTAATTTTGTCAGTCCTCTCTTGATCTGTCTAACCTAACACTACCTAAATACATCTGAAGAAACCAAAACAGGTGGAAATTTGAGAGTGCAAGGTCAGGACTATATCGTGGATGCATTTACACATTCTCAACAAAGCTCAAATTTTTGCTGAGTGAATTAAGATGTGTGTGTTCTGACGTTATCATGATCAAAGACCACACCCTTTGATTTTTTACGGATGATACAAATTACTTACTTGTCTCTTGACAATTATTACATAAGCATTTATTTGTAAAGATAGCTTTAAATATGTATATAAATAATCGAAAAGTAGGTATGAATTGCTTAGTGGCCTGAATATTGTGCAGAATGTGACGTTTGTTAACTTAAAAGTTTTACTTAAATAATCGCAAGAATATTTCGTAGTTTTCGAATGTTGATCGATTTAAGTTGAACTAGTTTCGTAAATAATGTAAATAAGTAATGAGAAATTCGAATAATTAAAATATTTTTAAGTAAAACCTTTTATCAAAGTAATATAATTATATGCTAATTCTTTGGTACAAAACATTCCAAAACAATATGATAAGAATTAATTAGAAGTCTTTTAACCTATTATTTTAGTGTTATCTTTTTATTTTGCAATCGCTACCTAGTAGGTATTTCGTTCCTATAGGGTAGATACTTGAGGAACAAAATAATAGGTAGCGAATGCAACTTGAGTCGCTGATTATTGAAACTCAAGGTTTGTTATATTAATGCAGAATACCAAATACTGTAATAATTCTATTTCTGGTAAAATTTAAAACTTCGTTGAAACAAAGTTCTACGTAATTTTTATACAGGTGAAATTGAATTCATGGGCATCCTCTTAATCCTCCATTCTACTCATCATTATAAACAACTGTCACTATGGGACCAAACCTGAAATCGCGAAAAAGAAACTGCTGTAGGTACCTACATTTTGACGAGCTAGGCGAACATAAATGTAGGGAACAGCAGATATATGTTTGCGATTTAAGGGTTCGTCCCATAGTGTAAGTTCTGTTAATCAATTCCGGCCATTTTTTCTCAATTTCTTGCTTGAGTCTCATCAGCTGTTGGCAGTAGAGATCCGAATCGATGGTTTTCCCGGCGGTAAAAGCTTAGAATGAACGATGCCCTTCCAATCCCACCATACACACAGCATCACCTTGTTGCAAGTTAATTCGGGTTTCGTTATAGTCTGTAGAGCTTGACTGCCCCTTGACTATGACCTTTTTCGCACGTTTTCACCACCAGTGATCAATCTTTTAAAAAAAAGTGAGATTTCATTACGTTTTCATAGAGAATCGCAAATGAGTACACGATTCAATAGATTTCTTTCAGTGAGCTCGTGTGGCACCCAATTAACGGGCTTTTTTGTATAGCCAAACTTTTTCACATGGCTCAAACCTGTTTTGTGGTTAACCCAACCCTCAACCCTCTTCAGCTATGTCGTAATTACTAATACCCCAAGATGGCTCCATTTTTTAAAAAATGGCATCGATTTTAAAACACGAAATAACTTTTTCCCCGACCTAATATTTATAGATTATATAGCTTCCACTTGGGCTTCGCCGCAGTCGGGTAAAAACACTACCCTCCTTTTGGGGCTCGCCGCAGTCGGCAAAAAAAGGAAAACATTTTGTAGCAAAGAAAAATAATTAAACAACGTAGGTAGGTTCGATTGCACACGAATTAACAAGTAGCTGACAACTGCTATCGGTAATATGTATCAGGTTATCGCACTCACTGTGCGAGTCTGTAAAAGTTTGCGATAATGTATTATTGATAAACCTACAATTACCTATTTTATTAATTTAAACTTTTATTCTGATCGACACTTTGTTTAAAACAAATGAGAGAATTTGCATTGCAACGTCTTCCTCGCTACAAACTGTTTCAATAGGTGGTCCATCTGGCCAACTTGGTGACAATAAGGACTATACTCCTGTGACCATTTATTATAGCAGACGTTAGGAGGCATGTGTTGTCCGAAACACAATATTTTGTAAGGACTGACAAAATGAATAGGTACTGCGTCGTTGTTGGTTTAATTATTTCCAGGCACGAATGCGTAGACTGGGGCTCTGGGTTTGATCCCAGATCGGGCAAAGAAATGAAGATTTTATAGTTACTCGCATGACCAGCGGGTAAAATTATGAAGTGGATTGTTAATAAATTAATAAGTGACAGGTGTTAGGGTAAGGGTAATCGTAATACTCAGTAACTGGGTTGTGGACGTCAGACAGGCAGTCGCTCCATTTAAAATACTGGTATTCAGCTGCAACCAATTGGACTGGAAGCTGATCCCAAAATAGTTGGGAAAAGGTTGGCCATGAGGTGACATAGTTAGTAAAACGCAAAAGAAATCGTTGGCAAGAAAATAAGCACTGTCGATACCTTCTGATATTATTGTCATTCTGATTATTCTAAATCTTAAGTAGGACTCTAACATAGTTAGGGAAAGGCTTCGCTGATGATAATTCCACATTTGAAGTATCTACCTACCGAGATGATGATAAATTAGCCAGCAAATAAAAAAATCTGCCTAGCCTTTTCCCAACTATGTTGGGCTCGGGTTCCAGTTTAACCGGATGCAGCTGACTACCAAAATAATACTATGTTATTTTACTTGGAGCCACTGCCTATCTGACCTCCACAACCCAGTAACTGGGTAATACGATACACGTTGATAAGACTGGTTGTCAGACTTTCGGGCTTCTGACGACCCGTAACGGCTGTCAAAGGTCAACGAATGACAGCCGGTTGGTCCCGGCTGTCATTCGTTGACCTTTGACAGCCGGCTTAACGTGCTTTCCGAGGCTCGGTGGAATCTCGATATGTAAAGATGGTTACTCATCCATGGACCAACTCCAACAAGCATAGTTTAACCTGATGGATCGACCCGTACGGGTGTTATTACTTAGCCACGATAAATCAGAAAGAAAAGTTAAAAAAAAACAGCAATACTTTGATAATATATAAGACCAACAGTGAATCTCGTTTATTCTTGGTTTAAGTCGAGATAACGCCTGGAATTTTTACACCAATATA
This sequence comes from Eupsilia transversa, assembly GCA_914767815.1. Classification (NCBI taxonomy): domain Eukaryota; kingdom Metazoa; phylum Arthropoda; class Insecta; order Lepidoptera; family Noctuidae; genus Eupsilia; species Eupsilia transversa. The sequence goes on along the minus strand of OU611890.1, from coordinate 7,246,954 downwards.
ATCTTAAACAACTTAGATAGCAACCTTGAACTTAAGTTTCGACAGCTATTGCAGCAGATAAATAATTATTCACAGTTAATTACTTGTTTGTCATGATAGTACAGGTTATCACGACACTTAAATAAGTAATCCGGCTAGGTAGTTAAGAGAAAATAAGACAATCATCGGATTAAATGAGAATACGTGTTTTTACTCATCCACTAAAAAAGTAATTTTGTATAATATTTTCTGCTTCCTTAGCAATTTTGCTTCTGCAATCCTGCTATGCTTAAAGGGTTAGGCAGAGGTGTAGTACCTACCCCACATTTCGCTAGTTATGGTTAAGTCCCATTAATAGGGGACAAGCCTATTGCCATCAAACGGGCAAAAATCCGGACTCAGGGCGGCTACTGAGAAATTCCAGATGAAAAACCCAATAACACTTTGCCCGACCTAGGAATCGAATTCAGGACTTCATGCTCGGCAGTAGCGCTTGCGACCACTAGGCCAACGAGGCGATAATTCAATAATTTTATGAATAGTTCTTTATCTTACCTCAAGAAGTGATCTACGCTCAGTTTCATTATGTACCTTCTATAATAATCGACTGACTAGTTTTGTTCAAACTCAAAGCATTTATTTCAAATAAACCAATTACAGGAACTTTTGAATTGTCAAGGGGTCGGTCAGTCAGAAAAATGAAGCTAGTTGCCCATTCCAAAGCGTAGTAGGTTCCTATGGAGAAGCACGGGCAAGAAACTCCACGGACACTCTTTTAAATCAAAATATATGTTACAAACTATTTGTTACATCATTCATGTTGAAATTATACATGTGAGAACAATGTAAAGAGACGTGCAGGTTAAAAGCGTCCGTAATAAAAATATAGAAACAATTCAAAAATTAAAATAAGCCGTGGCCGCTAAGAGATGACAAGTCCCTACTGACGGCACCCGTTCACGAACATGCATGGATCAGCACCATTTAGCTCAACCATTTCAACCATCAGTCTCTTTTTGTTATCGGGTCGCAAGCTGACAGGCGGCAAGCGGGCCACCTGATGATAAGTGGTCACCGATGCCTATGAAATATTCGTAACGCGTGGCTATACCTACCAGAGACACTACAACGAACGGTAGTGTTCCTAAAATGAAACGTTTCTATTCCTGAAAGCCATTATTGTATCCTTATAATCTAAGATTTTTAAAACTTTGGCCTCGATTAATTTTCAATAGGAATACCCGATTTAAAAAAGTATAAAATAAATAAAATGTGTCAAACTGACAGATTGGTGCGACGCAACGGCGCGATCCGACTCTAACAATGCAATTTCTATATATCTAAAGTGCATAATTATGCTAAGAAAATAAACTTCTGATAGCGGAATGCACTGTGCATGATCATAATCACTTTATCACAAATTATTGATAACGTTGATGGTTGTTTATTGTTGTCGGCATTATTTGCGGTCAAAAGGTTGTTCAATAAAAAAAATGTCTCTTTGTCATTATGAAAGAAGGGGTCTGTTAGAAGACTTAGTTCAACACTCCTGAGGTCCTGAGTGACCTTTGTGAATACTCACAACATAATTCTCTTAGCTCAGTGGTCAGAGCGATGAACCCACGATGCCTAGCGTACTTACCTTGCCGCTAGTGATCGCATTCAACAAAACTGTAACATGTTAGGGGTTTGTGGGTAAATAATAACAGCCACACGGGTCGATCGACTGTTAAGCTACGCTTGCCGCAGTCGGTTCGTAGATGGGTCCATCCATTACATATCGAGACGTTTTTGGATGTTTTGTGTGAGGAATGATATAAAAGAGAACTGTGTGGAACGATAACGTGACGGTTGACAGGGTAGAATGGAAGGTCCCCAAGTAATGGGACAAGGGCAGGATGATGACGACCTAATGTTTATTACTGAAAGCGCGGTATTGTGTAGGCACTGAGATGATACAGTACAACACACGGTTCTGTTAATTTTTGGATATTTATTTATTAACATAACATCACGCCATGTTTCCCCAAAGGGTTGGTTAGAGGTGAACAGATTATACCCACATTTCGCCAGTTATGTGTTTGATGTTGTTTAGGTCCTATGTAATAGGGGAGAGCCTGTTGCCATCAACCGTAAATAAGCGTGTGTAGCGTAGATCAGAGGAAATTGCCATCATTATCACTCTTTATCTGTAATTGATGTACCGTTGTTGTTATGTGTCTATCAAATATGCTGGTATGCATAAACAAAATTAGAGGGATTAAGAATGGTTGATGGTCATCATGGCCTTTAATATAAAGACGGACCATTCATGAAACTGTATTTCCCTCATCAAATGTATCTCCAATTTTTAAACAAGTCTTCTACGTAATGTATGGAAGAGACGAAAATCAATCACTGCCATGAGTAGCTACGTAATGTGCAGTAATTTTACTTCAATTTCAGGAAGTGAAGTGTTACGAGATCTGAATATCCGAATATAAGTAATGGAGTATAAACAACGTTCTTCCTAGCCGGTTCCTATATTTATCAACCGATCGTTATACCAAGTAATAATCTGCCCCTTTGAGATCATTTTGAAGGTAGTTTTACCAGTAACAATTCTGAAAGGTGGAAGACTCAGAAACGATGTAAGGGATGATAACGATACTGACACTAAGAAAAAGAACCACATGAAGTTAAAGGTCATGACTGACAATGATACAGAAATGAAGCATTGCGATAAAGAAAGCAAAATATTTTTATACAGATATCGATTCATTCAGGAACGGGATGCGATGGCAGTATATAAGGCGGGCCGGCCAACAGAATGGCACAGTTGACAGCAGCTGTGGAAACCATGAAGACTGTCTTATTCCTTACGGGGCTCGTCGCCCTGGCGTTGGGAAGTGCCGTCCCTCCGAAACATGAGATCAAAGTGAAACCTGGTAAGAACTACTAGAACTTTTTTTATTTTTTATTTTTGAGCTTTTCGTCGATTTACTGGTTGCAAGCGTCCACTCACACGAGCGTGGGGTCTTGAGTTCGATCCTCAGGTGGCACTGTTTTTGATTTTTCCATTAGCAAATTCTCAATAGCTGCCATTGGACTCACATTCAATATTTATGGTACAGGCGAAATGTGAGTCACTTCTGTCTAACAACCAATATTTCTATGTGAACCAACCAGTACCACGTCATCATGTGCTTTTCAATGACCTCCATATATTGATTAACTGATGGAAACTAACTCATCCATGTACCTTTACCACAAGCCTCGGTTTTAGAATAACAGTCAAAATGTGTTGACTGTTCCTCGCATTTTTAGTCGGTAGTTCGTTCACAGTAAAGGAAATTACTGATGAGATGTTTTTTTGCAGTTGAACCTGCCTTCGTTAAGTCCCAGAAGAAAATTCTGGCACTTTTCGAACACTCCGAACAACTGGACGAACACTCCGAGTACTACAAACTTGGCAAGGAATACAACATCGAAACTAACATCGACAATTACACAGTGAGTATTTTTAATAAAGCCTTCAACGCAGCTCCGCTGAAAATTCTTAAGAATATTTAAAGTGTTAACGCTAAGCATTTTTGCAGAACAAACATGCTGTCAAGGAATTCTTGATATTGTATAGAACCGGATTCCTGCCGAAATATCACAAGTTTTCCATCTTTTACGAAAGGATGCGGGATGAAGCCATCGCTCTTTTCCACGTCATGTACTACGCCAAGGACTTCGACACCTTCTACAAAACTGCGGCTTGGGCTAAGGTTTACCTGAACGAAGAACAATTCTTATACGCGTACTTCACTGCCGTCTTCCAAAGGGCTGATACTACTGGCATGGTTCTGCCGGCGCCTTATGAAGTGTACCCTCAATTTTTCTTCAACATGGAAACTCTTATCAAGATGTACCGCACCAAGATGCAAAGTGGTTTGTTGGACGCTGACCTTGCTGCCCAATATGGTATTGTAAAAGAGAACATAAACTATGTTTACTACGCCAACTACTCCAACTCCCTGACTTACCCCAACCAGGAACAGAAGCTGTCATACTTCACTGAAGACATTGGTTTGAACTCCTACTACTACTACTTCCACTCGCAAATGCCTTTCTGGTGGAAGTCCGAAAAACTTAGTGAAATCAAAGATCGTCTGGGTGAAGTTTTCTTCTACTACTACCAGCAACTTCTGGCTCGTTATTCTTTGGAGCGTCTTTCCAACGGCTTGGGCGAAATTCCTGAATTCTCTTGGTATTCTAAATTCGAGACTGGCTACTATCCCCAAATGACTGGAAATTACTTGCCTTTCGCGCAAAGGAGCAACGATTATAATATTCACGATGAGAAGAATTATGAATTCATTCGCTTCCTGGATGCCTATGAGAAGACCTTCTTCCAATTCCTACAGAAGGAAGAATTCAAGACTGTAAGTATCAATAGATAAATCCTACTGTTTCAGTTTTATGATCATAAGTTATATGAAAACTAACGCGTGAACAAATTAATTTCAGCCCGAGAAAGAAATGAACTACGTCGGCAACTACTGGCACAGTAACGAAGACTTGTACTCCGAGCACAGCAAGAAGAACTTACACCAGTTCTCTTACGAAATTATTGCTCGCCACGTACTTGGCGCGAGTCCCAAGCCTTTTGACAAGTGAGTTTTACCATGATACTATTCTTAGCTCCTCAAGTCCATTCTAAGAGACTAGCTGTTGTAATATTTTGTTCCATTTCGGCTGGGTGTTGTTGAAATAAGAGACCCACTACCATCAAAGTTTGTTTCTAAAGTTGGCTACAAATCACGAACCCAAGGAGTTGCTTGTCCTTAATTAGGTCAATGCCTGAATAGATAATATACAAATAAGGTTATAGAAATATAATTAGTAAAAAATGTAATGTGAAACCATAAAATCAATGTTTATTATTTTCAGATACACTTTCATGCCGACCGGTCTTGACTTCTACCAGACTTCTATGCGTGACCCTGCATTCTATCAGCTCTACCAGAGAATCGTAGACTACATTATTGCCTACAAAGAGTACGTAAAACCTTACACTCACGATGATCTTCATTTCGTCGGTGTTAAGATCAACGACGTGAAAGTCAGCGAACTGTCCACTTACTTCGAACACTTCGACTTCAATGCCACGAGCAGCGTGTTCTTCAGCCAGGAAGAGCTTAAGTCTTACCCTACTGGTTTCGTTGTCCGTCAACCTCGCTTGAACCACAAACCATTCACTGTCTCTGTTGACGTTAAGTCAGATGTTGCGTCGGATGCTGTCTTCAAGGTCTTCATCGGACCTAAGTACGATTCCAACGGATACCCAGTTTCCATTGAGGAGGATTGGATGAAATTCTACGAACTGGACTGGTTCGTGCAGAAACTTGTCCCTGGTTTGAACACGATTGAGCGCAAATCCAGCGAGTTTGTGTTGTTCAAGGATGATTCGATCCCCATCAACCAGATCTACGAGTTGTTAGACCAAGGAAAGGTACCTTATGATATGTCTACTGTGCCCGACAATATGCCTAGGAGACTGATGCTGCCTAAGGGTACCCCCGGTGGATATCCATTCCAGCTATTCGTGTTCGTATACCCATACAACAGTGTTAAGAAGGGAAAGGATGTGTTCGAGAGCTACATCTTGGACAACAAGCCCTTCGGTTATCCATTGGACCGCCCCGTGCGTGAGGCTTACTTCAGGCAACCCAACATGTACTTCCAGGATGTTGAAGTTTACCACAAGGGCGCTAACTTCCCATACGAGCTTAACGTTCCTTCTTATTTTACCCAAAAGAAATAGTAAGACGATAAACAGTCCTTAACTGTGTCTTAGAATTATTTATCATAGATCGAAATGTACAAAGAATGAAATACGAGTGAAATAAATATATTATATTTTACCTGATATTTTTCATTAACAAGTGACCTCTTACATCCTATCCTATCCTACCTCCTACTGTAATATTTTATTCTAGAAGTTTGGATCTTTCTCAAATACCTACTATATACTGAACTACTTGTAATGTTTAGTTGAAGAGGCCAACAGTTTAAGAAGTCTACTACAAGGTTTAGGTACCTGACAGATAGTGTTATTGCACAACTATTTTAAATTTCGTTGCAAAATTTGCTTTATGTAAGCTGATTTGCCTTAACTTACTTTCTAATGAAGTGTTTCTGACACCAGAACATACATATTATATTAGACCAACTTTTGTTAATTTGTAGATTCTTAGTTCTTAGTTCAACACTCCTGAGTGGCCTGAGTGACCTTTGTGAATACAAAAACGCACAACATATTTTTTTTAGTTTTTTTTTTAACTTTGCCCCGCACTGTATATTTCTCCTGTATTGTGGGTGCGTTTACAAACATTTAAACTGACATACACAAACAGCCAGATCCGGAACAACTACATGTAGGTCATAAAATATATGTTCCGTGCGGAAATCGAACCCGCGACACGCAGCGCAGCAGTCAATCGCTTAACCACTTCGCCAACCGTGCCGTTAAATTCTCTAGGCAACTCAGTGGTCAGAGCAAAGAACCCACGATCCCTAGCACGATTACCTTGCCGCTAGTGATCGCGTTCAACAAAGCTGTAACATGTTAGGGGGTTGTGGCTATATGATAACAGCCACACGGGTCGATCGATTGTTAAGCTACGCTTGCCGCAGTCGGTTCGTAGATGGGTCCATCCATTACATATCGAGATGTTTTTGGATGTTTTGTGTGAGGAATGATATAAAAGAGAAGGGTGTGGAACGATTGCGTGACGGTTGACAGGGTAGAATGGAAGGTCCCCAAGTAATGGGACAAGGGCAGGATGATGACCACCTAATGTTTATTACTGAAAGCGCGGTATTGGGTAGGCACTAAGATGATACAGTACAACACCCGGCTCTGTTAATTTTTGGATATTTATTTATTAACATAACATCACGCCATGTATTCCCAAAGGGTTGGTCAGAAGTGAACAGATTACACCCACATTTCGCCAGTTATGTGTTTGATGTTGTTTAGGTCCTAATATGTACTAGGGGAGAGCCTATTGCCATCAACCGTAAATAGTTTCAAAATTCGTGTCACATACTATGTCCACATAATTTCGACCCATCAATAATCGGGCTACGCGTATTTTTCCTGAAAAATAAGCATGAATGGATCCGTTTAAAATCTGGTAGTATTATTGTTTAGTTTGCCATTAATATGATGGCCTCAACACTTCGACTGTTTGAGAACAGTAATACGCATTATCTACTTCAAACTAAAAGATTGATTGGCATATCAAAGATCAGAGGAAATTGCCATCATTATCACTCTTTATCTGTAATTGACGTACCGTTGTTGTTATGTGTCTATCAAATATGCTGGTATGCATAAACAAAATTAGAGGGAATAAGAATGGTTGATGGCCTTTAATACAAGGTGTTTCTTTTTATATACCATAACTCTTGGGTATGAATGAGACCATAATTATCAAAGAATCAACTGGGTTAAGAATTATTTTTCAACAATTTTTTTTTTTTCCTTTTTCATACAAAATAATATGACAAAGTCACGATTAATAATGTAAAACACCCTTACCTACGTGAAATATGACAACGTCGCATTTTCTTACCTTTAGATATTATGATGATGAGAGATTTCTTTAGAAATAAGCATTGCCTTTGTACGTATTTTTCTGTTCCTTTCTTCTTGTCTGTTTGTATGTGTGTGCATAAATGGTTAAATAAATAAATAAATAAATGATTGGCTTGAATGAAAATGATTTACTCGTACTTATCAATGAAACTTAGATACACACACATCAATCTGTGTGGTTCTTTCCTCAAAAGATCATTTCAGACATGAATCTACATCGTCTTCATATTATGATCTAACCAATAAAATGTCTGGACTTTAAAAGAGACTGTGACCTCTGAGTTTGTTTTGGCCTTTCTCCCAGAGTAGTCAGATAGGAAACGCCGACCTCATCTAGTACGGTACCTACTTAAAAAATATTATTGACATGTAAAAGTGTTTTGTACAAACCTATTTACAGAAAATATAATCATTTCATCATATCGAGAGTATAGTGTTATGTTATCTTCGAAACTATGCGTTTTTAGACCACATATTCTTTCTTGGACTTTTTGTACTATTTTTACTTATAGAATATAACCCTACAGTTATGGGATATAAAAAAAAACACGTTGTATAAAGACGGACCATTCATGAAACTGTTTTTCCCTCATCAATTGTATCTTCAATTTTTAAACAAGTCTTCTACGTAATGTATGGAAGAGACGAAAATCAATCACTGCCATGAGTAGCTACGTAATGTGCAGTAATTTTACTTCAATTTCAGGAAGTGAAGTGTTACGAGATCTGAATATCCGAATATAAGTAATGGAGTATAAACAACGTTCTTCCTAGCCGGTTCCTATATTTATCAACCGATCGTTATACCAAGTAATAATCTGCCCCTTTGAGATCATTTTGAAGGCAGTTTTACCTGTAACAATTGTGAAAGATGGAAGACTCAGAAACGGTGTAAGTGATAATAAGATACTGACACTAAGAAAAAGAATCACATGAAGTTAAAGGTCATGACTGACAATGATACAGAAATGAAGCATTGCGATAAAGAAAGCAAAATATTTTTATACAGATATCGATTCATTCAGGAACGGGATGCGATGGCAGTATATAAGGCGGGCCGGCCAACAGAATGGCACAGTTGACAGCAGCTGTGGAAACCATGAAGACTGTCTTATTCCTTGCGGGGCTCGTCGCCCTGGCGTTGGGAAGTGCCGTCCCTCCGAAACATGAGATCAAACTGAAACCTGGTAAGAACTACTAGAACTTTTTTTTATTTTTGAGCTTTTCGTCGATTTACTGGTTGCAAGCGTCCACTCAAACGAGCGTGGGGTCTTGAGTTCGATCCCCGGGTGGCACTGTTTTTGATTTTACCATTAGCAAATTCTCAATAGCTGCCATTGAACTCACATTCAATATATGGTACAGGCGAAATGTGAATCACTTCTGTCTAACAACCAATATTTCTGTGTGAACCAACCAGTACCACGTCATCATGTGCTTTTCAATGACCTCCATAATTATATTGATTAACTGATGGAAACTAACTCATCCATGTAGCTTTACCACAAGCCTCTGTTTCAGAATAACAGTCAAAATGTGTTGACTGTTCCTCGCATTTTTAGTCGGGTTCGTTCACAGTAAAGGAAATTACTGATGAGATGTTTTTTTTGCAGTTGAACCTGCCTTCGTTAAGTCCCAGAAGAAAATTCTGGCACTTTTCGAACACTCCGAACAACTGGACGAACACTCCGAGTACTACAAACTTGGCAAGGAATACAACATCGAAACTAACATCGACAATTACACAGTGAGTATTTTTAATAAAGCCTTCAACGCAGCTCCGCTGAAAATTCTTAAGAATATTTAAAGTGTTAACGCTAAGCATTTTTGCAGAACAAACATGCTGTCAAGGAATTCTTGATACTGTATAGAACCGGATTCCTGCCGAAATATCACAAGTTTTCCATCTTTTACGAAAGGATGCGGGATGAAGCCATCGCTCTTTTCCACGTCATGTACTACGCCAAGGACTTCGACACCTTCTACAAAACCGCGGCTTGGGCCAAGGTTTACCTGAACGAAGAACAGTTCTTATACGCGTACTTCACTGCCGTCTTCCAAAGGGCTGATACTACTGGCATGGTTCTGCCGGCGCCTTATGAAGTGTACCCTCAATTTTTCTTCAACATGGAAACTCTTATCAAGATGTACCGCACCAAGATGCAAAGTGGTTTGTTGGACGCTGACCTTGCTGCCCAATATGGTATTGTAAAAGAGAACATAAACTATGTTTACTACGCCAACTACTCCAACTCCCTGACTTACCCCAACCAGGAACAGAAGCTGTCATACTTCACTGAAGACATTGGTTTGAACTCGTATTACTACTACTTCCACTCGCAAATGCCTTTCTGGTGGAAGTCCGAAAAACTTAGTGAAATCAAAGATCGTCTGGGTGAAGTTTTCTTCTACTACTACCAGCAACTTCTGGCTCGTTACTCCTTGGAGCGTCTTTCCAACGGCTTGGGCGAAATTCCTGAATTCTCTTGGTATTCTAAATTCGAGACTGGCTACTATCCCCAAATGACTGGAAATTACTTGCCTTTCGCGCAAAGGAGCAACGATTATAATATTCACGATGAGAAGAATTATGAATTCATTCGCTTCCTAGATGCCTATGAGAAGACCTTCTTCCAATTCCTACAGAAGGAAGAATTCAAGACTGTAAGTATCAATAGATAAATCCTACTGTTTCAGTTTCATGATCATAAGTTATATGAAAACTAACGCGTGAACAAATTAATTTCAGCCCGAGAAAGAAATGAACTACGTCGGCAACTACTGGCACAGTAACGAAGACTTGTACTCCGAGCACAGCAAGAAGAACTTACACCAGTACTCTTACGAAATTATTGCTCGCCACGTACTCGGCGCGAGTCCTAAGCCTTTTGACAAGTGAGTTTTACCATGATACTATTCTTAGCTCCTCAAGTCCATTCTAAGAGACTAGCTGTTGTAATATTTTGTTCCATTTCGGCTGGGTGTTGTTGAAATAAGAGACCCACTACCATCAAAGTTTGTTTCTTAAGTTGGCTACAAATCACCCAAGGAGTTGCTTTTCCTTAATAAGTTCAATGCTTGAATAGATAATATACAAATAAGGTTATGGAAATATAATTAGTAAAAAATGTAATGTCAAACCAGAAAATGATAATTATTTTCAGATACACTTTCATGCCGACCGGTCTTGACTTCTACCAGACTTCTATGCGTGACCCTGCATTCTATCAGCTCTACCAGAGAATCGTCGACTACATTATTGCCTACAAAGAGTACGTAAAACCTTACACTCACGATGATCTTCATTTCGTCGGTGTAAAGATCAACGACGTGAAAGTCAGCGAACTGTCCACTTACTTCGAACACTTCGACTTCAATGCCACGAGCAGCGTGTTCTTCAGCCAGGAAGAGCTTAAGTCTTACCCTACTGGTTTCGTTGTCCGTCAACCTCGCTTGAACCACAAACCATTCACTGTCTCTGTTGACGTTAAGTCAGATGTTGCGTCGGATGCTGTCTTCAAGGTCTTCATCGGACCTAAGTACGATTCCAATGGATACCCAGTTTCCATTGAGGAGGATTGGATGAAATTCTACGAACTGGACTGGTTTGTGCAGAAACTTGTCCCTGGTTTGAACACGATTGAGCGCAAATCCAGCGAGTTTGTGTTGTTCAAGGATGATTCGATCCCCATCAACCAGATCTACGAGTTGTTAGACCAAGGAAAGGTACCTTATGATATGTCTACTGTGCCCGACAATATGCCTAGGAGACTGATGCTGCCTAAGGGTACCCCCGGTGGATATCCATTCCAGCTGTTCGTGTTCGTATACCCATACAACAGTGTTAAGAAAGGAAAGGATGTGTTCGAGAGCTACATCTTGGACAACAAGCCCTTCGGTTATCCATTGGACCGCCCCGTGCGTGAGGCTTACTTCAGGCAACCCAACATGTACTTCCAGGATGTTGAAGTTTACCACAAGGGCGCTAACTTCCCATACGAGCTTAACGTTCCCTCTTATTTTACCCAAAAGGAACAGTAAGACGATAAACAGTCCTTAACTGTGTCTTAGAATTATTTATCATAGATCGAAATGTACAAAGAATACGAGTGAAATAAATATATTATATTTTACCTTATATTTTAAATTAACAAGTGACCTCTTACATCCTATCCTATAGTACCTCCTACTGTAATATTTTATTCTAGAAGTTTGGATTTTTCTCAAATACCTACTATGTACTGAACTACTTGTAATGATTAGTTGAAGAGGCCAACAGTTTAAGAAGTCTACTAAAAGGTTTAGGTACCTGACAGATAGTGTTATTGCACAACTATATAAAATTTCGTTGCAAAATTTGCTTAGCTGATTTGCCTTAACTTACTTTCTAATGAAGTGTTTCTGACTACAGAACATACATATTATATTAGACCAACTTTTGTTAATTTGTAGACCACTTCTTCCCCACTGCTCAACTAGATTGCTCAACTAATTAAGCAGTTGAGCAGTAGGACATAGTTTGTATTACCGAACCGATTAGTACCGAATAGCTCAACTATTTTTTGCTCAACTGCTATAAAATCGAACATATAACCTACCCCTCAACTGCTCTTGAGGCACTGATCACTGTGATCACTTATATAATCTATTGATGATTGGAATGATGACTGCAAAAAAAGAAGTATGGGCTGCTGTTAATATTAAAAACCTATACATTGTATGTTTATTTGCTGAAAATTATAATGATAAAGATGTTAGATGAAAATTTTACTGGGTTCCATTACCACATTGGTTCCGTTTTCACCAGGGTTTCAGATTTTAAAGGTTTGCTTTCTAAAAACTTCGAAATGGGAGGCACTGACAATTTTAGGATAACTACTTGCAGTCGCACTTTAATTTACAAGTATCACCCAGACACCCGACTCTGGGTATCATAACTGCCACCAAGCCAAACTTATTTAGGAACTAGCTGTGCCCGCGGCTCCGCCCGCGTAGTATTCGGTCTGTGTCAGTAAGCGGCTAATTCACCCCTTATTTCTCTCCCTCTCCCCTGGAGGCGGAACTTGAAGTAAAGTTGACAGATGGACACGCTAGAGGACTGTAGTCCAGATAAAGTGGACTGCCTGGCTAAAGCACCACTGAGTTTCTCGCCGAGGTCTTCTTCAGATTCCTGAGACCGTGCCCCTTATAGCCTCAATGCGTTGTGAGTCTTTTGCGAAAGATTCGATTTTTTTTGGGAAGGTATAACCATGCCTTGGAAAAATAACTAGGCCAAGATTCATACTTCTGACAAGAGTCAGGCTGTCTAAAGAACCATATAAAAGCTTGGGAATTAAAGACTGCAAACCTGTTTCTGTTCATACTAAAAACATAACAGGAAGTCAAATAATGAAAATATTATAATTCAGAATATTTTTATTTTGAGTTAAGTAAGTAATTTTAGTTACAGTAATTAATGCCATTATACCCATAATAATGATCTATGCGGATATCTAAGATTATGTTATTGATTGTGTTATAATCTGTCTATCTGTGGATAAAGTCTAAATAGAAGAAGAAATATATAATTTCAAAGTAAATTTATTTAACTAGATTATTGAACAATGAAAATAACATTATAAAATTTAAGGGGAACAGATATAAGCTTCAAAATATGAATTAAAATCTAAAATCAAACATAATAAAATAATTATAATTATATTATAATTAATTATATTATAATTATATTATTATTATAATTATATTGTGTCATAATATCCGTAATAAGGATTATTTTGAGGTTTAGTTTCAATCTTCTTTTCGTAATGAAAATGAACACTTAAGCTATAACCTCAATAAGTCCTATTGGATACGATTTGTTAACTATTCGTTACACGAACTTGAGGTCTCAAACTTACTCGTATTAGAATAAAAGTAGTAATACTGAGTAATTTAATTATAATGTGTCAACGATTCTGCATTTTGTTATATTTACGTGGGTAGATTTGCGAGTTGGTTTCTTACAGTACCCACACACAATAGTAATTAAAGCACAATATGATTATATTATTAAGATACAATGATATTAAGCCTGATTGTCATAGTTCACGGTATTTTATCTCAATAAATTGTTATTTATGTGAAAATAAACTGTTTTAACTAGAAGTTTATTTATTTAAACTTCATAAAATGATAACGAATAAACATTTTGTAATCACTTATTAAACATTTTATTCTTAACCCCTTATTTCTATAACAATATAAGTAAGTAATAATAAAATTAATTATTAATTAGTAATCTTGTTAATTATTTATTATTCAATAAATTAAGATGAAGACGATAGATAAGAACAGATGAAGATTATTGTTGAAAAGAAAAATATAAGTTTCATTTCGTGATTGGAACACAGACCTATAATGTTTCACCATACACTTCGATACGCTACCAGCTATCAGAACTTGATACTAATACGTGAATTTTTAGCACTAGTATGAACCGACCAAGGTCACGAGTAATTACGTAGTCTGCGTAAAAGCGACGGTATGCTTTTTGGTTCATTAGACGCCAGTGTGAGAGATCTGAGGTGTATTCTGTGTTGATACTTACATTACTTACACACACAGATATAGGTACGGCCTGTCGCTTGTTAACAGAAATACAATCTTTAGCGTGCTACTGGACTTATGACCGCTTACTGTACACAGAACATTCATAGTAATAATTTTAGTTCACTACACCGTAGCCACCATAAAATGGAAACCTAAAGAAATTAAAAAAAAAACCAGCCAAGAGCGTGTCGGACCACGCACAATAAAAAATAATAATCATACAGTGACGATGAATTATTATTTTTGTCTTTTTTACCTCTTTGTCGGCGTGATTAATATGTATACCTATGCCAGCTTTCTTGTGTGTCTCTGAGCTAATCCGCGGATAGACAGACAGACGGACGGACGGACATGGCGAAATTATAAAGGTTCCTTGCTGACTACGGAACCTTAAAAATAAAACCTAAGAAAAATGAATTCAGTTGTTCAACGGCTATTATTTTTTACTGTGGCATGCATTTTCCGCGAAATGGTAGGAGGCGCATCGTAAATAAATACGTCGATTGACATTTAGCGTTTCAAAGGCCTACAGACCCGGAAAACCTAGCCGCGTGATTTTTTTTATGTACCTTTTTATGTTTTTAAATTGATTTTAATTTCAGTTTCTACTTCAAATATGGGACCCTCCATGATAATATGCGGCACGCTTTCCTTGTTTTCGTGGCCGCAGGGACATTTACACTTGAAACGGTTCAAATAGTTGGAGAACCCGCCATGCCCTGTCAGCACTTGTGTTCCCAGGGGATCTACTTTCCGCACTTGTGTTCCGAGGGGATCTACTTTCCGCACTATATTATAACCCTCGGTTGCGTCAGGAAGAAAGATCTTGGTGTGTGAAGCAGTTTCCCCAGGTCGGTCTCTCGTGTTCCTTTCGTCGAGCGAGTCCATACGGATTTATCGCTTGACGAATGAAACCGGGCACAGATCATAGTCTGGTCTTCATGTTTTGTCTAACGCTGCTATATTTGCCAATTCGACAGCCTTTTCGTTCTCCTCCAATCCTGTAGTGCCTTAATCCAGTGCAATTGAATGGTTTTACCGTAGTTTTTAAGTTTCTTGATGTTCTTTCGGATTTTAAATGCGAGTGGATGGAGGGAAACGCTTCGAGTTACCGTTTTCAGGGTGCATCTGGAGTCACAGTATACCTCGACAACTAGAGATGTGATTGAGTGAGTGACTTCAGCATTACGGACTAGGTGAACTTGCGCTCCGTTTAGTAAAATCTTATTTAAATGATAGACAACAGCAAATTCAAATAAATGGTATCAATTCACTCGGTCTAAAAGTAAAAATGGGTGTTCCACAAGGCACGATATTGGGTCCTTTCCTCTTTTTCTACCCCATTTATTAAAAAACCAACCACAAATGGTGTTATTTGCTGACGATACTTCTTTAATTTTTAAGATAAATAGACGTGCATCAAATGTTGACGACGTAAATAACGCAGGTTCCTATGGGTAAATAACCTACTGCAGGTTAAAAATTGGTTCACTGCTAGTAATTTAGTATTAAATGGGAAAAAAAACTAAATGCATAAGATTTGCTTTACCGAATGTTAAAAGTAAAAGGAGAAACTAGAATTCGTAGATAAAATAGTTTTCCTGGGGATCACGCTCGACTCAAGGCTGCAATGGGGTTCACATTTAACATCTCTTGCAGGACGGCTAAGTTCAGCAGCATATGCTGTAAGAAAAATCCGTCAATTTACTGATGTAGATACCGCGAGGCTAGTCTATTTCAGTTACTTTCATAGTATCATGTCTTACGGTATTTTACTATAGGGACGGGCTGCAGATATCGAGTCTATTTTTATTCTGCAGAAAAGAGCCATCAGAGCAATATATGGCCTCCGCAGGCGCGATTATCTAAGGGAACTGTTTAAAAGTATTAACATCATGACGGTACCTTGTCAATATATGTATATATGAAAAAATCATGTAAATGTAAATGTGTAAATCTTAATCTTTTCAGTAAAAGAGGTGAAAGACACAATTATAGTACGAGAAATAGGGACCAATTAGTTCAACCTGGTTTTAGACTGGCTAAGGTAGACTCATCCTTCATGGGGTACTGTTTAAAATGTTACAATAAAATACCTCCCCACATACTCCAACTAAATGAAATGAAATTTAAATCTTGTATAAAACGCACACTATGCTGCCAAGCATATTATAAGTTTGGGGATTACATCGCTGTCAAAAATGCTTGGCTCAATGCTGGTCCAGCCCCACAAGGGCGCTTATACTAGTTGATTAGCATTCGAAAATATTGTTGGAGCTGCTGAAGATTGGAAAAAACTATCTTTGCATTGTATAAATTCAATCTGTTAATATTGTATAATTGCAAAGCACATGTGTGAGCACTGTGACCACATAGTTTTTATAAAGCTACCATTTACTGGGTACGTCTTTCATTGACTTGAATGTGCCCTGGCGGCTGAGAGTATGTCATGCTCACTCAAATGTCTCGCTGCTGGTGGCGTGTGTGTTGGATCGTTAAGTTCCCTTCAAAATGGTTGAGCTAAATGGTGCTGATCCATGCGTCATGTTCGTGAACGGGCGCCGTCGTTAGGGACTGGTCATCTCTTAGCTGCCACGGCTTATTTTAATTTTTGAATTGTTTCTATATTTTTATTACGGACGCTTTTAACGTGCACGTCTTTTTAAATTGTTCTCACATGTATAATTTTAACATGAATGATGTAACAAATATTTTGTAACATATATTTTGATTTAAAAGAGTGTCCGTGGAGTTTCTTGCCCGTTCTTCTCCATAGGAACCTACTACGCTTTGGAATGGGCAACCAGCTTCATTTTTCTGACTGACCGACCCCTTGACAATTCAAAAGTGCCTGTAATTGGTTTATTTGAAATAAATGCTTTGAGTTTGAGTTTGAGTGAACTATTTATAATTCTTTTGACAACATCTACAAGTGCATACACTGATAAAGTTATTAAAAAAGATTACGTAATAGTTTTCCCGAAAGTTGTTTTGATATACGAAAAAGATCAAATCGTGTCAAAGGTTAATATAGTGATAACGATAAAGAAAGTCATTACGATATCAAAGTCAGCACCGAGATGCTCTGATAGGTGGTATAAAAAGTGGATCAGCAAGTTGTATTGTCACAGTTGGCAGCTGTTGTGACAACAATGAAGACTGTCTTAATCCTTGCGGGGCTCGTCGCCCTGGTGATGGGCAGTACCCTTCCTCCCGTCAAAAACTACAGGGTGGTGGATGGTAAGCAATAATTTGAAAAAAAAAATTGTGCTCCTAAATCTAGTGGGGTGATAATGGTCCCGATTTTTTTCATAATAATTTGGCAAGAAAATTCTGAATGATTTTTAATCATTCTGCGCAACTTTGGCTTTGTTCGGAGAAAAAACAGTTACTGATGATATTTTTTTTTAAATTCAAAATAATGTTTTATTTACAGTTTCACCTGACTTCGTTAAGAACCAGAAAAAAATTCTGGCGCTTTTAGAACACTCTGAACAACTGGACGCACACTCCGAGTATTACAAACTTGGCAAGGAATACGACATCGAAACTAACATCGACAATTACACAGTGAGTACTTTTCATAAAACCTTCAACGCAGCTCCGCTGAAACTTCTTAAGAATATTAATTTAAAGTGTTAACACTAAGCATTTTTCCAGAACAAAAATGCTGTCAAGGAATTCTTGATACTGTACAGAACCGGATTCCTGCCGAAATATCACAAGTTTTCCATCTTTTACGAAAGGATGCGGGATGAAGCCATCGCTCTTTTCCACGTCATGTACTACGCCAAGGACTTCGACACCTTCTACAAAACCGCGGCTTGGGCTAAGGTTTACCTGAACGAAGAACAGTTCTTATACGCGTACTTCACTGCCGTCTTCCAAAGGGCTGATACTACTGACATGGTTCTGCCGGCGCCTTATGAAGTGTACCCTCAATTCTTCTTTAACATGCAAACTCTGATCAAGATGTACCGCACCAAGATGCAAAGTGGTTTGTTCGACGCGAAACTTGCTGCCCAATACGGTATTGTAAAAGAGAACGACTACTACGTTTACTACGCCAACTACTCCAACTCCCTGACTTACCCCAACCAGGAACAGAAGCTGTCATACTTCACTGAAGACATTGGTTTGAACTCGTATTACTACTACTTCCACTCGATAATGCCTTTCTGGTGGAAGTCCGAAAAACTTAGTGCAATCAAAGATCGTCTGGGTGAAGTTTTCTTCTACTACTACCAGCAACTTCTGGCTCGTTACTCCTTGGAGCGTCTTTCCAACGGCTTGGGCGAAATTCCTGAATTCTCTTGGTATTCTAAATTCGAGACTGGCTACTATCCCCAAATGACTGGAAATTACTTGCCTTTCGCGCAAAGGAGCAATGATTATAATATTCACGAGGAGAAGAATTATGAATTCATTCGCTTCCTGGATGCCTATGAGAAGACCTTCTTCCAATTCCTACAGAAGGAAGAATTCAAGACTGTAAGTATCAATAGATAAATCCTACTGTTTCAGTTTCATGATCATAAGTTATATGAAAACTTACACGTGAATAAATTATTTTCAGCACGAGAAAGAAATGAACTACGTCGGCAACTACTGGCACAGTAACGAAGACTTGTACTCCGAGCACAGCAAGAAGAACTTACACCAGTTCTCTTACGAAATTATTGCTCGCCACGTACTCGGCGCGAGTCCTAAGCCTTTTGACAAGTGAGTTTTACCATGATACTATTCTTAGCTTCTCAAGTCCATTCTAAAATACTAGCTGCTGTAATATTTTGTTCCATTTCGGCTGGGTGTTGTTGAAATAAGATACCCACTACCATCAAAGTTTGTTTCTAAAGTTGGCTACAAATCACGAACCCAAGGAGTTGCTTTTCCTTAATTAGGTCAATGCCTGAATAGATAATATACAAATAAGGTTATGGAAATATAATTAGTAAAAAATGTAATGTGAAACCATAAAATCATTGTTTATTATTTTCAGATACACTTTCATGCCGACCGGTCTTGACTTCTACCAGACTTCTATGCGTGACCCTGCATTCTATCAGCTCTACCAGAGAATCGTAGACTACATTATTGCCTACAAAGAGTACGTAAAACCTTACACTCACGATGATCTTCATTTCGTCGGTGTTAAGATCAACGACGTGAAAGTCAGCGAACTGTCCACTTACTTCGAACACTTCGACTTCAATGCCACGAGCAGCGTGTTCTTCAGCCAGGAAGAGCTTAAGTCTTACCCTACTGGTTTCGTTGTCCGTCAACCTCGCTTGAACCACAAACCATTCACTGTCTCTGTTGACGTTAAGTCAGATGTTGCGTCAGATGCTGTCATCAAGGTCTTCATCGGACCTAAGTACGATTCCAACGGATACCCAGTTTCCATTGAGGAGGATTGGATGAAATTCTACGAACTGGACTGGTTCGTGCAGAAACTTGTCCCTGGTTTGAACAAGATTGAGCGCAAATCCAGCGAGTTTGTGTTGTTCAAGGATGACTCCATCCCCATCAACCAGATCTACAAGTTGTTAGACGAAGGAAAGGTACCTTATGATATGTCTGCTGTGCCCGATAATATGCCTAGGAGACTGATGCTGCCTAAGGGTACCCCCGGTGGATATCCATTCCAGCTGTTCGTGTTCGTTTACCCATACATTAATGTTCGGATGTTTAAGGATGTGTTCGAGAGCTACCTCTTGGACAACAAGCCCTTCGGTTATCCATTGGACCGCCCCGTGCGTGAGGCTTACTTTAGGCAACCCAACATGTACTTCCAGGATGTTGAAGTTTACCACAAGGGCCCAAACTTCCCATACGAGCTTAACGTTCCCTCTTATTTTACCCAAAAGAAACAGTAAGACGATAAACAGTCCTTAGCTGTGTCTTAGAATTATTTATCATAGATCGAAATGTACAAAGAATACGAGTGAAATAAATATATTATATTTTACCTTATATTTTAAATTAACAAGTGACCTCTTACATCATATCCTATCCTACCTCCTACTGTAATATTTTATTCTAGAAGTTTGGATGTTTCTCAAATATTATGTACTAAACTACTTGTAAAGTAATGTTTAGTGTGTTGAAGAGACCAACAGTTTAAGAAGGCTACTAAAAGGTTTAGGTACCTGACACATAGTAATTGTACAACTACTTTTTAAAGGTTACAAAATATGCTTTATGTAAACTAATTGTATCTGACTACAGAACAAAGTAACCTAAAAACCCTGTAAGAAATCGACACGTGTTTCACCTCTCAACGAGGCATCCTCCGGTTGAGGATTGAAACCTGAGCGTTGCGAAGGTTTCAAAGGTACGAAACGCAGAATAACTTTGCTGCCGAGCGAAACACACAACTTTTCACCTCACTACAGCGAGGAAAATGCTAGGTGCAAGAAGTGTGTGTCGTCTTACTGGCCAGTGCGATTATTCTAAAAATGATGTTGGCGCATTGACATGAAATAAGTATTTAATGCATTTTCAGTGGACCCAGCGGTATAGAAAATAATTTTATACCATTCCCCCTCTAAAAAGCTTATTTTATTCACGCAAAACAGTGAATAAAAAGCACTTTTAATCACTGTTTTGTTGTCCTGGTGACCCCCATCTCAATGCTATACAACCTCCTTGCGAACAAATTAATGTGCATTTAAATTAATTTCGACGGCACGGTTGGAGTAGTGGTTAAGCGATTGACTACTGCGCTGCGTGAAGCGGGTTCGATTCCCGCACGGAACAAATATTTGTATGACCTACATGTAGTTGTTCCGGGTCTGGCTGTTTGTGTATGTCAGTTTAAATGTTTGTAAACGCACCCACGATACAGGAGAAATTCCTAGTGTGGGGTAAAGTTTAAAAAAAAATCTTCATATAGGTAATATGCCTATTTTCGCTTAAATCTTTCTTTTTCTCGTAGTCATGGTATAAAGTATAGTATGCAACTCTTGAATAAAACGGATTTATATCGAGGGCCACGAATCACTCGCGTCGCTCAGGATTCTAACACTTGAATCACTCGCTATGCTCGTGATTCAATCATCATGAATCACTCCCTCCGGTCGTGATTCAGTCGTTAGAATCCTTCACTTGGTCGTGATTAATCTATGGCCCTCGCTTTAAATCCGTCCTTTATTCGGGTCAATATCAACAAAGTGCATTTTTGTTCAATTTTGGTGGCGAAAGTTTTTCTTTGGTTTTCGTGAAAAATAAGGACCTGGTATAAGAGTAGAAGGTCCAAGCTAGAAGGATCTTTAAGAGGTCTGGGAATATCTCGATAACTTTTTGAGATATTTTAGTTCAAAGTCTAGTGGGCCACCAAAATTGAAAATTGCCCACCAAAATCGAAAGTGCCCACCAAAATTGGAAATCAGTGGCACCAAAATGGTATTTCTCTGTCACAAACCTCAATTTCACTAATTAATAAAGCTTAATGTAACCAATCTCACATATTCTCGGGATTTGTCAATAACTTTCATCGGTTAATAAAACTCTATTGCAATTTTTTTATTATTATCTCCAATTTGTCTGATAAACTCATAATGATAATTATGAGTTTAGGACACAAAACGCGAAATCAAAAAAACATTAATATTTTTGTTGTTAACAAAATTACTTGCCAACAACTAACTACAAAAGTTTCCCAAACAAAACTAAGAAATAAAACATAATTAACCCTAAAATAAAATATGATTAAAAAAAACAATAATTACATCACTGCGTATTTTTATATTCTGATTATTTGTACTTTTTATCATTGTGTGTATCATTTAGTGTTTCAGCCTGTTCGGGATTGCTCTTTATTCTTGCTTTGCTTCTTCTTTCTGCTATTCTCTTTTTAAGCAGCCTCTCTTCGCTGATCTGTTTTGGCATTCTAAAAAGCAACAAATTAAAAATATAATGAATAAGAAACTTGATCATTACTGTGCCACCCATATAATAAATTATTATTAATACCTAGGTCTTACTTACTGCCAACCTTACCTACATAACATTTAGTTTGCTAATCAAACTGTCTTGCAATGTAAAAACTGGCTATGTAACAATACATAAACGGTACATATTTAAAATTTGGTGGCTCGTTTTCAATTTTGGTGGCGTGAAAGCGCCACCAAAGCCACCAAAATTGAGCCACCAAAATTGGAACCAGGCATAAAAAAAATCTTTAAAAATAGGGGTTTTAAGTTACAATTAAATTAATATCACTGATTTATTTGTAGTCCAAATCACTACCTATACCGTCTAGCTTAATATTAAAACACTTTAAAATCAACAGCAAATCGATCCACCAAAAATTGAACAATTCTTGTCCCCTGTCCCACCCAAGATGATACTTACGTTTTTGACGGGAAATCACAGCATTAATCACACACCTGTGACGCGCAAATGCCGGCGTATGACTGTGACATACTAAATAATAAAACGTGATTGAACGCACACGCACGAAAGTGTAGCATATACTAAGTTGAAAAAGTGCCACCAAAATTTTGATTTTTGCTTGGACAAACTTTGATCGAGTATCCTGTGCTTTTAAATTAGATTTTCTAATAAGGTTTAATTGTTTTTAGATAATGTGTCTTATGCATATACTAACGAAATTGTTTATTTTTTATTTTACTTTAAATTGTTACTTTGGTGAACGCAATTATATCAAAAAATGGAGCTGGGACAAGCCACCCAACTTGAATTTTAAGGCGATTTTTTTCCCCTTATTATTTACTTACATATATGTAAAAAAAATATGTGGCCCTAATTGACCCAAGTTACGTAGTACACTATAAAAAAAAAAAAAAACATCCAATCATCACCTCGATTCTCAACGTGGACAAGTATAATTTGCCCCAGGGATATTCACCCATTCACTAGTTGCATAATATACTAGAATAGAATGGTTCGAATTTTAAAAACTCTTTCCACGCTAGCGGATAAAATTCACTTTTGCACTCAGATTTCGAATGACAAACAGAATCTTTCCGAGCTTGTGAGTTGAAAATAGTATATTATGCAACTAGTGAATAAAGGACGGATTTAAAGCGAGGGCCATAGATGAATCACGAGCAAGTGAAGGATTCTAACGACTGAATCACGACCATAGGGAGTGATTCATGATGATTGAATCACGAGCATAGCGAGTGATTCAAGTATTAGAATCCTGAGCGACGCGAGTGATTCATGGTCCTCGATATAAATCCGTTTTATTCAAGAGTTGCATACTATACTTTATACCATGACTACGAGAAAAATAAAGATTTAAGCGAAAATAGACATTTAATGAAGAAAAATTTTTTTTTTTAATTTGCCCCACTCTAGGAATTTCTTCTGTATCGTGTTTGCGTTTAAAAACATTTAAACTGACATACACAAACAGCCAGACCCGGAACAACTACATGTAGGTCATATAATATTTAATATTTGTTCCGTGCGGGAATCGAACCCGTGACACGCAGTGCAGTCGTCAATCGCTTAACCACTACACCAACCGTGCCGTCGAAAATAATTTAAATGCTTATTAATTTTTTTGCAAGGAGGTTGTATAGCATTGAGATGAATGTTGAATATATTGGTGTTCTAAATTCAAACACCAAAACAGTGATTAAAAGTGCTTTTTATTCACTGTTTTGCGTGAATAAAATAAGCTTTTTAGAGGGGGAATGGTATAAAAGATTTTATACCATTCCCCCTCTAAAAAGCTTATTTATATAATATAATATAATAATAATATTAATTTCGACGGCACGATTGGTGTAGTGTACTACTGCGCTGCGTGTCGCAGGTTCGATTCCCGCACGGAACAAATATTAAATATTGTATGACCTACATGTAGTTGTTCCGGGTCTGGCTGTTTGTGTATGTCAGTTTAAATGTTTGTAAACGCAAACACGATACAGGAGAAATTCCAAGAGTGGGTCAAAGTTAAAAAAAAAAAAAATTTTTTTTTCTTCATTGAATATCTATTTTCGCTTAAATATTTCTTTTTCTCGTAGTCATGGTATAAAGTATAGTATACAACTCTTGAATAAAACGGATTTATATCGAGGGCCACGAATCACTCGCGTCGCTCAGGATTCTAACACTTGAATCACTCGCTATGCTCGTGATTCAATCATCATGAATCACTCCCTCCGGTCGTGATTCAGTCGTTAGAATCCTTCACTTGGTCGTGATTCATCTATGGCCCTCGCTTTAAATTCGTCCTTTATTCACTAGTTGCATAATATACTATTTCCAAATCAATTCATAAATGACGGAGTAGTGAGGTAACAAACATAAAAAAAAATATACAACCGAATTGATAACCTCCTCCTTTTAGGAAAGTCGGTTAAAAACACACATTCATTGTTTGGAAACTTAATCGCAAACGTAATAAGAAAGAAGAAATGAAGTAATAAGAAATGGGTAAGAATTCAAGTTTTCAAAGAACAGTTTAACTTAGATAGGAAAAATCTGGAATTGATTAATTTTATAATATGAAAATAGATTCAAACAAAAACGAGACTAGGTATTATAATGACTCATAGGATTTTCCTCAAATCTTTAGACTTAGGTGACAACTCATCGGTTAATCCACTTGAGAAAAATATGACTATAAAAATATGATATGTAACGTTTCCATTGAGATGTAGTGAAAAAGATTATGATAAACCCAAGATAAGTGAGACGTATAAAAAGGTATTTGGAACAGATATTTTCATCAAATAGAAAATACACATGAATACAATGATGGCTGTCATCCAAAACGTCCTGGTCTTTGCAGTACTGGTATGTATTTATTAATATTATTGTAATCAGTTATTTTCGAACAAATCAATGTAGTGAATTAGAATACGTGTAATTGAATTGGAATAAAAAAAGACTAGGAAAATGAGTTCAATGTGGGACTCAAACTAGGAAGAAAAGTATTTTAATAAAACGAATCTGTGAACAGGAAGCCCCTCTGTGTGTAAGCTTTCAAGCATATTTATTATAATAATGAATGTTTTGGACCATCGAATAAGTAGGTAGTAGCAATTTTCTTTATCAAAACGTTAAACCTGTTTCACATTAGCCATTGTAAATGTAATTCTCATGCAAAATACGCACTCAGACGTGGAGTATCGAACATAATTCCCTTTATATAGTATATACCAATACCAATTGTAATTCTCGATTTATCTCAACAGTACATCTTTGCTGGAGCCACCCAAGCATCCCATGTCGAAGATACACCACCGCATATTCCACCGCACATACCGATCCCCCATGAAGCATTACCGATCTCCCTTGAGGCACCACCCATCCAACATGAGGGACCACCTATCCAACATAAGACACCACCTATCCCCCTTGAGGCACCACCCATCCTCCATGAGGCATCACCGATCCCCGAAAATAAACCTCACGACCAAAATGTCCCTGACTGGATCGACATTGACTCCGGTGTACATTGGACCCCCTGTGACATCGACGCAGGTCCCAGAACGCGGTGCCACGACTGTCATACGAGATTGATCTGCACGTTAGTTGGTGGTCTTGTCCTCGATTGTCCCTACGCATCTTACTGCAACAACGGAATGTGTTCGCACGTACCCAGTGAAGAATGTGTTTAAGTGGCAGTTACTGTGAACAGTTATATCCGGCCGTTAATATGGAACATTGTTTAGGAAAAAGTTTAGCAATGTACGGTAGACATAAAACCTTAAACATATTCTGAATCTTGTCGACATGGTAATGGACAAGCTGGATGAGTCACTTTGAGGCCCAGGAACTGTATCAGAGAAATATGTTTGTAAGGGATTAAAAAAAAATAACAACATCTATACTTATAATAAATCTGTAGAAGTGAAAATTCTGTACATTGAAAATATCAAAAAAATAAATGGCAGGGGGTGTTACTAGACCGACACCGAACCCAAAAGTGTGATTAAAATTTTTTTTGTCTGTCTGTCTGTCTGTCTGTCTGTCTGTCTGTCTGTCTGTCTGTCTGTCTGTCTGTTTGTTCAAGTATCACGCAAAAACTACCGGTTCGATTACGATGAAACTTGGTATAATTATTCTTTAATATCCTGGGCACCACACTGGGTACTTTTTATCCCGGAAAAGTATCCTATCCTACGGTTGGGGGGTGTCAAAGTTTGTATGGAAGAATTTTAACGCGCTGTCCGATTAACTCGAAACTCAATATTTATACTTAAACCCAAAAATTAAGAATAACGTGTATCAGGATTTTTCGAAATTCAACCCCTAAGGGGGTAAAATAAGGGATGAAAGTTTGTATGAAAAATCTTATTCCTTGAGGTAATAAACACGAAACTTCGCACGAATAGTTATCTAAATAAATTATAAAGTTTGTAGTTTTTTCTTTTTTCTAAATTACCCCCTTTTTTTTTTCTTTTTTTTTTTTGGGTGGGAAATCATCCAATGACTTCTCCCGCTCTGGGCGGAGCGGGAGGGCGTGTCAGACTTTTACTGACTAAAACCCACCCGTGTTCCTTCCCTTGCCATGCCAGGGGCCACGGTTTCCCCTTAGGACTACCCGCAACCCCGGCGGGCAACGGTCCTAGCGGACCCCGTCAGTTTTGCTGACATCTCTTTGAGGCGCGCGTGGAACACGACGCGCCGTCGACCCCGGGCCTGGTCCTTATCGGGGGCGAGCTACCCATTGCTCACCGCCCGCAAGCCCGCGCCTACGGTGGCCGGGAATCCTCCAAGGAGTCCCGACGCCCAGGGCGTCTCCTACGGCGGCTAGGCGCGTGAGGGCGCGAACTTTGCCTCTCCCTCACGCGCTCCGCCTCCTCCTTCGTCTAAATTACCCCCTAAAGGGGGATTGGGGGGTGTCAGTGTTTGTATGGAAGAATTTTAACGCGCTGTCCGATTAACTCGAAACTCAATATTTATACTTAAAACCCATGGGGATGTATGGGGTAATTTCCGACATTCACGCGGGCGAAGCCGCGGGCAGCAGCTAGTAAATAATAATATACTTATTTATATATCTATATTACTTGTTTTCTTCTGGAAAATAGGTAAATAAGTTCCGAATTTCAGAAAATAGGTACCCCATTCGGTATCTGAACATAAATGAACAAAACTAAATCGGAACAACCTGTTGTTCCAGTCGTTCCTGCGGTAATCCATGAGTCACCAGTAAACACTATCAATAATCTATCTGTATCTTGTCGAATCAAAAACTGACAGTTCTTTTGAATAGTGTTTTGATAAGTTAGAGATGAGAAACATCTGAAATAGTTAATTGATTCAGGCGTGACTTGGCGGAAATCCATTATAAAATACAATAGACGTAGATAGATTTAGTAACCTATTCCGGAATAGGAATAGGTTACTTATGGTACGTCTATTGTATTTTTGTGAATAGGTTGAAAACCATGTACCTATTATAAGTTTCAGAAACATATTCACGAAAAGATAATGATAATATTTCTATCTTTTCCATAAATATTTATCATTATCATCACTTGCTCTATTCATCGAAATGGTCGGCAAGATTATGCCGCTCTGATACAATAGGGTACGACACTGTTGCACAGAAATCTATAAATTCAAGACTGCTATTGAAACTTACCGAATAGAGAAAGAAAACCTAATTTTTGCTTGAATCGGGGATCAAACCCAGGACCCCACGCTCAGCAGTCACACTTGCAACGACTAGACAAGACAAATTCAACAACCTCATCGGGAACTGAAATTTACGAATTACAATGTTTAGCTTTAATCACGTATTTGGATACTCTTGTAAGTGCCTTAAACACAGTTTTATAAGTTGACGAGTAAAGCCTTATTTGCTAGGTGCACTTTAATTGCCAGTGGCATAGATATCATAAGAAGAGGCAACAATAAAATAATGTTGCACCGTCTAAACTGTGTTTGCACGATGCAAGCCATTTGATGCTTCCATTTTATTGTATACCACAGGCAAGAATGGTGCTTAGGGCACCTGTCCATCGCTGACAATGAGCGAGAAGCGAGTAGAGCTAGCAACTAGAAATGGGTTGGCGAGCAATGTGCAGCGAGTGTGTACTTCGGATAGTTTATTCGCTGGGCTATGAGCGAGTGCGCGAGTGCGTCGACTAGAATGATTGCCCAGTCATTTGCTGATATGCGTATGTTTCAAGCGAGAGCATCTCAGCGAGTGTTCTGTTCGCCAAGCTAGCGTCGCTGAGTGAGTATTTTCTTTGATAGTTCTTGTCCCTGTGACAAACTAGAGAGAAAAAACTAAAAGAGAATCAGCGATCTACTATTATGTATCTCTTTTATGGACACGGGAACTACATCTTTTGTACGTATCTTGAGCGAGAAAATAGTCGATAGTTAGTCGCTTCCTCGCCAGTGAAGCGTCTTTTTACACATACATCCGTCATGACGATTCGTGATGAACAACGATCCGTCAGTGATGGTTCACACGGATTTAGCCTATACAAAATGTGAACGTTTGAATCGTTTGATGAAATGTTCACATTTTGTATAGGCTATGTGACGAATCAAATTCTTTTATTGGATATCTCTTGTTTTGGAAGTTTTTGTAATTTTTCAGGAAGAGGTTAGAGTTTATGGATCTGAAAAAAGAAATCCTTGCCATGTTTAAAAGGGCTGATAGTTGTTGTTACTATAAGAAATATTACTGTTTTCCTAACTATCCATACTATATACTATATCCATACTAATATTACAAATTCGAAAGTAACTCTGTCTGTCTGTCTGTATGTTACCTTTTCATGCCCAACGCGCACTTCAAAATCACCACTGAGAATTATTTATGTTGTCGTAACCGTTTCATTAAACTAAATACTTTATATCTTTCTGTGTCATTACATTAGTATGAAAGACCTAATAGCCATTGTTTGACCTTTTTTGCAAGCTTCTTTTGGGTCAGAAGGCAAACTATTGGTGACCTTGTTATACACAAAAGTGTGTTGACTAAAAAAGTGTGTAGACAAAAATGTGTAATTATACTAGCCCGTTATGCCATTCCATGATAAAGGTACAATAGGAAGAAGGGAGGAGCATAAATCACAGACCATCATAAGTACTCCCACGATGGTAAACTAAGACAAGTACTTTTTTAAAGACTTGCACACATACGTATGACTGTCAGATCATAGGCCTAATTTCTCCAAATAAGCACAGACCCAGTTCTGATCTAAACTGAATTTACACAATTCAGTCCAGAAAGGTTGAAGAGGGTGAGAGAAAAATATGTTCCGAACATATAAATTGCTTCAACATCATTAGCCTCAATAATGGCACTTACTTCACTCAAGCACTCGAGAAAGTTTTCTGTCGAATCTGTTGGCATGTAAATACTTAACACTAAAATCACACGATCCTCTAAGCAAGCTTTTATGGCCGAGATTCGAACACTATTACACTGCACTACACATACTGACTTGAAGAGCCCCTTACGCCACAGTAACGCTACTCCTCCATAAGGTCGTCCTATGAGCATTGCTGCCGACGTGTCTACTGCCGATTTTCCTGTATATTCGAAATCCTTATGAACAGTGCCAAGCAATGGCAGGTCATGCGGCAGGAGCCAAGTCTCTTGCAGTGCCAGTATGTCAGCTGTATCACATAAATGTCTTACGCTTTCCATTGAGCGCTTCAACGACTTACAGTTAAACGTAATAAACTTATTAGTACTGTAGCTAGGCAAAGTTTACCACGTGATCAACATATACTTTCCGACATCAATCGTTGGGCAGTGCCCACCACACACGACACCCGTCTGGTCAGCGGATCCTCCCTTTTCTATAGAGGATGAGTGAACTTTACATCCTGTTCCTCCTATCTGTAAAGACCTTTAGCGTTAATTCCTGTATTGTCAAGGGTATTAGAAAAATATATTACTATATTGACACATCGCATTGGTTTCTCATTCCCACTAGTAGGAACATAAACATTCGTAGGAGTCCAGTCGTGAGGAGTTCGTGGCTAATTAATAACAGCCGCACGGGTCGATCCATCAGGTTAAGCTGCGCTTGCCAGGGTTGGTCCGTGGATTGGTGACCATCTTTACATACCGAGACTCCTCCGTGCATCGGAAAGCACGTTAAGCCGTTGGTCCCGGCTGTCATTCGTGGATCTTTGACAGTCGTTACGAGTCGTCAGAAGCCCGAAAGTCTGACAACCAGTCTTACCAAGGGGTATCGTATTACCCAGTTACTGGGTTGTGGAGGTCAGATAGGCAGTCGCTCCATGTGAAATACTGGTATACAGCTACATCCGGTTAGATTGGAAGCCGACCCCAACATGATTGGGAAAAGACTAGGCAGAATGAAAAAAAAAAATGAATAGATAGATGCCGTTAGCCAGATCAACTTCGCAAAAGAAATAAGATAAGATTGATTTATATTATTGGATAAGACTGTATCTTCATAAGGAGCGGTAGACCGCATCCATCATGATAAAAGAACAGAAAGTACAGTTGTACTGTTCAAAATTCAAGTTTCTTTCTTTAGCGATTTAGGGTGTGCGAGAGTCTTACGAACATACCCTGTTCTTTTATGAATAGATTGTGATTTGCGACACTAAAACAATGTTTCAATACTTTACTATATTTCAGAGAACAACGGTATATTGACAAACAATAGTATATTGATTTTAGACACAGTATTTTCAAATGCGCCACAGTTAACTACATATAATTCTCTTGGCAACATCTACGAATACATACAATGATAACGTTAAAACAAAAGATTACGCAACATATTTCGCTAAAATTGATATACGAAAATGATCAAATCGTGTCAAAGGTTAATACAGTGATAACGATAAAGAAAGTATACATACGATATCAAACTCAGCAGCTTTGATATGTGGTACAAAAAGTGGATTAGCAAGCTGTTGTGACAACGATGAAGACTATCTTAATCCTTGCAGGGTTTGTCGCACTTGGGATGGGCAGTGCCCTCCCTTCCCACAAAGACATCAAGCTGATGGATGGTAAGAATAAATTTGAATATTTCATTTCTGCTTCTAGTTCTGGTGGGGTGATAATGGTCCCGATTTTTTTCACAATAATTTGGTGTATAAAAATTCTGAATGATTTTTAATCTTTCTTCGCAACTTTAGATAAATGTTCATAGAAAACATAGTTACTGAGATGATGATAATTATTTTTGAATTATATTTAAACCTGACTTGGTTGAATACCAGAAGAAAATTTTGGCGCGAAAATTCGAGCACTCAGAACAACTGGACGCACACTCCGGGTACTACAAACTTGGCAAGGAATACAACATCGAAGTAAACATCGACGAGGAGAGCGGAAGTCACTGTGTAGTTACACAGTGACCTGCTACCCTTTTGCTGTGCCCTACAGGGTCCATAATGATCTAAATTATGTAGTTACCACCTAAGTACACATCTTGGTAAAGGAATAAAGATATTGAGTATAGAGTATTGAGTGAGTACCTATCTTTAATAATGACTTTAACGCAGCTCCTTAAATTCTTAATAATATTTTAAGTGTTAACGCAATGCATTTTTGCAGAACAAACATGTTGTCGAGGAATTCTTGATACTGTACAAAACTGGATTCCTGCCGAAATATCACAAGTTTTCCATCTTCTACTAAAGGATGAGGGATGAAGCCATCGCTCTTTTTTACATCATGTACTACGCTAAAGACTTCGACACCTTCTACAAAACCGCGGCTTGGGCGTTCTTATACGCGTACTACATTGCCGTTGTTCAAAGATCTGATATTGATGGCATCGTTCTACCAGCGCCTGATGGAGTGTACCCTCAGTTCTTCTTTAACAAGAAAACTCTGATCAGGATGTACCGCACCAAGATGCAAAGTGGTTTGTTCGACGCGGAACTTGGTGCTCAATACGGTATTGTGAAAGGGAACGACTACTACGCCAACTACTCTAACTCCCTGATCTACCTCAACCAGGAACAGAAGCTGTCATACTTCACTAAAGACATTGGTTTGAACTCCTACTACTACTACTACTTTCACTCACACCTTACCACCTACCTTTCTGGTGGAAATCCGCCAAATTAGGTTTATTCCAAGGGCATATGGGTGAATACTTCTTCTACTACTACCAGCAATTCTGGCTCGTTACTATTTGGAGCGTCTTATTAATGATTTGGGCAAAATTCCTGAATTCTCTTGGTACTCTAAATTCAAGACTAATTCAGGATACTATCCGCAACTGACAGGAAACTACTTAGCTTTCGTTCAAAGAAGCAACGACCTAGACATCCACTCTGGGAAGAACTACGAAAACATTCACTTCCTGGACACCTATGAGAAGACTTTCTTCCAGTTCTTGCAGAACGGTGAATTTAAGACAGTAAGTATCAACAGATAAACTCTTTTTTTTTTAAACATCATTTATTAGTTACTACACTTACATAAAACTAACGATTGAATTGTATACTTCCAGCCTGAGAAGGAAATGAACTACGTCGGCAATTATTGGCACTTGAATCAAGACCTGTACTCCGAGCACAGCAAGAAGGACTTACACCAGAGGCCGTATTATGACGTATTAATGCCACCATTTTTCCAGTGTGAGAGAGAGACGGAGCTATACAAGGCCGATAGCACCATCCTTTTTTCGCAGTGGAATAATGATGGCATTAATACTTCATAATAAGGCCCCTGTACTCTTATGAAATCATCGCTTGTCATGTGCTCGGCGCGAGTCCTAAGCCTAGTGACAAGTAAGTGTTCCCGATACATATCACCAGTCTTACGAAATTAATAAGTTCATAATTGTTACGCGTTTATGCCCTCGGCTCTTGACTCCTATCAGAGTTCTATGCGTGACCCTGTATTCTAGCAGGTCTACCAGAGAATCATCGACTACCTTATACAAGGAGTATGTGAACCCTTACTCTTACAATGATCTTCATTTCGTCGGTGTTAAGATTAACGACGTGAAAGTCAGCGAACTGTCCACTTACTTCGATTACTTCAACTTCAATGCCACGAGGAGGGTGTTCTTCAGTCACGAATAATATGACATGTCTGTTAAGCCCGAGAGCTTGCATAGGCGACTGATGCTGCCTAAGGGCACCCCCGGTGGATATCCATTCCAGTTGTTCGTGTTCGTGTACCCATTCAATGGCGTTAAGAAGGGAGATGAACCGTACGTACGCGTACCAGAACTACATCGTGGAGAACAAGCCCTTCGGATATCCATTCGACAGTCCTATGCGTGAGGCGTACTACAGACAACCCAACATGTTCTTCGAGGATGTGGAAATCTACCACAAGGACGCATACTTTCCTTACGAGCTCAACGTTCCTTCCTACTTTCTATCTCAGAAGAAGCAGTAAGATGATTTAAGTAGTTTAGCTTAGGTGAATATGTAAAAATTGCAATTGAAATAAATACCATAATAATTATTTAATTTTATGTTTGTTTTCCTACAGGAGTTATTTTAATCTCGTAACCCTTGCATCTCCCATTACACATTCACGCACTGTATAAATACAAATACTAACAAGTTCAACTGAATAACAGAATCTATCGTTACTACTGAAGATCTCATAACACTGAACCAACAATTATTCCTTAGCCATATGTGTATTAGATAGAAAATTTTCGAAAACTCAAAACTTTAGTATTTATTTTAAATCAAAGGTTAACCCAGTGATTTATGATAAAGCAGGTCTTGCTTGCCTTAATTGGCAACTCTGAAGTTCATTGATTTCGTCTTTACTTCGGCGCCATGCAAATGAAATCAATACAACGAAGTTTTATTACAACAAAACCTAACAAATAGTTTACAATACCTATAATTCGTAATATTTAAATATTAATGTTAAATAAATCTAGGGCAGTCAAAAGACGAGTTAAAAAATATATTTATTGCAAGTGAGGTGAAAAGTAACCATTCTTTGGAACAGTATTTTTCTTATGATATACTGTAACATTGTAAAATTTATAATTTGGAGCATCATCATAGTAGTTGACAGCTGGTCTATCGAAAGGAAAACCTATAGGTTTATTATCTATATCGTTCATTATATCTGAAAAGAATTTGTTGGCTGCATGGAAATCATCCAAAAACTCATCTCCAGGCGTAATCATAATAAATAATGTAAGGTTCAACCCTTTCTCAGTGCCTCTAGGTATAATTAAGTTTTCTGGAAACTTGAACAAATTGAAATTATTTGTTCTATCTTTCTGTGCCGCCAATCCTTCCATATTATAATACTCATCACTGGAAAATCTATTTGAAGTCTCAGGTGACCACGTTATGATATTTAATCCTTCATCAAAGGTATACATAAACTTATCAAGTTCAAAGAAATTGTTGTATTCTTCCCAGCAATTGTCAGAACACGGTGGCCCGAGGAACAACCTTACGATGCTACTTTTAATGCCGTCACAATCTACTGTAAAATTGAACTCAAACTTGGAATGTTTCAACCTCTTTTGTCGTGCAGTTACAGTCAATGGTGGTTTTCCTTGTGGGTAACCCTTTTTAACGATAGCTCTATTGATGTTAAACTGATAATAGCTAAAATACGTCGTAATTTTTGGAATATCGGCTTCTATGATTTCGCAACGTTTTTGTGCATACTTTTGTAGATTCACTGGTTCAATGGATTCCTTGTATTCAGTAAAGTAGTTAAGAACATACTGAATCATGTACCAGTATAAGGGATCTCTTAATGATGTCTGTGGGTGGTGCATTAGAGATGGCGCTGGATTATATCTGTAATAATACGACAGTAGTTAAAATGAGATGTTTAGCAATCATATTTTCTTAACTAGACCTATACGTTTCAAGAAGCAAATAATAAGTATAGGCATCATCATTAACTGCCCAGCCTTTTCCCAACTAACTAAACTACTTTCGGATCAGCATCCAGTCTAACCAGACGCAGCTGAATACCAGTATTTTACATGAAGCTAGGAATCCACATGTGCTAAATTTAAATCAGTATGGATATTTTTCAGATTCATAGTTAAATTTGTCATTCAATCTTTCTGGTATGTTTATTCTACTAGTGAAAATTTGGCCTTACTGGTGAAAGGGATATCCGTTTCCACCGTATCCAAACAATGACCTAACGATTTTCGAAATTCTCCCAACTTCAAAATTGCCTCGGAATAATCTCGTTAGTAATTTGACGTAGTTCTCTTCCGTCAGTCTTATTGGAGACTTATTTTCCTGCAAAGAAGACATTGTATTATTTAATTAATAAAGCTGGCTGTTTTTCAGTAGCGTATTGGAAAGGATGTATTTATATCAAAATACGTTGAGGGATTCTAAAATAATAGTAAATTTTGTCCAATTCTCTTTGTTTGGTAAGTTTAAGTTGCAATAAGCATAAAGAGCTGTTTCCTCAATTTGCACCAAAGTGTCAAATCATCCCAATTACTTAAATAACAGTCACTTACCATGACAATCAGTCCTCTAGACATACACTCTCTAATTGCGATGTCTATTGCTTTAATTTTAGCTCTATCCTCACTCCAATTTCCTAGTGTACCTGATCGACTAGGGAAAGGCAAACCATTTTCATGAATAAGATACGGATGAAAATCACCAAAGTTATTCTTCGTAGTATTTTCCTCACGTAAATGCTCTTTTTCAAGGCGAAGACGCGCCTCCAGCTGCTGATGAATGTAATAGTAATGCTCATCATGCCTAGCATTCAACGCATACAATTTATGGCGGAACATCCAGTACGGGTGTCTCAGGTGTACACCGTAGTAATAACTGTTCAAAGCTATGTCTTCTCTAAAGTAATTCAGAGGCTCGTCACCTCCATTTTCAGGTAGATTCCAGCCCGAATAGTTAGTATTAATTGTGAGGGTTTCATAGGTCTTAAAATACTGATCTGCATGAGCTTCCTCAGTAATGTCTATATTATTGTTAATGTAATTACTAAGTTTCAAAGCTTTTACTATAGTTTCGCCGTTGACAAAAAAGTTAGGTTTTGTAATAAAGGGTGGTGGGAATGCAGTTACGTCAACATTTTTGTCCCTGTATAGCATGTTTAGTTGGGTGGCATATGTTACCAAGTCATCATTTAACTCGTCAAAATTGAATAACTTCTCTGCATTATAGCCTGCATCTTCTGCGCCGTGGAGAAGCTCAAATAAACTGCTGGCTGCTTCTTGCATATTTTCGTCATATACGTTAAATGTAAGACCTTTCTCAGTGGCACCTTTCTTCACGGAATTTTTAAAGATTTTGAAATCATCATTGTACTGAAAATATGTATGTAATATAAATATTTTATACAATTCTTATTTTATCAACATAATACAGTAATAAGTTTTAAATAATAATGTTATCAAAAAGAAGACTAAGAGGATATAACTCTGAACCCTCATAGAAAGAATAGAAACGTCATATATAATTTAATTTACCTCTAGTAGCTCATAAAATACATTCCCAGTTCTTTGTGATCCTTGACCTTGGTACCCTCCAGGTACGATGCCCATGAGTGGACCATCATCACTCATAGATAACTCTGGAGAAAGAATGTGTCATAGTTGAGTACAAACGTTAATATTAAAACGTTTAGTTTCTAACTACACTACACTGGTATTCTTTCTATCTATCTATCGAAGTAATAATGTTTCAGTTGAGTACTAAATCATGCAAATAGGAAAACTGTATTTTTCTAATGCACATAAGTATGAAGAGAGAGAGAGTATTATATCCATAGATAACCCATTCTATCTATAATCTCAATGTTATGGCTCCCACTTATTAATTTTCCTCATTCCACTGTACGTCAGTTTATTATAATTTTCTTGGAATTCAACTCACGTTTTACAATGCTATAATATTCAAATCACTATTAACAGAGTAAGATCAGCCAATGTACAATGTACATACTTCAAAATTCATTGCCAGCTATGTACAATTGCCATAAAACCATTACGCCAACCTTGGCACTAGAAACGTTAACTATATTTATAGGATCAGTTTATTTGCTATAAAATACAGTCACATACCTCCTTCGCTGACAAAGCCACGGAATTCGTCCGTGGGTACTGACATGGATATCCCCACAGAAAATAGCCATAGTAGGATGGCAGATCGAAACATC
Source organism: Eupsilia transversa (assembly GCA_914767815.1). Lineage (NCBI taxonomy): Eukaryota > Metazoa > Arthropoda > Insecta > Lepidoptera > Noctuidae > Eupsilia > Eupsilia transversa. Next base: position 7,209,704 of record OU611890.1, on the reverse strand, counting down.
ACAATAGCTAACACTGCAGCCAACTAGAGCCGTAAATAGTTAAACATGGCTTATATGCACACGAGGATTCATAACGGTATTTCTACAGATCCAATTGAGATCCTGAGGGTCGCTTTAATGGGTACAATTTTCATTGTACACTTGTGGTCACAGAGTTGAGGACTTCACGCCTTGTATTTGTAATTATAATCACAGAAAGAGTGTTCTGATTTGATCTTCGAGGCTTACATCCGACCCTCAAGGGCTTAGGACGAGTACTGATAATGAACATTACCTTACACTGACTGGCACTCATAGTTCGCCCATGCTTACAATTTTTTTGCCAGAATTTGAGAATTTGTTTTTTTTTAAGAATCCCAGTTCATCACAGTTAAGAGTCTATATACCTCAAATTGCTATAGCATGATCCTCCGTTATATCAAAAATAATGCAGCATTCATTTTGAAATAAATATATGGTAAAGTTGAAGATTAATGTTAAGTATATGTACTATGTTTGACGAAAACCAGATTCCATAAACATTTCTCGATAGAAAAAAGTCCAAAGTTACCTCCAAACCGAACTCGCTCTCACTCAGTCCGCGAGCAATATCGTGCGGCGAGAAAAAGAGTAAATTTGGGCTGTGGTATTATGGACTCTTAAGCTACAAATAACTCACTTGCCAGATTCACATCATGTTATTTTACTTTTTGATAGATGATTTAAAGGGCTTTATTATGAAGATGACCACTAGGATCCACTAGAGTGGGTATAAAAACATACAGATACGATCACTAATCCATATGTCAGGAAACACTAATCGACGAATGGGCTTTCAAATTAACAATGTTTATACCCACCCTATGCCATCAATGGTACATGTAAACATAGAGTTTCGAGAAAATGAGCGGCGGCCTGTTATTCCGTCCTCAGTTGTACGGTACCCACAGGAAACAAATGCAATTGGACAATTTTTCAATTGCGGGTCTTGGAACACGGCTAATTTTGGTCAAGAGGCAATTCTTCACTCTCGAACACAATTACCGTATAAAACAGAAATATAGAATGTGCCTGTAGAAATATTTATAACTATGTCCTTACATAACAGCTGGTCGGGATGATAAATCATAATAAATCGCTAGACACTACCAGTGTGGTATTTCTGTCCTTTGATCAACAAACCTGGTGTGCCCACAAAAACTAGTGAACGCGAACTAACACAAGTTTAGAAGGAATAATTAGGTCAAGGACGATACAATACACCAATTGAAACAAGAGTAAAAGACTGTCGTTTTGTGTATTGATGTTATAATAGTGAAGTAATTTAAAAAGAGTACTTGCAAAATAAAGTGCAATGCGTTATAAATATTAGCATATAATTGTTTGAGAACGTTAGGTGTGAATTATTCCGGAAATAATTCTTTGGAACGAACTCAATGATTCCTGGCCTACCCTTGTAGACTATTAATTATAATATTAACAAGTGCCTATCTATAAGATAGAGTAAAATGTGCAAATTAATTAAACAACCATGCTAATACCGCATTTGGTTTTGTACTAGTGTCAAAGTCTTAACTTTTTAAATACAATAAAAATAGCATCTAAATTTAATAATACTATAATATAATAATGTCAGACGAGTTGCTTAGTCTCCAGTCATCATCTCCATGAATTCTGAAACAAAAGAGATAATGGTTAGCAACTGGAAGAAACAACAACAAGAAAACTTAAACTGATGAGGTTGCGAGTAGGGCAAGCGTTTTAATTAAATAAAGTGGCCACCACCAGTAAGTGTCATAGAATTATGAACAACAAGATAAATGTAAAAACGTCTGAATAAATCAATTTATGATTATTATAAAATCACAAAGATGCCTTCAATCCATGAAGGCATCTTTGAGAGAACGTTAATGTAAAACCACATAAAAGATTTTTGTCAAAAAGCCATTCCATTAGATTCTTTGATCTCAATCCAAAATGAACGGAGGAGATTAGTACCAATGAATTAATATTGCAATAAGTGCGTGTACTAGACAACATAAATTTTGACCGTCGCATACCACCCGCCTTTTCGGAGCGCTTGTAATGTTTCAGCATTAGTGCAAGTGTTATGTGTTTATGTATCTATGTTGGTAACGCGAAAATTTATGCTATAGTTTATCTTCACAAGCAGCTGTTGCGGCATCCGTAATCAGTAGTTCGACTTATGAGGAATTATCTTTAGTCGAACGGACAATTTTAGTGTTTTTATTATATATTGCTGCAGTGGTTTGTGGGTTGATACGTGGCCAAATTGTTATGTTCACGCTTTTGACACTTCTGTCGACGAAGTGACATCAGATAACTGCTTGTTAACTGCGGAGGCCTGTCTTGGCGTCGAGACAAAATGGGCAAACCTCCAGCCGATATTCCAATATATTGTAATAATAATTTGGAACATTAGAGTAAATTAGTCATGTTAAGAAAGAATTTAGTTCATTAGACACCATGAATGCGAAAGTAAAAATACTTACCATCGAAATCGACGGTTCCGGATCCGTCAGTATCAATCTCAGCGATGATACCGTCCAAGTCGCTCGAGCTGAGCTTGTCATCAAGGGCACCCAGGATCTCCTTCAGGGTGGAAGTGGTGATGTATCCGTTGCCTTCACGATCGTACAACCTGGAGATTGATGAAATAATGACGTTTAACGAATGTCAGATAGCATGACGATGTGTATTTGAAATAATCTCAATGAGTTCCAACTGGCGTTCCACATAAACAAATGCTCACCTGAAAGCTTCTTTCAGTTCCTGTTGCATAGCCTCGGCGTCTTCCTCCTCCAAGAAGTGGGAAGCGATGTTGCAGAAGCCATCGAAGTTAATCTTGCCGGCTTCTAAAATGAAGTAAAAATAACAATTAATTCGAGACTAAAACCAGAACTGTTCTAAACCTTGAGCGCTCTATTTCTTTCAATGAAAACAGACTAGATAAATAAACTTTGGAAACAGAGACATGCATCTTTCAAAGGGACTGGAAGCTCGGAGAGAACTACTGACGGAAATAGCCTCATTAGTTCCCGCGACGAGTAAAAATATTCGAGAATATATTCGAAAAGGTGTCGTAGCCTCGGTACGTGTGAATTCTTGTTAACATATTCTGATGATGGATTACTTTTTAACAAGAAATATTTGCAGCTGTTAATACGACAGTTGTTGTTCCCGTTTTTATCTCTCTCACATTGTACTTGGCAACTAAGATTTAAAGATGATAAACTAAACATGACTTGTCTCCGAGTCATAGAGCAAAAAAAGTAAAATTTCCGATATCTACATCAACAAAATTGAAGATCAGCTTAAAGTTTTACATAAAATATCCATAAAGTTGTATTAACGGTAAACAAATTCGATTCTGATATAAATATTTACTTTTCTATACGAGAAGAAGAATGAAAATGTACATACTGTGTAAGTGTAAGTAAGCAAACTCTTATGGATGAATATGTCATGCGTGAAGATTTATGGGTAATACAAGATTGAGCCTTGACATCACATAAATACGTTCAACAATATAAATTGTTTATTAGATTTGAAGAATATTGTCCAGATTAAAGAGATTCCTTTGAAAACATAAACATAAATACCCGTTTGGGTTGTTACTGGAAAAATTTGGAAGGAATAACTTTGAGTTTAAATAACACCAAGCAACTGCTGCATTATTTGATGAAAAAATATATCTGGAGAAAACTTACTTTCTGGGTCATTCTCATCGATCAGAGCGTTCAGCTCAGAGTCATCGAAAAGCTGGCCCATGGTGTTGAGGATGGTTGAGATCTTCAGGACATCGATGTATCCCGACTTGGTGGTGTCAAACATCTGGAAAGCCTTGCGCAGCATGGCCATCTTCTGATCATCGTCAGTATCCTAAGAAGAGAAGACCAATGTAAGAATTAAGTTGACACAGTGGAAATGCGTTTTATTCAACCATGTGCTTAATTTTGCGGTGATAGTAAAAAAACGTACTTCTAACAAAAGTATTGGGTATTGAACATGCCAGTAAAATTGTTGAAAACCGTGAAAATGGTATCCTTTTCATAAATATGCAAATATCACTTCGAAATTATGTAAGAATTTTCAATAGAACATTCCTTATTTTAAATTTTTGAACACTTTCAGATTTGTCACAATTAACTGTCACATTCACGTCCAATGAACAGGAGATTTGAAATCCTTGGAATCCTCACCATGGTGTTTGTGTAGGGTTGGCAGTTGTAACAAGAACCGAATCCGAGTGCGAGTGTTGTTACACTAGATTTTACGTCGGTGTGGCACCCTTATTTATAGCATTCCTTCCTCCACAGACTGGAATACAAAAATAAGTGAAAAAGCTGCTATCTCTCTCTCCACCATACCCGTTCCGAATAGTGACGTGGTTATTGAGTTCTTCGTCAGCGTGAATTATATCTACGTCAGATAGTGGGAATGTTCAGCAAAACCTGCATTCTGCAGGAAGTGAGCTGTCAGATTTATATAAACTAATTGACATCGACTCACACATGGATGATACGATCCATTTATAGAAATATGATAGTTGTTGACGAAGCTTCCGAATAACATTATTCCAGTGTCGTTTTGCGTTTCTTGAACAATGACGTATTTGTTTATTACGTTCATTGAAATGTATTAATGGAGGTTTACACGATTGTTATGTTTAAACTGTTCCATTTATTGTTACAAGAACAAAATTGAAAGTGTGAAAACTGTGCTCAATAAGCTCAGTAGTTTTTTTGGTTGAGTAAATTGGCATTCATGTAAACTTCCTGATATTTTGCAAGCATTGTGCTGGCTATCCGTTAACAAGTGCATTTTCCAGAGTACGTGTACATATTTTATCTGAAGTATGAAGTTTAGTAAATACTGTCAGCTCTGAAGAAGGTATAAATGGATATCCTGTATAAGGGGGAAGGTTTTGTACATGGATCAGTCGCCCGAGTTCTCGATTGCAACATGTGAAACTGAACATCTTCAACACGTCCACTTTAAAACGTAGCAGAAACTCTTGCGCGTATAAAGCTGTTCCTTGATTAAGAGCAGGAAATTCCTTTGATGCGGCCGCCGATTCACAACAATCCCGACGAGAATATTACGCGTAGCGACGACGTCACTGTCAGGTGTCATCAACTGTTTTTTTATAGACGAGTTTTTTTTTATTAGGTACTAATTGAGTTTTCGTCTGCATAATTATCATAACATTTTTTGTACTTTCTAAAGTCACTTTTAAATCTTTTAAAAGTCTATTTCGAAACGAAGCTTAAATCTAATAACAAATTACAAAGCAATAATTGCTATATGATTTTCAGTTTTATGTATCAAATTGTAGCCAAATTTTACTACGTATTTTTAATAGAAAATGAGGTACCTATTTATAATATTTGTTCAGATGCCACATAGTATAAACCCGACATAGAAATAAACAAAACACAATATTAAAATTCATTATTATGATCAGAATTAGAAAGCAAGACTTATTTACGATGTTACAGTTAAATAGAAAATTACGATATAAGAACAATAATGATGTACAGCGTGGATGTAAATATTTGAATAATATTGTGAGTAAAATACAACAGCTAATGTACGGCAGGCCGATGATTGGCGACCACTGGCGCGTGAAACGGGTTATACTGCGGCGCCGGGGCAGATATAGACTGCCGGTGATCGGCTATAATTTTTGTGTTCTCATGTGAATGCCACAATGAGAGAAACATCTAATCTGAGTCGCGCTTTACGTGTCGACCACGTGTAGTCTTAAAACAACAATACAAGCCGAAATTAGGTCAGGTTACAAGTTTATTTTTAATCCACTTGGTATAATTGTGACGTTATTTCTGCTCAACGCATTCCTTAGAAAGCAGTAAAATCAATCGCTGAGATTTTTGTTGAAATATGGCACGGAATGTATAAGGCGGTTTTTATTAACACTATTATCATAATAATGTCACGTTTCCAGGTTTTAAAGTTTTGTAAATATCTGTGTTATTTTATTTGACTTTAATTGTTTAAAATAATCACGTTAATATTTTTATTCAATGAGGTGTACCGTTTCCTAATTGTTTCATTTTGTCAAACAATTACCCTCATAATGGTAATAACAGTTACCCGTCTTCAATATTTTATGAAACACTACACTCAGGTTATTTTCGTACTCAATCAAGACGTGTGGTCTTTATCATACTACGAACTATTCGGAATAATGAAACAAATGGGACAAGCTAGTCATTGTGTTATGTAACACGATTCATTAATACATCGTTAAATAATTCACGCTGTCTGTGCGTTCATTTCACGGTAATTTTATTATTTCCTACACAGTTTGCGGACATTTTCCCTAGAATATTAGCACCAGCCTAAATATAAAATATGTTTTGTCTTCCTTTTCTTTGTATGTATAGGAATCGGGATAGAAACGATCAGTCGAACCTTGAATTCAGGCATCCTAAAACTATTTCTGATTTGTGAGGATTTATTTATATCGAGAGCTCGTCCATCAATATAACGATCATCTTGTTGGATTATAGCATCATTTTCTAAAGTATTTTAAGTTAATAGGATCATAATATTTTAGCTCGTCTTATTTTTTTCGTTAGCGAATTATTGTTCGTAAGTTTGAGTTAATAATAGGTACTGTGTGCAGACAAGGAATTACGTAGATTACGTACGATTTACGTATTTAATTTTTTTTTTTCCAATCGCTATAGTTGATTAAACCACGTTACTGTAATAATTAAAACCAGATTGACGTGAAGTAGAACGTTAGTGCCTAGTGTACACCTAAATAAAGGATGACAAAACATAAAACACAGAACAGCAGGAAATGAGGTATCGTAAATAAATGCGCTAATAATTTTAATGCCGGCCGCAGTCCGATGCAGCGGCAGGGACTTATTAAATTTATTTGCCGATGCGTAACCGACATCTGACTAATTTACACTGACTTAACATTCCATAATCAAAATAATTGGTAATCATAGCCAAAAGTTTGGACAGAGTTGCCGGCACCGCACCCTGAATCATCAGCGTCAATGGAGTGGAAATATAACTTCATTTTGGCACAGAACACAGGATTTTCCTTGCAGAATCTACCGGCTGATATCTCAGCGCCAAATGTAAATAATTCTTGAAATAGTTCACAGGTAATGTGTCTTTGATTTGCATTTTTTGAATTTTCTTTTGTATTATTTTAGTACAGTGGTGGTTGAGACGATGAGCGACTTGCCTTCCAAGGTAAACACTTCATCATAGATCATCATATCAATCATAGTATAATCCTTGAGGCCAAATAATTTAATTAAAGCCTAGCTGGCTTTAATTAAATTGTGACAAGTAAATTCGTTCACGTACAGTTTCTATAAACTGATCTACATTATATATTTTTCTATAGATATTGCAGCTTTTCTGAACGCGAAATAGAAAACAGAATTAGGCTTAGCAATGTATAATTTTAATTTATGACAGCAATTCTTCCCATGTAACGAGGAAATATGATTTGCAAGAATTTATGTATTTGTGCGTCGGGAAAATATATGTACACCGTTTGACTTTTACGATTTAACATAAAGTTTTATTTGTGTTTACACCAAATGTAATCAATATTGTTTACCTGACGCTATCAAAACATTATAATACGATACAAGGTTCTGTGCTTCTATTTTTACGTCAATATCTGCCCAGATTTCAGACTCAATACTTACCTGAAAATAATAAGGTTATTGTATCATGTGCTGTAGAGACTTTGCAATCAACTGTAAAAGTATTTTCTATTTGTGTTCTAGCTGTTGTCACAGGAGTGACCGATGGTTTTTAAATTTTCCGCGATGAAAATAGGGAAAGCGTAACGTCGTTGTAAAATGTTTGGAACGTCTCCAAAGAATAATGATAGAAAACCTCGCGAAATAGCAATAATGTGCATTCGTTCCCCTTGTTATATATACATTAAGTCTACTTTAATGATCAATGAAAATCAGCCGCACGATGTGCCGCGTTCAAAGAGTTTTATTGGTTTAATCGTAAATGTTATATATTCTAAAGTAAGGGTCCCTATTACAGGTGATTGTGTTTATTACCTCTCTCGTTGCCAATTTATTGGTTATTTTCTTAATAGTTTTATAATTTCGATTTTACAATAAATACCTACATTGGTAACGCTTCACGCAAACAAGAGTTTCGCAAGGAATAGTAAATAAAATGTTTTAGATAAAATAATTTGATTTATTTAATAAAAACGAAATAATAATGGTACACGTCTTTGAAAATCACAGTGAATTATTAATCTTTAAACAGTGTTTAGATTGAATACATACAATATATTGTGGCTTATTCATACACATTATGCTCAGGGCTATCTTCATACTCAAATGTGTGAAACAAAAAGTCATACACTGTAGGAGTGCGCTTCCTTTCATCAATAGAAAGTGGTTCCAAATCGATCAAATTACTTGCTACAATATCATCTTTGAGTTCAAAATCTTCGTTTTCATCTACGTTTACGTCATTATCTCTAATTTTACTGACTAAATCTAAATTATTAATATCCTTATCTAGCTGAACCCTTACTAATTCATCGGTAGATTTGGGTATTGATATTGTGGAAGCCGTGGTAACTTCTTCTTCCTTTGGAGTAACAGTACGATATTTGGTGTAGCCACCCGGTTTAGCGGAGTAATATTTTTTATCAAACTGCGCTTTTTTAGCTTTATAGTCAAATGGTTCTTTTTTTTTAGAGGAATAATCATACTGTGAAGATTTTAGTAGACGTGGCGTATTGACAATTAAATTATCTTCATCGTCATTGTCTACAGGGTATTCGTTCATCGGAGTTGAGATTGTAGATGTCATGATGATTTCTTTTTCTGCTGGCGTTACGGTGCGATACTTACTATAATCTCCCCTTTTTGCAGAATAGTATTTTTTGTCAAACTGCGCCACTTTTGCTTTGTAGTCAAATGGTTCTCTGCCTTTAGATTTAGTAGAATAATCATAATTCGTTGCTTTTAGCAGACGAGGCGTATTCACTATTGAGTTGTCTTGATTTTCAACAACAGCAGCAACATCTTCGTATATCGGAGTAGTTACGATAGGAATAGGGTCATCTTCTTCTTTCGACGATTTACGATATTTTGAGTAGTCATCGTTTTTGGCCCAATAATCTTTTTTCTCTAATTTTGCTTTATTCCCCTTGTAATCGTAAGGTTCTTGATCTTTGATAGAATTTAATGAATGAGCCGTTTCTACATTTGTGTTTTCACCAAATACTGCAGTAGGGACAAAGTCCTCTTTTATATTCATCACTGAGTGGTAACCGAAGTATTCTTCTGCTTTAGTCGGATATTCTTTTACAATATCCGTGTTATTATCGGAAGTTCCTGTGTTTGAGTTGTAATCAAAAGATTTCTTATTATTTTGAGAATAATTTGGTCGCGAAGATGAATCGTAACTATTAGTACTGTACCATTGTTTAGTTACTCCAGGACCGCCATAATTTTCTACTTTATTGTCCCCCTTTTGCGTAACTGTGACATATTTAATCAAGGCATTTGGTAACGCAAACAATTGTTTATCTTCTATCATCAAATCAAGTGGATATCCAGGTGATAAAATTGCAGAATTAAATTCCATATTATTTGTAGAGTATGGAGCATTAGCACTAGCTTTAGTGAGTGGTGCAATAAAAACAAACATTTGAATAGGCAGACCTTGGGGTAAACCTTTTGGCAATATAAGTCTTGTTGGATAACCGACTTGAGATTCGATCATTTTTAACGGCAAAGAATCCAACCCAAATTCAGCGTCTTCCATTTTCTTGCGAATAGTTTTGAGCGACATAAAGTCGGAAGCAAATTGTTTCATATCTTCTGATGTTCTAGATATTATATTGGTGCCTATTTTGAGATTAGTCTCAAAAACATCAAGTAATGTGAAAAGATTCTTTTTAAGAGCGAGTTCGCCAGGCATAAGCTTAGGGCCCAAATAAATCTTAACCAAACCTTTTCTCGCGACTAAAGACGTGATGTTAACTTTGACTGTAAACGGCTTATGGTTTAACCTAGGTTGCCCTATTTTAACGTTGAACGTCGATTTACTGTCGTCTAATTTTAGTGCGTCTGTAACGTCAAACTCAAAGTAATCGAATGCTGTCATCATCTTTTTCACGTCAATATTTACGACCTCCACTCCAGGGAAATACAGTTCGTTTCTTGAGTATGTAGGTAATAATTTTAGAGCAGTATCCACGAGGTCCACTATCTTTTTGTTTATTTTCCAAAACATCGGATCTCGAAGAGAAGTCATGTAATGCTCTAGTACCGAGATGTGCCTGAAATAGTTATATGTCATAAATAATAAGCAATTATTTATAAAGCCATCATCAAATACAAATTAATCAATGCTTAAATTACCTGGTGTTGGTACGATCTCTGCCAAGGAGCTGGCGAGCCAATGTCTCATAACTCCTCTCTCCCGTGACAAGGATTTCCATTAAATGATTCAATATTTGTGTTTTATTATATCCACTCTGACGCTGAAAGAATTGTTTCTTCAATGATTTATTTTACAAGGTTACTGTCTAAGACAATAATTACGATTTGATTATTTATAACAATAGTAATATAATATAGTAAAATACATACCATGTGACCGACGACGGTAACAACGTTATCTTCTATAGTTTGTAGTAATTCTGTCTCTTCATTTACTGGAATTTCTAAAGGCACAGTTCTGTGACTGAATTCGTTTCCATCAGAATAAACCAACTCAGGATCATAAGGAATATCAGGTAAAGAACTCCAATTGAAGCCGTCTATCTCTGGCAAGCCATTAGCGTATCTTTCTAAATTATATCTTGCCATAAATTGTTTCATCATCTGATACATATTTTCTCCGTATCTACTATTAATATCGTCGTTAAACCATGGCGACAAACTTAGTTTTCTTAAGAAATAATAGGAATTCAAACCGATATCTTCACGAAAATAGGCTAATTTTGAGTCATCGTCACTGTCGTAAAACATTGCAGTGTAATTGGCATCTAAATAGTAAGCATTTCCTTCATCGCGAATGCCATCTGTGGGAGAGATTTCTTGCCCAGCAAGAATATGCGAAGCTTTAACTAAAACCTCTTTGCGTACAAAGTAATTTGGTAACACCTCATATGGCGCTGGAATGGATAATCTTTCCGTGTCTTTTCTATTTTGAATAGCCATATATATAGCATTCACGTATAGTCCGCAGTTTAAGTTTAGACGCGCCCATACAGCTACTTGATAAAACGCTTCAAAGTTTTTAGCGGAGGACAATAGTTCGTAGATTATTTTCAACTCCTTCATGTGTTCAGGATTATTTTCACTGAAAATTTCTCCCTTGGGCAGTAAGCCAGCTGCCATGAGCTTCTCCAAATTAGTAACTGCGTCTGATTTCTGTAATTAAACCATAATATTTGTAAAACGGATTGAAGTATTTTGTCAAATAAATAAATTAGAAGTGCTTCTAATTTAATTATTATAGATTTCTAATTAATCAATATTTACTTACCAAGAAATCTCCAGTTTTTATAGTAATTCCTTGAGACATTAATAGATCTTTGTTTTCTTCGCAAACGTTTTCAAATAACGGAGTCAACAGTTTTTGGACCTGTAGCCATTGTACTGAAACTAAAATGAACTATTTGTTAATTATTTATAGTAAATACTAAGGTATAATAAGAAGCTGAATGTCTGAATAGTTTGGCATTCGATACCGTATCATACAAATGAAGGAGAAGACTAATGTGTGACATGGCATTGCAACTAAATGTTATGTCCGTATGAGCTAGCGATTGATATGATCCAATAAAATACTTTGCCAACCTAGACTGTCTCGTTATGGCTTTCACATACCTACATATATACATACAAAAAACATTTTGGTCAGTAAACAAAATATCTATACCTATCCGTTACGTACTTAAGTTTCAGGACTAAAACGAATGGTGGTTGAAACACAAGTGGTTTTAGTGTCATATACTAGGAGGTGAGCTTATTTCCAGTAACCGGGTTACTACTGGCAGTGTTCAAATTAAAAAAGCCAATAAAACTTCGGTGTAAATGGACCCAGGACCCACGCAGCAGCCTTGCTTGCGACCATTAGACCAGGCAGGACAATTTATTATTATTTGCGTTAAAACAAGATGAAGAACTGCACGGGGTTCTGGGTTCGATGCATGATCGCATGCGGCATGTCGGACAAAGTTTTATTGGATTTATCCTTCAGGAATTTATGCTGCAGCCCGGAGTCTGAATTTATGCCCGGTTGATGGAAATAGGCTTGTCCCCTATTACATTGGACTTAAACATTATTCGCATTATTGGTACACTTCTGCCTAACCCTTCGGGGAAAATAGGCGTGATGTTATGTGGTTTTTAAACTACAATCATAATATAAAACATTTAGGATCCTAAGATAACAGTTAGCCACCTATTACATTTGACGTGAGCCATTAACGTTGAGGATGTATTGAGTGCCAAACATTTATCATGATGACTCTTTTAACTCTCCCGATTGCTCCGGACGAACACGACATTAGTCATAATATTTTATATTAAATGGCTACCGTAAATTAAAGTAAATCTTTTACATGATTATAATCTTTGTATTTAATTCAATAATAAACTTCTGAGATTTCTATAATAAGCAGTGGATTGCTATGCAAGAAAATAAAGAAAAAAAAACGGCGAACGAATGGTTCCATACATTCCAACGGCAAATGTAAGTTTGTACACACAATATTGAGAGATTTACCATGTTATTTTAAGACCATAGACTTCTTATAGGTTTTCCTGTAATAATATAAGTAAATCATTCTCAGTTTTTTTTTCAAAATTTTAGGTTCAGTAGTTTATCTTATCAAAAAATTCTTTATTTAAAAAATATTAAAATATATATTTGAGATCCTCACAACAAGCCCTTTCCTTTGATACGGTACAGTTTCCAAACTTTTTTTTTAATTTTCCAATTTGCTCCTATTCAAAATTCATTTATTTACGTTACACGTCCGTTTTTGGGTCACAGAAATTCATAGGTGTACCAACAACTAATTTGGTTCAGTAGATTCGGAGCAAATTGGCTGTGACAGATGGACAGACAGCCAATATTCGATGCGCGCAGTCGCAGTCGGATTCGCCTCAGTGTGGCCATAGCTTTATACAAAATAGGAAATGTCGTAGCAGTGGGGCTAACTACTCTGAATGATTCACATGGTTTTCAAGTTAGCCGGTATGGTTAAAAAAGTCTTACCTAATTCATTAGACTGCTGTACTGACGGTGTAGTTGGTACTTGTATCAAGTACCCAGAGATATGTATCACAAGCACAATTACCACTAACACGACTGCTAACGTCTTCATTTTGTCTAACTGACTGTGCTTTTGTTTACAATTCTCACCATTTTATAGTAAAAAGATTTTCAAAGTTCATAGACATTTTGTTCTGAGTAATGATAAGGGTAGTTGAATGCACTAACAGTTATGACTGTTAATGCAATAAGCTAATAACAAGTTCATTGGTCTAATGCCCTAAGTGGCTGATTCACAGTCTACTTGTGCAATAATTGTTGACGGTACAAAGCCAGGGCCCCATCGACAAGATAAACTTTTGTAAGAAGGGAATATCATTTCAAAAGATGGTTCTGGAAAGGTATTCCCTATTCATTCATTATGGAGTGCCATTTGTAAAGCATGGTTATTATAACAATTTCCCTAAGGGTGTTTATTGACAGTGACATCGATCATTAGGAGAAGTGTAGCATGAAAACTCGCATGAGTGTGTGTGTGTGAATGATTAACAAGGCTGATTCCGATTCAAACGTTCAGCAAAAAAGAAAATGTTATTATGTAACCTTTGATAATTAAGCTATATATTCAATGTGATGTTTCTATTAAAGCATCTACACAGAAATCATTTAGCCATTAGACATTCAGAATTTAAACTTGGTTTTATTTTTTAAATGACTTAATTTACATGATTTCGATAATATACCAAAATGCGTTAGTCTTTGTAAGCGCATGATCTGGAGTTCAAACCCACGCACCAGTCGCAGCCCCTAATTAGACCAACGACGAAAGCCTATTCTATAAATCAAGTGTGTATTATGAAGGGTTACAATTATCATTGTTTCGTTGCTAAAAAGGGAATGGTGTCATTAGTCCTGTACAGTTGTCTCTGTCTTGCACTGGACGAATTATGGCTGTAAAACTTCATATCATAATATGGACGCTGATCGTTACGGATACGTTTCATGTCATGTGAGTTTTACATACAACAAAGTCGCCTAAGCACAGTAGGTATATTTATCTACATTCCAAAGAGATAAGTCTTCGACAGTTAATTGGCCAGTTTCAATAGATCAGCTCGGTTTTGGCAGCTGTACCGTGCGTTGGCTCTGCATATAAACGTCATGGCCTAATGTGAGAAAATGATGGTTGGGAAATGTTTTGCTTATACATTGTTGGCTCCTCACAGTATTAAATTATTCTTTGTGTTTTGGACAAAGAGTATGGAAGTGTACTATAGTTAGCAGGTACCTACCTACTTTCCTACTATAAGGCAACACTTTTTAAGCAGGCAACGTGTTTCCATATGATTCTGAATGACTTGTGACTACTGATTTGAAAACCATACCTACTCGCCCACTATTATTCATGGGATTTATAATAAATAGCTTCCAAAATGTATGTGTCCTAAAACTTTCCTCACAACTTCTGCGGCGTAATGTTATGTTAATTAAAACATTTCGCTATTTACTTAATTCTTTATCATAGTCAGTTACAAAATGAAAATAACACGTGATATGAAATTGTTATTACCTACCTCAAGTAAAAACAACGTAATCATTGCACTCGGTTTGGCTGAACTGACCTATGTCAAAGTCAAGTGTAACAGTCATGTGTTCGACCGCAAAATATTAATCCACTTAGGTATGGAGCTTATCTAGACATGGAGACATAATATTATTAAAATAAATGGAGTTCATAATACGGTTCATATGGCGTCACTTTTGGGATGCAAATATGAAGTAACAAAAAAAGTTTTGCAAACTACCGTGTGACATATCAAATGATTGAAAACTTACTGTGAGGGTGTCAAACATTTTTTTATTATTGTTTAAAGTACATTGTTTTTATAGTTATTTAAGAAAATAGTTGAAAATCGACCAACAATAAAAAAATAGTTTTATACATAGATTAGGTACAGGGAAACATACCTATAAGTATGTTTATGGTTTTAAAATAGCATGGCAAGTCTCTCAATATAGTGCCTACAAACTTACATTTGCAGTTGGAATTTATGGGAGAACCTTCGTTCTTGTTCTTTTGTTCTTGGCATAAATTCATTCCAATTGACAACATTTCAAAAATGACACGGCTATAAAACAAAAATACCATTTCTTTATTTTCATATCCTGAGTTCAAATATTTTTTTTTTATTTTTTTTTATTTCTTCATTTCTGAGAAAAAAAATTAAAATCAAAAAACACGTCATGACGTCATAGAAATAGTGGAATGAGGTAGTTACCTTTGCCTAAGCATTCCAATGTATTAGATGAAAACTTGACTTGTCAAACAAGACGTCAATGTCAAAAGTTTGTTTACAATCTTTTTCTTAGGAAATTAAACTTTAAAATATACACGCTGCTTACTGTAAATATTGCCAACTTTTGATTGATATTTCGCCAATGAGGATAATAACACTTGAAAATAAGAAAATTTACGAATTTAATTGAAAACAAACAAACAAGTTTAGGCACCAACGAGTTTGACACATTTGACAAGATGACACCAGTGACATCTAATAGTTTTTTTTTTGACGATCATAGTCAAGCAAAGGTTTTAACGCTATTCCACTATATGTTTGACGTCATTTGGCGCTTACGTCTTTTTAGAATAAACCGAATTTCAAAGTTAAAACTATGAATGAAAAGTACATCATTTTGAAAAACGGAAAAATACCGGTGCCCTAGTTTTGGATTTACTTTTATAAAACGTAATAACACATGCAGGTTAAAAATATGAAATGTTGTCAATTACGGAACCCTTCATTGTGCGTGGTCCGACACGTACTTGGCCGGGTTTTTTGCTTTTCATTAATTAAGCTAGTAAAAACCATATAGGCCGAGTGCTCACCAGATTGATCGGATGGAATTAACAAACACTTAGTACTATTAGGTTCTCAGATACTTTACTATGTAACAATGTCACATGCGTTAGTTTATTCTCCGTCACCGGCCAACCGTCACAAGAAAAGAAATAGTTAGGTAATTCTGTAGAGTGTAGGTCATTCAAATTACATGCGGGAATTGAACCCGCTACACGTAACTGCTAACCACTAAGCTACTGCGCCATCAGTGTGTTTTTGTGCAGACACCTATCACGAAAGTGGACATGACCTAAGACAAAAATTTGAGATCAGGCGGAGTTAAAATAACAGTGATAAGTGTGATAACGTTTTTCTTTAACTTTTAAATCTTTTTACGTAAGAATTGCTTTATGAACTTTCAAAAAAATCTTTCTCGGTCTTAATACCTTTAGATACCTATTCTTTTACATTCAAGAACTCACTCCTTTTCCTATGAGGGTGGTAGGCAGAAACCACAGCAAGGCATGTCTTAGGTACGATGTTTACACAAAATTATCACTACAATGTATTTCCATGATTTATCGTATTTTTTTGTCACAATCGCAACATTGGCCAGTGCATATGGCATAGTGATCGTAGTTTGTTTTTTATAAACAAACAGAGGGGCGTAATTTCATGAACGTTCGCATTCGCAATTTAGCAACATTTTTGTCAAGTTTGACAGTTTGCGACTTAAATGTGAAAGTTTTTTAAGTACGAGAATATTGGCCTTCTGGAAGGTATTTCACCCCAAAAGCATAACAGCTCATTGTCACTATAGTGTTGCACCCACAAGTGGATAAAATTATTATCCCTTATTTTTGCAGGCATTGACATGATGGTATGCTTGTACACAAGACATAATGATGAGTAATTGCCATCTAGTAAATATTTACTGAAACCTGGTAACAAAACTGTGTTACGAGACAGGAAACGTTTTCCCAAAATTGGTGTGCTAAAATAATTAAATACAATACCTGGATTATTTATTTTTTCAGCAAACAAATTTCTAGTGCTAGTACTTCTAAATAATTCTTCTTAAATTCTGCGCCACCTAGTGGCGCTTGCGCAAACCATTTGACTCTTTGGAAACTGACAGTAATTTCAGACATTTTTGTGTAGATGTCGGTACTTATCCATTTCAGTAGGATTTATTAATATTCTGTACTATTTGTAGGTAGGTAATTATTACCTAGGTAAGATTCTGTAAATCAAATCAAATGTTTATTTGCTAGAAATATAATTTTAATATATCCTAAGTGTCATTGTAATCTGCTTGGCAGCAATTTATTATTAAAATTACATACATTCTAAAACATTATATTTCGTTTAAAGACTTCAGCTAGTTAATATATCGATATAGGCACTTGGAGAACCTTGGAGAACTTGGAGTTCTCCAAGTTTGAAAAACCTAACCTAGTGAGGCCTAAATTGGTAGCCCAAGATAATGACTATCTAATGATCTTGGACTACCAATTTATGCCTCATTTAGCTCTCAATTTTGTAATTTGAGACTTCTGCTAAAACTTTCGTTACTTAAAAGGATTGATGAGTCCAATTTATTTTCCAGATGGGAGAAACTTGATATTTTATTAAAGGCCAGTCAGAATACTATTCTGCCTTATAGATATAGGTACCTATATAGTTTTGTTTGAAAAATCTTAAAAGGATCTCAGATAAAAAAAAGAGTTAGTAGGTAGGTTTTCCTAGTAGAAGTATGTAAAACCTACCTCGATAAAGATTAACGTCCCGAAATTCAGTCTTCGCAGATTTGTTTTTATACAGGCTACGTAATTCATTATAATTACGTATTTTCTGGACCATAGTTCCGGCTAGTGACAGACTATTCTCTTTTCTCTCACATAATATTCCTTTTAATTACAGGAGTCTTATGTGAACAGTTTATCCATAAGGTACAGATCGGCACTTGGAGGACCTTGACCTCCTTCTCAGAAAGTGTTCTGCTTCCGAAGCTTCTGGATCATCCTGCATGCAGACCACAGAGACGATGGCGAGCGTCTCGGTGCTTATATCAGTATGGTATCAGTATCAGTACCACATATTATGTCCTACACTCAAACTATTTAGACACAGGGTGTCTTAAAAACTCTACTTATTGATCAAAATATCATTTTATTTCATTTGCTGCTGCAGACCATGAGGTTGTTAGGAAAACAAACGTTTATTTAATTTATATAAAGGTAAAAAAGAAAACTAAATACCATACACAGCATTAACTAATATTGATCAATGAGTTGCCCGGAGCCCCTGCATGCATTGCATAGTTTATAACTCGCAGTCCTATGTTAGTTAAAAGTGATTTGTTTAAACAATGAATTACAAAGGTGTTGCAATTTTCACTCTCTATGAAAATTTACCCATGAATCATTCATTCAATATAATAAATAATTCTCTCTGTATCTGTAGGCAGTAATAGTCGGTATTTATTTTTAGTTTTCAGATGTAAAATTCAAGCTGCATATGGTTGCATAATGGCAAGGTGATCGCTGTGGAGTACCCCATTATTCATTAAACCTTTGTTTAAGTAAGTTAATGTTCTGACCATTAGCGATAGGTGTTTTATTTTGTGCCCAAAAAGGCCTCTTTAAAAAAAAAACTGATAGACCACAGCCACAGCAACTAACTGACCCATATCAATATTAAGTTTTAATTTACTATTACGCATTTAACTAACATTACGTATAATAATAACATAAATTATATGTTTGTATGCATAGACAATGTATCTACAAGAAATAAGTGGTATGGTTCTTCTAGTGTGTCAATTGTATACAAATATATGTATAATGATTGAAATAAGAGACAAACATGGAATTAAAAATACTTAATTTTATTAATTTTTTTATAGTTTTTTAAATTGCTTCATAACAGTTTGTATCATTATTTAGTTCAGTCTTCATTCTGCAGTTATACATTTACTCATCAATCAAGTTATAATTGCGGTTAACTTTTAGGTCAAGGTCTGTGTCCACGAAGTAGGTCGAATCAATGTGCGTCCTGTCCACCAAGTTGTAGTTCTTCAGTACCCAGCGGTTCCACCTGGTCTTCATGTCGCACGTCAGCTTCTTGTGGAAAACCTTTACATCCACAAACTTCATGTTAGGTGTGAAGAAGTTTCCAACATCAATTCGACGATCGAAGGGGAAGCCAAGAGGCATCTTGTCCAGCAGGACGGTTGACCTGAAGTCGTGTATGAGATCTTTGCGGTTCACGTCCAAGATGTTGATGTCAACGTTTTCAACCAGTTTCAAGGGTGTTACAATGACGTAGAACATCATGTCCATACCTCCAACCCAACCCTTAGGAAGCAGCAGTCTGGTGGGGAAACCGGTATGGTAGTTTCTCAAGTCCTTGATTAAGAAGTCACGCATATCGGTGATGGACTCAACCTTCTTCATCAAGTCGCGGGTCATCATGCGGTCGCGGACAAGGTTGTGCATGTCATAAGAATTCCTGACGATTGTGTTCTTGCCAGTGGTCAGCTTGTATAGGAAGGTATCTAATTCAACGAAGTTAAGGCGGTTGATGTTGATGTCAATGAGACGGTCCCAGTTGTCCTTTTTCGGTCCGAGGAATACCCTTACAACACAGTCGACTGTCTTGTCAGATAAAACATCGACGGTGACTTTGAACGGCTGGTGGTTGAGGCGGCGCTTGCGAACCATGAATTTCATGTCACTTTTGGTCTTCCTCAGTTCCTCTTCGGTCAAATACACGGCGTTGGTCATGTCCATCAGATAGTCATCAAAGTAAGTGACAAGTTTATCCACCACTACATTATCGATCTTCACTCCGGGGAAATAGAGGTCCTCCTTAGTGTACATAGGCAGACGCAGCTTGAACAAGCACACCCAATCAATGATACGTTTCTGCAGCATGTAGAATACTGGGTCACGGAGAGCCGTCTGGTATGTGTCCAGGATAGAAGGAACGACGAAGTACCTGTTACAAAGAATATAATATTCACAAGTGTTAAAAATTATAAAACAATCCTGTCCGATTAATGACTAATTGACTGAAAGACGGACAACACAAAGCTTTAATTAACCACTCAAAATTAAAGCAAATTGGCAGAAATGCTCTTAATTTTCAACCTTTGAAGTTGTTTAACGTTGGTTACATTAACTATGCTTAAAAGCCTTGGCCAACAGCTTAAAAAATAAAAAATCATCAACATACTTTTTACTTGAGACAAAAAAGTATTTTTATTATAATACTCTAAGTGATTTGAGGAAAACAAAGTAGATACCTAGCGATACTTACTTGTCCGAATGGAAAGTATTAAGACCAAGAGCGGCCTTCATGACGATCAGCAGGTAGCGGTAAGAGTCAACGACGGTCTTGTCAACGTCAAGCTTGTCGATTTTACCGAAGATCAGTTTTCCTAGAACTTCCATGTCTTCAGTCTTGGTCAGTTCAAGTCTTCTGCCGTTAATCTGAAAAAAGTGTATTGAGTTTCTTAAAATATTCGACCAATATTCCACTATTATTGGTAGTAGTTATAAATGGATTGTTATTTAATTCCACGAAAATGACTGTATTGGCATAGTAAGTATACTTACTTCGATAAATCCTTTAATAATAGCTTCCCTAATGATCTTCTCATACTCTTCGCACAAACGGATGACGTCAAGGTTGTGGTCGCGAGCAATAACGTAGTTGTTAAATCTGACAGGGAACTCAATACCATTGTGCATTTTCAGCCAAGGCCAGTATCCCCTCTTGATAGGCTTGTACCATGATAAGTCCTTAATCTTACCTAATCCATTGGACAAACGCTCCATGTAGTATCTAGCGAGGATCTGTTGGTACATGTATACTGTCAGCTCAAAACGTCTCATCTTCAGTTTGTCCATAAATCTGTCCTTCATCCAGAATGGATAGTCAATGTGGAAGTAGTAGTAGTAAGTGTTAAGGTCAATGTCCTCTGTGAAGTAGCGGAGTTTGTCTTCAACATTGAGGAACACACGTTTGTCATAGATGTTCTCGTCGATTATGTAAACGTCCTTGTCGGTCTTCTTGATTCCGTAGAAGTCACACAGTTTCATGTCCAGATTACCCCTCTTCATTTTCAGTAAATATGCCTTCTGGATAACATCAGCGCGCACGAAGTAGTATGGGTAGATCTCATAAGGAGGAGGTAGGATGATTCCCTTGCAGTCGTCGCGGTGTCTGACTGCCACGGTGAGAGCGTAGACGAACATGCCTTCGTTGAGGTAAAGGCGCATCCAGCAGGCGGTCTTGATGAAGGTGGTGAAGTCCTTGGCGTAGTACAGCATATGGAACATGGTGACTACTTCCTTGAGCTGGCGGTCAATGTGCAGGGTGAAGATCTCACCGCGTGGCAGAACTCCTACCTTCAGCATTTTGATAAAGTCCTTTACCACATCATGTTTCTGAAAAACAAATCATATTTTAATAGCACCGAATATGGCAAGCATGAAATTGGTAAAAAAATAAACATGGCTCATCGATATGTCTGTACTTACGGTGAAAAGCTCGAAGCTATCTTCGACTTTGAAGTTCTTGCCAATGTCCTCAAGGTCCTTGTACATCAAGGGATCCAACACATGGTTCAACAATTTCAAGAGTACCAGTTGTCGTCGCTTGATGTCAATTGTCACTAGAAGTTGAATACTAATGTTTAGAACATAAAACACTATAAAATGACTTACTGGAGTGTAGTACATTTTAATTAGGTATATATTATGGAATTTATCTTCCATATAATTTTTAGATGATAGTCTCATAAATAAAAGGGAAACACTTACCCATACCAGTGGTATCGTCAACCTCGGGCCTAGCCATGGCCACGGCGGCCAGGCTCACAATCAATAATAGGACAGCCCTCATCGTGGAGTCGACTCGGTGTGAGTTCAACTGTGCTCCTACTAAAACTACATCCCCTTTTATACGAAAATCGGATGACAATGTTATCTTCCAACGTGTTATTCTTTAGTTCTTAATATCTGCAATTTAAAGGGCATTACAATGTAAGAAAAGTGTAGGTTATCAACAGCAATATTACTTTTATGCTTGATACTGAGGTTAAATTACTTTAATGTATTTTCGTATCGGGACACGATAGTGCATGACGCCAACAGACTAAAAGAATTATCTGGAGTCTATGATGAAAGAGAAAATTCCCTTTCTCATCTTACATTACTAACAATTAAGTTTAAAAAATAAAAGAAGTGGCAAAAGTGATCCCTCATCATTGACATAGAACCAATATAAACATATTCACTCGTCGCTATAA
Source organism: Eupsilia transversa (assembly GCA_914767815.1). NCBI lineage: Eukaryota > Metazoa > Arthropoda > Insecta > Lepidoptera > Noctuidae > Eupsilia > Eupsilia transversa. The sequence goes on along the minus strand of OU611890.1, from coordinate 7,187,264 downwards.
CATAACAACAGAATGAAGGTGGTTTAACTACCTTAACGCTATTTCTTCTATTTTCTAAAACAAAAGAGATACTGTTCCTGTTCGTCTGTTTCACTCCAATGCCGGCAAAGGCCTCACCCCATGACTTCCAGCTCTTGCGATGGAGTTCTAATGTGGACCACTCGTCTTTTGTTTTACCCGAACGTCGGTTGTTTTGTTTTGAACAAACTAAAAAGAAATTAACTTGAAGTCCATCGCGGTTTTTTACTATAGGCACATAAACGTAATTTCAGCTTTAAAATTATGAACAACATTGAACTTAAGAATATTAAATTTGTTTCGGTGAAAGTTCAAGAAGATTTTCCTAAGAAATCTGTTTGTTCTAGTCTGTTTGTGTCTAGCTTGCCTATAAAAAGTTTTAAGTACATAAGTAAAAATTTTAAAATAGCGGAAAACTCGGATGAAACGCAGGGCGCCAAAAAGTTGTACCGCACTTTTTTTACGCTTTGACAGTGTCAGGGGAGGGAAACAATGATCTAACAATGTTTCCTTATTGCCTTTTAGAAACGTTACCCTTGGGACTCAAATGAGAGTGCTGTAGAATATTTAAACAGGGATTACCTACCGACTTTCATACACGGAGCTATGTAGTGTACGTGTACCTAGTCTATCACGATATGCTCAGTTGGAAAGCATTTGCCCAAAATAGTCTTTTGGCGAAACTTTGCTCTAGGTGACCACTTGGCTGTCGTAGTTTGTCGAGTTAAACATTATTTTCTAATTGTTTCAATTCCCTAAATTTCAAAATTAAGGAATTTATTTAAATATAAAAAAAAAACAAAAAAAAGTCAAAATTCCATCTATGATCAGACGGAAGAAAGTGAGTTAGGAAGGGCAGAATATTAGTGACTTGGTCCGTCTGTACATTGTTGGTACCACATCGTGTACCTACCTAGTTCAAAAGGTGTACACACACACATACTCATACGTTTGTATATTTAATTAAACATCTATTATGGGTTCGAATTGCTGTGTTGTGTTCCTAATATTTCGTGACGTCGTCGGAGGAGCTCGTGGCTAAGTAATAACAGCCGCACGGGTCGATCCATCAGGTTAAGCTGCGCTTGCCGGGGTTGGTCCGTGGATGGGTGACCATCTTTACATACCGAGACTCCTCCGTGCTTCGGAAGGCACGTTAAGCCGTAGGTCCCGGCTGTCATTCGTGGATCTTTGACAGTCGTTACGAGTCGTCAGAAGCCCGAAAGTCTGACAACCAGTCTTACCAAGGGGTATCGTATTACCCAGTTACTGGGTTGTGGAGGTCAGATAGGCAGTCGCTCCATGTAAAATACTGGTATTCAGCTGCATCCGGTTAGACTGGAAGCCGACCTCAACATGATTGGGAAAAGGCTAGGCAGAATGAAATGTCGTCAGTGGATTTGGTAGAAAGTAAATTAAGTTAAGTTGATTATATAAGTATAACAGACCATTGAATTGCGTTTTAGAAATGTTTATTTTTATCCCATTGTATTAATTGTAGCCTGCTGCGTCACTGGCTCTGAAATTCTTTAACAAGTTAACAAAATATTGCATGTTATCGTTCTTTTAAAAGTTTTCGTTTTTAAATAAGATACTTTTAGCTAGCTTTTCTAGTTTTTTATAAAGTGAAATTTTAATCGTGAAGCAGAAGTAATTAGATTGCCTATTCTTAAAAAAAATAAAAATGTATTTTTTTCAGCGTTTTCAGCGTGTTATTTAACTTATCTTTTAATAAAAAAAACTGCGTCATGATAAAAAAGTCGAGATAAAAGTTACTGTTAAATACATTGTATCCATTCAGTATCGACTGCTCGGCGTGGGTTCCTGCTCGATTCCCGGGTTGGGCAAAGTATCATTGGATTTAATAGCATGGAGTTTGGAAGTTGACGGTGTGATAACCCCGTGCCCCGGAAAGCACGTAAAGCCGTTGGCCCGGCGCCTGATCTCTCTCCGGTCGTGTCTGATTGCCATCCCATCGAACTGTGGTGGCATCTACAACGCCACATGCGACTCCGCATCAAAGATTTGACGTCAGACAAATCCTGCATTGCTCAATTAGAGCTTACCGCGCGATCAACATAAACATAAGACTATCCGACATCAATCGTTGGGCAGTTGCACGCTAGACACGACACCCGTATGGTCGAAGGATCCTGCCTTTTCTATAGAGGATGAGTAAACTTTACACCCTATTCCTCATACCTCTAAAGTACTATGGGAGTGAGGAAAGAGGGACTGCACCTGTGTCTGCGCACAGACTTGTGCAGTATAATGTCTCCCGCGCCGAAGGCTGGTCTCCGCTGAGCTGGAAGACTATTATTATCCATTCAATGATTTAAGAACAGGATCTCTCACTATAATTTTTGTATCAAAGAGCGAGCGATTAGCAATTCCTGAAATTTTCATTAGGTGCACTAATCACTGCGGTTAGTATGCAGATTGCTAGTTTAGTGCACAGTTAGTGGGTGTTAGTCAAGCTTCTAATGTAATCCCAGCGTCTACGACATTAATTTGTAGCAAACACAAACAGTAATGAATCGCAAAGCAGTATGAAATTATAATACAGTATATTTCCACCGGGCAGCATGGTAGAATCATTGCAATTTACAGACGTGCATTTGCCTTTTATGTTATTGAGATGGTGGTTTAAATTGAAATGTGCGATTGTACGCGAGATCAGTTGTGCGCTCTAGCTTTATTTTATTTTTTAAATTCGTGTTAATATTTTGCAAAACACAGTGTTCACAACCTACAAGTTAACAAGACTAGGCGCTTGACGCTTGCAGCATACTTGAGTTGATAGTTAGTGAACTACTACAACCGTAGAAAATCACGTACCTACATGCTTAATTTACCAATACTTGGCAAACTTTAAGGACTTTATCATAGCTACAAATAACCACTTAACCTTTTCTGACTGCCTTGTTAGTCTCATCATGGAAGCAATGGAACTGGTGGGATCCTGAGTTTTTATTCCCTAGTGTTACATCAGTGTTCTCAATACTTACTGGCCCGGGATGAATCTGATGGTCTGGATTTGTAACCGGCTATTGGCTAGAAAATTGCAGTTACATCGGACTTAAACGTAAGTAGCTAAACGTGTGTGTATCTGGTATTACAGCCTTGCCTACCTCTTTGTAGAATACAGACGCAATGTTACATTAGATCTTTGTAACGTGCCTGTAGACCCTTGACCTATCTAGAAACACTATTTTCACAAGAAGATTCGTTTGCGTCGTTAGGAAGAAAACTTATGTTTTTAATGTCTCGCCATCTTGTTAGTGAGTTTTAGCCACGGGCCATTGATAGAGGAAAATCGTATTGATAGTTTTATACACAGGTATACCAACAATTTCATTAGTATGGATGTAAGGTACATTATATTTTCCTGGGTTCAATCTCCGAGACGAGTACCTATTTGGTACTGAGTTTTCTTCTCTTTCTCTCTCACCCATCCGGAGTCCGGATTACGAGGCATTTAACCTTTTATTATTGTATCTTAACAATTCCAATTAAAACTTTAGTTTAACGTACCTGACCTTTCATTACGTTCCCTGAGTTATCCCAACTAAAACATTTTTTTTCTGAAACAATATTTGAAATTACTAACAATGTAATTTAAACTTTAATAAGGTACTAGAGGTAGGTAAGGGAGGTTTCATACTCTGCATTGCAAGGAGAATTTGCAAATGCCTGGTATTTATTAAAATTGTTTGACTCCGTAGGGATAGAACCAACCTACCTAGTTAGTTTTATTTAAATATTGTTTGAAATATGCTGTTGGTGAGGGTGCATACATAAGTAAAGTATTAGAATGTCTCGGGGGCTGGCTAATATGATTCCACGGGTCAATATGACGGGTTCAGCTATTATTTTATTATTTATTTTTCAAGTTTCACTCGTAGACAGAGTTTGTATTTTAATCAAATAGAAATAACGACCTTGCCTTGCTTGGAAAAGGTTGTTGGCCTGTTGTAATAAGTAGTGACTATCTCTATGAAAGGCTTTGCCGGTAGTCAGAATCCTGAAAGAGTGACAGTCGAACCATAGGTTATTACCAGGCGATTGGGATGTGAAATTTAAAAAGAAGCACCTCAATGTTAAATAATTATATTCTGTAGAATGTTAAGAAAATACGCAGAGAAAAAGAAAGATGAAGGAAGAATAAAATTATGAAAATAAAGAGTTCTAATTTACAATCTTTTTGCAAGGATGAGTTGTTTAAAAGAGCACTTGACTTTGAATTTGATAAACTTTAATGGATCCTAGCTCGTTATTCCAAATAAAACAATGTTAAAAACACAAATGTTGTATAAAAAAGATTAGAACGATGTATTCATAATATAGCTGTTATTCAACTCAGTAATCCCTGTTTTAATATTCCACAGCACTCTCAGGTAACACCGAAGAGAGACGAGTTAAAGCAGATTTTCAGATAAAATTTGAGATTGCATCCCTACGATGCTGTTACTTTATCTGATCTTCCAAATCCGTGCGACAATAACCCCAGGTGCTGGGGCGTAAGACTTAAGTTCCAGCCACGACGGCCTACCCACGTATATTTAACTTAGCTGTAGTGTACATAGTTGGAATGCTAGGTATACATTATAAGAAAAGTGTATCGAACGTTTCTACCCCTTTGAAATAAATCTTTTAGCTGAAGAAATAACTTGAAAAGTTAGTATTTATGAGACAGATTATTATTAGAAACAGCTATACAACACCTCATTGTACCTAGAAGGACCAAACCCTATTCATGAAAAGTCTTCGGGGAAGCAAAAATATTTTATTAAGTTAAAGTATGATCATGAAATAAATGCCCAATGTTTTATTTTTGTCTGCTGTTTTGTATAGAACTTCCCATCTCAATGTTTTGTAATTTCTTTAAGACCTTAGGAAGATTATATTATTGCTACAAGAATCTTTGCCTATCTGGGATTTACTAATATTATAAAGAGTTCTCTCGAATAAGTTGGCTACCGATTCTTATCTGAATTTACCTACTCTATACCAACCAAATAGTCTTATCTCTAGGGCCCACGCTTTCAATTATTCTGTGTGATGGTTTGCTAAAGAAAAACAGCTAAGCGATTGTTCTGGTGTTCATCCAGTATTATTTTCTTTTCTTTTTAAGCGTTGAATTATGCCCTGCATATCAGGTAAATGGCTACCAATGTTATAATATATATTATAGTCATAACCAGTGTTTTCTTCATACATAAGTTCAAATACACAAGATAAAGTTATAAAAATAGTGAATGCAGTGATTAGCGTAGATAATATTAATGTCCTAGAGAGTTCACACAAATATTGTTTTGCCTATACGGTCGATACATTGTAACGCCCTATGTAGCAAAATGATAATTAAAGTATTCTTCCAGATTACTGTAATCAATTCGTATAAAAGGGGGTGCTTTTTAGGTAGGAGCACAGTTGATCTCACACCGAGTCGACTCCACGATGAGGGCTGTCATATTAGTGATTGTGAGCCTGGCCGCCGTGGCCATGGCTAAGCCGGATGTCGACGACACCACTATTTGTAAGTACTTTTAACTATTTATCCTTAGGTTACTGCCTCTCATAATTTTCAGATAAAAATCCTGGCTGAACAAGTCAAGTAGGAGCTTGTTTAATAGTTTCTGAAATATTAAACAAAGGGTAACATTTTTAAGTCACCCCTAGAATAATTTGTCACCAGTAGAATATTATTTTAATTTAGACAGCAAAATTTTTCCGCCCACCAGCTCACAAAATGTTTTTTATGGAATATAGTGGTCGCAATCACATCTTTCAGTTGAAAGTCCTTTTTATACAAATTAAAAAAACTGTAAAAAAGAAGTAAAAGTAAAACTTTCATACCTTAAGAGTTTGCAGAGTTCTCTTCTCTAAAATGTAATAATCGCTACAATGTGATGGATTTAATTTTTTAGGGACAACGGATATCAAGCAACGGCAACTAGTCATCTTGAAATTACTGAACCACGTGATGGAACCTCTGATGTACAAGGAGCTTGAGGACATTGGCAAGAACTTCAAAATTGAAGAAAACACGGACCTGTTTATCGTACGTAGAATATTCGATATTTTCGGATAGTAAAATCAAGCTTTCTTCACCATATAATTTTTAAGTTTTCACGATTTTTATTTGATATACTGTAAAATGCCAATATCTGTTACAGAAAACCGATGTTGTCAAGACTTTCGTCAAGATGCTCAAGGTAGGAGTTCTGCCCCGCGGTGAGATCTTCACCCTGCACATTGACCGCCAGCTCAAGGAAGTAGTCACCATGTTCCACATGCTGTACTACGCCAAGGACTTCACCACCTTCATCAAGACCGCCTGCTGGATGCGCCTTTACCTCAACGAAGGCATGTTCGTCTACGCTCTCACCGTGGCAGTCAGACACCGCGACGACTGCAAGGGAATCATCCTGCCTCCTCCCTATGAGATCTACCCATACTACTTCGTGCGCGCTGATGTTATCCAGAAGGCATATTTACTGAAAATGAAGAAGGGTACTCTGGACATGAAACTGTGCGACTTCTACGGAATCAAGAAGACCGACAAGGATGTTTTCATAATCGATGAGAACATCTACGACAAACGGGTCCACCTCAATGTTGAAGACAAACTCCGCTACTTCACAGAGGACATTGACCTTAACACTTACTACTACTACTTCCACATTGACTATCCATTCTGGATGAAGGACAGATTTATGGACAAACTGAAGATGAGACGTTTTGAGCTGACAGTGTACATGTACCAACAAATCCTTGCTAGATACTACATGGAGCGTTTGTCCAATGGATTAGGTAAGATTAGGGACTTCTCGTGGCACAAAACTATCAAGAAGGGATACTGGCCTTGGCTGAAACTGCACAACGGAGTAGAGTTCCCAGCAAGATTCGATAACTATGTTATTACTCGCGACCACAACCTTGACGTCGTCCGTTTGTGCGACGAGTATGAGAGGATTATCAGAACGGCTATCATCAAGGGATTCATCGAAGTGAGTATTTTCAACTATTGCAAACGGGATGTAACATTAAGTTAAGAAGGTAAAAAAAAGACTAATCAAAATAACTTGATGATTTTTAGATTAACGGAAGAAGACTTGAACTGACCAAAACTGAAGATATAGAAGTTCTAGGAAAACTGATCTTCGGTAAAATCGACAAGCTTGACGTTGACAAGACCGTCGTTGACTCTTACCGCTACCTGCTGATCGTCATGAAGGCCGCTCTTGGTCTTGACACTTTCTATTCTGACAAGTAAGTCTCGACCTTTTTTTACAAATAGAGTGAAATTCTTATAGATTTACAAAAAAAAAAAAAAAAAAAGTTTTACAAAAGATGTTTAAAAGCTATGTAGGTCTGTAAGTATACATAGCTTTTAAACATCTTTTTAAAACTTTTCATTAATTTTTACAGGTACTTCGTTGTTCCTTCCATCCTGGACCAATACCAGACGGCACTTCGTGATCCAGTATTCTACATGCTGCAGAAACGCATCATCGACTTGGTCTGCTTGTTCAAACTGCGTCTACCCGTGTACACTAAAGAGGACCTTTACTTCACCGGTGTGAAGATCGACAATGTAGTAGTTGACAAGCTCGTCACTTACTTTGATGACTATCTGATGGACATGACCAACGCCGTTTTCTTGACTGAAGAGGAATTGAAGAAGACCAAATCAGACATGAAATTCTGGGTTCGCAAGCGCCGCCTTAATCATCAGCCGTTCAAGGTCACCGTCGATGTATTATCTGACAAGACAGTCGACTGTGTCGTAAGGGTGTTCCTCGGACCGAAGAAGGACAATATGGGCCGTCTTATTGATATCAACATCAACCGCCTTAACTTCGTTGAATTAGATACCTTCCTATACAAGCTGACCACTGGCAAGAACACAATCGTCAGGAACTCTTATGACATGCACAACCTTGTCCGCGACCGCATGATGACCCGCGACTTGATGAAGAAGGTTGAGTCCATCACCGATATGCGTGACTTCTTAATCAAGGACTTGAGAAATTACCACACCGGATTCCCTACCAGGTTGCTGCTTCCTAAGGGTTGGGTTGGAGGTATGGACATGATGTTCTACGTCATTGTGACACCATTGAAACTGGTCGACAACGTTGACATCAACGTCACAGACGTAGACCGCAGAGATCTCATGCTCGACTTCAGGTCAACCGTCCTGCTGGACAAGATGCCTCTTGGCTTCCCCTTCGATCGTCGCATTGATATTGGAAACTTCTTCACGCCTAACATGAAGTTTGTGGATGTAAAGATTTTCCACAAGAAGATGACGTGCGACATGAAAACTAGGTGGGACCGTTGGGTGCTGAAGAACTACAACTGGGTGGAGTGGACCCCCCTCGAGTCGGACACGTACTTCGTGGACACCGACCTTAACACGAAAGATAACCGCAACATTAACCTGATTGATGTTTGAATGTGTAACTGACAACGCAGCTAAATGGACTACTGTAATTAATGCAATTGAAAAACCAAAAAATATAATTCTAAAGTATTCAAAATATAAGCTGTCTCTTATTTCTAACAATCCTGTTTCGACTTTGATTCATACCAGAAGCACGTAAACGTAGTACACATACCAAACACAATACAACAGTCGCCTCTGCCTTTGGCAAAAAAAACTAGCAGTCTTGTGTAGTGGAAAGTCAATTATCATGCTTCGAAAATATACCTAATATCCTGCATGTGAGTTGCTACCTCAGTTTATAAATAAACTCATGAATGTCTTGTTTTCAATCAAATCATTATTCAAAAACATCTTGGTATTCTAGACAAACGCTAATGTGAAATCCCGACATTGCTATAACCTCTGGGGTCCCAGTAGGTACCTACTTTATTTAATTTCGAGATCTTAATAGGCCAAAATGTTAAAATGGGACTCTCGAAAGCTCGAGGCAATTAAACGGTCTTTATTTGTTTTTTATGCCAAATAATAAGCTCCGTGTCTCGAGTTAACCCGCTATTGTCAAGGGAATGATTCTTGAGAGATATTTAAGATATTGCTTTAGAATTTAATGACTATCATCTGATTTTATTTTAACTTTAGTTTGAATCTTATAGTTTTACTACAGTCATAAATGTATTTAAGTGATACTGAATTAAAACGATAATCAGTGCGTGTGATTAAAATGATGCATTCTATTTCACACACGCCATCTTTCATAGGTAGTCAATATACCTTTTAGTTTTACAAAGTTATCCATAGCGTGAAAACAAGTTCTGCTAAAAAGCTTCCGGAAGTATGAAATACTAGATTTTTCTGAATCCAGGATAGTTAGAAATATGTACTACGGGTAATATTCACAGAACACACTAAGACTTTGCTAAGTAAAGCATGCGTTTGGTATAATATGAAACTTATCTTACCTTATCTTATTACCTACCTTGCCACGCTTACGTTGAGAAAACGTTTCATAAGAATACGAACATTAAAGTAGGGTAAATAATGTTCATATTCGAGCCTCAAGTGAAGTTGGGCAGGAAATCTTGCTAGACGCGGAGATGGCTGATGGAGTAAAGCTTTGACCGAATGGTAGACAAGGTTAGGCCAAAGAAAAAAGGTCGCAAGCCTTCTAAAACCGCGTTGGGTTGATAATATCGTCAAAGTCTCGGGAAACACCTGATTGAGAGACGCACGGAACCGGGAATTATGGCAGAAGAAAGGGGAGGCGTATACTCAGCAGTGGTTAATTCCGGGCTGAAATGATGATGATGATGTTCATACTCGCATCCGACGCTTACTTAACTTAGCAAAGCCAAAGTGCTGTCTGTGAATCCTGCTCTCAAAAGGTGCAAGAAAAGTGAAGTCTTCGATTCTTTTTCCCTTTACTCGTCTTTCGCTTTAAATAAAAAAGTTTGCAATAGAATTATTAACAGTTTTTTTAAAGATTGTAGGAGGATCGTCTAAAACTCTAGACATTAGGAGATGCAATTCAAAAATTGTGAGACAGTGTTTTCTAATTAATAATCAAACACTAAGTAATACGGGACTTTGTATTTTTTTAATAATGCTTTCTTTTAAATATAAAGCTATTTAACTATTCTAAGCTACTTTCTTTGTCAAGAAAAATATCACCATTACTTACTTGAAATATTTAAAATTGAATTCGCGAATGTAATTACATCAGTATGCTTTTTAACAGCGTATGTACAATCATTTCTTTAAAATAGTAAAAATCTGTAACTTATTGATGTTCCCAACCCGTTTTACTCATTTTGACTTTTATATCTATGTAACTGATAAAACTAATAACATAAAATGTCTGTCTGAATCATTTTTAAATATCAATATCAATAATCAAAGGTCAGAAGTGAACGTCCTCTTAGGTTTATATCTAGAGAAGGACATTCAGGTGGCTATGTATTGTATTGATAGAAGGTAATTATACTCAGCCGTGTTCGTAAACAAGTCATGTTTGGCTTTGTTATACATCTCATCATCATATGCAAACTAAAATAAAATAAACTGTTAACTTAAATGTTTAAAAGAAAATGAACTACAAAAATAAATAGTCGATGGTCTATCAACATTCGTTGAATATATTATTTACTAGCTGCTGCCCGCGGCTTCGCCCGCGTGAGTGTCGGAAATTACCCCATACATCCCCATGGGTTTTAAGTATAAATATTGAGTTTTGAGTTAATCGGACAGCGCGTTAAAATTCTTCCATACAAACATTGACACCCCCCAACCTTTTAGGGGGTAGTTTAGAAAAAAACAAAAAACTACAAACTTTATAATTTATTTAGATAACTATTCGTGCGAAGTTTCATGTTTATTACTCTACTCAAGGAATAAGATTTTTCATACAAACTTTCATCCCTTATTTTAGGGGTTGAATTTCGAAAAATCCTGATACACGTTATTCTTAATTTTTGGGTTTAAGTATAAATATTGAGTTTCGAGTTAATCGGACAGCGCGTTAAAATTCTTCCATACAAACTTTGACACCCCCCAACCGTAGGATAGGGTACTTTTCCGGGATAAAAAGTACCCAGTGTGGTGCCCAGGATATTAAAGAATAATTATACCAAGTTTCATCGTAATCGAACCGGTAGTTTTTGCGTGATGCCTGAACAAACAGACAGACAGACAGACAGACAGACAGACAAAAAAAAATTTTATCAAATTTTTGGGTTCGGTGTCGGTCTAGTAACACCCATTAATTTGCCATTAATTTTTTTGATATCTTCAATGTACAGAATTTTCACTTCTACAGATTTATTATAAGTATAGATTACTAGGAGCCCGGACGGGCTTAATTAAACTGATGTGGTGGTGACATGTCAATCAAGATGTCTGTGCTCTAGAAAAACATTCTCTCAAGGATCCATTCTGTAATTTAGAAGATCAAAAGCGTTCACACAGACACACGGAAAACCAACTTTGTTTTATACTTAGGTACTAATGTAGAGAATTCAGTAACAGAATTATGTTACAAACCTAACCTGCCTGAACTTAATTAAATTAGTATTGTATTAGTCCCTACCAGCTCATTAAGGATTCCGAAGCTGCTCTGAACGTCTGTAATTTCAGATTGAAAAAGTCTGTCCATGAGCAGAATGTCACAGACTTTCATAAGAATGTTCTTGAGAAGATATGATTATAATCATACTAATGAGAAAGTGCGAGGACAGAAATGATTAGTCGCAGAAAATACTTTAACTTGGGATGAGTATTCAGAACTCCCATACAATTAGTTAGTTTATTCTGTTATCAAAACAGCACTTACCTTTTTGGTTTCACTTTTATAACATTTTCTTAAAAGCTCACACGATAGTCCAGCAACACTCGTGATCTCTGGACTTAAACTTAGTTTACACCCGGGTTGAGTTTTATAGAATAGCATTGTTTATTTTACATAATCACCTCCTAAAAGCTGCTATATCAGCAACAGTTGGAAGCTATGAAGTTTCAATACAGTCGCCTATAACTCTGTGTTCTGAGATTTAATCAAAGTTGTTGCATGCTAAATGACATAAAAATAAACTAGTTAATGAGAGCAGAGAGTCACATTAAAAAAAAAAAAAATAGGTTAGCTCTTTTAAAGTTAATGTTTATCAAAATAGAAATTAAACATTTATTACGTTCACGAGGTCTTGTAACAAGAGTTTGCATAAAGGATAATTATGTGGCATAATCACGACAGCCATTAAAATCTGACACCGAATCCATTTCGCGTCTTTTGCTCGCATAATTGTTTATTTACATTCAAAGTAATAGTTATTTTCAGACTTATCTGGGAACTTAAAAATGTAAAGGAAAAATGAATCTCATTGTTATTCTGTCCAAGGCCAGGTCTGGAAAGAGATTGATTTCAAAGGGAAGTTTAGGTTCATATTTTAAAATAAAGTGTTTTATTTTAAATCCAAGGTCGGCCCAACAAACTGCTGCTGTGGCTAAAATATTACCGTCCTGGGGTAATCGGGTACAAACTTTATAAGTAACGGACTATTACAATCAGGGTTCGCTGATATAATATCATGATATACATATCAATTGATATTTATTGTCAAAACTACAAATTTTGCAGATTCACAGTTTAACCTAGAAATACTTGACAAAAAACTACAATTTGGATTACCTCTCCCGAAGTGGCAATCTAATTATAAGTTTCGGGGATTCACCAAGTAACGTACAAGAACGGTTAGTTGATTAAGCAAGATTGATTATTATTGATCAAAGACTAATTTTTACTGCCCCAGAAGGAAGGTTGTTTGTTACTTTTAATAATAAAAACGTCAAATAAACAAACACATTTTTATTCTACTAATAAAACACTTATACTACCTACTTAAAAAATGAAAATTGCATCTCCTTTTTATACACGATATATATCCGATTCAAATATCGGATATTTCCTAGATGGGGCGTAGTTTTCACAACGTAGCACCCTTATTTATATTCTTAGCTCTAACGAAATCGGAATATGTCCTAATAAGATGAGAAAAGTAACAACGGATTGAATACTGAAATTTTTTAAGTTAATTGAAGCCATGGTTTGGTAGTTCAAGTTTTATTAGATGATTAAAAAATAGTCGATAGGCGATAACCAACGTAACCTAGGCACGCAGAATTATACTTATCCAAAGTTGAAACATAAAAAAATAAAACTTAAGAACAAAGTTAGCGACAACACATAACACCCACATTTCTCCCAAGTAGGTACATGACAATTTTATAATTTTCGATAAGTATAACATAATTATAGTCATGAATACAAAGTTATCATCGATAAAACGAAACGCATACGCAAAAACATACGTCATATCTATTGTGACGTCAATGCTACAAACTGTCAACTGTCAATTGCAATAAACTGTAGGGATGGGAGCAATAACACGTTTCATGAAACGTTCTTTGGAATTTGTTTGTTATGATTTCATTGTCGTGGCAATGGTGTGCTCGTGACAGTAGGAATGAGAAAAAGTTGGATACTGAAGTACGGGATCGCAATTTAAACTACAAGAAGCTTCAACAACTCGGTATTGTTCTATATTTTGGCGTCTCCTTTACGTTTTTTTTTTAAACAAATGAGCTCAGCGTGTCAGCTAGTTCTTTATAGAGAAAATACTTTTTTTTCAAATATTATTTTCTCAAACTTATTTTTCGTGCGTAAAGCAGCGTAATGCTTGTCGTAAGGAAACCAATTTATCAAATAACTTCTCGAAGCTATTACTCATTGAATTTTTTTACGCGACACACTTAGATCTTATAGTCCTGGATATTGTTAAGTGAAAATTATGTGCACAAGACGTCTTGAATTTCAAATTACTTATAGGTTTAAAGAGTAAAAATGGAAGATAAAATTATTTACGGTAAGTAAACATGCTTTTAAAATGAGGTATACTCTCACACGTTTCATGGGTTTTTTATAGGCCGATAATGTATTTTTCAACACACTTGCTCGTAAAGTGGCTCTTATTGAACCGCTTTTAGATTCATAATGCAGTGTATTAAAAACGCGTGCTTTTTACTTTACCATAACGAACTAGTGCTGTAATGCCACAGATAACTATTTACTAGTCGGAGTACCTAGTACCTATACCAGTCCTATGACATGGCAGTATGGAGTTAGTAAGTACTATCATGGCGGCATGGAATTTATATTGTAGAAATTGAATTTGGTGAAGCTTTTTATTTTTGTAAAACATAATACTATACGCAAACCACTATGTCACCCGAGCAGAGGATGTGCGCTTTTTTAATCTCATCAAAGAGACTTTCATGCCTATAGATTATGCATAATATTTATTACATAAAATATGATGAACATATTTCATCATATATTATTTCATATTTTTCGATACTTACATATTAACCTTATAATGTTTTTAATAGGTACGTATTCAGAACAAAAATAAAACAAAAATATCTACCTATTATTTTGTGTTTATTTAATAGGCTGTCTAGCAGTTTTTCCGGCGCATTTATTTAAACCTGCGCGCGAATCGCTGGCGCGGCGCGCGAAAATACAAACCAGCTCGTCATTTTCCAATACTTACTTGCTATCATTTTCGTTGTGATTAATTAACAAAAATGTCGACTTCACGGGCAATACGTAGGTTTGACTCCGCCGGAAATACTCATCGAGGCACGAAACGCGAGTGATAGCCTGTTGCCACCAAAATCTAAGGAGAAATACGTAGCGGCCTACGAAACTTTTATACAGTGGAAAAACAACAAAAATGCCAAGTCATATTCGGAAAACGTTTTTTTGGCATAGGTACTTCAATGAACTTGCAAATAAATACAAGCTCAGCTCGCTTTGGTGTATCTATTCCATGTTAAAAAGCACAGTTATGACCAAAAATAACAGTGTAAACAAAATTCCATCTTAGCACTCATTACATTTACTGATCACCACAGAACACATATACTCCTCTGATCACAGAGTACTTTTTTTTTTTCCGGTGTCAAAACGTTAGTCATAGACTGCGTTCCGAATTACGATGTAAATGTAATGAAATCGAATCGATTTGAGCGTGCTTACACCCGTTCCGAATAAGCTTGAGCGGGATAACTTACGTTTGTTCCGTGAACCGTTATTTGGCTGTGTTGTTATAGGCATTTTTTCGAAATTGTGATTCTGGCTACCGTCGCCACCTAACCAAAAAAGAAATAACATACACGAAGAAATTAAAGAAATACTATACACAAAGAAATAAGTAACGTTTTAAGTTTTGACGTTGGGCGAGCACTGATATGCTGGGGCCACATTGTCGCGATAAGACAAACTATACTGCGCGCGCTCTCTCTCGCACACAGCTCGACGTCTCGCTGAATAAAAGAGAGCCCGTGGAGTTAAGTTCGCTTTATCGCGACAGTGTGGCCCCAGCATTAGCACATTCACCAGCGTTCCAAATTGATGACAGCCCTCAGCTTTCATAATCTTAACATAACTAAATTGGAACGCAAAATATTGATGTGAGAAGTGTGGGCGATTAGGGCATATCTCGGAATGCGGTCGTATAGTTTTTCGGAGGCGGCGCGCGACTCTATGCCATGTCCATGCCGACTGAACGGAATGTTGCCATTATTTATTATATTTTATTTAACCATTTACAATTTGATTACTATACTTATAGTAACATAAGGTGTATTTTTCTGCTGAAAATCTTTCTTCATCTCTTCGTCTTTCAAAATATTATTTTGTTTTTATACATTTTTTAATAGGTGTAGGCTGTTTAGCGGGTTTGCCAGTTGCCAGTGCCTTTATTTACAACTGCGGAAAAACAAAACCGTCGCGCCATTTTCTATACATATTTGTTCCCGGTTTCGCTGTGTGGTTATTTTCATAGACTAATACATATTTAAAATCATATTATCAATACGAAATCTAAAGTAACACCAACCTACGTTGAAAAGTTTTTAAAAGAAGCTCCGGATAATCAGTACATGGCAACAATGGTCAGTTGAACTTTATAATTACCTTATTGTAGCATACATTCTTACAAGTCTGTTTATTTCCTCGCAAGTGTGTTGAAAAACGTCGTATGAAACGCGAGTGCGTTGATCATTACACTCTCGACTACCTTATCGCGCTCGCCTGCGGCTCGCGCAGACAATACCGTCTCGTGTGTAATGACCAACACCGCACACTTGTATCATAATGTACTAGAATATAGTGATGGGTGACGTAAAAAGGACCTAATGCTTTTATAAGATCAGCCTCGACCGTATTCTTTTTGAATTTTGTTATAATAAATACCTACGTAGGTAAATGCCACAGTTGCTCCATTTTTACAATAACTACTTAAAAAGCCTAATCCCTTTGAGATAATCCCTTAGGCCTTTTTCTATAAATACTACAGGCTTTAAAGGAAATAGAAGTAAAGAAGAAGCAACACCAACGCAAGACAACTTATCTTAGCGTTGATATACCTACCTTCTACAAAGGTATTTTTAATCCGCCCCTAAATTCATTAAAACAACCCACGGTGTCGACATTTAAAAATTCCACGGGAGTGCAAAAATAAATGGCGCGCAAAATCCTTCAAGTTCGTAACAAATATAATTATAACTTACCTATTTGTACAATTTGCACAAACTTGGGTAAGGGTATAGACGCCTACGCTTAGCGAATTATTTGGGCAGTAGGCACATAATGTTTCTGGATATAAAACAACGTTAAATGCTGTGTGAAATTGTGCGGGTTGGGTTCTGCCGACCGTAAAAGTTCCGCCTGTGGTGAAGTATTAAACATTACCGTTATTGAAAAACAAACATAGTCTGAATGGAAATCCTTTCGAATATGAACAATACTGCAGTTCAATAAACGTAAATAGATAAATGGGTTTATCTAACGTTTCCATTGTTGTGCTCATTATTTTTTGAGCGGCTCGTGGTTCGAATGTTAAGCTACGCTTGCCGCAGTTGGTTCGTGGATGGGTGACCATCCATTAAATTCGTAAATCTTTGGAAGTTGTTACGGGTAGTCAGAAGTTGATGATGTCATGGGAGCCGTACCACGTCGTACCACGCCCACGACGAACTGCGATATTCCGGCACAATCCTGGTGATATTGAAGCTGATGAGCCAACTAAGGCGATGACCACTTCTGGTAAAAGCTATCCTGCTTTTACCAGAGTGAAACGATTGTGTTTCAAAGTTGGTTATATTATAGACTTTAGAAAGAAATACTTGGCCACATATTGGTATGATTATCATTTATCACCACACTATGCAAACATTAGTAATCGCAGTAATTTATTTATAATAGGTACACCAAAAAACATTGACAAGATTTTACAAGAAGCAATGTGCAAAGCATGACATCAGCCATTTGTTGAAGCCTAGTTAAAGTACCTATGCCCCTCTGCTCTGAGCCTGCCATACAAACTCACTTTCGCATTTCGAATATTAGTTAGGGTATCGAAGTATCTACTTGTATTTTGTAAAACTAAAGCCTGATTTACACGGTCCGATTTAATAGCCTGTGGCTTACCTTATACGTATAAGTTGCAGCTATTGGCAATTCCCATTAGCTGCCTGTTTGATATTCCCACGTAAAACTAAAGGTATTATCCTTTCTCGTATAACACAAGACAATTCACTTCCTAGTATTGAAGTTTTGGTGTAAAAATAACTATGTAGGTTTCATCCGCCGGGTTATAAAATATCGTGACTTCAAGTAGGTATTCTATACTTACCAACAACAGGCTTGTTTTAGGTTATATCATCTTTGTTAAAACTCTGTATCCACGTTGCACGGGTATTTTTTATACTTAGCGTCCCAGATGACATCCGATGCTCTCGCTTTTCTTCATGATTAAAGTTTAGAAAATGTGCTAAAAGGCTGTAGATAAAGAATCGCTATTTAAGCTTTGGGTTGAGGATTTAAAACCTTACCAAGACTTAGACAATAGACAAGACATCCAAGTCTTACAAAAATCATAATCTATGGAATTCTGAATTTAATGGATTTGAAATCCCCTTGTCACCGTGAGTATGGTGATCAATGTTCGTTCCTTTTTAGCTTGGACTTTGAACTACGTATTTTTGTTTGTTTAGACTGAATCTGAAAAATAAGGGTTGTGAGAAAATAATTTAGCCCCAAAACGGTGATTTATACTTTTTGGATCCAAAACGCGTGTAGACGTGATAGTGGCTATTTAATATTAAACTAACGGACACTTTAAAAATGAAGGGAAACCACGCAAGTTATATTAAGCTACTGAAAACATTGAAATAACAGCACTTACAATATTATACTTAAATATGTAAATGTCCAGACTGTTAATTGATTAGGCCTTGGTTGTGATAAGTGTAAATAAATAAATTATCACGATATCATAATAGAAAAAACCTCTGGAAAATAAGTCATTTTGTTAGACGCTTTCGGTATATTTTATGAATATTTTATGATAAATCAATAATACGTGAAGACTTATTTGTCAATTGTACATCAAGATCATTTAATTATTCTGCAGCACAGCCAACCAAAGCCTAACTTGTTCATTCCAAGAATAACAAAGCAGTTTAATTTTAACCGTAAAGTCGTAGAGCATCAAGTTTAATTACCCCTTATGGTAATACTGTATAGTGATGCTTTCAGTTACAAACTTGTAAGTATGGTGTTGTTTTACTTCGGGGTACCATTACGAACTTTCGCTTTTGCAATTTGGGGCTTCTTGCGAGAAATTTGTAGGTAGGTGGTGTTCAGAGGAGAGCGCTACTTAGGTATATGTCTGTTCTATGAGATCTGGTACTCTCGAGTAACCAAATAAGTGTTGTTTCTCTTAATGAGGATAGTGAAAAATATTTTTATATTGTTCCCGGTTAACAACCACCTATATAAGTGATGATTTCATGGACGATGGTACACGTTTTCCTAATGCCTAGCGCCTACTATTTTTATTTCAGACATTAGTACAGTCTGTATTATCATTCTTATTACTCCCTAGGGAGTGAATGATAGCGGGACAGTTGACAAGGGACAATTATTTAAAGAGAAAACGTGTTGCGGCGAGTAACATACGACAAGAGCAGGAAGATGATGATTATCACAAATGATTTAAGAATAAAATTATAGCTCTAACACATTACAATTTTCAAAATATATAATTACATTACTAACATACTAAGTTTAACATAAAAATGAGATCAATTATTTATGTTGTGGACTTACTTTTCACTCGTTAATTGACGATTCCCAAGCTATTGGGCATAAGCACAAAAATACACACGTAACTATGTATACATTAAATACTTACTAAGTCTAAGCATGTACAATATGCCCTAGATTATAAGTTTCTCTTGAAGCCTGGATGCTCTACAAACTCAACCAAGTTTCGCCAAACTTTGCCACAAGACAGTATAAGGCTATTCACATGCTCCAAGTTATTCGATAATCCAATACAAAGGTTTAATAGCTGCTTACGTGCTGGAAATACTTTTCAGGAGTTTTATAGACACTGTGAAATAAATGACATTAATGTGAATAATGTAAATGGAATTTTTCTTTGGAATGATAAGAAAGAGAAGGGAGTGAACGATAGCCTGATGGCGTGACACGGGGGAATGGAAGAAGAAAACGTGTTTCCCCGACCCCAAGCAACATGGGACAAGGGCAGGAAAATGATGATGGTGATGAATGTGAATTTGTACTTTTCGTAATGTAGAAAAAGTAGGTATTCTGGTTTAGGGTAACAGTTCTGAATATCGGAGCGAGGTCCCAATTAAGGCAAAAAGAAATGAATACTTCTTTTGTACTTGCAAGCAGCTGTTCCATTGTTTTGTCAACCCATTTTCAAATAGTTATTTTTTTGATATTTACCTTATAAATGTAGGTATATGATATTGATATATTTATGAAAATACCAAAATATTGATTACCTACCCAAGCGTCAAGTAGGTATCGTTAGTATTGACAATTTTCGTTGTGCAGCTGTTGGTCAGGAGCTATATTATCTTGACAAGTGACATTAGAACAACGTCTGATGCGATTATCATGTTCGTATTCGGCGCCACAGAATTAATTGAAATGCTTGACAAGCGGATTAGAGTGTTCAAAGTACGTAATAAGTACAAAGTTTGCATATCTTTAATTATTTTTATTTCTGCTTTTGTTTACGAGTTTTATCCAAATTCCAAAGTCATCTAAACTGTAACCATGTCACAGGTAAGTCTGGAACACTATGTTTCTTTTTTAGACGGGCTTTGATAGCTGCGATACAATTTTTAACTTTTGTAGCTGTCATCGTTTCCATTGTAATGAATTATATCAATTACTTTTTGTTAAAAAAATACTTTAAAAAAATGTAAGCTAGATTAACAGAACTATAGCTATTACATATTCCGCGAACATAATCTAGGTATTATAATATCATTCCCTTGAAACACAAATTTTAATATGGCGTCTGAATGCGCGGTTGGAAAATTCAATAGTTTCAGGACCTCCGAGTGCCAACATAAAACTCCCAAACATTGAAAGTATCAAATGACTGCGAAATAAAAACTCGAATCGTCCTCCACAAAAGGATCGTTTGCAAAGATTGATCGGCTGATAAATTGAGAAAACTGGATAAAGGTCGCTCTCAGTGAGATAACAGTAATTCTTTCAGATACAGATGTTGCGTAGGCCTAATCGCTGCCTTAAAATATCAGGATGAATCTCATGTTTTGTCATGAAGAGAATTTGTTCAATAAGTACCTAGTATTACGAAGAATTTGTAGGTATGTACTTAATCACTATATTGGTTGAAACTACTTAATATTTAAATATAGGTTAGGTAATTCCTACGGTTTCCATTGCTGCATAGTATTGCATTGTTGATATTCGACTTTTCTAAAATTAACTTTTTTATACTCTTTTATTTCATTTCGTGATCATCCCACAAGCCATCTGAAAAAGACTACCACTTACTACCAGGTATCTCTAATATTATAAAGATTTGTAAATTTGAATGTAGGAGCTAATCTCTGGAAGTAATCCGATTTCGAAAATTCTTTCACTGGCAGAATGATACACTATTGCCGAGTACCATAGGGTATGTTTTATAGTATAGTTGTCTACAACGCGGGCGAACTCGCGGGCAGAAGCTAGTCCATGATATTTTTATAACCTTAAAAGAGCATAAACTTATTGAAACAAGATCTAGTACTTATTTTAAAAAGAAAAGTACTGTGTGACAGTCATTTTCTTTTTCACAACTACCTACCTACTTTTTCAGATCAGTAGTTTCAGTTTTCGATATACATGTAGCTATTTCAACTGCAACGAAGACATTACTTCCACTCTACCCGGCTAGCTTAGTATCTAATCTCGTGAAAGCATATTCTTAACTAACTGAGCGTTATGAACTAAGTAAGCGTTGACTTTGTATGAATTTAGATTCATTTCTGCAAGCGTTTCATTTTAGAAACTCCGTTTTCAGCGGGAATGTGCTGTAACTATGTATTTAAGTTTCTTCTTGGGATAAAATTACGAGGAAAAGGGATGTTTAGAAAAGATGGTCGGTAGACAAAGTCAGGGAAATTCATTGTTAAGCTAATTGACTACCAACTTAATGTTCAAACCATAACTGTCATTCTTTTATGCTACGGCGCTTAAGGCTAAGTTCAGATGAACGCGCGACGACGCGCGGTCATCTGAACTTAGCCATATTATCGCGATAAAGCGAACTACACTTCGCGCGCTCTCGGTCAAGGGTCCCGGAAACGATCGATTGCAATTGTCAATATTAACGTGATTGATACACATTGATGCGCAAATTGATCGTCTAACAAATGCAATTGAAGCGATTGATAATATTACTACAATTTGAATTAATTGCATTTGATTTGAGCGGTGTGCGAGATAGAGTGCCCGAAGTGAAGTTCGCCTTATCGCGACAATGTGGCCGCAGCGTAACAGCGATATGAAATGGCTATAACAAGGCAAATTGACTTAGGGTAGCAATTTGCTTACCAAATTATTTCCCCGACCGTGATTGAATTGAATGATTAAGCTCAAAGTTTCATGTCAAAAAAAAGTAGGATGCCTATGTTCTAACCTTTTGTATGGATATACTTAAATAAGAAATACCTATTAGGTCTGCACTGCATAACATTACAAGAATCACTGAAATGAGAAAACCATTTTAAGTCAGCTAGTTACTAGCCCACGTAAGACGTTGGGATTTATTGTACCGAGTCGTGTTACTGTACCTCACACAGTCAACGTTATATAAACGTAACGAGATAGGAATAAGAAACCTGTCTCCTGTTTTTTCTATACTTACGTGACTTGAAGTGACGCACTTCTGCGTCAAAGAAAATACTCTGGCACTCAGTAAATGGTGGCCTAGTAATAACGACTCCGACTTACGAGTGTTGGTCGAGGGTTCGAACCCAAGTAGACATGCACTTTACTTTGTGCAATTTATTACATCACGGTGAAGGCGACGTAAGGAAAACACCATGTACTAGAACCAATAATTCAAAAGAGAGAAAGTCGAAGTGACAGAGAGACATCATTTGCACTCCTCTTATGGTTATAATACAGTGTACCTAATCCAGTATTTAATAACCTCCCATGAACCTGTGATATGCAAATAAATGAATTTGAATTTAAGGGATTTAACATGCACTAACTCGCACTGAGCCCGTGTGGTAAACAATGACCTACTTGTTGTATTTGTCCCAGCCATTATAGAAATCTTATATCTATGGTCCCAGCAGTAGAAACTATACAGGGTGTAAGGGACAGCACTCCGCAGACTGATGGGGTGAATTCAGTATATCATACTAAGATGACCGGTACATTAAATTATTTCAGGAAAGTTATGGGAATTTAATAAACCTGATTTGTTTAAATACCTCACACGCAATGTATCGTTACCGTGGCCTAACGCACGTAGCAAACGGCAGCGCTCGTAGAGTATTTCAACATCAATTATTGTTTTCTTTATTTTAGTTGTTTCCTTTACATAAATTGAGTGCTGCTTACAGATAATGTAATTTTGTGACAGAAAAAACGACAAAAAAAACCTGAGATTTTTCCGGTGGAAAATGATTCAAAATAAGGAGCTGAATGCACACTGTAAGTTTGCGGAGGGCTGTTCCTTACATCCTGTATAGGCCGATATTGAGTTTAAGTATAACACATGGAATCAATTTGATGATGGTCACTGAAAACAATATTTGAGGTGTTATCGGTTGGTATAGGACGCGGCACGTAACTTGGCAAGGTTTTGGCGTATTGGCAGCAAGCTCGCGCATGTACACTTAGTGCAACAAAAATATTATCACTTTATTGCATGTCATTATTGAATGGTTATTGCTATAATTTATTTATGAACATGTCTGTTTAGAAAAACAAGCGAAAACGGATTCTGCGCATCTACGAGTCTTACCAAGTTACGTGCCGGCGACTATACCTATTACCGCAACTCAGTCATTAGCGTGACATTTCAATTGTAAATATTACTTACTTATAAATGACCATAATAGATATCGCTTGAATTATTTATTCGATGATTGATATTAAATATACGTTGTGAGATTTATTTTTAGCTTACCAACGCATTTGGAAGGTTCATTAGTTACCTGATTGTGTCAAGTAGAGTATTTTTCCAACATGTCTCATTAGGTAAACCATCACGATACGAGAATCACATGTTTCTGCATCAATCACGCCATTAAAGTCAAGGACAGAAACACGTGGAACAGTATTGAATGATAAATAAATGATTTATTTCTGTAAGTAGGTTTGTACAAACACTTTTACACGTCAATCATATATTAAAAACTACGTGATGTCGGCGTCTCCTATCTGACTACTGAAAAGAAAGGCCGAAACAAACTCAGAGGTTACAGTCTCTTTAAATTTTGAGGACCATGTGTGATATGTGAGATTTGTGTCTGAAACGTTCTTCTGCGGAAAGAACCACACAGATTTGAGTGAACCTGTCCAATCAGTGCAAGCATTTGTGAGGAATCGTTTAGCCCAATTCAGAACTTAAGGATATTATTTACCTTCATCAAACACAGCTGTGAATTATCCATTATCCTAGACATTATTTTTCCTCTTGTGATCTCAGTACACTTCATTTGTTTACCAAAACAGTAGCTACCTACAGAACTTCCAAAAGAAAAATTACATACATTTTATAAATAGACCATAATCGACGTTTGATGCCATGGCAAAACTTTTCAAGAAAATTCGCAAGTTTTTCCCGTGTTTGTTATTTTCCTGTGTTTCATATTGTACTCGTCGACGTAATTAATTGATCAACGAAATTCAAGCAAATCTGTATTCACCAAATAACATTAGGATGCTACCTGTATTAATTTACCGAGCTCTCTAAGAAGTCATTTTAATTACTCGTAAATATCTTGCAGGTAGCTCTACGTATTCATTTTACCGACTTATGCCTCAGTAGCTTTAAAAGGAGGTTCATTTGATTACATATAATCGTATTTTCTAGTACAACTTGAATTTTAGTGCTCATTAAAGGCTCGCAGTCTCGTTCTCGGTGGGCTATTAATTGATTGTAAGGATGTAATTTAATTACTTATGTTTATTCATAGCTATTAAACGGATTTTATTAGATTGTATCTATGTAGGTAGGTACCATTTTAATGAAGAAATTTCAGCCCCGACGACCCACCGCGTGGCATCGCATGCCCCGCTCGCTCTGTTACTTCGTTTTCGTTTAGCGTTCTTTCTGACTTTATTCATTTTGCTCGGCTCCTAAGCGTGATGTTAAAGCCTACAAAGATTCCTCAAGAATTGGGCTATCAAATGCATTGTTTTTTTCAAATCCCACTGGTATTTCCAGAGATTAGCGCAAAAAAACAAATTCTTTCTTCTCTTTGCCTGCTTTATTATATTAGTATAGATACTTTGCTACCTTATCATTACTTTATTCTGATGTTTAAAAATGTTGTTTACCTAAGCGTTTGTACCTTATCTTAGGAAAACGAATATTAACACGAAGTTTAAGCAAACATAAGTAAAACCACCTATCGCCTCTAGCCACTAAGAGGAGGTTAGATGTATCTAAGCAAGTTAAGTTACTATAATAGTGCTTAAGGCGAAAGCTTAGCCTTCTCTACTTAAGTACTTATGCATCAAAGTGGTGTTTAATCCAACAAAGGTGGCTTGAGGCGAATGTGGGGAACCGTATCCTTGAGCTATGTATAAGTGCATTATATGCAATAACAGTATGTATACTGTTTCTTTGGAAACTAGGTGAACTAGGTACCTATCTATATTATTTTTAATCGTGGTATAGTTTATTTATAAAATAGTGACACCCAAAGTAGTCATTTTCAGCGCCATAAAGTAGAGCTTAAAGTTTTTCAGTTCGTTGAATTTTCTTTCAAATAGGTACGCAGTTTTGAGATGTTTTTAAGTAAGTAACGATTCAAGTATTAATTTTACATTTCTCCCAAAAAATCTTATTTTTACACCTATGAGATTTAAATCACACGTACCTGTAAATCAAAATAAGGATCCATTTAATGGTCATACAGTTCA
Organism: Eupsilia transversa; assembly: GCA_914767815.1. NCBI lineage: Eukaryota > Metazoa > Arthropoda > Insecta > Lepidoptera > Noctuidae > Eupsilia > Eupsilia transversa. The sequence continues at coordinate 7,161,732 of OU611890.1, read as the reverse complement.
CAAACAAACATCCATTAAAAAAATACCTGAATGAAACGTGATCGGCTTTTTGCCGGTCCGGCTCCGCTGTGGGTGTGGCAATTATGTCAATTACAGTGGGATTTCAGAGGTGAAAGGCATTGACCTTTTGCCCAGCAATGGGAAGTTAATAGGCTTACATTGTGTCGTTTTCCTAATTGAGAATAATTGGCTGTGTCATCATTAGGCTAGTCGGTGCCAAACAATGTACCCTTCGCCGCCGCCATATGTCAATTTTAACGTACAAAAATATGAAGAAATGAATATTATATAAGCCCCTTAAGTTTAATTTTAACTTGAAGCTCATTGTTTTTCCGTTTACGTAATATCAACATTTGGAATAAAAATTACAGTTCGAAAAGTTGTCATGGTGAATAGGAATTTATTTGAAAGCAGCAAGGAACCGAAATTCAGTTTCCGAGACGGAACACGGCCCATGACATATTTGAGTCTTTTAAATCTATAACTTTGGCAAAATATTACAGTATTTTTTTTGATTTCGGACGACACAGCACTTGTCACACAGAGGAGTCGTAAGACGTGACAAAGGTACCTATTCAGTAAGGTGATAAAGCCGCAGTAGCCTCCAGCCTGTTAGTAAACAACAATGGCGCTCACCTGATACGTCTACCAAGCGTTGAAAAAACTAACCAAAGGCATGCAATGGCAACTAGATTCTGTAGCGTTTTTTAAATATTTCTTCTTCTTCAACCTATTTTCAGCTACTTTGTATAGTTTTCCCCGGGAGCGTACCCGTAAATAAACTATTATTATGTTTATTCCTTTATTGATATAGAATTGCTTATGAACTGGAAGCGTTAACTTTGACGTAGATTCAATTAAAACGGTACTAACTGAAATGCGTATTAGTGCTGCTAAATTGGACAAACTTGTATTGTGTTGTGGTAAATAAGTCAGGGATAAAGTTATAATAAGCGGTGGTATTTTAACTAGGTTTACAATTTCCTAGCAAACTTATTTTAAGTGCTATTAGTCTAATTATTTAAGTAGATTTCTAAAATTTCGTGTAATCTATATCTATACATATTATTTTAAATTAAAGTCACTTTTCGAATCTGGCTGTGTGACAGCGTTGTTCTACTAAACTTCGCAACGGATTTTGACGCGGTTATAACCATTATTTAGAGAATTTATTCTAGACTGGAAACCGACCCCAACGTAGTATTGTCGCAGTAAGATGGTTATAGACGTATATCTCTAGGTATATACCGTGATATCTATACATATAATAAAGATGAAGAGGATCAAAAGTCTGTACATGGCAGATATTCGAAAAAAAGTTGGCTGGGGGGGATACTTAGAATCGATAACAAAACACGTTCCAACAGTTTTTAGAATTTTTGTCTGTTTGTCTATAAGTCTGTTTATTTGATCGCGCATCACGTTATAACGGCTGAACGGATTTTGATGAAATTTGGTACGGGAATACTTTGAACCCTGGGGAAGGACATAGGATTGTCTCGGACAATACCGAGAGCTCCTGTTGAGTACACTTGGTAACCACAAGTAAAGCGCAGGTCACTATGTGAGATAAAAATACTTTACTACTAAAATACACTCCACTGGTTTCTTATTAATTATTCATAGTATTCATCTCGCCCACAACTATGCGTTCAAATCCCACAGCGACTAAGCTTGTTACGCTAACTTTCTGCTGAAACAACTGCCTTTTCTATGGTATTAAACTTGGTAACTCAAACATGGGACTAATTTGACCCTCCCCAACAGTTTGTGTTTGTTCTATTTACATTCATCCCCTTTCTCCGAAGCTTATCCCATCCACAGATGTTCTATAGAAATCCCACAATTTTGTTAAGCCGGGCCTATATACCGTAAATGTAATCGTAAAAAACAGCTTTTAGTGTATTTACAGATGATGCCACTTATATGTTTGCACATTACAGTTATTTGAAGTACGTCGACCCTATATTTGAAGTTGACAGAGTCTGTACGAGTCCTAACTTAACTTAATGAAAGGATCATGCGCAGTACGAACTTGGAGCAACTTTGGCGGTGGGATTTCGTCCAGTGACTTGTCGGTACTTTTGACCACCGTACGTATACTGAGCTGAGCAGAATCACGCTCGCACTTATTGCCCCAAGTAAAACCACCCGGTGTTTTATGTAAGCATTATTAAAAACAGTAGAAAAGCATGTCTATGTGTGTTTAGAAAGTTCGAAATTCCCCTTGAAAATTAGGTGTACCTGTGATTTATTTGTAAAAGGGTAAGTAATTGTTTCCTGTAGTTTCCCTGTGATTTACTAATCACGCTTAATGAATGAATAGTTTGTTATTTGCATGACAAATTAACTTTCTCTACCTATCTAACTTTGTCGTGTGAGAATTAGAATTGGTTTGTGTTTAAATCACAAGAAAACTAACTTTAGGATTAATGTTATGTGTTGTATAAATTGTTATAGTTTAAAATCTTTAGGAAATAAGGAATTATTTTAAGTTTGTAGAGGTAAGTACGATGAAAATACCTATATATAATTTTTTTTAATGTTATGCAATAGGAAAAATAGCTATTTTCGTATAATTCTTCTGAAGTTAGACACATTCGAATTTCAGTTGAAGGATTTTTAATACCAATACGTACCTATTTGGATGCGTGAAACTTGTTCTTTAGGGCTGTCTATGGTTTAAGCTCCTAAATAGTTATTTTTAACTAAGAAAATAAGCTATCAATACTTTACAGTTTTGATGTATGTTTACTTCGAACTCTTTACATCTCTTGATTTCGGTTACCAATACATAATACTGATTGTAGAACAATAGGGTCATATTCATATTCATTTTCATTGGGTCACCTATTGTTCGACGCTTACGCGTACGCGTTTTCGTGACGCAAACCCAGCACTAACGTTAAAGTGGGTGTTATTGGACAATAGATTTTACTGACAACTGTCAAACATTAATTCCCAGCAGTAAAACCTAAATATAATAATTATGAAAGGTACTTAGGTCATCCTTTAATAAACTACTATAGCGGCTTTTATGCAACAATACGAGGAAAAATACAGGAATTGCCCCTCAGATGGCAAATTTCATGTATTAGAACGTCGCATTATAATCTCAGTCTCAAACCTCTGGTTAACCTGCATTTTTGACAAGTTTTTGATATTGATTATCGCTGAGATGAGATTGCGACTTGATTTTGATAGTTTTTAAATACGGGAATAGAAACTGCTGCTGCTGCTGGGCTGTAAAACTACATTCAGATTATTACTTCATGATTTTGGTATTAGTAATATAATTATAATAGATTCTATTACACTAAAATCACACTTTACCCAACTATAGAAAAACCTTCTTAGCCTCCCATTAAAAGTGTTGTTAGTCTCAGTGTAAACGGACGCCTGTCGAAGCCAATTTGCGTCATGACTTGTAAATGAAACGGTTCCCAAGTGGAAACTAGAGAACTAATGATAGCGATATCATGGAACCCATACTACAGGCTAAATGTCGTTGAATGAAATCAACAGTTCTTCTTCTTTTTTCAGGATTGGAAGTGATTTTCTAGAAACACGTGAACTGGTTTTCTACCAAAAAACCACTATCGTTAATTTGTGTGTAAAGTGATTCGTGTTCTCGGAAATGGTCTGGGAACTATTTATTTCAGACGCGAAATCGGTTGATCCATCCATTCTTTTAATTTCGTTTTTTTAACACCGACGATTCAGCTTATTTTTTGGTATTTTTTCGAATAATACAGTATTTAAAATACAAAAATAAGATCATGTTATTAACATAATGGGGTTTTGATGAAAATGTCACCGATTAGAGACATTAAATTTTGTACCTACTAAAAACATCGATTAACGTACTTTTAACTCCGGTCACCTTACCTTGAATCTAATAAAGACTAAATAACATTGTCTAGCCTACGTTTCATAAATAGTTTATACGTCATCATACCTTTTTAAATTCGACGTTATTTGAAGACAAACAAAATAAAGGGTCGGGTGCCATAAAAGTGAGTATTGTTTTCAAAGGGAGACTTCTTTGAACTACCATTCCTCCGTCAGAGGAAAAAAGGCGTATCTTCATATTTTTTTGATGTCCCTTTTTTAGCAGTGATCTTCTTTTTATTAACTTTTTGCAACATCATCATGAAACTTGAATGACATAAACCAAATCAGATGACATTTTATTTCCTCAATTTTATTTTCAAAATGAAGTCTTGAATATGAGAATGAAAAAAAAAACATATTCAGTTATTCACGTTGGAATGATAAAGTCGCACTGCGCTCGCGCTATATCGTACACAGATATTACCTGAAAAACAATATATCACAATGACATCAAGCGATGCGTTAAGGGAGCATATTTTTTTCATAATTATGGAATTCGCTCAACGATATTCATGAAAAACAATTGAGTAAGGTGGGTATTTGATTTCTGAAATAACAAAGACACTCATAAAACAAACATAAACTGACGCTTCCTTCCCTTATGGGAGGCAGAAACTACAGAACGCGACCTGCTACGATCCTTCCATACACCTTTTGCTTCGTCTACGTTCATCATTGTTTTCTGTTTCTATAGTTTTAACGGGTATTTTTTGCTGTAATTCCAATAAACGCATTTTTCCTTCTTTCTTTCTTTCATAAATTTGGTCATACACGCAGGCCGGTTATGATTACCTGACCTTTCTGAAAAACATCACCAATAAGGTCACTATAATTATGTCTCTGAAAATAACTAAGAAACCTGATTAAACTGGACGTAACGTTGTAAGTTAGGATTTCCGCAATATTCTTTAACGTTTCCCCTTCACTGAAGTACGTATTTAATTAAGTGAGGCTTTGTCCTTTTCAAGATGCCTTTATTCTTTTTTGCTTTTATACTGAATTGTTGGTTTATTTTCTTTAAATAAACACAATCCGACTAAAAATATTGGGATTACAATTTTTAGTTTCCTTATTCTAATTTCATCATAATTTTATTGAACAATTCTGCAGAAAACTTGTACGAGAGCTGCCTTTCTTCTTCAATTAGGAAACTTATAATGCGGAAAGTATATAGTTGTATCCGCTGCCATTAGTTTCCCTTTTATAACAAACTTTATTAAATAATATATTATAGTTTGTCAGTTTTCATTAGGAATTTATCTATAATTTTACGTTGCTCATACTGCTTTATTTTTGTATGCAAATATTTAGCCTTGTTTCCAAAATATTTGCATTGTACGCGTCACGGGATTTAAATACAAGGACTGAATTTTAAAGCATGTGTTTTTAGAAGCAAGCAATAATAAGAAAAGTTACGATAACGCTTATTTAATTAGGTCCCGTACACACGGCGATAATAAGTACGATATATTATTTAGTTTATTATTTTTAATTTAATTAATAATTAATTTTGGAATATGGCAGTTTCATAAAGTATATCTTTTTAACTGTATGAACAGTGGGATGTTGACTTCTGACCCCAACTTAAAAAAAAAATATCATAGTTACTCATCAACCACGTGTGAACTCCGACTATCCTACTAATATTATAAATGCGAAAGTTTGTGAGGATGGATGGATGGATGGATGTATGGATGTTTGTTACTTCCTACTTATAATAATATTATAAATGCGAAAGTTTGTGAGGATGGATGGATGGATGGATGTATGGATGTTTGTTACTCTTTCACGCAAAAACTATTGAACGGATTTTGATGAAACTTTACAGTGATCTAGCTTATACATCAGAATAACACATAGGCTACAATTTATAATGATTTTGCCATAATATAACGATAAGTATGAAGTAAGTCGGAAAAATTTCTGCCCTCTGAGAGCTATCTTGGCGTGCGCTGCCTAAACCGTTAGAGTTATACGAAGATAATGTATCGTGGGATTGTTTGTCTAAAATAGTTCTAAATAAAAGTCCGCGACAGCATATATCTATCTTTTATGTGGAAGCCATTATAGCTAAAATAGTGAGCCATAAATACATTTAAAACGGAGACTTTTTTTACATTGCACATTTTGGAGTATTTAGTTAATTCTTATCAAAATTAATAACTTCATCGCTTTTGGTATTTAATGTAGATAAACTTTGTCTTTTACACTAAGACATTTGGAAGAATAGTTTAAAAGTTACAACGATAAGAATGAAGCGGGGGTGAGCGGTGGGCCAGATAATGACGCGCCATGGTCTAATAACAATTTTTTGGTAGTATTTAAAGTAGAAATATATTATAGTAGTTTTTATTTTAATTAGATATTAGAAGTCTTTCTTTTTTTATTAGTTTAAGAATGACGGTTAGTTTTAAAATTCTTTATGCTTTAATTAACGTCGTGAATGTCGGAAATTATCCCACAGGAACGTGTTACATGTCCTATATCAACGGGGTAATTGCGTAACACACTTACAATAGCAATGGGTTTCATTTTGACAGTTCAAAAAAATTAATTGCGTTATTTACGTTGTTGACAGATTTCTCGAACATAATAATTAATGAAGCAATGGATTAGCAATATCCATAAAATCATTCAGATTTTGATTGATAGTGTGTTACGCAATTGGTTTTTATTTTAATTACTTATATTATCCTACTAATATTATAAATGCGAAAGTTTGTGAGGATGAATGGATGTTTGTTACTCTTTCACGCAAAAACTACTGAACGGATTTTGATGAAACTTCACAGTAATATTGCAATTTATATTTTTTTGTTTTTATACTAGCTTCCCGCCCCGGTTTCGCACTGGTAGCACTAAGTGCTTATCTACGGCACACCTACCTATCCACCTACCGTACCCTACCTATCCACCTACGCTACCCTACCTATCTACTTATCTACCTACCCTACCTGCATACCTACCTCTTTACGACCTATTGTCATACCTACCAAATAAACATAAAATTTTCGTAAAAATCGGTCGAGCCGTTTCGGAGGAGTGCGACCACAAGCACCGTGACACGACATTTTTATATTTATCGATTAGCCTACACCGTCCCATTGCTCAGCAAAGGCCTCCCCAAATACTTCCAAGCATCTTTCTCCAGGGCCTCCTCGATCCAACCCTTGCGGTTTGCGTCTAGGTCGTCTCGCCTCCTCTTCCTAGGCCGGCCTCGGCGGCGCCGTCCATCCTCAGGCACCCGCCGTGTGGAGACTGTTATGTATGCGTGTGTATGCATGCGGCTTACATGACCCGCCCAATCCCATTTTAGCTTGGCAGCCTTTTTGCCAAGCTAAAATGCAATCAAGAATCCCCGTTTTAGAGCGCAGCGTAGAGTTTCGATAATTGTCAGTTCGTTTTACGCCTAGAATGCTTCGTTCCATTGCTCTTTGGCAAACCCCAAGAAGAAACTTTTGCGAATCGGTAAGTGACCAGGTCTGCGTACCGTAGGTTAGGACAGGCAGAATACACATATCGATGAGTGTTCGCTTCAAGGAGATCGGCAGATCGCCTTTCATTACCGTCTTCAGAGACCAGTACCTTTTCCAGGCATTTTCGATGCAGCGATAGAATTCCTTTTGTTACCTGTTTTCGAAAGCAACTAACTGGCCCAAGTAGATGTACTCATCGACATGTGTTTCCTGCCCATCTACCTCGAAACTACACTTAGTGCTGTTGGTTATGGTTTTTGTTTTAGACCGATTCATCGTGAGTCCAACCCTGAGGCTTGCCGTGCTTAGGTCTTGAAGCATAGTCTGTAGTTCCAGAGCTGTGGGGGCAAAAAAGTACTATGTCGTCGACAAATCGGAGGTTTGTCAACCTCCAACTACCGACTTCAATGCCCTTGGTCATCCATGAGGCTGCCAGTGTCCTAAATATCTCCTCGGGAGTGCTCCTACTTACTAATATTATAAATGCGAAAGTTTGTGAGGATGGATGGATGGACGTTTGTTATTCTTTTACGCAAAAACTACTGAACGGATTTTGATGAAACTTTACAGTAATATACCCACTTAAAACTTAATAATGACGTAATCTTACTGATATTATAAAGGTGACAGTTTGTATGTTTGTGTGTTTGGATGTTTGTTACTCAATTATACAAAAACGGCTAACGGATTTGGATGAAATTTGCAAATTGATGATTTATAACCTGGATAAAGTACCTACTTTTTTCCCCGGAAGTACTTTCCTGTAGGACAATTTCCGACCTCCACGCGGGCGAAGCCGCGGGCGAAAGCTAGTTAACTTATAATTTCGATTACGAATAGATCCAAACTTCCTTTGTTTTTGGTTCGGAGATAACGAATACAGAAAATTATTAACCCGACTGCAAAAACACATAACGGAAAAGAGAAAAATAAGTATTATAATCTATAGAATATCCCAGTCAGTTTTTTTTACGCTTAGTTATAAATTAAAATCACTAAGCGCGCAGCCATTTTGTGATAGTAGGTATTTTGTTCATTATCTTAAGCGATATAAACACAGGAAATCAGGAACTGACGTGACTGGAAATAAATTTTTGCCACCTTTTTCGGCATAAGTTTAAGAAATAAACGAATTGATGTCATCTTTGTTTAAATATTTTTTGCTTTAGCTTGAGACTGAAATTTCATTTAATATCTGTGCTAAAAGTATCTGATGATAGCGTAAACATAGCATTTTCAGGTTAAATACTTAACCAATCATATACTAAATATACCAAAATCCATCTGAATTATGCATGTTTCGACTGAAATTCAAATGAAAAATAATCATCTTTCAGTTTTCTAATATTAACCTTAAACCCGAAATTATAATTTTAAATACCTTTTTTAATTAGAATTTTGGGTTTAAGTTTAGTATTCAAATAATCAAATCAAAGGACTCAATTAGTAAGTGGCACTACAAATATTAGCATCCGCAGGTACCTCTCTGATCAATTTGTTTACATTTTCATCTGATACTCTTGGAACAGACTTTAAACGACAAAACAAAGCAACAATGTATGTAACATTAACAAAGTAACATTATAAGACAACATAATAAGCAAAGGCACTAAAGGTTAGTAGTAATATTTTGGTAAACGCTCATCGATAAAGTAATTTTGTGTCTGTCCTCAAATTGAATCAACACATTTTTGCTTGACGTGCACGCTATTGAAGAAAAACAACATTTTCATACATTATGAAAATATTTTTCTCCGGTAGCGCGCCCAATTGAGGCACTTACGGAAAATAACTTTATTGGCGAAAAATCTTTCAGCCATGCATGAAGGACAATCGATTTAGGTTTATCATTGTTTTAGAAGAGAAGCTTGTCCAAAATTTGATAACTATATTTTCGACTAGGTTTTGCCCGCGGCTCCGCCCGCGTGGATGTCAGAAAATATCACACAGGAACGTACTACCGAGATTAAAAATAAGTTATGTGTTAATCCAGGTTATAAATTATCTGTGAGCTAAATTTCATCCAAATACTTTCAACCGTAGGTATTTGCGCCAAACAGACAAACGGACAAAAATTCTAAAAACTATATTTTTGGCATCGGACTCGTTCCCACCCCTCGTAGCAATTACATTTTTTCAAAAATATTCAATGGACAGTATACGGATTCATTTTCTATTGATAGGTATGTACTTGCCATAGTTGCCATAGCTAAAATAGAGAAGGTTTCATTATTTTATTTCCTGGTCTATTTATATGTTTTTTTGGTAGATAGGTAAGCCTGAGAATTGGTCCCACAATAATAATTTTTAAAACACACATAAATAATATGAAAGAATGTGTGTAATGTTTTGTAAAATAATTCAATGTTATTTATTTTACTTAAGTACACAGCATAATTTCCAATGATGGATGAAATTGTTCTCAAAACAAAATTATTGCTGACATAATACAATGTATTTTTTTAACACTGTTTGCTGTTAAATTAGGTGCACATAATATGACCTGGCCCTGAGTAGTCCCATCATAACCTAAAAGCATCAGTCCCTGGAGTTGTAAGTGTAAACGTACCTACTGTATTCGTACAAGTTTTAATTTATTTCGTAAGTAGTTTTTAATGTTGATACAATGATGTCTACACCGAACAAGTTGTCAGTTGTTGAGTTTTAGTTCTCAGTAGAGAAACCACATTAAAAATTGTAAATATAATACTCGGTCTTTTTAATGGTATAATTTTGCAATTTCTGCCTTCATCTTAAAATAAAAACCGGTTAAGTGCGTGTCGGACCCCGCACAATGAAGGGTTCCGTAGCTGGGATGAATTTATTCCAAGAACAAACTCAACATTGTAGTTGAAAAACATGTTCTCCCATACATTTTGTATGGGAGAACATGTCACAATATCACTGCTACGCCAATTGCTCTGTCGAGCAGAGAACCGATTCGCTACGCAATTATTTTTGGAACATTTTTGTGCTTAGCCCGTGTATGTTGTCTGTTCTTCGCTTTCTGATAGCCTGATCAGTAAACTAACATAATGCTAGCTGATGTGATTGGGTGACCAAAATAGCTACATCCAATCATTTATGATGACATGACGTGATTTGACTATACATAATTATGTAGATCAAATTGAATAAGCTTTCAGTATGCTGGAAGCTTATCCTATTGATCTGGTTGTTTTAGTATAATATCAGAGTACTATTCAACGTTAAAAGCAATTATTTATAGACACACTCCTCTAACATTTAATAATACCTAAGATAACGTCACTCACATACTAGCTAATACAATTAACCCTTCCATCAACGATATAGGTACTTAAATTTACAAGTTTAATGCCTTCTACAATATGTTTGCCTGGTAGCTCATTAGCTGTGATGTAAAGCAGCATGAGTACGTACGTATGTACATTATTCAGTGTGCATGAATACATTAGTGGAGTTTAATTTTACTTGTAACTTGAATTTTGGCCTGAATAGAGTAATAAGTCGAATTTGCGGTTTAACCAAAGGTTTGTTTACCATTTCACAATTTAGGAAGCTGTATGTAGGTATGCATAATCAGCCTATAATGTGGGAACATTATAGGCTGGTAATGGACTGACTGATTGGCTGCCTGCTGGAACACAGGCTTCCTCTCCGTGGGAGGGACTGTGCCGTAATCCACCCACTCGGGCCCAGTGCAAGTTGGTAGATGTCACATGTCTTCGAAGTTTTTGGTTCTCGGACATGCCGGTTTCCATACGATGTTTTTCTTCACCGTTTTGAGAGCAGTGGTGATGAAATAATTTACACTAAGTAAAGCACCTATGAGGGATAAACCTACGACCTGCAACTTATAAGTCGCAGCCGTTATCAGTAGGCCACCCTGCTGCTGTAGGTATGTATGCTGCTAAATGAACGAAACAAGACAATTAAAATGTAACTCATGATTAAATCAATAATTAGTTATGAAAAATAACGTTAATGTGTTTACGATAAATTAAAGTACAAAATGCGGAACCCGATACAAATATCGGGTTCCGCATTTTGTACTTTAATTTATCTCAAACGTGGTTTAATTTATGTTCCAGCTGGTAATGAGAATTTATGATACTGTCTTGTTAATAAAATATTGAAGAATAATTAGTTCATTACTTGTTGCACGGGGTTCAACTGGACTAATAAATATTTTATCTAAATGTTTGTGTTGATCTCAGTCGAGCATGAAATAGACTCATGAACCTGTATTTAATTTTCTTAATAATAATAATGTAACTAGAGTTTACCTAGTGGAGTAAAGGATCTACCTAATCCCCTTAATAAATTGCCTTTACTAAGCAATCGACCTCAATAATACGAGAGCTGTGCTAACAAGCAGTGACGTAGCAAAATGGGTTACTATAACTTTGAAGAATTTTTTAGTACGCATGTGCTCCCGGGCGGGATTGGCTAAGGAGTGCTTTTGTAAACCTACATTTCATTACCATTTTATTAAGATAAGATAAGATAAGATATTTTATTTCGCAATTTATATGGGTACAGTACATGGTGTAAAAAAAATATAATTAAACAAGTTCAGCCACATTTTACCACATTATCGCGCCTATTCCGAGGAACTATGTCTGCAAGGCGTGTAAAACGATTTGGGTTACTTTTTACAAATACAGCTACTTCAAGAATGTAAAGGCAGGGCAAGGTTAATATTTTGAATTCTTTGAAATACGGAACACAACTGTCGGTAGACTTTAATTTAAACATAGATCGTATGCACCTTTTTAGGGCTTTAAATATCGTTTCCTTCTCAGTTGAATTGCCCCAAAATATTAGACCATAATTATCGTAAATGGGATTCTGCTATACCATAATAGGCAATGAGTAGTGCGTCTGTAGATATTATCGGTGATAGGGAACTTAAGGCAAATGCTGATTTATAAATTTTCTTACTTAAAATATCTAAATGTATTTTCCAATTTAACTTTTTGTCTATTTGGAGTCCTAAGAATTTAGTATTTTCAACTTCTTCTATGATATTGTTATTGTGGTGTATTTTAAATTGACTTTTCAAAGGGTGTCGTTGATTAAAATAAACCAGAGTAAACAACTAAAATATTCTTCCTGAAAAAAACCACCTATAACGCTTGCACCAAATCGAATTGAATACAAGACCTTAAGTTCTAAGTTTCAGTTGTAAAACTAGGCCTATAAACAAAGTTTGCTGAACAGAAATGGAGAACTTAGGTTAACTTTTAAGTGAAAATTCTTAAAAGTAAACCTCTGTCATCCATTTCTGGGATATGGTTTCCCAAAATTCTTCCTCATTTCCATTTGAAATGGGCTTGCAATAGAGGGTCACAAGAAAAGCGGTACGATACCAGCATGATAATGAGGAGCATAACGTTTCCTGAATTTCGTAAAAGATAAAGTAAGTTACTAACGTTTTGTGCAAATGCAAATTTTCTAAACTTGATTAGGTCAAATACTGGTGTGTCCACAGTTAAGCCCGATGCACACTTTGGCTGCGCCACGTAGCAAAAACTCTGCAAACTACATCACTTTTTTACCTTTTGTTTCATACAATTAACGCACACTACAGGCGGGCCGCACCGCGCTATTTGCGCTACATCCGATGTGCCTGTAATGCTTTTAGTGTTTTTCTATATTTTTCTTAGCAGCTACATCATTTTCTATAATAATAATACCTACTACTTTCAGTCTTTTACCAGCCCCTTTGCAAAGCGTGATTACTGTTATTCTGGGTATCAGCTGAGCAAAAACAAATGACTCCCAGTAACTCCGGCCCAGATTTAGTGGGGCCCATTACTTGTTTGCTGACACCCTGGCTGAGAGAAAATTGCCCAATAAAGTAGACACAGATATCTAGGTCTAGTCTATAACCTGGTATTTTACTCTAAAATGGTCTAGGTTTTCTATTTTCAATGGTGATGAAAAGCGCTGATCGCAAATATGTGAACATTTCCATTAAACTTTTACAATTTTTATCTCAGTCATGAAAATTGACGGTTTCATTTTATCTTTACCAATCTTGTCTCAAATCGTGCCCCTAATGCAGAATGATATACGTCACGTCACGTGTATGTTTTTATTTTGAAAAGTTAAAAGTTGTTGACTCCAAAACGATAAACTAAAAGCAAGAATACGAAACGATGTCTATGCACGATGTACAATAATTAAGTAATTCTACAATAACATACATACTGTTGCTTGACAACACCAATATTTATCTGTGCGCATAATAATAAAGTAGGGACATGGAATGATTTTGTAAGCCACACGTATTTCCATGAATTTTCTAGTAGTTTACGCCGTTCGCACAAACATTCCCTTTTGTTGATGTTTTTCTTCATACTCTTTGTTTTGTAACCGGCTTTGCCTAAGATGCTTGTGGTTAAAGTGCTACAATAGGTCCCATCGTATCTTGCGGTTACCTCTGAATACTTAGATACATTGTGCGTTCGTGGACGTCCACGAACACGTCACGGCATCACGATAACACGGAAGTAATGAAGACGCTTTTATTACATTTCCGTCCACAATAACGTTATAACTGCGTGCACGTATTTATGGACCTAGACGTGGAAGTCCACAATAATATCGTCACGTTACAAATTATTAAAGCGCACATTGGTATTGTTGGTTGGTTGGACAACTTGTTCGACCTTAGTGTATATACTATTCACGAACAAGATAAATCGAAGATGAATTGAATTACACAGTATTCTAAAATACTTGAATTATTTATTCAGTCTCTATCTATTTGAGTACCTATGGTGTGTAGTTTAAAGTAGTTTCCAAAACTACCTTCGTAACTTTTACAGTTACGTTTATGTTTTTTTTGTGAGTCCTGTTTCTTTAAAAGTGAAGGGACAGTGTAGTATTTATAAAGAAAAAACTTGCTTGTTTTATTATATTCTGACACTTTTCTGATGAAACCATGTTTGTGTTTTCGTAACTAGCTTACTAAGTACCTACTTTATTTTCTACGAGTAATTGCTTTAAAAAAATATGATTATAGTCTAGCCAACCAATGTTCTTCCACTAAACTAATAAAAGTGCATGTAATTTTCTTTTTTAAATTTTACCATTTAAAATTGCAAAAAAGGTTCACTGAACTGAACGTTTAAAATATTTTGTCAAGTGAAGTCTGTTTGTCTTTCCACACGTTGCGACTCGATAACCGGTGCCAGTACCCAGTGGCGAACGTATAATATAGGTAAACCGGGTGAAGAGTGGTTTGTGTGTGAAAGCGTGAGTCTGCGAAAACATAATAATATTTACCTAGAAGTTCCGTGCTGTGGATATGAAAGTGTAGGTAAAAGTAAAGTGTAAAGTATGAAAGCTGAATCGTTTTAGTATCGCCATCATTGAATTTTGTAAGGAAATCGTAATACCGTCACGTGTTCGGCGATGTATGGGAAATGATTACATGAACTTTTGTTTTCGTTCCTATCTATAGTTTCCAGTTGTACGAAATCTGAATATTGATACACCAAACGATAACCATACGCTCATATATTTGTTCATATTAGAGGCATAGTTATCGCACAACTCTGTACAATATGATATTTCAATTATAAATACAATGGGAAAGAAAAATACCTCTGGTTTCGCAAAATATAGCAGCATTTCCATAGAAAAATTGAACACCGATTTAACAAATATGTATTTTAGCATTCCAGAGTTCATACTAAAAATTATTTATATTTATGGGTGCTTTCACACCCTAAACTCCTAAAGTGTTACTTCACGAGCGCCGAGCGGGTGAAAAGGCATTACCTTTTATCGGACATACCGTTCCAAACTCCGGGCTGTTGTAAAGAGTTTCTTAACTGAAAAACTCAATAACACTTTTTGCTTGAACTAGGAATGGAAAGTCAAAAACCTATATAAAACGTAAATTAATTGATTTTTCGAAAAAAACCAGCCAAGTGCGTGTCGAACCACGCACAATGAAGGGTTACGTAGTTGGGATGAATTTATCTCAAGAACAAACTTAACATTGTAGTTGAAAACATGTTCTCCCATACATTCCAACTGCAAATGTAAGTTTGTAAGTACAATAGAGAGATTTATCATGTTATTTTAACACCATAGACTTCTTAAAGGTTTTTCTGGTATCTATGAGTAATGATCCGTATTCTGTATTTTTCCCAAAATTTAGGCTCAGTAGTTTCGGAGATATGGTCATCTATTTTCTTAAATATCTTTAAAAGTATTTATTGTAAAATTATGAAATAAAAAAATAGATCGTCCCAAAAAGCCCTTTCATTTGATGTATCAGACGGTTCAGTTTGCAAAACTTCTTTTTTTAATTTTCCCATTTCCCCCCGTTATGTGACCCCCATAAAATTTATTTAAGTGTATACCAAATTTGCTCCTTTCGGTCCAGTACATTCGGAGCAAATTGGCCGTGACAGACGGACAGCCAGACAGACATACGAGTGATCCTGTATGGGTTCCGTTTTTTCCTTTTGAGGTACGAACCCTAAAATCGATGAATTTCAATACAATCAATTAAGTAACTTTCTTGTAATGTAGGATTACTTCTTGATAAAGCTATTTACGTCAATCCTTTTCCTTAGAAATTCTGAATAATACACAGTTCTAGGTATAGTCTGTAAGCTTCGCCGTATTAGCGCTGGATATGTCTTCTATACTTATAAAGAAGGTATATGACGTAGTAATAGACTTCTTTTGCTAAGGCTTCGATTGCACGGATTATAGTAATAGATATTTATGATTTGTTCCATAATCTGGATTGAATATTCTTTGGTAAGTTATGTAGTTAATTCTAGTAAGTCTTGATACTTTTTGCCATGTATTTAAACGAACCGCAATAATTTCCATTCTGCTATCCCAAAAATATCATTAATAACTCTAATATGATGACTGCGCCTCTTTTTGTGAAAAATTTATAGTATTTATTGGGTCTTGGTTGTAGCGCTCGCTGGCCGTTGACGTGGCACCGGTACCGCTTTCTTAAATCGTACATAAATAACACTTTTTATTCGATTTTTTATTTTCACCCAAATAAAAAATCTCAGAAAGAAAGAAATAATACATTAGATAATGTTTAAGCGGAGCGGAGCTGTGAAATGGATTCTTGCTGTTTTCTTTTCCTTAGGGACGTGCAAATTAGAACTGAGCACCTAAACCTTGACTTTTATAAACACCTGCATTATGACTTTCATGAAGGTACAAATCTTTTTTAAAAGGCCAAAACTGAAAAATACGTATTAAAAAATGATTTTTCAAGTTTTACTCGAATCTAATCGAAATTTTACAATAAAACAAAAGTTTGTTTGTCATCATAGTTTAAGTAACAGGTAGGTATTCTAAATATACCTACCGTTCTCTATGATATTTGATAAATAACAGAAGCAACTTGTGTGGTTTATGCTGTGTATCTTTTATTTAAAGATCTTCTTCAGAATATTCTGTACCTCACTTAAACCCCTCTTTTATAAGAATAGATAATTTTAATACTTGAACGTCTACCGACATCGGGTTTAGGTAAAGATAATAAATACCACTTTAGATGGGATCGCAAGATAAATAGATTACATAGGTTACGCAAACTGTGTGAGGTCGATACCTATAGGTTGGGCACCCTTCGTAACCGCACAACCCGATGGTCACATAATTGATTTAGGGGCTAATCAAAATTTTCCTTTGTCAATAAAAAGATATTTACGTAAATGAACCTTTCTGTTTCAAAAACTTTATGGTAAAGACGAAGTTTGATGGTAGGTACCGCAGAGTTTCAGTGAAAAGGCAACATTTTGTTGAATAGATTCGTAATGGTATGAAAATAAATATTTCAATACTTGGCGTGAAGTATACGCTCTATAGCAATGTTTGGTTGTCGATCAGATCTATTATTTGTGAATAGCAGTCCTACTTCCTACAACAATTTGGTTTGTCCATAACTATACGCAGCCGCACTCAGCTACAAGCATATAATGTTAAGGATCGTACTTACCGCGAGTATTCGCTTCGCGTATGTTTTACATACATTCGTTGTGAAAGCTTTAGTTCAGTACCGAAAATTCATATGATTTTTCAATTTGCGTTCTTGCACAATGAATGTTTGCAAAACAAATACGTGAACGAATGCTCACGGTGAGAGCCTTCCATTAAAAGAAAAATAACATAACGTGTTCCATAGGGGGCAGTCAGTAAAAATAAAATTGATAATTTCAATGAACTTATGTAGATCTAGCAACGTATTTATTTGTCAGTATACCTATTACTATTACTTATATAAATCGTTCAGTTAAAGCCGTTTTCATGAATAGCCTGCGAATATTTGTACGAAGTCTGCAGCTTTGTTTTTGATTCGCGTTTGTAATGCACCTGCACCATAGGGAGTTGCAGTGTACCGTGTAGTGCTAATATTGTGAACATCTATCGAGCCAATTTACTCAGTTATGTGTTATGTAGAGTATATAATTTGTTTCTGACTATTGTGTGCTAAGATCTTTATTTCCATCTAAAACTCTGTGAATGCAAAAAAGAAATACATTGAATGTAAATGAGGTGGATTTCTGTTTGTTTGGCAAAAAAGGTGGTAAAATGATGGTGGGAAAATGTCAAATGGTAGAAAAGCCGATATGATTTCTTCAAAGACTTTACACACCTGCGAATACAGTTTAGTTTTCGCTTTTCAAGAAAAACTTTTGAATTAGAGTATTTCGACGCTTTCTAAGTGGCGAAAAGGCCTTCAACTAACACGAAAAGTAAAATCCTACGTAAAGGAAACTCGATTTTGGGGAGAAAGTTCTAACAACAAATCAAAATCTTATTTGATCGCTCGAATGTTTGTTTGCTTTGAATTCGTGTTGAGTTCAGCCATTCCCTTCGTAGTTATTTTCCCAGAAGACGGAGCCCCGTCAAGCGGGGCTCTGTCTACTACGCCTTATTGTTATTGAGAGAAGAATACAACGTTAATGGTCACTGTTCTAACCTAACCCAAATGATTCACCAACAACATAGGGGATCTGACCTCAAAGTCACTTACTAGTAGGTATTTTAACGTAAATATAATTAACTTAAGTGTATTGAATGTTGACATTTTGAACTTAGGTATAATGACTATCGACATTTTGAACTTAGGTAGGTATAAAGACTATCGCCATTTTTAATCATTCGATATTTTAATCACTCCACAATTGCAAATCTTAGACATTTTAAGCTTAGGTATAACAATTTTCGATATTTCGATATTAAAATTTTCGATGTTTTGAACATTGGCATTTTAACCGTAGTTATTTTAATTTTCGATATTCAAATATGTACGCGTTTCACTACCCTGCCAAATCCTTTGCTCTGCACTCGTACGTAGTTGGTTTGCAAATGACGAGCATAATGTACACTAATACAGAGAATGTCTGTGTTGAAATACATTTGGTCTTTATAGTAACGAGTACCAAGCGGTCCAGCACAGACTATCGATGTCTGTGGCAATATGCTGTCTGGCAATACGCACCCAGGACCTCATGCTAGACCAAACAAGGCTTCATTTAGGTACATAATATTATATTTATATTATAGGATCTACTGCCGGTTTTGTAACACCGATCAGTAATCAGGATCAAACTCTTACTAAGAGAATTTAGGTCAGAACTATTGAATCATTTCCAAAACTGTGCGACCCGAATTCCAAATTCGAATGAAATAAAATCTAATTTATCTAACTGTTACAAATGTAAAACATTCTTTTTTTATAGACTCGGTTCAATATAGATGTGCATTTTTATGTTCATTCGGTTTTATCTATGAAGAAATAATATTATTAGTAAATATATAATAAATAATAATAAAAGTATTGTATTGTTTATTTACTGTGTATAAACTCAATGTGATTGCAATGTTATCTCTTCGGTTAATTGTTATAACAACAAGCTAAATTATTGAACATTATTTTTTATGACGCTGTTTTATCAGAACGAATGGAAACATTTTTATGGACATTTTTTTTTTTGGCATTTTTGCACTTGTATCGTTTTGACATCGATTATTAACTAACAACACTAACATGAAGTCGCACTAATTTGTTTATATTTTTTTTTGTTGTTTATTTGTTTTTTTTGTATAAAATAATAATAACACATATAAACAGAAAAAAAGTCAAAAAAACTGGTAGGTAAATGTTTATTAAGTAAAAGTCTACTTCTGTTTTCGAATATAGAGTATTATTCTGAAACTATTTTGCTATTTGCCAGTAGTCACTAAGTCAAGATTGTTAGTTGGCACGTTATAGTTGTAAAAATCGCACGTGGATGTTTATGTTCGCCATCCCTGACGTACACTATCCTAAGAGATTACTTGGTATTATGGCACACGTGGAAGATTCCACCTGGACGCGGGAGTCATTTATTTTTGTAAACAAAGTTACACTTATCTACCTTTTAATCACCAAATCTTTTATCAATCTTCCTAAAGTTTGTTTAAAGATTTGTTAATTAAAATGTTTCCATAAATATATTACTATAGCCTTAGGATACCATAAGTGAGTATGTTTCCAGCCTACTGCGGGCAGTCAGCCCTGCGTTTAACCGTGCTGAATGACTACTTACAGCAGCAACTCTTTCAAAGAGCGCCAACTTAATAGAAAATACACCTTGGGTTCACTTTTTTTCACCACTGTTACAGGTAGGCCGAAAGGTAATCCTGTGTCAGTTTTACAGATTCCCTCTAAAGGCCTATGTACACACGTCGTGTGCGGCAACAGCCAGTTTTGTACCTTGAGAAAGCCGCGCCAGTTGAGATTACAACGCGTATATGCAATTAAAAAGTTTATTACGGAACAATAACACAAGACTAAGTACAACAAGTAAAACGATGATAGCTGCAAAAGTATAAACTGTAGCGGTGCTAACAACAACTATTATAGGCGCTGTTTGTTATTTAGAGGCTATTTACTTTACCGATCGATGTTTTTTTTACAGCTGCGATCTCATTTTCAATTCGAATTACTACATAAACATTGAAATACATTGAATAAACGCCTGCGTATGAAAATGTTACATAGGTAAATTCAATCACACAGCAAAATATTCCCCCAATTTTTTTTCTCGTATACAGAATATAATATATATTTTCCCCTATTCGTTTACAGTTCTATCTTTCTCCTTTGCATAGTAAAATATCAAATCAAATCTTTCGCATAGAGAAGTATTTTTGCCAAAGGTAGAATATTTCGCCGTAAAAAAAGTTTCGGTTTTGGGTTTCTTATGGTGGATTGTAATCCACCATGGCTACCGTTTGACAGCTAGTTGCTGCCATGTCAACCGGCAACAGTCAGTTTAACAACTATTTTTCAATGTAATTTCACTTGGGCACATTTTACAAAATAAAATATTAAAACTGCATATTCATGATTATTTTAATACTTAAATCATGTTTAGAGCATT
The DNA here is from genome assembly GCA_914767815.1 of Eupsilia transversa. Classification (NCBI taxonomy): domain Eukaryota; kingdom Metazoa; phylum Arthropoda; class Insecta; order Lepidoptera; family Noctuidae; genus Eupsilia; species Eupsilia transversa. Next base: position 7,140,947 of record OU611890.1, on the reverse strand, counting down.
GCTTTACATAATTATACAAAATAATAACACTAGCTAATTGGTTGGGGCAGTGGTTAAGCGATTGACTGCTGCGATGCGTGTCGCGGGTTCGATTCCCGCACGGAACAAATATTGGTATGACCTACAAGTAGTTGTTCCGGGTCTGGCTGTTTGTGTGTATGTGAGTTTAAATGTTTGGAAACGCACCCACAATACAGGAGAAATTCATAGAGAGGGCCACGTATAAAAAAAAAAAAAAACTCGTATTTTTTATTCACAATACCTGTCTACAGTAAAGAAAACCGAAGCAAAAGTAAATGTAATCTAGTAATTTGATTTTGTAAATTTCCAAGAAAGCCTCGTCGGTAATAAAGGATTCCTAAGAGGTTTTGGCTTGTTAGGCACATTATCGACAAAGTTTCGTTCATTTCGGTCTAAGTAAAATATCTAATTGACTTTTTAATTGATTCTAATCATATTTTCGTAGGGTATGTGGGTTTGCTAAATAATACCCGCCATACGGACCGATCGAAGCTTAAGCTACGCTTGTCACGATCAGTTCGTGGATGGGTGACTATCCATTATATATAACGAGACTCCTCCCGTCCCGGCTGGCAGTCGTAGTCCAAAAGTCTGACAAGCAGTCTTACCAAGGGGTATCATGTTACCCAGTAACTGTTTTGGAGGTCAGATAGGCAGTCGCTCTATGCAAAGTACAGGCATTCAGCTGCATCGGGTTATACTGGAAGCTGACCCCAAAATAGTTGGGAAAAGGCTAGGCACGTTGCAGGGTGTGTGATATCCGATAGTTTTATAAAATGTTTAGAATCTACTTATTAAGTCCTTATTCATGACTGCAGATTATAGGCAAGTAGCGTGTTTGATTGTTGAATATTTACAGATACACTCCCTGTAAGAAATGTAAATGTCTGTTTTTTTTAATTTTTATTGGCACCTCTTTAAGTCATGAGCTATCAGAATATCATAGAATATTTGGCCTATGACAAATGAGGGAGACGTGAACATTTATTCGCTGTTACAATGTACAACAGATATCCACGATCGATTGCGTAAATTATTTAACAAACATCTAATTCTTGCCTTCAATATTGAACTTTAATCCGTCAACATAATATCCACACAAAGTAATTTATATTTAATCATGGAACAACAAAAACAAATGAGAATCTAAGTCACGTTCTTAGAGAAAACGTAGCGTTTCCAGTCGGCATTGTGCACATTGCAATAGTGTGGGAGTAAATAACTAACATTGTTTTAACTCGATAGAATTTTAAACGGTTTCCTTCTGTCACACGCAAGCAGGGAATTGCGTTTGTCTCTAAAATCGTTTATTTCTTTCAGAAAATAGACAGAAGTTTCTTGTACAGGGTGCATTGGATTTCCATAATGTCGTTTTGCTTTGCGGGAAAACGAGGAATTCATTATGAAAAATATTCCTATAGTTACTTACCACCCCGGTCATTTTAGCTGTAGATATAGTTATCTTTTATTATATAATCATATAGTCACGCCTTCTTCCCATGGGGGTAGGCAAAACCTAACATGGGGGTAGGCGGAACGCCACCTGTTACGATCCTTACATACTCCTTTTGCCTCGTTAACGTTCATGCATCTGGTCATACACGCGCGCCGGTTGTGAGTACTACGCACCTGACCTTTCTGAAGAACATCACCATTAAGGTCACTGTTTATCTACCTAGGGCGTCCCCTCCCGGCGTTTCCACTCACATTCTCTCTCAATATGACCAAACCATCTAAGCATACTCTTTTCAATTTTTGTCACTACATCTTCTTTTAAATCACACCGTTGTCTTATCACATCATTCCTCAGCCTATCATTCATAGTCAAACCACCTTTTTTTTACTTAATTTTCTCTTATAATGATAAACGTCAATTAAAAGGGTCATGAACAAAGACAGATTATTTGAACTGGTAGATCTATAAGTAGCTGTGTGGAGTGGACTCATTTGTGTAGCTAAAAACATTTTTCGAAGTAATTAAGGGGAATACTTAAAGTAGTCCGAATTCCTCTGTTCTGGCTAGCTTTCAAGGAGCCAATTTAAATACTTGTTTAGTTGAAACAGATTGTAAATAGGAATACAAAAGCTTGAGTACTATTAATAAACTTGGTATAATTAACGGGTCCCTGCTTATAACAATGAAACAGACAAAGTGAAGTCACAATGTTAGTAATTTATCTGCATTTATATTTAATACAAAGGTTTGTTACGGACATTGGAGAGAAGAAGATATGTTTTTTTCCCGCTTTTTGCTGTTATTTTTAACCCCTAAATACCAAATAAAATCTAGACCTCCAGAAAGAACTATAGGGAGGGATACACTAGCAAAGCAGAGAACAACGCATTGGTAGACGTAGAATGTCAATACTAATGCTTGAATAATACTTGCCCTCTTTATGACAGCCGATGTGTAAAGAAAGGGAGTGGTGTTTTCTTTACCGTAAACTACTGGAGTTACCGGAAACACAGAAACAGTTATGTTCCATGATAATGAATAGATCTCGAATTTGATTTGGCTGGGATATATTTTTGATGGGTGTGCAAGCCTCTTTTTTATAATATTTTACTTTTTATATCATTGTATAGTGTTTTGATTGACTGAATATACCTTTTGTTTTCTATCAAGAACCAGCGCGTTTTCGTACTTATCTAGATGGCGGAAGCGTTTCTTATATTTATACCTACCTTTAAACCTCTAGAAAACTATGTATTTTTATATGGAATTAGTACATATCTATCAGAAAAAGTCTACAGCAAAATAATATTATTTAGCTGTAAAATATATTGGAATGATACTTCAATATTTACAGAAATAAAAATATGTGCGTAGGTATACTTTGTATTGCTATACTTCGCCCAATTAGCTGTGGTTTTTCGTGTGGTCAGCAGAAATTGTCCTGTGGTTTCCACTCAGGATAAAGCACATCCACCGTATTTGTTTGAGGCAAATATGGTATTTAATTAGGGTGCTAACTAAAATAACAATAGGTTACGTTTTAAAGTATTAGGTACCTATATTAATACGTACCACTCGTTTATTGATAAAAACTTATATACAATTGGTTAGTTGTTGTAGTTAGTCTTTTATATCGATAAGCATAAGCATATCGATATAAAAAGACTCCTATGTGATATTTTGGGGTTCCATACTATGAGATTTCTAATAAAAACAACATCATCTATCTTGAAGCCATCTGAGGAGTTTCCGTCTGTATATAATTATAAGTTATCCAGTTCAGATTAATGCCATATTGTAGTTTATACATGTTGGTAAAACTAAAAACATAAGTACGGTCCCTTAGTCACCATTGAGTACTTATTCTAAATTAGTTGACGAACACGCCTTCAAAGCTATAAGGCTAATGCCCACAGTAATAAGAGTACTTTATAGAATTGCACTCGGTCCGGCGACTGTCCTTAATTATTCCTCTACGGAACCACTTCCACGCTCCATAAAATTCTTAATGATAGTCTGGAGACATGCAGTGAATTAAGTTTTTTTGTCCTCGTTGCAGTTTTCGCATTAATTGCTTGAGATTCTTTAGAGAAAGAGCAATTTGTAATTACTCCAGATAAATTAAAATATAGATGGATAGAATAGATGTACGTACGCAAGCGCAACGTTTTTATTTAATAAACATAGATCAAAATCACATAATTATTATAAACTTACCTATACCATCAACAAAATATTATGAGTAATAATAAAATTCATTCGTTTTCAAATCGGGGTTTTTTATGTATTGAATACAATTTGGTGACCTATCTGAACGGTGCCGAGTTGGGCATATTATTTGTACCTACTTAGACTACAAAGAAGCCCTATTTGATTGTGCGGAAACCGCAAAGGCGAACTAGTCATCAATTATACTAATTATTTTAATTATTGTTAATTATTACTTCTAAAGGGTCACGGTATTAAAATCTCTCTCACATTTCGGCTCGTGCAAACTCGTTGATGAAAATGGATTTTATAAACGAAACAACGCCGGAAGATTAAAAGCTAATTATTTTAACAGCAGTAGTACAGTCGGCGAGAAAATTTGATTTACACATCATATAAATTGATACAAAATTATTCGATACATTGTATTTCAAAATTTTATATTATAGTTAAGGGTAAATATTGTTTTAATTTTAATTCTGTTCAGTTTTTTATTAAATATTCAACACAATAATGAATGTTTAAAAATCTGAAGTGGTAATGAATTTTGTCGTTGAGTGTACCTAATAGTAGGTCGCTAGTATAATGGTCTGTAGTTTTAATCGCCAGATTGAAGCCCTAGTGCTTTTTTATATTAATTGAACGAAGTGCTTTTTTCGGTAGGTTTTTCGGTTTTTTTAGTTTGGTAGATCATTCTACCAAACTAAAAAAAAAAACATCAAAATCAATTCATAATTGGCGGAGTGATCGCGTACAAAAACAAACAGAGGAATTGAGAACCTCCTCCTTTTTGAACTCGGTTAAAAATAGATGTTGAGGTGTCCACAAATAAATTGAGCCAAGATCCGAATGGAAGAAAGGGAAAGCGATGTTGTCAGGAGCCCAAAGAATATTTTAATTAAAAAAATTAAAGAATATAATAAAGAGTCCTAATTAAAATTGATGCCAAAGTCCATTTTAAATAAAGCCTACAGAAAGCGTAGTGAAACTAATGCTTATTTACCGCCTCGCCGGGTGGAAGGGCAGAAAATATACCGGGGGCTATTCTTTGCCCTTTACTAAAGAAAAATTTTCACAATAATGTTGTTTTTCTTGGTAGATTGGATGGGGATTTAAAATCAAGTTAAAGAGAGAAACAAAGTAACTGTATGGAAGTAAGGACATAATGTGCCTGCTAATTTGGTGAGCAGTAAAACTAGACACTTTCCCCTTTATTCAAAAACGTTGCTTAAAGTTAAGTAATGATTAACGACTGTTTTACCATTTTTGACGTTTAAATATCTCTTATCTTTAAGGCTCGTACGCACTGGCGCAATATCGCGGGCGCGATAAGTGAAGCGCTGCCTGTCGCGCCCGTAATATCGCACCGTGAAGGGCCGTTAATCATCGTTTTGTTGTTTTACCTAACTAATAGGAAAAGTTAATAGGAAGGATTGTGAATAAATTTCTAAGCCATATTTGATGTGGGTGGGCCCGATAAGTATAGAGATAAATGACATAAAGTGTTCAGTTACGGCAGGTCGTAACCTACCATAACTGAACTTAGAATTGTTTTTTTACACAACTGAAATTAGAAAGAAAGAAGAAGAAGATGGATGGCTAAATCATGATTGTTTTTTTTGGAAAAAAAAAACTGAGAGTTTCTCTGATATTATTATTATAAGCCTACCCATTGATGTAATATTTTACTCATTTTCTCTATTAGGTAAAGATACCACACCAACTCATTTCGAGCGGTGGCATAGCGAGACTTTAGTTTTCACCTTTTTCAGTAAATTCGCAACCCGTATCATGTAAATTTAAGCATACGCAAGGTGTTCAAAATGGCCTCCAATTTCTTTGCCAAAACATTATTCAGATAGCGGTCAAAAGCTGCCAATTTCTGAAAGGCCGGGGGTCACAGCGCTTTTTTTTCTGTTCGAATAACTTTGAAAGAGTTACGATGTCCATTTGGCTGGCCGGCAGTATCTTACAAGACTAGGTTAAAGGGAACCTAACAAATGCTTTTAAAGTTTGCCTTAGTTTTAATTTCTATAATTTTCCAGTTTATCCGAACAAACGACACTATGAGTTATCAAGAAACATAAAATTAAAGTTATGTTTAAAGTTAGGTATGCTTTAGCTAATCTGTTAGTTTCGGTGCTAAAGGTGCAACTTTTTTTCCCTGTTTTCTTCAATTGCTGTCCGTAAAAATATTGCGTAAGATTTCCTCGTAAATTCCTTTTTTCCAAGGCTGATAGCAAGTGGTCTAAAAGCAGCAATATTAGCGTATTATTGAAGGTAATTAAACAATTACCCAAGCAAAGTTAATAAAATTTATATGGAACCACCGCGCAAGCTTTCTTTATCGTATGAAAAAAGATTTTTTTAAATCCGTCCACAGTTGACGAAAATATCAACGTAAACGCATAAAAAAATAAACATTCATACGCTACGACCTTCTATCCTCCTCCTTTTTGGAAGTCAGTTAAAAACAATGTAGCTCAGTTTTTCACAATCACTTTGCGAATTTTTGTTTTCATTAGTTTTACAATTACCGCTGCGTTTTCGAGGCTTCAGTTTTGCGGTTACAACAATAAAACAATTTCAACAAACATGAAGCTCTACAAAATTCTGTAGCGAAAATGTTTATGAATAAAAAAAATAAAAAGCCTTTATGTTAATACTGCGTAAACAATGTTTTGTTTTCATTGAATGATTTTCCTGAATTCCAAGGACGCAATTCAATAGATGAAAAATAGAGTAAGTCCAACCTTTTTTGTTTTTGACAAAAATGTTTTATGAAATATCCGAAATATGATTCTTGCGACAGATGCGTAATTTGAATAATATTCCGGGATGGATTCAGTGGCAATGCCTCTGGCACAAGTTGTTACACTGTAAAGTTATTTGGTCAGGACCCAGAAAATTGTGATTTTTGTGAAATAAAGCCCCATTTACACGGTGCAAGTTTCTGGCACATTCAAGAGCAATAATCGGATGCCATAAATCATGTTCAATTATTGCCTTTTCCAGAATTGCATGCAATTGTTTACTCGCGAACGAATTCCATAAAATGGTATACAATAATTTAATGCAACAATTATTGCAAGGCGATTATTGCATGCAAGTTTTGCCTCGTCTAAACATGAGTTGCACGTCCTTGTACAATAAATTGAAGTATTGAATGCAATTTTATTGTATTTGCTGTTTTACACCTATTAATACCAGTTTTGAACAGCAACTAACTTGCCCGTATTGTGCAACAATTGTATGTATTGTTTTGACGTTGCCAGTCAATAGTTGCTTTAATTTTATGCTATGCCACAGGCAATGAACTTGTATCGTGTAAGTGGGGCTTAAGTTTCTATTATGTTCGTCATTTGTTTTTATTACTCAATTTCACACATATATGATGTAGATATTATGTACACACTTTTTACGACAAGTCACGATGTAATTTCGCGATTGCTGTAGGTATTCGTTACGGTTCATATACAAAAGTGTTCCAGTGTAGACGATGCTTTTGGCAGCCTTTGTACCTTGTTTTCAATGTTTTTTTATTTTATAAATACATTATCTTTTTTGTTTTATGTAATTATAATATAAAACGCAGACGATAAACCTGAATAAACAAGCCGTTTCACCTTATTTAACTCTTCAAAGTTTACCTAAGGGCTCATAAAATGTGTTGGGATTTTACTAGATAACTAGACAAAAATATAAATTCTGTGAAATCTTCTATTTGGGCCAAAGTCACGTGTGGAGATTGGGTTCGGAGGCTGGTTGTAAATTCATATACACCCGACATCCTCCACAGTTGATCATGAATATTCCAATGTATCTGTGTGGAAAAATGAAAATGGTTAAATATCTTATCCTCCTATTATTATCATGCAATATGCAGATTCGGATGTACTGTAATAGCTGAGTATTATGTTTAATTATGATTACCAAAATATTGTGCTTTCATCATTATAAGTACTTTCAATATTAAGAAAATTCCTTTTAACAATATAATATAATATAAGTTAAAGGGTTATTTGGTTTTCATTTCTCACTTCGTGTGTTCTCACCCGAGTGTGGTCGCACGCACCTCACTAGATCGTATACTCAGTAGGTAAAACATTTCAAAGAGATTTCACCTTCGTGGGTTGTATCTGGTTTCGCATTCGGTTTATTTTAAATAGGTCAGACCGGTTCGTAGGTAGTAGTAATGAGAATTTATCTACTATGGAGGAGTATAAAAGAAACTGGATTGTATTTAAGAGTAAAATAACCTACGCCATTGTGTTAGCGTTCGCCTATCAGTAATTAAGTTTTTTTTTTTTTTTTTTTAATTATTGAAAAAATACCAAAGGATAAATAGCGGAGTATCAACGTTGTATGAAAATATGCATGCTCGTAGGTCAAGCATAAAAAGCTTTTAACTAGTGATGTAGCAATGTGTAGCTTATTATCATGTTTTTTTTTTCAAATGGCGTAAAATCCCCATAGCGCTATCCATGAAGGCATGATTTTACGTTGACTCTCTACAATAACAGGTTGTTCATAGTTTTCATTATGTTGTTTTACCCTATGATAGGTATGTGACGTATCTACATTTAGGTTTTTTTTTCCAGAAAAATCGGTTTTTGGCTTCCGGTATAGGACGCCGCAGCCGCAACGGCTCCGGACCGTATGTTTGTATACAAATGAATATCGCCCATGCGCCGCACCGCTGCCGCATCGACCGCCGCGTAGATTGTACACTCATTCTGAGATATCCTGAATTTCTTTCATCTTACGGTCCGGCGCTGGTGCGGATCCGGCGTCATGTACAGGAGCCTTAGTTGTGATGCTAGTCAAATAAATCTGCTAGATGGTGTCTAAATGAATATTCTTTGTTAAGTCTGAATAATCTTGTATATTGTTACTATTTCTTAAATTGGTTATAACAAAGCGTGTAGTTTCGATATTGAATCCGATTTTTTTTGTTCTACAGGTATCATCAGATGTTTAGAGATGTTAAACCTGTCACCATCGAGTTACCGCAACGTTGACGCGAGCGAACGGACTGTTAACACCAAGAAGGTGTACTCGCGGAGGCCTTGGTACGCTCCGCCGATAGATCCGGCGGAGATATTGAGATATACGCCAGGTAAGATTCAGTAATTTACCGTAATTATCATTATACTCCATTTACTTTAACATTAGACTTTCACCTTTTCGTTATTTCGATATAAACGTATTATAAACTCCGTTGTTCTGCGATAAGTACAAAGCAAGGTTCTAAAGTGCAGTCATTTCAATATTATGCACAATAACTGTCGTTATTTAGCCGTTATTTGAGACAACTACGGTTACGGGCCGCAATAGTAACATTTGAACTACAAAAATTACTCTTTTCATATATTTTTTTAGCCTTCAATGTCCCACTGCTGAGCAAAGGCCTCCCCCAAATCCTTGCAAGCATCATTTTCCAGGGCCACCTCGATCCAACCCTCGCGGTATGCGTCAAGGTCATCCCGCCACCTCTTCCTGGCCTCTAAAAATTAATCTTACTCCTACGAAATAAAAGAGCTGTTTTAGTCACATTGTTGCCATGGATGTTCTATTGACTGTACGTATAGAAGCCGAACGTAGGTTGCCTAAATAAAGCACCGCGGCACTGAATGGCCATTACGGAATATTTTGCTGCCATCCAAATGAAGGCGTAAATTGTGAGATTAGCTATGTGTGTTAAATAATCAAGGAAGGATATATTTAGAACACTACATTGTTTTGGACTTCTTTTACATAGCGGATTATAAAAAAACGGTAAATAAGTAATATAGCTCTATATCAAAGTAGATACCTACTAAAAGCCGTGTTACCGCTGGTGAAGTCTAAAAAGTCTTAAAATAGTTTTATATTTTATTATTTGGGATACTCTTGTACTCGTTTCATCAATCAAGAGTCCAGGGTCAGGAATACTCTGCCGGGGTTGCGGGAAAGTCTGCCGGGGTTGCGGGAAAGTCCGAAAGGGATACCGTGGCCCCTGGCAACACAGGCAACTGAAGGAACACCGGTGGGTTTTAGTCAGTAAGAGTCTGACACGCCCTCCCGCTCCGCCCAGAGCGGGAGAAGTTATTTGATGATTTCCCACCCAAAAAAAAAAAAAAAAAAAAAAGGGTCAGGAATACTGCTTAGCAGCAGACATAGGTACCTACGGTGTTAACAATTTCGCCGACCTCTTTTACCAGTTGTTATTCAACTGTATTACATTATAAATTCTTAAAAAGCCTTTCATTTAAAAAAAAGAAAACCTATTCGTTTAATTTGTCTGTAGTTGGAACAATCCTGGCTTTAAATCTCATCTCTGGGGCCCCAGGTTCTAATCCCGGTAGGATAAAAATGTGATTGGTTTGAAAATTAAATTCGAGGGAACAGTGGTTTGTAATGTAAAAAACTATGCCTGTTTCTTTCATTACTTTTTACGAGCTTTTATTTTAGTACCACTGGTTTAACTATATATTAGTTACGATACAGTTAGGAACCTAGTACTTTAGTAGATATTATATTCTGGAAATTATATTAATAATTACACTACTGGTGTCATTATGTAAAACAAACAATAGGAAAGTGGGAATGGAATTATTAGGATCGTCAATAACATACATTAGCTATCAGACTCAAGCAAGCGGTAATAACCGATTGACGTAAGTAAGCCTTAAGGCTACACACAGTCGTGGTGGCACCGTGTGCCGGCTTTTGCGTGCGTGCACGTACAATTTGCACACGTGCGGCTTGCTGCTTTGTGCGGTAAGGCGGTCGCGCGACCGCGGCTTGCCCGGCGGCACTGTGTGTAGTAGACTTTAGGTAATTCATAGTGTTGAATTATTTATTATAATTCAGTACAGTGCGGTGTGCACATGCATTACCTATGTACAACAAATTCACGTCCGTACGACATACCATCGTCACTCTTACGCCACTACCTGATTACCTACACGTGAAGCTAAAAGTGGTACCATTAGGAATTACGAGTTAATGTACCAGTACCTAAACAAATGACAGGCTGTTAACTCATCGCCTACGTCTCATTAAAACCTTGTCCTGTTCGTGACGTCACAATTTCGGTACACCTACTGAAATTGTTACGTACCTACTTCAGGTAGTCGTACCATGAACTTGTGTATTCGAAAGGGCATATGTGAAAGCAATTTTAGATAAACGAAGCTATTGTTCGCAGCGATGGAGTAGTTAATTGAGTGAAGCACTGAATATGCAAGGGTGTGAATATCGTCATCATCGAATGTAGGTGTAATCATGGCGGCTATTTCAGTGCAGTTATAGAGCGATATCGTTCTAAATTACTTTTTGTTAGGTCTCACAATTGTGGGTGCTGCAATTAAACTATAGAGTTTATTTTATATTGGTGTATTTGTTTCTAGTATTAATATTGCGTATGGCACATGCTCGAGGCTCGGCGACTCAGCGGTGTGTGTTCATCGCCGAATGTCATGAGTATACATCGTACTTATCTTCGGACAACTTCAATCAACCTAACTTATCACAGTCCATTGCTGAACAGAGGCTGCTCTTAAGCCAAAGCTCCTTGTTTCTCCATCCAGTCTGACCCAGTCTCGTGGTAGATAGTCCGACTACTGAGCGTGGGTCGGCTTCAATTTCTGGGTCGGGCAAAGTGTTCATTAGGAATTTCTGATCAGGCCCGAATTTGGAAGTTGAAGGCGTGAGCCCCCGTGTTTCGGATAGCACGTAAAGCTTTTGGTCCTTTGCGCCTGACCTCTCCCTGGTCGTGTCAGATTGCCGTTCCATCGTACTATGAGGTTAAAGGAACAGAGACTTCACCTGTGTTTGCACACACACTTGTGCAATATAATATCTCCTGCATGCTTGGCGAATCTCTGTTGAGATTGGCTTCCGTAGCTGAAATTCGCTCGTGAGGATTTTTGCCATTAATTACATTATCAGTTACGTAGGTAGTACCTTTATCGTGAGTCGTCGTCGTATTTAACTGTCAGTGACTTATGGTACAGGAAAACGGAGTGAGCTTGTGTGGCGGTTTCCAATTCTTGTTCTTCAGATGGTTCTTTCTCTGAATGCGATCTGATACGGGACTATAAAAATCTGATATTATAAGTAGGTACCTATTCAATTTATTATTATAATTTCGTATTGTATTGTAAGTAGATATTTATAGTGGATCATTAACTAATTAAATAATACCTAGGTTTCATTTCGTTGAAAGGTTCAATATAGAATACCTATAGAAAGAGGAATATCAATGTTTGGTAGGTATTTTACTTAGCGGCGGTAGCTAAAATATTGATGGAACATTTGCCATTTAGCTTATTAACTACATATATCAAAGTAGAATTTTAGCGTAATATCTAAAATCAAGTATTATTTATATTTTAACGATATATACATAACTTTTATACAATTCAAAGTTTTTCCAAGTTGTAGCCCCTACTCTTTAGAGAATTGCCTTACGAACTCAAATGTTATCTTAGAAAAATATACGAGTTATATTGGACACCAAACTCTCTTGGCAGTGCTAATTTTATGTTTCTGAATTGAGTTAGGAATAGAACTAAAAGTTATTTGAAACAGCTTTCTGAAAGCTTTGCAACTTCGTGTCTAGTTTTTTTACATCAAATCTCAACACACGAAAGTGGACTGTTCAGGCTTTACGATGTTATCTACAACCTTTTTTTAGGTAACCTCGTTTTACTTGTGTTTCCAAGTCCAATATTGACCTCCTTTCAACACCGATCTATCTTCTACCGAAAGGAGAGACTTTCCCCGACTCCCATGATCAAAATTGGATCGATTTCATTATCAATAATGTAGCATCCAGTAATGTACGTATTACATTTTAAAATGTTACATTTAAAATTGTGCGTAGAAGGGAATTAGTGTCTCCTGTGGAAACAATGGTTTATAATAATAAGACTGAACCCCAATAAATAATAATCTCTACCCCACCGCTGTATCTCTACGTTGACGTGGTGGATGGGCTTGCGCGCTCCGAAGTCTAGGTCTGTGCCGGGTGAGTTTACTTTGCCTGAACAGGTCTAGGATAAGGAGCCAGACCAATATATTTTGTTTCCACGTCTGCAATAGTCCTGCACCAACCGGGGATTGTCCTAGGGGGCATTTGCATAGTGTATACAGGGATATTCATCGGATGGTGCCTCAACATCAAAAATTGTCTAAGGGGCCTCTGCGAGTTAGCTTAGGCCCCTCGTAGGCCTTCCAAAGGTCCGGGACCCAAGAGTCCTGAGATATGTCAAAGACAGAACCATATTATATCTACAATTTCGGGAAATACAGGGTGGCCCCCATAGTATTAGACAACATTATTCATTAGCAGATAATATTCTACCACAAAACTCGAAACATATTGCTGCAAAAAGATAGTTTCCCAAAGGGTTTCCAAACTTTCCTCGTTTGCTGTCCCTTGACTGGTCATATAATTGACACATGAAAAGTTTCATGAGGCGAGGGCGGCCCAGAACAGAATTAGTTTGTTTCAACATCCAATAAAATAGGAAGGTCTGATATTTCGTTTTTTCCTCTAACCAACTTCGCATTTACAAAAGAACTGCCTTAGCTACCGGTGAAAATAAGACAACTGTTAAAAAAAAAGAGTAAATAACAGCAGCCAAAAACTATCCTTACATACCGAAATCACGTTAAGCCATTGGTCCCGGCTGTCATTCGTGGATCTTTGACAGTTGTTACGGGTCGTTGGAAGCCTTAAAGTCTAGCAACCAGTCAGTCAGTTGAAGGTCAGAAAGGCAGTCGCTTCGTGTAAAATACTGGTTTTCAGCTACATCCGGTTATATTTGAAGCAGACCCCATCATATTTAGTTAAGAACAGGTTAGTCAGATGTTGCAGATGACGAACGGCAGCCATGAAGAATTTAAAAAATGTTGCTTAAAATACACCCAGGTGTAAAAAGGCTTCAGCACAAACTAACCGGATCCATAACACGGTTAAAAAATTACATTATCATCCATAGTTAGATTGAGGGCGGATTCGAACAAACAGGAATAAATTTTATACGCGGAATAACATTTACTTCTGATAGTTTTCGTATGGAGAAACTGCCAAAAATTCAAAATTTATTCGGAAGAGAAGGCTTATTCGACGGGATAAAATTGATTCCGGGTTGATCGATCAATTAAGGGGACATATTTAACGGACCCTCTAAAAACTTAATGATTCTAATGATGGACACTTTTTAAAATTAATGAACCTCTAAAAACATTTTGCACTTCTAATGATTTTCACTTTTTAGGGGGTCCGTACCTCAAAAGGATAAAAAACGGAGCCCGTATAGGATCACTCATGTGTCTGTCCTTCTGGCTGTCCGTCTAAGCCAAACGGGTTAGGTTAAGTTGGAAGTGTAACCAACCACGCGTGAGTTGGTCGCAGTTACTTGGATATTTAATATTTTTAAGACCACAGAATAGGATTTATTTTAGGTAAACAAATGAAGGCGCAATAATTATATTAAAGTGTTCAATCATATTTTTAGATGCGCAAAATGCGAATTATTAAAGGTTTGATTAAATAAATACGTAACTTTATATAAATTATTCATGCGTATTATAAATTAATCCTCTTAAACATTAGTAATGTTGTAACAATAATTGTGCGAGCCTGATTCGCCTGTAACGGCACATAAAGGTTGCTCTACTACTAGTAATCAATTAAATGACCCGACTACCTCGACATTGATTTAATGAAGGGTAAGGTAATTAACGACCTTGTTCTCTTTCTGTTAATGGAGTAATGAGTTAGTCAAAAGCAGTAAGTAGAATTCTTGAAATGGAATTTGTTTTTGGATTAAGTTGCGTTAATTATCAGTCCAAATATTCAAGTCATAATCACTCAAATTTAAATAACGGCGCATAATGGCCACTCCACAGGTCATGACTTCGATACACATCATAGATTCTCCACTAAGCTATTACTCAATCATATTTGACTTAGTTTGAGGGATGAACATAAATATTATTCACAGCAATGCACCACATACACACCCACATAGTGATCCATCTAATATTAGTTCAGCATCTCATCATCTAGCATCAGTTTAGTTCAGATACAAATACCTGCTATGCTGGTCGCCACTTTCACGCTTCTAGATCCAATGTGTCTAGCGAATATATTTAGCGGTAATAATAAGAAACTTACATCCCACGAAATAACAAGTAGGTACTCCTCCCGATCAGGGCAAACTGCTATTATTTAGTTCTATTATTTATTTATTTATTTATTTAAACTTTACACACACAAAAAAGGTACAAAGGCGGACTTAATGCCTTAGGCAATCATCTCATCATCTTCTCATCTGCTAATCCGATTAACAATTACGTGTGAGGGAAGGAATAAGTAGTGTACAATCTCACACGTCCAGTAATCCGGCATAGTATAATTTTCGCATTTTTTGTATTGTTAGGTCAGTTTCCTTGTAGGTGATAACGCGGGTGTGAGCCAAAACCGAGATTTATTTAGAATTTTTATTTTATTTTCGCTGATACTTCAGTTTCATACGCTTGTGTCACTTGGGCAGAAGAAAATGGAGTTTCTACACAAGAAGTGAAGGTTCTCAGAAATCGACGTAAGGTAGTTTTTAAACAAGGGGTAGTAGTGGGCATAAAACGTGGACGAGAAGGACGAAGGACGGGTTATAACGGATTAATTCAAGAAACATTAAACTGCACATTAGCTAAAGGCTAATGTGCAGTTTAGCTGGTTAAAGATAAAATCATTGATTGAAAATGCACATTATCACGAACATTAGCCCCTCCTCAAAAATAAACTCAAGTTTAGCCGGCTAATGTTAAGTTTATTTCCAGACCAGTCTTTAGTCGTAACATATAAAATTAATAATATTATCAAGAGGTAGTGAGTTTGTATTTAGGGGGTAATTTTAGGAACTATACTGATCCTATTCCGAAAATTCTTTCACTAACGGAAAGCATATTCCCGAGTGTCATAAAATATACTTTATTTTAAAACATGACATTTCACGCTAATGAAGTCGCGGGCAGAAGCTAAAAAAATATAAAAAAATGGTTTTAAATTACACCCTACTATTCATCAACAGATTACGACTCAGACTACGACCCAGAGGCAGTCGAGGAGCCACGGGAGAAAGAGAACGGTGACTACTATGACCGGCCGAGGGAGTACGAGGACCCAGTGACGTCACGCCACGTCGAAGGGCTGAGCCAGATCGAAACCGCGCCGTCGAAACCGAACAGCTTCGAGCAGTCGCCGACCTCTGCTTCGGTATCGGAGTTCTCTATTGCTAATGGTGTGAATTTGAGAGGTTTGTTTCTTGTACTTTTCTTTGCTTAACACACTTAATTATTTAGAAAAAATATGTATAAATACCGGGATAGTAAATTCTTTCATACTAAAACTAGTAGTTCTGCGAACAGTAGACCTCGAGATCACAAAGTTTTTTGCAACAATTAATATACCACTAAAGTTATATAGTATATATATATTAGGGATATATTATATAGTATATATATAACATGTTTTTGTTTTTAAAAAAATATGGTAAATATCCAGTTTTATAGCAGTGAAAATAACTATTTCTGTTTTAAATCCATAATATTTACTTTTTTATACCCGACTGCGGCTGCAGGTAAAAAAGTATATTGCCTTACAGTTCAGTTTTGTTCCTTAGCAGCATAAAGCAGCTTAAAGCTGTATTATACAAAAATAATTTTATCGTCGAAAACTCGAAACTTGAGAATGCCTCAGCAAATTGGCAGTCTCGTGTGGCTCATGTTTGACTAGACAAACGGTATACCTACATTAATATCCCATTTTCTAGACAACGTCTATCGAAAATATTGGTAACTTGATACTACTACGCCGTAGCTCGTACGCTACGCCGTAGCAAGCTGACTACACCAAGGTCGAACATAAAGGCGGAATCTAGTGTATACTGAATGCTGATACAAAATTGATGGTATGCGGGAGGAAAACAGAGTAACACCCTCTATAAATCTTCTGACGCAAATCGGATCAGGGAAATCGGACTGTAACCTACTTAGGTAGTGGGTCCGAAGGGTATCGGTAACTTTTCACTGCTCACTTTATTGCAACTTCTAAATGAACCAGATGGTGATTCATTTTGTTTTAAACAAGGTGTCGAGGTTATTTTTAAAAACCGTCTGCGTCAGTCGTTTGACCTGGTTATTTTACCCGACTACGATTATTATGATTTCTACAGCTACCTTTAAGTATTGACTTTAAATTTTGATACAATGGCTTTGTGTAGCTGGTTGTTGTAATAAGCGAGGCAAAATTAGAAGATGTTACTGTACTACTAGTCTGTGTGTCTTATAACAATTTAGCCATTAGTTGAAACTATTTAATTTCGAAGTATATTAAACGCTTATTCCCTATTAATGAGTTTAAAACAATGCTTAACACAAATTTTAGGTAAAGTTAATGTTATTGAAGAGTATAGAGAAAATGTAAATACCACAAGACAAAGGAAAAGTTGACCCAAAATTCTAGAACCAGTTCCGGTTTACTAAGATAAAATCCTTTTGTGTGGTTGTCAAACATTTGATTGGATTTAATAAGACAAATGGCGTTTTCTCACAGAGTTTAATTAAAGTCTACACCTCATGCTCTGACTGAATTTGTAATTCACGCTTGAATTTCTAAAAGGTCAGAAGCGAAAGTGAGGTCATAATGAAAATTTTCGCAGTCGCTATCTTGGATTTACATTTTGACCTCAGTATCGGCTTTAACATCCTCGAAACCTACGAAAACGACACCCATGGAAATTTTCGCAGCCCTCTTATATTTTCATTTTGACCAAATTCACAACTTCTCTCCCTCTCTTTCTCTCTGATTTACAATAACAGGTTTTGTTCGTTCATAATTTTATGATTAATCCAGTTTTATCTTCTCTCGTATCTTTATAAGCCGTCCAAGAATAGACTGTGCCGTGTTATGGCAAAAATGTTAGCCAGACAGCAAATCTGAGCTAATTGCCCACGGTGTGTCGGACGTACCTCATTATCGTCAGTCGAGCGTCTTTGATTGTACCGCGATCAATCTATTGACAGAACATCCTTCTTCCTACTTATATTATAAACGCGAAAGTTTGTGAGGATGGATGTTTGTTACTCTTTCACGCAAAAACGGCTGAAGGGATTTGGATGAAGTTTGGCACCCAGATAGTTTTATAACCTGGATTAACACATAGGGTCCTTTTTTTCTGGTATACATTCCCGTGGTATAATTTCCGACCTCCGTGGGCGAAGCCGGCGGCGAAAGCAAGTAATCAAAAACATATAAAATTGAATGGCAGATTAAATGTCAAGTAACACTTTAGAGTAATTCAATGATTTGGGTACTGATGTTAAGTTGTCTTAGATTAACGGTTAGCCCAAGTAGAGTAATAAAATTAAGACTTGAATTATGATCAATATAAACAAGATAAACACCGTTTCACTTAAATGTCTGGATCAACTTGATTATACCAATTTTAATTAGCTTTCCCAAAAGTGGGGAATTTATGTTCTACTAAATTACCCTACAACATTTTTATGTAGCAGGTCTATTTCTAACGTTAACGACAGTATTATATCCTTTTCATTGTTCTCATTGTTTATGTAGCAACATAATATACAACATAATGCTTACTTTCATGAGCCTCATAAAATTATTCATGGTTTCATATCATATTTTCTGTCGTATAATCTGCCCGAGGTCAACACCCACAGTCGCACATATTATGTTGGAACGTGTGGACAAAAAAATAGGAGATCTGCCGTAACGTGTTTCTTCTCATTTAAGCTAGCTTTAGCCCCCTGAGATGTTGAAAACGCTGTGATTAACTCAAGACAATGTTTATGTTCTTTCTCCAGAATTAGCTTTACTACTGACAGGTTATATGAGTTCATAATAATTATTATAATTGTTTTTTTTAGTTGACGTATAAGTCTATTTATTTTAATGTTATTTTCATATATACTTGTGACTTAGAGTTCCAGTTTTAATAGCTATATGTAAGTGGGCACGACCTTTATGCTTGCATGGAGGCTTTTATTCGATTAAGTTCTGTTTACGTTTTTAGTTTTTAATTTTTTCGCTTGAGTATAGATTTCTATGTTTTTTTTGCGGGTATATTGGCTGTGCAAGCTGACATGAGGCAAATAATTTAATTAAGTTTGACATTTTTGTGTTGCGTATTGTTAATTATTTTGCATACTATTGTATAGAGTCAATTTCTTTTTCTAACTGATCAGACAGCTGTGCTGCTGGGGAGTTTGTTGCGCCACTTCTTCTTCTCAGCTAAAACATTAGGAAGTGGTGAAGGGCGGGGGTTTTGGGGGACTGTCTTATGTAATTTTGACG
Organism: Eupsilia transversa; assembly: GCA_914767815.1. NCBI lineage: Eukaryota > Metazoa > Arthropoda > Insecta > Lepidoptera > Noctuidae > Eupsilia > Eupsilia transversa. The sequence continues at coordinate 7,121,886 of OU611890.1, read as the reverse complement.
TTCGAAAAGTGCTGATACTCAGCCTAGTTTGAATAAATGACTTTTGATTTTGATTTATTTATTAAATTATGGCTCTCCAATGACTGAGTGCTCAGCACTTACATAAAATATAGCCAAAGCATTACATACTATAGCTAAATTAAATTAAATCGGACTAAGAGTAGGTAATGTAATTATATATCTTAATACTGTGTTTTGTTCACAGAAGCAGCTTTGGTAGCGTTGGGTGGCGCAAGCGCAGCTCTAGTGTTGTTGATCGTGATGGCGGGCGTGTTCGTGGCGCGCAGACGCAAGAACAGTCCCTCCCCCGTGCCATCCCCCCCGATCCTGGTGTACCCCCCTCATGATATCTCCGCGCCATGCTATATGTAAGTACCTATTTAAACAAGCTTTCAGCTTACATTGATTTCCGATTTATTTATCTGGGGGCACGGGAATGACCCCGCCAAGACGAGCCAAGCGAAATGCGAGGACACTACCTACCTTTTATCGATGCACTTCATAGTTTTTATGAATCCTCATAACTTGGGTATATAAATACCTTATTCCAAAAACCCAATTAGATTTTTAACATAATTAGTATTAGTTCTCCAATAAACTGTTAAGGAGCAGTGGAGGCCGCGACTAACCAGTTGTAGGTTTTTAGTTCAAACCCAGACTGGCGCTTAACTTTGTGTAAATAATTTCATCACCACTGCTCTCAAAACGGTAAAGAAAAACATCGGGAGGAAACCAGCAAGTCCTAGAACCGAACATTTAAAGACATCTGGCATCTATCAACCCGCATTGGGCCCGCCTGGTGGATTACGGCCCACTCTTTCTCATAGAGATTGTCCTAACAGTGGGAACATTATAGGCTGATTAATTCAAGCTGTTAAACAGGACACATTCGCATCATGCCTCTTTACCACATTTTCTGACAGTAAATCATTAAACCATTAACAGCAAAAATAGTTTATCGTCGTAAACTAGAATCAATGACATAAAGCTTATTCGAGTGATGCAATGTGACATTAAACTTTTTCCGAAATCTCCTAGAATTTGTGATGGCTTGATATAAATACGTGTCGTAAAAATGAGCATAAAGAGCGTAGCACTTTTGTTTGTGATGATCCTTACACTCCATCATTATCCTCATCATCATCAGCCGTCGACTGCTGGACATAGGCCTCTCCAATTGCACGCCGGTCAGTTACCAGTCACCCTGCGAAGATCGTCGCACCACCTAGCCTGAGGGCGTCCTACTTTCCTATTACCGATTCGCGAAAAACCCCACCTCCTACCCTCCTATGATGCACAAAGTTTTTTTTAAACGTATCCTTAATCGCAATATCTTCACCGACAAACGGATAAACAGAAAACTTGAATTTCCTTGCGAAGAACTTATGGATGACACTAACGTAATGCCACTATTCCTATGGAATAGCTCTTTCTGAAAAGTTTTGCATGGACAATTTCTACCGTTACAAATACCTAGAAAATGTTGTCTAATCCTTTGAGATCCATTGCATTGATATTACGATAGGTCTTTTGTACAGACCTATCGTCCGCCCAAACAAAATAAATAAATAATAAAACAGATTATTGTGTTATCCATTGCCGACAGGCTATCAATCGTGATTTTGTCACCCGATACGCAACACATGGTTTTATATGATACCAATCTACTGTTGATTGATTGGTTCTCGTTTTACTAGAAAAATGTGGTAAAACACCTATAAAATTGCCAGAAATAAACCTACCAATTCATTTGATAAACTTATTTTTAACTGAACTGAAGGTGACGTCCGAATAGTTAGATTGAAAATAGAACAATTAAAGCACATACATACGTACAATCGAAGCATATGAGTTTTTATTCTTGTGGTATTATCTAAAACATGTGTGACATGTGATTTACTTGGTACCAATACGGTGCTTATTAGGACGAATATTTATGATAAAATGCTTAATGATAATACTCATTTTTATAATAATTATACCATTATGTAGACGACAAATACGACTATAAATGAAAACACAGGCAAAGGAGTATTTTGAAACCATCAAAAATATGTTTTTCAAACAACCTAAATAGCAGTCATGGGCCAATTATGGGTATTGCCAATGAACCGACTATCTATAGTGACTAGGATAATAATATAGGTGTACTAGGATACTATACACGAGGATATTATGTATTTTATTGAATTCTTGTTTATAGACTGGGCATACTTAGATGTACAAGTAAAATTTTGTCGTATTGACATCTCCACCCTTTATTATAATGCTGTTCAAAAAGCTTGAGAGATTACATTGAAATTGTAGCATAATTAACTTACGCGTTGTTTTGAAGAACGGGTACACAGGACCGAAAATATTGCACAATTTTAAAAGTAAAAATTATTTACCCAGGGAATTCCTCGACTGTACATATATGTAACTTACAAAAAAATAAAGAAAAATATCACACAGAATAACATCCGAATATTGACCTAAAAATATTCCACACCTCTACTACAACTGAACTTTACTACTGCAAAGCGGTTTTGGAAACAACAATATACTCTCGAAACTGAAGTGTCAATCAAGCGGAACAAACCGACTGACAATAGAATTGTTGACGTATATAGACAATGGATGTCATTCATGTTCGGTTTCGTTTGTAATGATTTTCTACATAGAGCCTTTCTATAGTGTGATTGACTATTCACACAGGCTGATTGTAGATAAGTTGATTGAAATTATTGACATGATTTTCCATTGTAAAATTATAACGTAAATCAAGTTTGTATTGCACCACTATACATATATCTATCAGCTTAGCCTTTTCCCAACTCAGTCAGGGGTCAGCTTCTAGTCTGACCAGATGCAACTGAATACCAGTATTTTACATGGAGTGACTGCCTATCTGATTTCCGGAACCCAGTTACTGGGTAGCACGATATCCCTGTGTAAGACTGGTTGTCAGGCTTTTGGGCTTCTGGCTACCTGTAATGACTGTCAAAGATCTACGAATGGCAGTAGGGACCAACGGCTTAACGTAGTTTCAGAGGCACGGAGGGGTTTCGATATGTAATAGATGGTCACCCATCCATGAACCAACCGCGGGAATGTGTAGCTTAATCATCGATCGACTCTTGCCGTTATTATAATTTAGATACTTTACACTGTAGGTACCTACTGCACCAATGTAAAAATCACAGGAAAACTGCTTTAAGCCTCAAAAAAAGTTCAAGCTAAGAAACAAGTAATTTTTTCTTGTTCTATTTCAATATTATATCACTGCCTCAGATTTTTAATACATAATAGTCAACCATAAATAGTCAATGACTACAATCCTTGGAATCCTTTTATCGTCAGATCCATAACAACCAGAAACAGAAAGATATAATTTTACGAGTAGAAAATTGCCAGTTCCAACCGCGAAATGAAACAATAGAAACGAGAAAACATATTTTTATCGCTGGGAGCTGTTACACGAATGATATTATATTGCTGTTTTTCTTACGTTAGCCAGGTAGGTACAGAAAAATAGCTTGCGTGTTAAAAAGATTAGCATCAAGATATACAACAGCGGGGCTAAATGCCTAGGCTGCCCCGGACGTACCTATTCATGAAAGCTATCTTGCTAATTAACTGCAACTGAAAATTATATAATAATACCAGCCTGATACTGCTTTACTGCAGCAACTTCTTCTCATGAGAGAAGGCACGAGCATTAATCACCACGATTGCTCAAGGCGGATTGGCGTTTTCGGATTTACAAGCCCAGCACCCCAATTTCGGAACATACTTTCTTTTACAATCCGATGAATATTGGGAAATTCTTAATACATTGCTTCATAAGTTTGCAAAATTCGTGTGCTCGACAACGTTGATAACGTATGTTGCCGAATTGACAAAATTAAGGTTGTTTTCTTTCACCGATGTCAGTGATGTTTAAAATAAAGCTAAGTGAGTAAATAAAATTGAAAAATCGGTACTTGAAACCAAAACCATGAGAGGAGAGCCTGTAACCACTGGGTCATCGCGACCGTCAAAATTACATAAACAGTTAGAATGCAAATTAAATAGCCTTTTACTGCCCTTTTCTGACAATACGTAAGCGATATCATTTCATGCAAAAGAATCTTTTCGAATAAAATATTCCTACAACGAAGTTATCTTTTGTTGAATTTTAAAAGATACAATTTTAATGTAAATTAATGTAAAGCCGACTAAGATTAATGCTTTGTAGACTGTGAAGGTTTATTTTGGGACGGCTAGATAAAGGACGTGCTTCCTTTTGAGCCAGCGGAGGAAACCCGAAATATAATACATTTTATCTTTTAATTGTTGTGTACAATCATGAGAACAACCATCTAGGAGTTCACAATTCTTCGAGTTTTCAAGAAATAATTTTCAAAAAGGGTGGTTCTGTTTTGTGAAACAATTCCTTTAAAACAAACTAGGAAGGAAGACGAAGAGATATTTTCCAACCTACCCGCAAAAAACAAATGACAACACGTACCTACTACCTTATTCAAACATCTTTGTTCTCCTCCTCATCACTGTCACTGTGGCAAAATTGTCGACAGCCTTGGATAGCACGGCCTGTCTGGCAGCCGAAGTCCAGGTTGTTTAGCGCGGCACGCGAACATTAATGACACCATCCGACATGCTCTTTTCACCGTCGGCGTTCCAGCTGTATTAGAACCCAATGGCTTGGCACGCAACGATGGCAAACCGGATGGCATGTCTTTATTTCCATGGAAGGTGGGTTAGGCCTTCAATGTGGGAGGCAATGTGTGTCCATACTCTTGCGCCATCCCATCTTCTTGGCGCGGCGTGCTGTGTGGCCGCGAAAAACCTCAAGCGGTGAAAGTATAACCATATAAGTACGTAATTTTTTTTGTATGGTTTGTTCAACGAAATCCCCAAATGGCTGGTTGACACTTCCCGAGACCCAAGGGCTGGCTTTTACCTTGGTCAGAAGCGTAAGCATTGCCATACAACGTCTCTTGGGTACTTTACCAGTCGACTGGTGGAATTTTTCGACGCCGTAGTTTAGTTTGTTCATAGGTTTAGTTAGGTTAGGATATTATATTTTTATTTTATTAATGTATGTGTAATAGTGTATAGTGTAATAGTGAATAAAATTACATGAATATTTAACATCTGGCGTAGTTGTTAAGTATTATATAATATGCAAAACAATATTTCACACGCCTCTAATAAAAAATTTAGTCGTATCGTGTCGACGGTACATTATTAAAATATGTACATACAATGAGTGACTTTGATAAATTAGACTAAATAATGTATGAATTTTAACTATTCACGGGTACCGACAATTTTTTTTTTTTTTTTGTTTACTGTATTTATGTCCAAAATATTTGCCAATTGTGCCCAACTGTTTGTTACAAAGTACTTCTATACTAATATTATAAAGAGAAAAGATTTGTATTTCTGTTTGTAATGAATAAACTAAAAAACTACCTGGACTGATAAAAAAAATCTTTCACGAATATAATGCTGATCAATCAATTGCTGAGTAGCATGGGCTATAATTTATCAAGATGTCACGCGGGCGAAACCGCTGGTAGTTGATAATATTATACAAAACAAAACAGGCTCAAGATCCTATACATTTCTCTTAAATATAAATATTAGTTAAATATAAATAATATAAATTAAATATGACGTATGTTATTATGAAACTATGTTGAATCGTTGCTGTTGGTTTTGTATTTCTAATTAAGAATGTTAATAAATTAATGTTTATTAAATATATAAGTCTGTTCATCCCGGGATGACAGCCAACCATATTCAGCCTATAATGTTCCCACTGGTAGGACACAGGCCTCCTCTCACTAAGAGGGAGTGTGCCGCAATCCACCACGCAGGCCCAGTGCGGGTTGGTAGATGTCACATGTCTACAAATTTTTGGTTCTAGAACATGCCGGTTTCCCCACGATACATGGTGATGAAATAATTTACAAAAAGTAAAGCGCCTGTCTGGGTTCGAATCTACGACCTACAACTCTTAAGTCACGATCGATACCAATATGCCAAGCGTAAACCTTTATTAAAGCTGCTTACCGAAATTAAAAAGTTCTTGAATATATATTTAAGCCGTTCCGCCTAATCCCATCATTATGTGGGACCCACTCATACATTTTGTAGAAATTTCATTCACGTAAGAAACCTACCTACTTTACAAGTGTTATACTTCACAAAATCTTTCGGCAATTAACATTAAAGTAATTACTATTTCATCACTTAAAAGCCTCACTAGCGCTTCTACGGAAATTTGGTTAATTAAAAAGTAATTTGCTCTAGTCAGGCGATAATCCATTTTAACTTTTACCGATATTCGATCCCTGGAAGGTCTTAACTCAGAGGCTAACTAACTTAGTTGTAGAGTTATAGAAACTACATCAAGGTATGAGTTGAATCCCTTTTGAAGTTTTCTTGCTCACTTCTTATTTACTGTGAAATAGAGCAAACTTTTCTCCTCCAGTGATCTTTCGGTTGATACTATTTTCTTTTCATTCCATTGCTCATTATTTTGATTACGTGCATTTTTAATCTAAAAATCTCGCTATAAACATTGTATAAGTTTACTTAAAAATTGGAACATAGGTACCTATTGAATTGATAAAAAATTAATAAAACCATTTTTGGGTTTTTATTATTGGTCTCTATCTTGATAGTCGGACTAAAATCTTAAATCTTAAAATGTTTCGATCAAGGACTTCTGACACTGTTATCGACTGTCGACGGCAGTTGACATGAGAGTCATTAAATATAGCCCGTAAACCTCCGTAATTGTCAACATAATTACCACTTCTATCGTGACGCCTTGAGGTAGTAAATGAATATAGTACGATCCAGAACATCCCAAATTAGGTACTTCGTTAATAAATGCGGGAAAATTCGTAGACGACCGCCATTACACAATCATTTGTATTTCGAACGTTCCACCTTTATTTTTATGTCTCAATTCACGAACGAATCGTTGTCTCAGTTTATGTACGAAACGGTAACTTTTGTTCGAATAAAAAGATTCTTTTGATACCTGACGCAGTCCCACTCCTACTCAACTGTTTTTTCTTTTGTTGTGATTGTTTATTTTTAGTTCTATTGTTTTGTTACAGGACGAAAGAGGTGAACTTTTCACTTCCAACGCTGCGTTCGTCATCGCTCGGGGAACTTCGGGATGTCGTCAGTGTCAGCAGCCTTGGCAGTGACGTGCTATGCCCACCTGTGCCCACGCAACTGCGATCAAATTCTTTCAGTAAGTAAACCTTTTTTTCTAGAAATTTATTAACTGTCGTGAGTTAAATAACTCTTATTTAACTTAAGTGTATTGTATTGTTACTAAAGCTAAACGGTACTTTGGGGAGGAATGAAGACATTGTGCCTTTACACTTGTGTTGTCTGATTGAACTAATGACGTCATTTATTGTGGCTATTTTAATCGACCTTTAGGCTATTATACGTTTAGTTATGCAACTTTCATTGCATTGCACGTGGTAGCGATGTTTTTCAGTTAGATAAAGTTGTTTTGCTAATATACTTTTAACCCTTTTCATCCTGCGCGCGATAACGTAAACAATCCGTCAAATCCCGAGTAGTCACGTGACCCTTATCTGATTTATTACCGGCTTATCTTATTTCCTCGCATTCTGTTTCTTTCGACTCAAGGCCCATAACGTTAAGTGGTTTAGCTTGTTAAATAAACAGACTATACTTTAAAATGTAAACAATACTCGTATGACGAAAGGTATATTTATAAACAAAGGATGTTATGAGGTCTTGTGTTATGTCGATTTCTAATAAAACTACTGTATCAATTTACGCGATATTTTGATGGTTACAGTATGAATAGATAAGTTATCTAATAACAGCGTTTTCAACAGAAAACAACAGAAAATAAAAATCACAAAAAATTACGAACTTCAAGTATAGTACTCACGGCATTTTACGTAAGTTTTCTTGGTCCAAAAATAACTTTGTAAGATGTTTTATATCGCAAATCTTATGTAAAATGATGGTATAACTACTTATAAATGAATATTATCCACTGACCGGCGATTACACACAGAAAAACTCAAAATATAACAACTTTCACATTCCTGACTAATGGTTTGCTTACATAATCTTTGTTGGTCCAAAAATAAGTAAATTATGAAGTTATTTAGTGAAAATATTATCTACAACGATGTAATAACTACTTATAAATGATTATACATCCACTTCCCGTCGATTTAGGCACAAAAACACTTATTTTGTATTTAAATATGCAAGAAAAAACTCGATAATTATTTTCCATCACAAAGCGTCACTAACGTCATTTTGACTTTTTTTTGTAGTGTTGTCAGTCGATATTTTTCGTTTCTTTTAAAGTCTATGGTTTAACAATATTATTGCCAGTGTAGGAAAAAATTTTAGTCGATTTAGTTTCATTACTTCTATGCAAAATTAATATTTTTCGCCGCCGGGTGGCGCTGTCGCCCGGAGGCGCCACCGGTACTTAACAAAAGTGCGCGGAAACCGACCCCGGAGGGCGACGACAGTACTTCACAGGTGATAGTTAACGGTATTATTTTAGTATAGGTACGATATTTCATTTACTCATGTGCACATTTTGGGTATGACCTGAATAGTGTGGGATTCGACCTCTTGGAGCCCTTCTTTAGAAGTTCATAGGACCTTTTTGGGTATGTTGAAAACTAGTCAGGCATAACTAATATGCACGTGAGAAAAGCCGCACCTATCGTTTATTTAATATTTGTGAAGGTGAACATTTTCACGGGAAGATATTTGACATAAAATGATCCGACATGTGACGTTGATTAGCATCAATGCATACCTAGACAGACATAGTTTTGTTATAAAGTAACCTTCCTACGAACAATCGGCAAGAAATCCTTACGTATCCAATTAATTTAGGAAATGTTTGAAACTCGAAATCTCGTGTCAATTGCACGTATACCGTCGACAAGGTACTTTATCCTACCTTTCGAGAACCTAACTGTGTTGTCCTGAACTGTTGATCTTGTTTTCCCAGCCCCATATGTCAGTCAGCTGTTTTCGTAATGTATTTTTCACGTTTGTATAAACAGGCTTTAGAGTTGAACTTGTCATTTTATTTGGAAGTCAGTGTTAACTTATTTGTTCCTGCAGAGCCAAGCAATATACTTACAACATCGTCGACAAAAAATTTATCAATCTACCTAGCTTTATCCCAACTATGTTGGGGTCGGCTTCCGGTGTAGCCGGATGCAGCTGAATACCAGTATTTTACATGGAGCGACTACCTATCTTACTTCTACAACCCAGTTACTGGGTACCACGAAACCCCGTAGTAAGACTGGCCGACATCGTCGACATGAAAAATATAATATAATTCAACATTAGATTTCATGGGTTTCAGAGAATTAGGTAATGCTGTAGAAAAAGTTTGATAAACAACTACAATTAAAACCATAGTGAGTTAAGCTCACAATCAAAGCAATAGTTGGTTATGAAACTTTTCATTGTGTAGACTACAAAGTCAGTATTTTGAACACAATTGGAAGTTCAGACTTGGTAATTGGTACATGAATTGCAAATTACACATTTTGCAAAGGCGAGCAAAAGTTGTTGGTCGTTTCTATGTTAGCAAGGTTGTAGGTTGTTGTTTACTGATAGTTTTGAAAACGGATGTCTTTGTCGAACCTTAGCTTTTAAATTTAGTGCTTATTTGGTCTTTTGCAAAGATTTTCTATAGTTCTAAACGACAAAAACACCATAAATGATACGCTATCCTGTGTATGCGCACGCCGTGGTAAAATATAAGTATAATAAAACTTATACGGGTGACCACTGGGCGAGTTTCATCGTCTGTCGTAAGAACTACTCGCAAACCCAAACTGCAGCTCTGCATCTTGTTGCAGCTACAAGATGTAAACGACAACTCTGCGTCACGCCGCAGCTATTGGATGCACAATTTGCGCCGGTAGATTACAGGAATAGTTCATGTCACAAATGCTCTAATAAGATTACAGTTATTAACAATACACTCCCGACCAATTAATTTCACCCACATCAAATGAAAGCGATGTGACGAAAATGATTATCAGTCGCCCTCGATTACATCTACCAGTATTGTGTGTAAGGAAAATAGGTCTGGCGAGGATTGAAATATGAATATATAGTTTCGATCGATACGGTTACCATTGGGCAGTTACCGTGTTATCATTTCCATTGGGGCCGATATTCGCACACCAATAAATTATATCGCGTTTAACCTGGAGCATAAATGAATAATAGAATAGTGCTAGTATTGTTTAGAATTATATAGAGCAATTTTGTAAATTTTCGTGGGTTTCGAAAATGGTTAAAAACTAATCATTTAAAGAGCATTTGTAACAATAACATTTTAGAAATAACCCTTCACCTCGATTGCGTACCCAAGTAGGCCGCTGCAGACACAATTTGACGAAGTGGGGATTACTGACACATCCAACCCCCAGTGCTAGTGCAGTACTTCTGATCTGACCATGTCTCACTTGCTGGAGTAAGTGCCCATTCACTTGTATCTTTGATGACCTATAGAATTTCACTGATGCCGCAATCAACTTGGCAACCTACTACATGGGCTCAAAGAATATAAGGTACTAGATTCAGATTCTTCCTAACTAAGCAGACTTCTTAAGCGTGAAAAAAGTAGATGAGCTTTATCAATAAGAAAACAAGAATTTTCAGTACTAAAACGCTTTTGCTATTAAACCCTTTGAAGAGTTCTCATGATACTTTAGAGGGATGGCCCCCTAAGGAATCATGACGACTATTTGGGTCGGCATGATACGGCACAGACGAGCGGCAAAATCGTATAGGTACCTTAACCGTTATCCCCTAACCTACAAGAAAACGGTCTTAGGAGACTGTCCTTAACTTTTTGAAACATTTTGATCTGCATTCACAGATTTTGAAAAATATGATCAGTCTGCAAGAAAATAGGCAGTTTTCACAAAATCTTATTTTGAAGCCAATCAAACCTGTTTCTTGTTAGTATCAATAAAGTCCAACTGAGGTTCTCGTAGTACTAGAAAAGTCAGAACGAAGCTTTCCGATCGGCATAAACCGAATGAAAGCCGAATATATTGTGTAATAGATTCAGGTCAGCTTTGTTGTTCGGCAAATACTGCCGAATTGAATGTGCAGACTCAAACATGTGATTAATACCCTTTTAGGGTACCTCGTAAAGTGGGGACAAATATATTTTTTTTCGTCTATCCCATGGTGTAGTGTATCGTTAGAAAGGTAGTTCAAAAATATTGTGAGCTTGTTAAAACCATTTTTGGATTGAAGGATCCGCCTGCGAAATATTAAGCTTTCAAGTGCTAATTTTTGTTAGAGTCAAGTGTCGCCCCCCCCCCCGCCAGCTAAACGGTATGTTATATATTTATCTCGAAGAGGGTTGTCAAAATAATGCTCGAATTTCTAAGCAAGTTCGAGAAAAGGATTTATTTGCACGTGTTTTCTATAAACTCAGGACTGTTGGTTATCAAAAACGATGTTGTATAATATTGTTTAATCTATTATAAGAAGATTTTGCCACTTGTATTTTTAATTTCACAAAGTACCTAAGCTTTTAACTTTTATCTACTCGCAGGGATTGAAGTTTATGTCCAGCTCTTACTGAGGCGTCGTTTCTACAATGTTCCTAAGTAATTTAACTGTAGTAAAACACAGGCTTACACGAGAAACTTGTTAACGTTTTTAATGGATGCAAAATGAGATTTTAAGGAGACAGGTCAACTCGTTTTCTTGGCGACTGCTGTGTTGTAAATAATAGTTACTAAACATGCTCATTTACATTTAACACAAATTTTCAGTTAACACATAATATCGCGTCTCCTATCTTTTTCTAAGTAAGTACTTATGTTTGTACAAACATAAGGTTTAATAAAAACAAGTAAGAGAATTGGTCTCTCTTTTTTTGTATCTACAGTCAGCTATCAAAAAACCCAGCACTTACTCTTTTCCATTTTAGTTGTTTTCAGTCCCTTTCATGATGTTCGTTCTGTTGTGAATTAATGTTTCTTTTATTCCATTATAAGAATGGCGAAGCGTGAACGATTTGTACCGATCATGGGTTCCATTCAAGGGCTGCCAAGTTTACTTGAATAGAAATGTGGTTCTTCATTGTTTTAAACTGGCTTTTGTTTTAAAGTTGACAATAACAGCAAGTACTGGAGAATAATGTTTTAACGTTGTTGAGAAATCTGAATTTTTTAATTAACTCTACGAGATTATGCTGTGAATGTTTTTAGTAATCCCAGCAGGAAACTTATATTGGTTTTTGTTGGAGGCTCGTTTTAAAGTCAAGCTCAATTTTAAAGTAGGTATGTATATTTTAGGCACTAAACTGTTTATAAAACTGTAAAATAATTTGTGGCATAAGTAAATTATTTTTCGTCAATTGTTATGTGATTACACTACAAATACTTGATCATTATTCTGATTATAGATATTATCAATTCTATTTACTTTGGCTTTGCTATGATCCTTAAAAACATATACCTACTTTACTTTATAACCTACATACCGAACATTTTATTTGACCTACATAAATGTTTATTTAAACATTGTTGTGTAATTTATGTTATCGATTATTTTGGGCTCTTATCTAAATATAGATGTTAGGTTTAGAGGTGTAGAAGGGCCTTAGAAGGAGTGAATGCTTTGAACTGTGATCAAATCGATTTATCTTAACAAGGGATTAAGGGTGATTGATAAAGTCCGCTTTTGTTTCTTGTTGAGCTTAAGCCAATGTTATCTCATCGTAAGTACCTATTAAGCTATCTATTGTTACATGTGTCAAGTTAATGATCCTCCTGATATTTTTGGGATAATGAATACAAAGGTATTGTTATGTGTTACAACCATAGACAGTATAATTTAGATAAAGTTTTCTAAGTTGAAAAAAAAATTAAAATAAACAAAAAAAATAAGGTTCTCCTAGGACCAATGTCTCTCTGCTTGGGAAAATAGCAACATAAATCGTGACCCTGAACACTTATCTCACACTTTTCAGACGCTTGCCCTACCTAAGGGTCCATTTGTAGTGAAAAATTACTTTAACCCGCAAGCCCCCGTCTACAAAAACACAATCTACGTGAAAAATAACTTAGGCACATGAAAAAAATTCATAGACATCAATTAAGTAACTTTACTAGGTAGCGGTAATTCTATGACCATTATTTCTAGGAAATCGCATGTTTTCGTACTAGTAAAGCCTTCGGGAGTCTGTAGCAATATGTCTAGCCTAATTCATTACACTTTTCCTACATAAAAACATTGTAAAACCACCCACTTCTACGAATATCATTAATGTAGTAATTAAATTAAACGGCTGAATGTTTTACGAACGATTCTTGTGTACATTATTGCGACATAATAAAATATTAAAATATATTCTTGAAGCATTAAACCGCGTTTTTATGCTTTACTAGTTTTATGCCAGAAAGCGTTTTACAAAGTGATGTATTATTCGCTGTTACAAAAGACATAAATAACGTCGATGAGCTTGAAATATTCTTCAATTTATGGCGAGGAAAATCGGAACGGAAAAATGATACACGTGTTTTTGAGAGCGAAGAAGGGAAGTATAAATTTAGAGCATTCAGACGGTTGTATAATTAAATAAATCAGACGAACTATTCTAGCAAATAGGTAAACTTTTAATGGTTTCACTAAAATGTAACTTTAGAAAATTTTCGTCGGTTCATGCTTTTATAGTACTTTTCAGTTTTGTTTCGACGAAAATCTCACGCGATTACGTTTAGTACGGACCAATCCACAATAGAATACTTGATGACGTAGGCTTTTATTTTTAAACAAAAATAGTACCCAAGCATTAAGAAATGATGATAATGTTCTTCTTCAGAAAGCTCTGGTGCGTAATTCTTGCTACAGCCGCGCGCCGTGCGTATTTATGAACGTAAACGAAGCAAAAGGAGTAGGTATGTAAGGATCTAGTAGGTGGCTTTCTGTGGTTTCTGCCTACCCCCATGGAAAGAAGCCGTGAGTGTGTGTATTGTGTATTAAGAACATAAAATATCTAATAAACTGAACCTGGCCAGGTTCAGTGTATTAGATATGTTATATTCTGGTGGGTATTTTTGCATGGAATTAGTGCTGAAAGCATCCAACCAGCAACCTACATTCCTACTTTATTTAAGTAGAGTGTTACTTTGCTTCTTTACGTTTAGTGGTGTGAAAATGTCACAGAAATGAGAATGTAGGTGGAGTTCAATTGTTTTAGTACATTTGTTAGACACAAGAATAGTCTGGAATCTAGTGTAGTTCTTGTGAGCGTTAATTGGCCTTGGCGAGTAAAGTTTACTGCTTATGTTCGTAGATTCAGGTACGTCGAAATGAGGCAACAGGCATTTTTATTGAAGTTTTGATTGGATTATAATTTATTGTTGGATTAACAGAATCATTTACTAAAGATATTAACAATAAGATTTTTATATCAGCGTATAAATCCGTATAAAATAATACTATCGGGTGTATAAACTATACTACATAATATACTATACAGTGTGTAAGGGACAGCCCTCTGCAAACTTACAGGGTGCATTCAGCTCCTTATTTTGAATCATATTCCACCGGAAACAATCTCAGATTTTTTAAAATTCTTTTTTCGTTTTTTCTGTTACAAAATTACATTATCTATACGCAGCACTCAATTTAAGTAAATGAAACAGGTAAAATAAAAATAAACGGCAATTGATGTTGAAATACTCTACGAGCGCTGCCGTTTGCTACGTGCGTTTTGCCACAGTAACGATACATTGCGTGTGAGGTAATTAAACAAATCAGGTTTATTGGATTCCCATAACGTTCCTGAAATTATTTAATGTACCGGTCATCTTAGTATGATATACTGAATTCACCCGATCAGTCTGCGGAGGGCTGTCCCTTACACCCAGTATACAGTGTGAGTCTTCATAATGTGCACATATCGAAATGAGGGATTCTATGCTTAATTTGACAAACGGAAAAAATATTTAAAAAAATCTATTTTTATTTTTTTTGTATTTTTTACCCCAATGTAAAAAAACGGTGTAACTTTTAAATGATCTATCGCGATGAAACAAACTCAACTTCATAATGATTGGTAGTAATTAAGTGTTCTTATAAAATGAAAATTGTGGGAAAAACCCCTCCCAATTAAACCCAAAAAACCCTCAATTGAAAATAAACAGGTATTTCGTCCAAAAATCTGTTTTTTTAATAATTTTTTAAAATAATCGTAAAAAAAAATCAATAAGACGAATTTTTTTTAATAAAAAAAAATGGAAAAAAAAATGTATTTAGATTTTATTTTTTATTTTTTCCGTCGATAAAATTAAGCATAGATTCCCCCATTTCGATATGTGCACATTATGAAGACACACTGTATATGTATAATATTTTAAATGCGAAAGTAACTCTGTCTGTCTGTCCGACCGATTTGGATGAAATTTCGCGTACGAATAGACCATGACCTGGGTTAGGACTTATGCTACTTTTTATTCCGGTAATACGATCCCGCGGGATAGTTTCGGAACACCACGTGGGCGAAGCCGCGAGCAAAAGCTAGTTTTATATTACACTCAGCTAAGTTTATAAATACTAAATTATAGTTTAAAACGAAAATGTATGTGTATTTTTTTTCGTAATTTGATCGCTGCGACACGTGCCTATCAGTTCATTTTTTAACAAACAGTTTAGTAAAAAACATAATATTTTAGTAGAAAATAAACACTAAACTTTTTCTGTAACGTACATCGCGGTAATGACCTTCGCATTTATGATTTACACTCACCGCTAAGCCCACGCAGTTCAAACCATTAACAAAATCTAATAATCTAATATTGTTCTTTCTTTTCTTTCAAAATTGTGTAAAATAAACTTAGAACTTAATTTGTTTTTATAATTATTAAATAACTGCTTGTTTTAATGTACTGTGTACCTAAATTACATTAATAGACAGTATCTACGAAGACAAAAGATGCTTGATCTTTTGTCTTTGCAGATAGCATGAAAGTGCCATTTTAGAAGTTCCAGAATTAACTGCCCCGATTCTAGGCTTTATTTAGGCAGACGTAGACTGCTGTATACTTGTATCTGAATACTATTTTCATTCCGTCTGACCACAATATAGGTAAAGACTAGGAAATTAATTGTTAATCCAATTGACAACCAAATTAACTTGTCCGTTTAGTAAAATCACAACAGTCATTTTTTGATAACATAACATCACGCCTGTATTCCCCGGAGGGTTGGGCAGAGGTGTACTTATAGTACACCCATATTTCGCTAGTTATGTTTAAATCCCATATGTAATAGGGGGCGAGCCTATTGCCAGCAACCGGGTACAAATCCAGACTCCGAGCAATTCCATATGGAAAAACTCAATAACACTTTGTCCGACCAGGGAATCGAACCCAGCTCAGCAGTAGCGCTTGCGACCACTAGAACAACGACGCAGTATTTTTTTTAAACATATATATGAAATGACTGTAAACACGGTATGTTGATGTAGTGTGGCTATTTGATATACAATCAACTTTCCTGACCGTACCTACCCATGCGAATTCGTGCCAGACAGATAGGTAATGGTAGGAAAATATTAGTTTCGACTGTACACAGACAGTGTACAAGACGTTCATCGCATGCTAAGGAGCTCTTTGTTGAATTTAGCATGTACGGCTCGATTTACCATGGCAAGCGTAATTTACTTTTAGAGTTTAATT
Organism: Eupsilia transversa; assembly: GCA_914767815.1. Classification (NCBI taxonomy): domain Eukaryota; kingdom Metazoa; phylum Arthropoda; class Insecta; order Lepidoptera; family Noctuidae; genus Eupsilia; species Eupsilia transversa. The sequence goes on along the minus strand of OU611890.1, from coordinate 7,105,123 downwards.
CACCATAATTATTAGAACGTAGTTGCAATTAATGCAGATAAAGAAAATCAAGACAATAAAGCGATGTTTCTAAGGATTAAATGCTTAAGCAAAAAATCAATAGCTGCCATGTAAAAATGTCTCAACGTAACCTTCTGTTGCATATTAATTATCTTCACTCATCCATGTTTATTTCACTATGTTGGACTTTAAAAGCCCCCGTCTGTGTAACCACCATATACTGGTCGTTTTAAAATGTCCTTGTCTGTGTCGCCGCCATAATATGGAGGTTACACAATGCGTCATATTTGACTGTATGGAAATCTCGTATAATTACATCTTACTTATAATAATTTACTTATAATAAATCTGTAGAAGTGAAAATTCTGTACATTGAAAATATCAAAAAAATAAATGGCAGGGGGTGTTACTAGACCGACACCGAACCCAAATATGTGATTAAATATTTTTTTGTCTGTCTGTCTGTCTGTCTGTCTGTCTGTTTGTTCAGGTATCACGCAAAAACTACCGGTTCGATTACGATGAAACTTGGTATAATTATTCTTTAATATCCTGGGCACCACACTGGGTACTTTTTATCCCGGAAAAGTATCCTATCCTACGGTTGGGGGGTGTCAAAGTTTGTATGGAAGAATTTTAACGCGCTGTCCGATTAACTCGAAACTCAATATTTATACTTAAACCCAAAAATTAAGAATAACGTGTATCAGGATTTTTCGAAATTCAACCCCTAATGGGGTAAAATAAGGGATGAAAGTTTGTATGAAAAATCTTATTCCTTGAGGTAATAAACATGAAACTTCGCACGAATAGTTATCTAAATAAATTATAAAGTTTATAGTTTTTCTAAATTACCCCCTAAAGGGGGATTGGGGGGTGTCAGTGTTTGTATGGAAGAGTTTTAACGCGCTGTCCGATTAACTCGAAACTCAATATTTATACTTAAAACCCATGGGGATGTATGGGGTAATTTCCGACACTCACGCGGGCGAAGCCGCGGGCAGCAGCTAGTTAATAATAAATTTCAACATCTGGGACGCCCTCCATAATATGGTAGGTTACAAAATGCGTCATATTTGACTATATTGATATCTAGACATTTCTAAATCGCTGTCACAATGACACACGTCATGTCCAATAACCTGTCACAAACTCAACGCTTGGGTTGATACAGCTGTTTGTCGCAATGATACTTCAACTGACGTGCGAATAAGATATGAAATTACGCTACGCTCCGTGGTCATCCTCGTCTTGCAAAATTCCCCTGTTATATTATGTGCCTATTCTACACAGCAGGCGTTTTAGCAATATTACGTGCATTGTTATGCTCTCCTAGTACTTTTATGTGTCAGTCACTGTTAATATAAGTCTTTACTAACCACGAACTCGTAGCTAAGGAATAACAGTCGCACGGGTCGATCCATCAGGTTAAGTTACGCTTGCCGGGGTTGTTCCGTGGATGGGTGACCATCTTTACATACCGAGACTCCTCAGTGCCTCGAAAAGCACGTTAAGCCGCTGGTCCCGGTTGTCTTTCTTGGATCTTTGACAGTCGTTACGGGTCGTCAGAAGCCCGAAAGTCTGACAACCAGTCTTACCAAGGAGTATTCTATTACCCAGTAACTGGGTTGTGGAGGTCAGATAGGCAGTCGCTCCATGTAAAATACTGGTATTTAGCTGCATCCGATTAGACTGGATGCCGACCCCAAATAGTTGTGAAAAGGCTAGACAGATTGACTTACGTCATAATGTGTACAAATTGTTAATGTAAGGGCACAATGAACTATAATTTTTACTATGGTCGCTTGACATCTTGTAAAGCAATCTACTTATTAAAAACAAATGACTTTTAAAAAAGATTGTGTCATTGTATGAAGATTTTATGAATACAGTCGTCAGTTAAGCCTAAGTATATGTAAATAAATTATTCAGAGTTTTTAAAAGAGCTGCAGTAGTGTGCGTAGTGAGCATTTTATCTTCTTAACTATTTTTAGATGTTGAAGAGCTTTTTGTTTTTACAAATCTTGAGAACATTTCAGATAAAAGTAGGAAAGTATTAGACATCAAACAAGGCTTATTTAAAAAAAAAGTTCAAAGTACTTTTGGTGCTTACTTCACCATCTTCTTTAGCGTTTCCACAACTGAAGTTCGAAATCGTTTTATTGAAATCAAGCGTCTGTAATAAGAGAGTTTTAATCGTCAGATGCGACCCACTGATTCGGAAATTTGATTTTACGGAATCAATGGGGGAACTTCAATGTTTTCCTTATGAAAAGTCTTTATTTACCGAATTTGGCTATAGGCACTAACTAGGCACCGGCGGGTTTGACTCATGAGACGATACATTTAAACTGCTTGTCTTACAGTATAATGTGGGTTTACTTTGGTGAACAAAGTTCATAATATTTTACTGCATTGTAAGTTTATAGTAATAACAGATAGGCATTTACTTTAGCTTTTTCTGCATTTTCTGGCTGGAAAAACACCACTAGATGTATAGAGATCGTAACAGGCGGCGTTCTGTAGTTTCTGCCTACCCCCATGGGAAACAGGCGTGAGTTTATGAATGTAAAAATGTCACCTAATTTCACACCATACCAATACTGTCGTTGTGTGCTTGGTTTGCATAAATGGACATTCTACAGTCATTTTATAGCCAGTCAGTTTAAATGATCAATATACTTTCGAATTACTCAGGAGAACTATTAGGCATTCTTGTGTTACATCTACTTCTATTATTACCTACGTTCTGCTATTCAACACCGGTAATGATTCCAACCTTTGATTGTCCTACTTCTGAATAAAAGCCTCTTCCCCGTACCTACACACAAATTAAAAAGCATTTATCACAACTCTTGTTTATTTAGTGGTAGGGAGCTTAACGATCAGTCGACGAAATAGCATAGATTATCTTAGAAAGTACAACGGTAATAAATTACCGTGTTGCTTAATATTAATTATGATAATTCCTGGCAACACCATAGTCTTCAATTTTAATGAGTCCAGTTTATTTGCAGCATTTATTTCCTTCCCTAGGTACATTTCTTTCAGTTTCAGCCGTTGTCTCAGTATTCATCCCCGTTACTAGCTATTATAATCTTTCATAAATTCTCAGAAAATACATAATCATAAGACAAAAAACCCCTCCTTGTAGCTAAGTGCATTCGTAAATCTACACAGCCTTGGCTAACACCGCTGTTCTTGCAAAATAACAAAGAAGGTTTAAGGTAAAAAGTTCAGCTATGCAGTGTTCTTTTTCCGCCATCATGCAAGATAATGTATTTCCCGGGGTTATGCGATTATATAAAACTGAAGAGCTTTTTACCAGCGCTATGTTTCTAGGACATTGTTTGAACTTTTACGAACAACTGCCTAATATCATAATTCGGTTTGTACAAACCCATTATTTCATGCGATGGCGCATAAACAGTAGGTAGGTAATGTAAAAATGAAATGAAAACATTTGGGGTGTTAAATCTGTTTTAATACCTTTTGATGCATTATTTAAATCTGTGTATAAGTACTCTTTAAATAATACGTCAGTAATGTTATAATAATTGTATCGAATGTCAAAGTATCGTATTGTGGAATCACAATGTTGAACTGTGTTTATCCGCATTTCATTTTCAGCGTTAACAATATTTTTTACTGTGAATACAATAGTAGGTACCTATATAAACTCTAGTGAGTTTTTTATTGAATAACTGTCAACGCACACTGACAGGGATTAGGGGGACAGAGCGTCCATTGATTTTTAACCGACTTCCAAAAAGGAGGAGGTTCTATGTTCGTAACGAAATTTTTTTTTTTAAGAGGAATCTTGCACTATTGTCCCATATAAATTTTGTTAACTTTGCTTGAGTAGTTTTTGAGTTAGCTTTCTTGAAGCTTAAATTTCCCAATTTGCCTATGTGGATGATGTTATGATAAGTTACTGTCACTGTTTACGAGGCAGGTATTCGAATTTGTGTGGACTACCAAAACCAAAAAGTGCAAAATAAAAACTTTTTACAAAAAAAACCAACCGTTTTAATTTCAGAAAGCGGTGTCTTTGATTTTGAATTTTCGTTTTTAGTAAAGAAAAATATGGTCAATTGGTCACGCCACGACTGGGCAACATCGCCAATTTAAGTTGCACTACTTGTGCAACGACTACCAATAATACACTGAAAATAGTCCGTAAGATAAAAATACTAAAAACAATAAAAGAACAACCCGATTTTTTGATCCTGTTATAAAAATAAATTTAATGAATGTTTCGGTCAAATTCAATTAAAATTGATGACGACAACATAAAGTGTTGCGTGTTTTATTTGAGCCTACAAGGAATTGTAAATAATATTAGTGAGTACGAATTTATCAACGCTAAGTGTGGATGACCGGCGCTCCTAACACCTGTTTTGTTTGGGCACAGTATAAATAAGTAACAGTATTATATCTTTATAGAAAATGACCGAAACTATGCTTTTCGAAATCTCAGTGTACATCAATCAATACGCAACAGCTGCCACGCACCCGATAGAGTGCGCGGCAGTTGTGCACGGACGCGGAAGGTTTATCTACCGAGTAGTATTAGTATAATGACATTGGAAAAGACATGGGCCAGTTAGTATCAAATATTTGCAAGGGACAGTCAGTTATCAATTATTGTATGCCTGGCTTAAGTTATGTTGATATAGTGACAAAGATAATTAGTTTGAATTTCCACCAGAATACAACATTGATAATTTTAATTAGTAACAGAGGAAATGTGAATCAGGACAGTCTGCTTCATTCCCTTAACAAACTATTTGAGCTAAACTTAAGACAGATTGTTATGTTTACATTTCCATATAGTAACAGTTTGCCACAGAAAGAAAATAATTTTAGGCAAAAATTAAATATAATGTTAAATGATTTGACATTAAACAAGAATAATTTTCATGTCCTTGACACTAACAAGTGTGTTAGTAAATATTTATATGTGACAAAATACAAATTGTATTTACCTAAATGTTTAAAAAGACAAATAGCTTTATCGCTATACTTTTTTTTTATTGATATATCAGCCAAGAAATTGGCTAATAAAACTGTTGCTTCTATTGAGCAATTATCTGACATTTTAAGTGATTCAGCCAATAACTTGGCTACACAAGCTGACATTAATTTAAATTAGAAATTGAGACAATAGAGAAAACCTCTTGCATAATTAATGGAAATCTTTTAAATTTAAATGTTAGTACTAATCATCAAAATGTCAGAATAAGTTCTAACACAGTTAACCTGGTGCACCAGAATATTCAAGGTATGTTGAGAAAAGACCTTGAAATTGAATTATTCATGAACTGTAACAACATTGATATTTTATGTATTACAGAACATTGGTTAAAAAGCCATCAGCTCATGTTTAATTTCAGTAATCACCAGGTTGGTAGTTCATTCAGCAGAGAGAATGCAATACATGGTGGCTCATTGATACTATTAACTAATAAAATTAAATTCAAAGAACGAAAGGATATTGTAAGCCTCTCTGTTGAGCGGACTATAGAAATAGCTTGTGTGGAGTTGGAGCAGCTTGTTGTATTGAGCGTGTACCGGCCTCCATCATCTATTTATGATTACTTTGAGAGTATCATGGATGATGTGTTACAAAAACTTGGTAAATTAGGAAAAAATATAATTGTATGTGGTGATTTCAATGTTAATTTATTAGAGGACTCACCAATGTGCCTAAAACTTAAAAATTTATTTCAGTCATATAATCTTAATCATTTATTTTTGGAGCCTACTAGAATAACCGCCACCTCAGCCACTTGTTTAGATAATATATTTACTGACTTAATACCTATTAATACAAAAATTATAAGTCAACTGGATTCTGACCACTGTGGACAGTTGATTACATTTAGTAAACAAGACAAAAAAGAGGCTAAGAGATATATCACTGTAGTGCCAAAAACTGCAGGTCGCTTGGAGAGCTTTAAAAACAAGCTTAACAGTAAATTACCCTATTTGCCTTATAGTGACGATCCTAATGAACTGTACAATTCTTTTTTTGCTATGTATTGTACAGAATTTAACTCAACATTTATACCCAAGCAGATCTCAGTTAATGGTTCTGCAATTTTCAGTGAATGGGCAACTAAAGGGATATTTAAAAGTAGAATCAAACTTTTTGAACTTTATGAAGAAAGAAATTATAATAAAAGTATAGAATTTTGTCAATATGTTAAGAATTATTCCAAATTATTTAAAAAAGTTTGTAGCGAAGCTAAGTGTCGATATTTAAGTTCAAAAATTAAAAATAGTCAAAATAAAATAAAAACGACTTGGGAAATTATAAACAATGAGACTGGAAGAGATACAAAGCGTAGTAGTGACTACAGCCTTAATATTAACAATACAGTAATTAAAAATGATTTAGAAGTTGCCTCAGTTTTCGAAAACTTCTTTGCAGATATTCCAGTATCAACCACTAATTCTTTAAATTCTTCACCCACTGTCGCCGAGTCCCTATTGAATGAAAATGTGGATATTTGTAACCATGAATTTAATTTCGACTATGTTAGTGCTAGAGATATTATTAAAACTTTCAATACACTCAATGTTAAAAAAACTGCTGACCTATGGGGAAATTCCGTAGAGGTTGCAAAATGCATAATCAACACTGTAGCGCCTGAATTGGCAATTATTTTTAATAAATGCATTGACTGTGGTGTAATTCCTGACTTAATGAAGAGTAGTAAAATAATACCTTTATTTAAATCGGGCAGCACATCAGACCCCACGAACTTTAGACCAATTTCCGTGCTTCCCACCTTTAGTAAAATATTTGAAAAATTGATGCTAGATCAATTGCAAAGACATTTTAATAAACATAAATTATTAAACAATAAACAATTCGGTTTCACAAGGGGTCGCTCGACTACCGACGCTGGTGTTGAGCTTCTTGCACATATTTTTGAGGCTTGGGAGAAGTCGCATGATGCCCTAGGTATTTTTTGTGACTTATCTAAGGCTTTCGATTGTGTTTCTCATGATACATTGGTCAGGAAATTGCATCACTATGGTGTTAGAAACACTGCCTTGGATCTTCTTGTTTCTTATTTGAATAATAGGATCCAAAGAGTGGACGTTAATGGCAAGCGATCCCCGGGTTCTATAGTCACTATGGGAGTTCCGCAGGGCTCAATTCTTGGCCCTTTTTTATTTCTCGTATATATTAATGACCTACCTTGCCTTATAAAGAACAGTCATGAAATAGTGTTATTCGCAGATGACACATCACTTTTATTTAAGCTTAAGCGACAACAGACAGTTACTGACGATGTAAATAATGCTCTCTCTAAAATAGTGCATTGGTTTAGTGTTAATAATTTACTTTTAAACGAGAAAAAGACTAAATGTATTAGATTTCTGACACCTAACGTTAAGCAGGTGAAAACCAATGTACTAGTAAATGGGGCGGAATTGGACCTTGTGGATACCACTGTGTTCTTAGGTATTACTTTGGACTCGAAGCTACAGTGGGGCCCACATATAACCAAATTGTCGAAGCGGCTAAGCTCTGCAGCCTACGCGGTCTATAAAATCCGTCATTTGACTGATGTAGAAACAGCTCGATTAGTATACTTTAGTTATTTCCATAGTGTAATGTCGTACGGCATTTTGCTGTGGGGAAATGCAGCCGACATTCAGGCTATATTTGTGCTGCAGAAACGAGCCATTCGAGCAATTTATAACCTTAGTTGTAGGTATTCACTGAGGGATAAATTTAAAGAAATAAACATAATGACAGTCGCATCTCAATATATATATGAGAACCTGATTTATGTAAAAAAGAATATTAAACTATATTCTAAACACAGCGACATTCATAGCATAAATACTAGAAACAAAGATCTACTTATTGTGCCCACGACTAGGCTCCAAAAAATTAGTAATTCATTTAAGTGCCAAAGTATACGTTTTTATAACAAACTCCCAAGCCATATTAAAGAACTGAGCCTCAATAAATTTAAATTATTTATTAAACAGAAACTCTGTCAAAAAGGTTTCTATAAAGTTAAAGATTACTTGGACGACAAAAAGGCTTGGGACTAATTAAGCTACTCCAATGTACCCCAAGCAACAAACAATGTTATACTAATTGTTTTATTAGTGACATTTTTATTTTTATTGATTTACGTGACATTTAATATTTTTGAGGACTATGTGGATCTACATTATTTATTTTTTCTTTTCTCAGCTAGTTTTAATGATAATCGCCACAGTTTGAGTACTCTATGCGGCCTACCCAAATGTCCTTTCTTTGGTATTGTTCGTCGAGTCGTTGAGCTCCTTAATTAAGTTCTCTGAGCTACACGAGTACTGACAAATGCGTGCACTGACTGGACAGGTCCACTCAAATCTGTATGGTTCTTTCCTCAAAAGACCATTTCAGGCACCAATGTGCATGGTCCTCAAATGATCTGACCAAGATTATTTCTGGATTTTTAAGACATTAACGTTGATCAAATTATATGTGTATAACGACGTGAATATTTACTTCGTAAAGTATTATATTACTTTAATTATTGTGAATGTGAAGACTGTGTGGGTAATTTTTTCTTTATTTTTGTTTTTTTTTTTTTCCTTTTTGCAGTTACTTTTAATCATGGTCTGACAGTTTGAGTGCTTTATTCGGCCTACCCAAATGTCCTTTCTTTGGTATTGTTCGTCGAATCGTTGAGCTCCTTAAGTTCTGAGTTGAGCTGCACGATTACTGACAAATGCGTGCACTGACTGGACAGGTCCACTCAATCTGTGTGGTTCTTTCCTCAAAAGACAATCTCAGACACTAATCTACATGGTCTTCATATGATCCAAACAATATGTCTGGACTTTAAAAGAGACTGTGACCTCTGAGTTTGTTTCGGCCTTTCTTCTCAGAGTAGTCAGATAGGAAACGCCGACCTCATCTAGTACTTAAAATATTATTGACGTGTAAAAGTGTTTCTACAAACCTATTTACAGAAAATAAAATCATTTCATCATTTCATATAGTATTAGTAGTATTAGTATTTAATTATTTCAGGGTCAGTGTCGTGATATAATACTGTTACTTTATCATACTGTGGTTTGGGTGAGAGTTTAATAATAAATAGACCGGTTCTCATAAGAAGCATTAACCTAAGTTCCGCGAATAGGTACAATGAAATAGTCATGAATTTATTATTATAGGCACAAAAAAAGTTCGACTAGTATTAAGATATTCAGAAGGAATTTCCGTACTTGTAATGGTATTTATCGTATTAATAAAGTGGATTTATTAATAAATACGTATTATGTAAGGCCATTATTTATATTTACAATAGAGCTCACTTGTTCACTTTATTTTATCATAAGCAAAACAGCAAAAACAACGGAATTAATTGTTATCATAACATAACCTTACACGCCTTGTTTCCCCAAAGGGTTTGGACAGTGGTGTAGCTATAGTACACCCACATTTTGCCAGATTTACGTCCCATTTAATAGGGGGCGAGCCAATTGTCATCAACCGGGCTCAAATCCAGACTTCGGGCTGCTACTGAGAATTTTCAGATAGAAGAAGAACCAATTGATAACTAACATACATAAAAACTTGCAAAATCTAATATATACTTTCCTAGAGACGTTCATACCATCAACAAATTCATAAAATAAAATATTTGATATAGGTTACTTTGAAAAATTAAGAACGTGGAAACCACTTTTCCCGCGCAGAAAATAGAAATAAGGAAAACGATAACAGATAATATCTTTGTGAATAATGGTGGGAACGTGCTTACCCAATCCAATGTGTCATAAAATATGTCATATTAACGGTTCGGTTGGTAAACACACAAAAATAAAAAGAGAGATAGCCGAAAGAGGACAAGCCATTAACCGTTTTCATATACACATAACATAAACAATTAAACATTGCTTACTCTTAAACGACACAATTAAAAAAAAAAATACACAAATAATTTGAATAAAGGCTCGTACTCACTGGCGCGACGTGTCGCGCAGCGCGACACCGGTAATTGTTCAACCGTCAGGTTTTTTTAGAAATTGTATTGTTAAAGTCGCGTCGCGCCTGTTTGTGGGAGCCTTAAAGCATAACTAGGTAGCTAATCATAATTGGAGATAGAAGAAATAAAATACGTTTATTTGCAGTAAAACATGACACAAAGAAAAACACAAACACATAAAACATCGCTCAGCATAATGTTGTGATCCTATGCGAGACAGAGCTGGTTAAACAATAAAAGAAAATAGTACAGTAACGGTCATAAGTGGAGTAGCAATTTTTCAAAGCAATAGATTGACGCTTCGGTTTAACTTACGACCTTCTTATAATAAGTCATAGACACACACACACTCTCATTAGTTTAACAATAATAGTATTTCATAAATTCAACTCGTTACGCATATGTCATGATAGCTTAGTGGTTATCGTATTTGGGTTGACGCGTTCATGCGTAGAGAGTCGTGGGTTCAAATCTCACGCGCGGTGATAGTTTTTTAATGTTTTAAAAATCACTCGAATAATCACGCTATTGACTATATCCTTGTTATGTTCGTCGTGTTCACTAAACTCGCCAAAACTTTATGATTATACCCACGAAAACCTAAATAAAGTTAAATGATAATTAAGGTAGACAAACGCAGTTAACTTACGACTCATTCACCGCGAATAAATAGAACGATGTTTGTTATTGTGGGTTAGTGACGTGTGTTCAATATATTAGCGGTGTCTAAAGTTCATTTTGAAATGCAAGCAAAGAATATAGAAATGAAAGCGAATATTATTGCGCTGCGTAAAAGCAGACTTAATATTTATCACAAATATCTGATAAAACCGGACTGAGTGTGAGTAATTTATGATTTAATTATTTTATCAAACATTTATCTAATTAAATTATAACTGCTGATCCTGGTAATTGTTTTTTGAAACGTTTTATTTTTACCTTATTAATATTATTTATTTATTGCATAATTTAAGTAAATGAAATTGTTTCTGATCTGATTTGGTTTTGTAGCTATAGCTAACTTTATAATAACTTACTTATTTATTTCAAAACATTTGTTAACTTTAATAATGCTCGTCTAGTTACAACCACTGATCTTTAAATGTCTCATCTGTGGATAAAGTCTAAATAGAAGAAGAAATATATAATTTCAAAGTAAATTTATTTACTTAGATTTTTGAACGATGAAAATAACATTTTAATTATTTATGTGAAATTTCTATTGACAATAATTACTTATTAAACTTTTGTTTTAGAGATAAAAGAGACGCAGCGACAACACATGGTCAGCGAATACGGAACAAGTGGTTTCATACCAACAAGACGTTTGAAGAATTATTCAACACGTCTTTACGAACCGTGCGCCGTGCAGTCCGCGCAGAAGGTTTGCATTACATGTTACCCACTGTGTGCAATGTTTACGTGCGTGAGTGGTTAAACACCCGGAGATAACAGTTATTTCACGGCCAGCACGATCTCCTGACCTCCACCCTATAGAACACCTATGGGGTTTGATGATACAGCGATGGGAAGCACGGAATGAGCGGTCTGATGAGCAGTTGAAGTTGCATTGTATAGAAACATGGGAAAATTTAAGGGGAACAGATACAGATAAATGCTTCAATATATGAATCAAAATCTAAAATAATAATAATTATATTATAAAATTTATATTATAATAATTATAATAAAATTATAATAATTATTATTATTATAATCACGAAATAACATCTAATATTTAAAAATGTAAAATATATGTATTTAATGAAATAAAGGAAATAATTAAAATTATATTGTGTCATATCCGTAATAAGGATTATTTTGAGGTTTAGTTTCAATCTTCTTTTCGTAATGAAAATGAACACTTAAGCTATAACCTCAATAAGTCCTATTAAATACGATTTGTTAACTATTCGTTACACGAACGTGAGGTCTCAAACTTACTCGTAGTAAAATAAAAGTAGTAATACTGAGTAATTTATTTGTATTGTGACAACGATTCCGCATTTGTTATATTTACGTGGGTAGATTTGCGTAGATTTGCGAGTTGGTTTGTTACATTACCCACACACAAAAGTAATTAAGGACATTATTATTTATTATTAAGATACAATATATTATTAAGCCTGATTGTCAAGGTTCACGGTACTTTATCTCAATAAATTGTTATTTATTGGAAAATAAACTGTTTTAATTCTAGAAATTTATTTATTTAAACTTCATAAAATGATAATGAATAAACATTTTGTAATCACTTATTAAACATTTTTATTCTTAACCCCTTATTTCAATAACAATATAAGTAATAATAAAATTAGTTATTAATTAATAATCTTGTTTATTAATTTATTGAATAATAAAAGAACAGATGAAGATGATTGTTTAAAAGAAAAATAAAAGTTTGATTTCGTGATTTGAACCCAGACCTATGTGTTTCACCATACACTTCGATACGCTACCAGCAATCGGAACTTGATACCAATATGTGAATTTTTAGCACTAGTATGAACCGACCAAGGTCACGAGTAATTACGTACTCTGCGAAAAAGTGACGGTATGCTTTTTGTTTCATTCGACGCCAGTGAGAGTTGTGAGGTGTATTCTGTGTTGATACATCACTTACACACACAGATATAGGTTCGGCCTGTCGCTCGTTCACAGCAATACAATCCTAAGCGTGATAATGCACTTATGACTGCTTACTGTACCTACGTAAATAAATAATACTACAAATACAGTACAAGTACAAAAACAGACACTGGCAACGTCGTTCTAGGATACTAAAATATACGAGAAAATACCGAAAGACAATTAACCTAGATGTCACCTTATTAAGCCTCGTGCAGACTGGCGCGACGCGACTCTAAGAATACAATTTCTAAGAAACTTCACGGTAGAACAATTACCGGTGTCGCGTCGCGCCAGCCTGCACGAGGCTTTAACCTGTCAGTCCTTAGGTATGTGTCCGTAATGTGTTCAGAAGTTCGCTATTTCACGCACGATCTGTACCTACCACTTCTGGAACAAATCAATCCTGACATAAGACGAATTGGGACGGTAATATATTAAGACATCATTCTCAAGGTTTTACCTCTTATCTAACTTGACATTGATGGTATGGAAAATCTATTGGAGGTTGCTAAATAAAACATGAAAGCTGCGAGATGGAAACTAAACTTTTATTATAAGACTTATTTTTTTTTTTTTTTTTATTAAATCATTCTTAAAAGTCACTTTGTGAAATGTTGTAATACGAAAAAAAAGCGTCACACATTTACACACATAGCTTAGTTTCTCCGAATAGGTAGGTGCTATTTTTTTAGAATATGTACGAGGAACGTAGCACGCGTCTTTGGTAAACCAGAAATAAAAACTTTTTATAAAAAAAACCAACCGACTTCCAAAAAAAACTCTACAAAGTGAAAAATAACTTTAATTTCGGAAGTCGGTGTCTCGTTTTTTGTCACCGACTTCCGAAATTTCGAATACACGACGAACAAGTTCGAATATCACGACTTGCTATGTAAATAACAGTGACAGGAATATGTTAAAACATCGTCCATATAGGCTAAGTGGGAAAAATACGTATTAATGAAGCTAACTCAATAAGTACTCAAGCAAAGTTAATAAAATTTATAAGGGACCACCTCGAGAGCATACTCTTTCAAAAAAAAAATCCGTCCACAATTGACGAAAATATCGATGGACATAAAGAGAAAAAATAAAACCATTAAAAAACTGGTTAAAAAAAAATACAACTTGAAAAATTACACATTGGTAACAGTTTCATTAATACATCGTTTGTGTATGAACTAGAGAAGTTTTCTGTACCAACAGTAAAACATAAACATTTTATTGGAATATCTGATGGCCAATTCTCGTGCTTAAGAAACGTTAAATGCAGTTCGAAATTTCAATTCGGCGACTATCAATGTCAGAACCTTCTTTCTTATATCTATTAAGTCAGAACCATGTCGAAAATGTGGGTTTGCCTCAAAAATTCGAGGTTTTTTTAAAACATCGAGACTAAGATTAGCATGAGAATGTTCTCAAAAATACGGGAATTGATCCTCTGCCTATATCTTGCGGTTTCTAACGAAACATTACTTTGTAAACGTTTCTAAGTCCTTTACATATATACGTATCATCTCTAGACCTACAACTGCTAACATTATACCAAACTAACAACACACTACACAATTTACATGCCAATCTTGACACTAGCAGGCTCCTGTCCTACAATGACATACTACTGATATGCCGTGGTGTCCTAACTCTGACAAATTAGTCACGCCATCCGACCCGTAGTAACATGACGAACAATCCTTGCATACACCCGAAGATTGATGGCCCCTGAAACTGAAAAGAGGATGTTAGATGGAGAAAAATGGAATATCATCTATTCATAACTGAGAAACGAGGGGTAAATGATAGTGATGATACCTTTCTGAGAAAAATATGGAAAATAATCAAAGATAATGGAAGGGAAGGACGGGTGCAGCTCCACGTTGTTAAACTTTGGCCATTTCATGATAAAAGTGGGTACCATAAAGGTTCTTATCAAATCCACTTTCTCACAATACAATACAATTATTCAATTATAATCATTAAGTACTGACTGTTCCTTATACCTTAGATAATATTGAAAAATAAGAGGAAAAAAAATATGCAACTGAAACGTAGAAAACAACAAAAACAAAAGAAAAGCGTCATCCCATACGTCATTGTCACGTCATGTTTATATCCAACATTTTGAATAAAGAATCCGCCATTGCCAACTAACATCGCAGTAAATAGGTAAGGTTCTAGTGTTACGTGATAATGACGGTCATTATTTATAACTAAAACTAGGGCAAAATGCGCTTGCAAGATTTCATGGCTAACGAGTGAACGGGTAGATGATATCATTTATTTTATGTCTTCTGTAGGTTTTAATCTTTGTTTTATAGAACAATCAGGAGCTGGGCAACCGCACCAATTTGTCTGGTTGTAACAAAAACCGAATATCATTCCAATTGCCAATGAATATTACTAGTCCGTACATTGTAACGGGTACTGATTCACCCATGCATATTTCAGTGCTGATATTAATGTAAATATATATATTATATAGATAATCTAGAGTTCGTAAAAGTGCACAAGGTTTTAATGGGTGTCAGTCATTAATTACCCACAACAAGCCCACGCTCTGGAAACTTTTAATTCATTTTACATCTTAATGGGGAAAATAACTGATCTAATCTGTTAAAACAAAGTTTTTATAGCACTTGTTTGTTATCAGCACGTACAAAGTATGTTGGGTTAAGCCCAGCTTTTACTTTTTTCGTTTTTATCAGTGAAGCATTACAAACCGCTGAGAGCGCCTTTGATACTCGTCGCTCTGTTTATCCACGTTTTTCGCTCTGAGGTAAAATCCGTTGTTTTAACATTTTTGAAGAGCTATATTCCAAGCGCAATCTGGCATGCAAATACTCAGTGAACTTTATTTATTTTCAAAGTTTTGAAAAAGTTTCAGAGTGACGATGTTTTGGCATTTCGTATACTAAGTAAGGTATATCATAGGTTTGGTGTACTCATTTTAGAGTGAGACTCTATGTTCTTTTCAGTCTGCATTATTCAGATTTACGCGCGGTCTGTCTAGATTTTTATTTGTGACCTTTATTGTTGTGGGTGGGCACTCTGTCCTGAGACAATGTAGTGGTTACTCAGACTCCCACATAAGTGGAGAAAAATAAATTCTTTAAATATACCGGCAGCGCGTGACAGCCTTTTGTTTTATTTTTATTTTTTATAATTTTGTCAGACCCGCTACAGCGGATACATCGATATAAAAGGACATTGACATCAACTTGATCCTGATTATACTTTATACAATTTCACAAATTAATAGATTAATCAATTTAGACCTCATACAGTCCTTTTTGAACCCTTAGAGGATTTATACTAATAACGGCAGAGTCCCGGATAATAAACATATTAGATGCCAGGGTCCTGAATGTTTAATTAAAATAATCAACGCCGACCCGTTCCCATATAGAAACCCCAATAGGTTTACCAAAAGATCCAAGTTATAGATTTATCCACATCTCCACCATATTAGATCCCAATAAACGGAAGAAGGTTTAATTTTTTTGGCGATAAAAGATATATCTTTTTAATCTGTATTATATGTATAACAGAAAGGTGGGATGTTACGTATGTTTGTACCGGGAAAGTAGTGGTTTGTTTGTTTATTTATTATTTAATTCAACACGGGAAACGGGAACCTCGGTACTACCGGGTTAAAAATTACCCTATATGTTAATCCAGGCTATAAACTATCTGTGTGCCAATTTCCAAATCCGTATAGCCGTTTTAGCGCCAATCCGGAACATAAATCCAGACAAAAGGACAAAAATTCTAAAATCTATATTTTCGGTGGGACTCGTTGCCACACCTCGCAGCAATTACTTTTTTTATTTTAAATAAGTAACATAACGACAATTTAGATTTATAATTCAGTATAGACTCCAGCTCTCACAAAAGTTCTAGCATAAAAAAAAAAAAAAAAAAATGTTTTCCTGCCTGAATGAGGCATGAAACCACATAGAATAAAATTTTACCTGTTTATTGGGAACATGTATAATAATATCATAGTTATGTAAAAATATTGAGAAAAAAAAAACTATTATAATATATTTTCATGGCATGAAACCTGTTTTTCAAATATGCATTAAAAATACAATTGATACTCGATATCTAGAAGTTATTAAGTATTAAAATAAATGGGTCGAAGGTAAATCTTACGAAGTCTCAATGCTACATGTCTGATTGAGTACGAAGCCCGCTCGACAGCGGATTGGCTTTAAATTAACTGTCAAAACTATCGTATATTGGTGTGCATTCAACCAAGAACTGGTACGCTACTAGCTGGAAGGATATTACTTTCACATAGTTACGTTCATACGATTTACATACCTGTGCGTTCACACCTACATATGTGTTTTAAAATCTTGATACTTATACCTTCTTTTCATTCTAAATCATCTTGTTTTCAAACAGAACTTCTATCTTTACAAGTGGAGGATTTTTGTAAAGTTACTTAAATATATATTTTACTGAACAAACTGGAAACAGTTCCTTATAGCTGTAAAAATAATGTAATTGTTAAAAATAATATATCACAGATAAAATAATATTTTAATTCATCTGAAGGTTCTACCGCAGGTATGCTGGAAGAGATTTCTTTAGAAATAAGCATTGCCTTTGTACGTATTTTTCTGTCCCTTTTTTCTAGTCTGTTTATTTTTGTGTGTATAAATGGTTAAATAAATAAATAAAGTTCTTTGACAGAAAGCCCAAGAAAATATAATTATTCAAGAAATCTCTCTCTTCTCACAATCAAAACTTTCCTCCTAAACGCTAATATTTCAAAATAAGGATTCCGACAGTTGGTTGTTTCGTGATGTCGAAAACAAAATAAATAATAACCCTCGAGAAAGTCACGTAATGTTGTTTATAATGAAGATGGATAGGTATGAGAATTAATATTTGTGTACTAGAAACTGGTTATGTATTCAGTGGAATTACGCCGTCATCACTCATGAGATTTGGCATGTTATAATATAGTATGATGTACCTAGTTTAGTTAGTAATATAATATTTGGGAGAAAATTGATTATCTTCGTGATAGTGGGAATTGTAAAGATCTTCTATTTAATATCTAACTATCTATAAATATTACCACATCCTGAAACTTCTAAAATATTCTAACGGACTAAACAAAAGTAGCTCATACCTGGTTAAAAATATTAGCCAGTTTAGAAGGTGATAGCGTAACTGCCAGCTCACGTCACGCTTATTTTTTAGAATGACACGTGGAGACTGTTTTAAATGAGAAAAATAAAAGAAGAAAGAATAAGAAAATAAAAGATCTCTTACATCTCTAATTGAGATGAAAGCCAATTATTTATAAATTAACAGTAATTTTATTTACAACTAGGTTTCGCCCGCGGCTTCGCCCGCATGGATGTCGGAAAATATCTCACGGAAACAAAAATCCTTCCTTATTCCTTATTCCCATTCACCCCCAAAGGATTTTTTTATGAATAACCCAATTTTTGAAAAAGTATTTTGTGGCTTTTCCCTTATTTGACCTGCTGGTGATATACCAATTTTCAAGTTTAGGGGTAGATTTCCGAAACACGTTATTCCTTATTTTCGGTTTTAAGTATAAATACTGAGTTTCGAGAATTCGAGTTAATCGGACAGTGCGTTAAAATTCTTCCATACAATCTTTGACACCCAGCAATCTCCCTTTTGCGGGTAGTTCAGAAAAATAAAAAATTACAAACTTTATCATTTATTTAGATAAGTCTTCGTGCCAAGTTTCAAGTTTATTAACTCAAGGAATAAGATTTTTCACAAAAAATTTCATCCCCTTAAAAAAAAATCCTTCCTTAATCCTTGTCTACATTATAAAGGAAACCTCTGTGCAAAATTTCAGCTTTCTAGGTCCAAGAGGCAGGGCGTTGATGAGTCAGTCAGTCAGTCAGTCAGGACTTTTCTTTTTATTAATTTATTTACAATAGTTCAATGAACAGTAAACCTAAATGCATTATAATGATTCCTAATCACCTTTCTCATACCTTTATAAGTACCTACCTCAGTAACTTCGAGGTATAGTTATTTGTTCTATCTAATACACTTAAGAAGACACCCGCGTATTTTAAGCAACATTAAGAATGTATGTTGCTAATGTATTTTCAGTGACACGTCTTACGAGTGGCTTTAGGGAATGGTTTCGAAGTTACTTCGGTTTGCTTTCTCAAGTTATTACCTATACATTATTTACTGGTATATACGATAGTACCCAACTATAAACCTTTCTGTTATCTGTAAGTTCAGTATTCCTAAAAAATACTTAACGAACAATGTATTTAATTTAACGCAATTATTAGTAAAGTTATTTTTGATGTGATCGATCGGTTTTTTTTTGTACACAGAATTTCTACTAAAATTGTTTGCTTTTTTATATTACTTTAAAAGTTTAAACTATAACGAATTCTTACACACAAATAAAGATTAGAATACTTCAATCTTGTTACATACCAAACGTAAAATAAAATTCACCACGTGCTGATTTCACAGACTTTAAAACCTTACTTACCAAGATTCGATTATCTACGTCATATAGGTAACGTTCCTCGTGTATATCAATACTAAGAATGAGAATACCGCTCAAAGCTTATTTCAGTAATCTTTTCCTTTCACATATTTTTACCTCTTTAACTTTTTACTCTCAACATAAATGATAAAAATGTTCATAAATTGCGAGTTGAAAACTGATAAACATTATTAGACCGCGACTGTACGTTATTATGGAACTTTGGTGAGACTAAAGTCATATAATAACGTACGTACCTACAGTCTTATTTAAAATTTCAGAGTTTGTTGGGCTTTTATTTAGACATGTTTGTTTTCTAAAAAAGGACTCAAAAATATGAAATTGCTTATAAGCTATGTCGTGTTCAATAAACGATGATAAAATTGTAGGAATCGAAATAAATAAATTGTCAAACAATGAAAGTTTAAGTAAACCTTGGATGCTGTATAATTTTTTCTATTAAAGGGACTTATGGAAATTACCTTAGTACAACACTAAATTCAGTAAAAGTGTTTGTATAATAATAGTAATGCTTATAGAAAATACGTTATACGCTTCGTAATAAAAGTAAAAAGAAAAAATACATGTAAATCACCCCGAAGCACCACACTATCGCTATTTTATTTTCTTTGTCGTTTACGTTCAAAACAGCAACTATTTTAATATGTTAATATTTCTCTATTGTAACGGTGAAAACATATTTATTTTTCTATGCCCAGGTTAAGTTTTAACTGCTGGCGGACAGATAATATTTCTCCCTTTCAAAATAAAATGTTATTTTATAAAACGTTTAGCGAGATTCTGATAATCCCTGGCTTCTCGTATTAAGTGTCACTTGCCAAAGCAAAAACATACTAAAATATTGTTCACATAATTTCGCGTTCAGGATATTTACAGTGCTATTTTTTCTGATTGCTTTTCCAAAAGCGATATTGTAAACGGAGAGCTCTTAGAAAAATCGTAGACGTCGCCTACGCGCTACGCCGTAGACAGCGTCTACGTGACGAGACTTTTACATAAACTCGTAGGCGTTAAAAAGATAAACCTTTTTCCGCTACTACTATACTACTATTTAGGTTGACTGTTATGGGTTAAGGGTTACGATAAAAATATTGTGAAACTGGAATTTGACAAGCATAACTGTCAAGTGATACATGTTAACAATTTGACTATACATTAATAGATAGTTTTTTTTTATCAGAGTCCTGTCATTTCTGTGAAAGTCTCATAACTTGAAACAATGATGGCTCGTTATAAATTCAGTCACGATGTAATTAAAAATGGAAACACGTAAATTAAGGTGAAGGTATAAAGGAAAATATTACCTAACGTAGATATTATCGTTGATTTAGATAAAATATGTACCTAAAGTTAAGCTAGAACTGAATATAAATGGTTAATTAATACGTTAAGAAGATTATTTGAGGTGAACTTAATTAAGAATCATGTATTTGCCGGCTTTCACAAATATCTTTTTGCTTTTAAATCTGAATGGGAGTATCAATTAAGAACCACTTTTAATAATGAAGTGAACAAAATACGCTAAGTACCACCCGCTTTTGGAAGGAAAATCAACACAAAAATTAGGTAATAAAATATTGTCAAGCGAAGGTAAACTGCTGTGATTGGTTGAATTAATTATCAACAGCCATCGCTTGATTTACGTTAAATTTTCACAGATTGTTAAATTTTCGTGCCAGAAACTGGATGTAAGTGGTTTTTACTGAGTTTGTACTGTAATCGTCACCAATGCTATTTTTTGTGCTACATTGGCAAGCATTACCAACCACTTTTTCATTACTTTACTATACAAACTAAAAATGCGCAAAAAGATAACTTGTTCCATTTAACATAATTATCATTATGAATTTATCTGGAACTTGGTATCACAACACTATTACCACTAAACTTGGGGACTCCGTTGTACTCTAAGCTCTATTCAACAATCATTTTGTGGCTTCCTGAACGTTCATTTCTATACAAAAGTTCCTGTGAAGAATTGAATGAATGGCCGTTATATTATCTACAAGTTGATAATATAACAGGGCTCCAACATGTGGCAACAATGTTGAAATGTTTTGGCATGATTATGAATGTAGCCGATATTTCCAGTAAACGGCGATGTTTTGCCGACAGCTTCCAGAAACTGTGCCACTGACTTCGTGTTAATAGCGGGAAAAAAAAAAACTACATACTGTCGAATTGAGAACCTCCTCCTTTTTTTAGTCGGTTAATTAGAAGAGAAAGTTAGGAATCACTGGACAAAAAAGAAATATCAGGCTGTTTTAATTACACTTTTACAGTTACAATTGCGTACTGTAGAGTAATCTTTTGATTTATTAATTTCATTCAATAAACCACAGTTAACTAAATATTCATTCACAGTTCGTAACTTTTGATTAACTTATAATTACTTTTCGTAAAACCCTTTTAAAATTTAAATATGATTTGTGTCTATAAAGCCATTTATTATTTTTTATCGTTTCTTTTTTATTATGATTAAATTAGCGTTGTCTAAGAAAACCTCTGTTATTTATCTAAGATTCTTTGATTGACATTTGTTTGCTCAATTTTTTTTAACAACTTTTCCATTACAAGGTTCTGTAGAAAATGAACAAATCTTTTGCAAGTATTGAAGGTATCAATTTTATTCCTCAGTACTTGGTAATTATCTAGCTATCTTTCCAAAAGTTACCTACATCAACGAATCTAGTTTTCTGCTTTTATTAGTTGTATCCAAATAAACTTACAAACCTGTGATTGAATTTGTTTTTGATTTATCTGATCCGTAATCGATCCAATCCTTCGGAAATGGAAATTATGTTTACTCTCCATGAAATGTGTAAACGCTTGTGTTTTGCCCGCGTTCATCCAATTTGGTGAATTCTCGTTACACGGGTATTTGAAACCATGACAATGGTATTCAACGTTCTCTAAGCAAATGTGTGTTGATTTGAGTGGAGCAACAAGTAGGTATGTTTCAATTCGGTAAATACCTACCTACTAATACTGTGTAATGAATCTTTTTAGGAAATAACTCTACAAGTTATTTCCTAAAAAGGTTTTGTTACCATTGTTTGAAAATTAAATCTTTCAATCTATTAAAGGCTTTTTACTCAGTTATAAACCTTAATTACAAACTAACATTAAAATATGTCGCCGCCCACGCAGAATAAACGTGCAAGTGTAAAAAGTCAATTATACAGGAAAAATAAAAAACCTAAATTGATCCATAACTTTATGACTACACCGAATAGCAGTTTGTTTTTTACGTCGTTTAAAAGATATATTTTTGTAGATAGTCTTATTAATAACAAGTGTTAAACAGGTACCGTTTTTGAGTTATTGATAAAAAATCACTTTACCAGAAACATTTTAGTTTTTTTTATCGTTAATTTTTTTTTGGGTGATTGGTCATCAAAAAATTCGTCCGCATCGCTGTCAATGGGAAAAGTGCCCAAAACGCTGGCAGCATTGCCACGTTGAATGACAATGCTCATTCTTTGGGCTAAAATAGGCCAGCCCTCTGGTCACGTGAAGAGTGGCTATTTATTAATGTTTGCGTCGTCTACTTTAAATAAGCGTGTCTAGGTGATGTGAGGTTTACAAGGGTAATTTTCTATGTAATTTCTAATTTTCTAGCTACACAATAACAACCCCATGTGTAAAGTTATTTATTTAATTAATACTTCAAGCACAGAAATGTACAGAGGCGGACTTAATGCCATAGGCAGTTAATTGCCATTAGTTCTACTAACTGTTGTGAAATAACGGGTCAAGCGTTAAATTCAGCCATTCGGTCATTTGACATGTTTGATTAGAGACTGTGTACATATCTATAATTGTTAATAATGATTAATGACCACTAAAATAATTAATACCAACTTGCTTCCACTTTTCCATACTTATTAATGAAATATAAGCATTAATGCTTTGCGACATGATCATATGAAATACGATCGGCAACCAGTATAATATTAAAGGGGTATTTATAAATTATGTTACGTGGGTTATTATAAGCTCGCTTTATTAATTAGAATTTCTAAGGAAAATAAGGTGAAGTGGAATGCAATTTCCTCTCTATAAATACATACGGTGTAATTACATTTTGCTGTACAAACACTGAACTTTAAATGTGGATGAATAAAACAAAACTTCTCTACTGCACAAATAGAAGCACAAATAAAACTTTCATAAGTTATGATTTGTACGAAGTTGAAATTAGGTTATTTTCTTCGAATTTATTATACACCCACATAGAAACTGACTGCCTCGTTGGTCTAGTGGTCCCAAGCACTACTGCTGAGTTCTTCGGTTCGATTTCCGGGTCGGGGAAAGTGTTATTGGGTTCTTCCATCTGGATTTTTTTAGTAGCAGCCCGGAGTCTGTATAATATGTGCCCGTTGAATGGCTATAAGGCTTGCCATCTTTTATATGCGACATATACATATCTGGCTAAATGTGGATGTACTATAGGTGCAACTCTGCCTTACCCTACGGGAAATACAGGCGTGATGTTATGTGGTGTACAAACAAACAAAGAACGCTGCTTTATTACCTAAAAAGTTCTTCTATAATTGGCCTTTTTTTGGCATTTTTCCTTATCCTCAATGCTAAAACCACACAAGATAGTCTGTTAGTTGGGACCATTTCGTAGGTGCAGAAAATTCATCTGTTTCCATATTAGGTTACTGAATCATTAAATCGCTCATTCATGTGTGTAATTGAATGGCTTCCCGAATCATTGCATTTAATAATTGGTTAAACATTATCACATCATCGAAAATAAGCAAATATGAAAACGAACTTATAGGCTTTAGTTAATTGGATCGGACGCCAAAGCTGATGGAATAGCGCTTTATTGATAATTTAATACTATTATTGATCCTTTAACCTCTGCAGTTACGCAGCGCTTCGTTCGTCTGTCCGTTACTTAATGGTAAAAGATTTCCCGTGTTTTCTGTGCTTCAAGGAGCATGAAAAACATGTCATGTTTCCCATTACTTATAGGAATGGACAAATGGAAAATCTGCTGTGGTTCTCATGTACGGACATTGGGTAGTATAGATGACAGATGGCATTAGTCTGTGTAAAATAATTATTAATAAAAATCAGCTGTATCTTGTGTACAACCAGGCAACCTATTAGTTGTAGAAAGGCTTTTAGATGATTGATTAAAATTAATTTATTTGTTACAGCAAACACTACAGACCTTGGAGTGCTGGACCCGTCCCTGTATAAGTCTGACTGTCTTGACGAAGATCTTATGTGGCCAGAAGGACACGTGGTAAGTAAACTTAATATTATTAAGTAGGCACTAGCTGCCATGTAGCATTCACGGGTGCGATTTGGTTCGCATACTGACTGCACCAACCTGTGTGACGTTGGAACATAATCTTGTAAGTTTCATCATCATGTTTCTATTTTCGATGGCTGTACGCGCCCTGTCTGCCAAAAAGACAGTGACGGAATCACTTGACGTAATAAAGATGGACAGGATAGAATGAAACCCTATTCGAACATTTCTATGCACTGCTGTGCACCAACATAAACTGTCAATATTTTCAAGTTCTTTTGCTCCGATTTAGTGCAGTGCAGATTTTAAAGGAAAAACATTTCCATATTTTAGATGGAAAGTCATTTTGATCTCACATAAAAGTAGATTGTATGGATTTAACGCGGAAACGTGGATCTTTTGATGGATATATTTCTATGATGTTACTTTAATAATATTGACGTCGAGCGAATGCAGAATAATCTGGTTCTCAAACCAAACAAGCTGTTTTTGTGACAACAAAATTGAATGCGAACACAAACAATCCTGGCTACTTTCGTAAAAAAAAAAACAAAAAAACAGACAACGCCATAATGAAAACAGGATTATTCTAAAGCTTCTAATTCAACATTCAGTCTGCAACCCTAACAAGAGCTTCGTTAAAATCCCCTTTTATCCATGCCCTATAATAAAAGCTTAATTTTAACTCACTAACTGCATTATGCATTAATTTAGTATATTCAAGCTGGTCAGAAACGAGCGTCATTTGCCCCATCGTTCTCTATTAACCTCTTGTAACCTGAACTAAACAACAAACATTGACCACTCTGTGTTTACATTCGATCCGTAAAATAAGACGTGTTGGTTGATACTATGGATGAAATAAATAGCGTAGAGTGTAAATAAATTATTTTTGAAAACTCTTTGTTAACGTTTTGAAGAGTATAGGTCCTTGTTATTACAAGCACACTTCAGTTTTGTCCTTCAAAGGGCTACGCCCCTGTGATACCTCTGTAGATGTCCGTAGGCGTTGGTGAAAATGTTATACATTTAGGTTGGCCGCCTATTTTTTCAAAGACCATGTCATCACTTACACGTTTGCTGTTGCCTACGTTCTATAAGAAATAACTAAGAAAATAATATATTACCTACATAAACATAACATATTTTAAGGCACCCATAATATATCGCCAAATCAGTAGCAATATCCTTCGGACAATCGTCTTCTCCATGGGATAGGGACCCCGTGGAGAAGTGAAGAGTTTAGTTTCCTTCATAACTCGGTACAGCTCCGCGGGGCGCCGCAGTCGCTAACTTTGTGAAATGCTGATTAGTTCGCCGGTAAATCATATTTTACTGCCTGGATTGCGAATACCGTGAATGAGGTAAATAAAAATAACAATCTCGCCGCTTTCAGTGATTTACTACTTATTGTTCACAGTTAATTTGCAAATACTTGCACGAAATGGCATTTATAATGAGCCATGCTTAGTGGTAAGGTATACACGCGAAACTATACCTACCTAGATTAGAAAATAGAGGCTGGTTAATACTGTACTTTAATATTATAATAGTGTGTAAATAAATTAAATGTACAAAGCAAATCTTCAATTCACGATATATATTGCTTCTAACATCCCATCAATTGTATAAAAAAAATCCTGTAGGTACGCATCTTTTACCACATGTCTCCATAGCCCACAAATAAATAAGTAGAATATTCCAGCGACCCTATAACATTTACACATAATTATGACATGAAAACTGATAATGTTATTGGCAAATAAAACCTCCATCATAATGCTATTCATAGAAAATTGCCATTTACAACTTACAACATCGCGAATTATGGAAATGACGGGAAGAAGCCCTTTTCCAAAGGTAAAGTCGTTACAAACAAACGCATAAAAATGTAAAAAATACGGAATAATTTACAAATGACCTTTTAAGTAAACGTCTTATCTTTGGACTTGGTAAAAGTGTTATATTAAAAATGATAATATTAGCAGTGTAAATACGCGACCGACCGCAGACGAATTCACAATTTTGCATGAATATTTATCTACTTCGCGTTCAAGTTTTACTGTTTTCGCCCCATTCTTATAGGAACAACATTAACATTTATAGCCTCAGGCTATAAAGATTTACTACCTTTAAACGAGACAAGGGCTATAACGAAGTGATTTTAGTTCAACAAGAGGTTTTATTTTTCGTAAAATCTTATCATTTCAGTTCAATATTATAGAGATAACATCTCATTTTAAGCGTGGGCTGAGTATATTTCTATCTAATAATAATTATTAGAATCTCCTATAAATAATACATTTGGGTCTAAAGGCAAACTGAACTAACAGATATGAACTAACATTTTATCTAACTAATGTTTTATTTGTAGAACACGACGAAGCAAAATTAATTAAATCTAGTCAAATAATATCTGCAAATAAACCAACCTCGTGGATTCTAGGATTAGGCCATATTCTTAGAATTATATTTCGTTCCATTTACAGTACCTACTCTAAATATTCCATACCTCACCTAAATTGAATGCCAGCTTTTCTAAGTCTCTTTTCACACGTTCAGGCTGCTGGCTAGCCGAACCAAAATGCCAGCTGAACACGTATGGGCAGATTTGACTACGTTTGTGATACGTAGGTATATTGTTTACCCATCGATACCTAGGATGTGGCACGAGCTAGGCGGAATTTGGTAGCCTAAACGTATGAAATTCTATAAATAATCCAAATGTGGTTCGATGCTGGTCGATAAGTAGACGCCCACACGTTTTAATTTCGCGTAAAAGTGACACGTTTTTACGACGGCCCGTATTTGATAGCAACGCGAGGAAAGTGTAAATTGTATGTTACATACGGGTTCTGTCATCGGTAAACTTTCCTCATTCGCCGCTCCGAATAACTCGTCTCAATTCAAACGAAAGTTATTTCTTATCTTGGACAAGTACAGAGTTCTGTCAGCAGAAAACAATTTAATTCCATCAAATAGGCAAGCTCTTTAATGTCTTTGAAAAAGTTGATTCAATTAAGGCTCTTCAAATATTTTCAATAACGAATTAAATAGATTCAATCTCGATTTGAACTACGAATAACTGCTTTCAATTAGTGCGTATTGAAAGAGTAGGAATTATGGAAAAAGCTATTCGGTATACAGGCTGCTAATTTGAAACTATTTATAAACAATGTTTTGAGAGCGGTATCTAGTTGATTCGTTTACATCACTCTCTTAAGTACGCCATAAGTATATAAAGCTATTACGCACATAATTAAAAATTAATATTGCTAGTACTCTGATGAACATAAAAAAGCCAGTCGACACGACGCTGAATGTCGCGTAAATCGCGAGTCTCATTGATATGACGTGCTGCCATAAATGACCTTCTATTTTAATTTCCCTAGGGTCGAGTGTGGTTCACTCTGAAATATGAGGCGGGGACTGAAAGGCTACAGGTGCATATTATAAAAGCGAAGCACCTGCCTTCACGCACCCCCGCGTTGGCCAACGCATGCGACCCTTACATCAAGTAAGTGATTGTCACTAATGTAATTAATGTTACGCGCCCAGCCGTCGTTTTTAAACGACGCTGACACAAATGTATGAGGCTGATTTTTCAAGCATTGTTGCTTGAAAAATCAGCCTAGCTCATTGTAGCAACGCCTAGCTACATTTAAGGCATTCTAAGAATAGACACCCCCACACAGATTGAGTCACACTGAAGTAAATTGCGACTGAATAATAAATTGATTAAACCTCTGGCTCTGTAATAAAATCATTCAAATCACGTATCAGAAAGAATAACTGAACCGATATTTCAGCGTGGAAGTTTTTTCAGTTGCCATTCGGTTTCACAATTCATGAATAATTTATTTTTCGTGTTATTTCAAGTCAACACCTAAAAGGTTGTGTATGAGTTTGTCAAATTAGTTTATGTCCTTGGTTTAAGTCAACAACGTAACCAAAACTTGTTAGCTGTTTGTTTGAACGATGTTTATTGTTTTGGCGTTAAACTCCTCAGGATCCAATTGATGCCAGACGAGAGACGAGTGCTTCAGACGAAACAAAAGAAGAAGACTTGCAACCCCTTCTTTGATGAAACGTTTGTTTACCAAGTAAGTATACACCTACATCTTATTGTGATCAAATTTCAGGTAAGTCAAGAGTATTTTACAAGGTTTCTTATTACACAACTGTTTTTATATTCCATGCTTTGTTTCCAATCCACCTTTCATTAATTGAGATTGAAAAGAAACAACAGGGATAATGGTTCTTTATTTTAACTTATTGTGAAACAAAACTTCTTTTATAATTGTTTTACCAGTAAAATACGGGTGAATTAAAGTAATGTAAC
Source organism: Eupsilia transversa (assembly GCA_914767815.1). Classification (NCBI taxonomy): domain Eukaryota; kingdom Metazoa; phylum Arthropoda; class Insecta; order Lepidoptera; family Noctuidae; genus Eupsilia; species Eupsilia transversa. Next base: position 7,076,324 of record OU611890.1, on the reverse strand, counting down.
ATGTACTAAAATTAAATTCAATCCACCGAACTCACCGTAACCATGAAATTGATATTAATTTAAACCATTGTTATAAATCAAATCACTAGGGTTTTCACTCGGTTACTTTGTTTACTTTTTTTTTGAAACCCTGGTGGGGTCTACAATATCTTTCCTTTATTTCATTTACAAAACAATAATTTACATTTTTATATTTATTTTCATAAAAACATTTAAAAATATAAAAAATGGCGCACCGGTATCGGGAATAGGGTCCAAGCTACCGGTGGTCAGGGCTCCTGAGAGAGAAACCTCCTAACGATACGCAACGTGTCCAGAAGTACCGCTTTCTGGATCAAGCCCTTGTTCCAGCTGTCTAGCGAGAGCCTCCTCAGGTGTTGGTCGAGGCTCTTGTCTATTATGCCATTGGCCGTCACGACTATCGGCACAAAGACTGCTGTATCCACATCCCACATATTTATTTTATTATTTACGGGTTTATAGCTTAACTCCTAGATTATTTTATTCAATACACCTTACGGTATTTATTTAGGTTTCTGAGAAATTGCCTTAATACGTAAGTACGAAATGCAAGTAGAAATTAATTATATTGCCGTATTGATCAGTGTCGAGGGCAATGGAGAGGGCTATGTTTGGTATTTCTCTACGTAATCAAATCAGAAATGCAGACATCCGCAAACTTAAGTCGCAGTGGGCAGGACACATAGCTCACAGAACTGATGGCCGATGGGGCCGAAATGTTCTAGACTGGCGACCGCGTATCAGAAGACTTAGCGTTGGAAGGCCGCAAGTTTCCGCTGTGTGCGGGAAGCACAGAACCAGTAGAAGTGGCGGTGCTTGGGGGCCTATGTCCAGCAGTGAACGTCTTTCGGCTGAAATGATGATGATGACATACAATCTGCTATTTCTGAAAAACTTAATACCGCACACGCAGAGTAGAATTTCAAGCTTAAAATATTTCGAATAGAGCCTCAATTTGACGAGGATTTAATTACGTTAATGGAAATTTTAGCGATCGCTGGCTGGGAACGGCAATGTGGGGACAGGGAGCTTTTAACATGGGTTATAGGTTAGCTATGATATGGAAACACGATTATCTCTGTCGCTTTAGGAGCTAATATAATTTATCTTGCAATCGCAGAGAGATTTTCTGTATGGTATTTTTTAAGGCAAAGTTTGTATAAGGTAATCTCTGTAAATTGTGATCCGATTACTAAAATTCTTGCACTGATGGAAAGCTAAACTGTTACCAAGTAACAGGATATGTTTTATTGCGAAAAACGAGGATGAAACTGCGGGGCAAATCAGGCGATATTGTGTTGTTCGCTGTAATTTAATTCATTGTCTAATAGACCACGTTCTCATTACAACAAAATTTCTGACATTTACAACTCCCAACCAAAGCTATCAATTTTAGGGCCAAACTATGAAAGTTTATTTAGGTATGTCTGTAATGTTTATGGTGTACATAATAAAGAGTATCTATTCTATTCTAAGTTCCTGAATTACAGGCGCCGTGAAATAAATAATTTACGGTTAGACGTTTTCAGCTCAAACCAACGAGAAACCAATCCCATGCGGTTCTCATACGAACTTGTGAACTTCATCGAAAACTCGCAACTTTTCTCATTAAGATTTAATTGTTGAAGAAGACGATGCGCTTCCTTGTTCTTGGATTGCTATACACATACCTACCTACACACACACACTCGCGGTGCGGTGTGGTGTGATCATTAATATAATTAGTCTCGTATGTAATATGTTGAGCCGATGAGCCGCACAGGTCGATCGATCAGGTTAAGCTACTCTCGCCGTGGTTGGTCCGTATACGGTTGACCACCTTTATATAACGAGACCGCGCGTGCCTCGGAAAGCACGTTAAATCCCGGCTGTCATTCGTGGATCTCATGACTGCCTGAAAGTCTGACAACCAGTCTTACCAAGGGGTATCGTGTTACACAGTAACTGGGTTGTGGAGGTCAGATAGGCGGTCACTCCATGTACAATACTGGTATTCAGCTGCATCCAGTCAGCCTGGAAGTTGACCCCAAAAATAGTTGGAAAAAGGCAGATGATGATGATACAATGTAGGTAACAAAATTCAAATTTTATTTCCAAAATATTTTTTTCAAATTAGTAGAAATATCACTTATTATTTCTCATCATTTTTTGTAAAAAAATATTCGCAACAACGTTTGCTTATTTTCACCAGCAGGTCATTTACTTTTTGGTACCTGATTAATAAAATAAATTAAATCGTATACTTGCTTTAGTATGAGATAATCCCATACTAAAACTATACAATTTTCATTTCTCATGTAATAAAGAAGCAAGCAAAAAGTCTCTTTGCAAATGAAAGTTTTATATCTACAACGTGTAACGTTAAATGCGCAGAACCTGAAAATAGTTTGATCAGAATAATCAAGTGAACCACTTTTTAATAAAGGTCACATTTTTCAAAAAAATCTTCTTTAATAACGTTGCCGTGTCTATTTATTAATAGGTCAAGCCATCACATGCGCAAACCCAAAATAGATAAACAAACACAAATTGTTGCCGACGAATTTAAATTTTCTCATACGCGGGATAATAATAGCTTTATTTTCAATGCAAAGAATTACCAGTAAAGGCTCGTTCACACCGGCGCGACTTGTCGCGCGACGCGACTTTAACAATACAATTTCTAATAAAACTTAACGATTGAACAATTGCCGGTGCCGCGTCGCGCGACAAGTCGCGCCGGTGTGAACGAGCCTTAAAACTAAAACAGCACACATAAAACAATTTAAAAAAAAACTCTCTCTTAAATAGGTCAATTGAATTAAAAATCAGTTGGGGTGTCTGAGGTTTTGCGCATTTACCGTTACACGTTTTATACATACATAGTATAAGACAAAGTCAATTTTTCCTGTCTGCCTGTGTGCTCGCTGAGATTCTCCAAATTACACAATGGATTGTGATGGAATGGATTTCTTGTTTTCCACCATCATTTAGAATTTAATCCCGAAAGTTTTATGGATATAAACCACACAGCGATGCGGCGTGTGTGTTTAGGAGTAGGTATGTGTATTAATAATTTAACTTAGATTATAAAACAGAAATCATGATGTTTTAGCATAATTATCTTCTACTTACCCGTGAGGAGCGCGGACAAGAACACCGTGGTAAGACTTAACTGGTTTTTTTTCTTGACAGATTCCGCCTGGTAAGATCGAGAGCCTAACACTGAAACTGTCACTCCTGGACATAGGCAGGGTTGGCAAAGGAAAGCAGCTGATTGGCCACATCATTCTGCCTCTGACTGAGCTGGATGGTGTTACCCCTGATGAGGAGCCACAGTTGTATAAGCTTGATATTGAGAAGGTAAGTTTACGTCTTCGACAAACTATTGAGTAAGTAAGTCATTAGCAGCTCTGAGTATGTGCCCGAATGATGCCAATAAGCTGGCCCTCTATGATATCTATGATACGTGATGTTATGTAATTGTTTATATTTCACACTACAGTCGGAATATTAACAGCAATTGTTCTACAGTTTAACGTATTAAAATTGGAGTATTTTTTTAAAAATAAAAGCTAAATTGACTAGCAAGTTTAACTACGAAAATTTAGTTGCCCTGTGTAAATAAACGCTCGCGCTGTCAGCTTAACGATTTCAACAACGTGAGAAGACGATATTTTGCCGCGTGGTATTTTTATCTACCCACGGAGCACTTGCTAGTGGATTTGCGCTTTAGGTAATGTAGGTTCGTTACTCTTAAGTAAGAAAACAAGTAATTCTAAGTGGCAGCACATAATGTTAATATAATTAATAAAGACTAGTATATATATAGGCATGCATTATTTATCTATGGTCTCAAAAGCCTAATTCACACAAAGAAAATGGGACGTGGACTACGGACGTGGCACGTACCTATGTCTGCCTTTTGTTTTTTTTTGCCTTTCACAATAATTACGTCTTATAAATAGTAAGTCTTTTATTCACGTCCAATTTTCTTTGTATGAAACGTTCCTTATTAACAGTGTCATTTATTATCAAGGACAAAGCGGATAATACCACTTTATTATTTTAATAAATTTATCTTTTATAATTAATTGTTGCATAAAACTTGTATGCATATTATATTTTATGCAAATTGTCATAAATATGTTAACAGCGTGTTCCGTGACACCCTTGTTTTTCCCATAGAAGCGTTGAAACTAATTGAATAATCCGGTATAAATAAATATCTAGCTATTTTAAATCTGTCATCTAATATGAATACCAGAGTATATACCTAATATACGTAGGTATTATGTATCTAATAAATCTGCCATATTCATTTCTAGTTTATTTCCAAATGTATTTGTAGCTAGGTACTTTTCGAACATGTAACTAAACCACAGTACATATTATAATATTATATTTAAATTCAGAGTACCCAATTTGCGCAGTATGACCAAGGAAGTTGACTTAAAAATTCAGCACTAACGAGACGGGCTCTGTATAACTCACAAGGGATAGACTTTCAAACAGAATAAGAGCGACTGGGGCCGGATGTCAGCAGAATGTTTATTTAAATATTCCTGGCTGGTTATTTTTAGTTTACCTCGTTTTCACTCAATTTTTTTAAATTAAAAATATGTCAGCATTTTTTAAATCAAGTTTAAAAATTACGTTACAATTTATAGTTGACGGCTATGGCAGCTGAGCCAATTTGCCTCTAAATATGCATCGAGTTGGAAGTTCAGTTTATATTGAAAAATTGATTACTCAAAAGTTCTACATACTAGTTTATTTACGACTTATCCAGTGAGTTTGCATTGGGCAAGCAATTGACGCAGGTGCAGTATTATTAATTCTTAATTTGTTTGCAGGATCTACAAGAGCCAACATCAGATCTAGGCGAGATCCTCGTCTCCTTACTATACAATGAAAACCTACATAGACTTACAGTCACCGTAATAGAAGCTCGAGCACTCAAGGTAAGTCAGTCTATTTATTGTTTGTCTGTTTGTCCTCTAAGTTCTTCTAAAGTCAATAGATTTTGAAGCTGTTTTCATCATCATTATTGCCGTAAGGATTCTATGCATACATTTTTAATTAATATATGATATGCTAAAACATCGAGATGGCTGTGTTATCACAGCCATCTCGATGTTTTAGCATATCACCATTACACCCATGTGAAGGGGTGGCTTGCTAGTATCTACTAAACTCTACTAAACTCACTCCCTAACTAAGAAACTAGATAGCTATATGCAAAACAGACCTACTCGTAGAATATGCAATTTTCAATAGGTATTCGACCGTAGTTGAATAAGATAGCACTGCTCTCCGGACGGAAATACCAATTTGAATTTGAATTGAAGAGCTGAAGTCCGGTTTTCAAATGTGTAACGTGTTTACAATATTCTATTTGAGTGTGCGACTTTACAGTTACCTACATAGTTAAGTTTAACATTAATTTATAATTGTTCAAATTATGATAGCGCTCTGTAGGTAAATGTGTGTATTCAGCTTTAAATAAAATTAACGTACTTTTCAGATAGTGGATTGAATAAACTAATAAAATAACTGAAAGGTGTTGCAGGTTATTTATGACGGTAATCTGCTTATAGCTTTTTTCATTGTAACTCTCTTAAATTCCTGGAAACTGTCACACGCACTTCACGATATTTTTATATTTACACGAATTCCTGAAAACAGAGGCTGAATCCAGCTGCCGAATTTTCGTAGAAATTTTACTAAAAAGTTACGAGAGTCAATCATCTTGCTCCATTTACCCACAGTACTCATTACAAAGGAATCATTACCGAGTTTCCACTCTTTGCACACAAATCTCTTCAGATTATTGCAGTGTTTTGTGAAGGTGCAACTGGATTATCAACCAGTAGATGGTTTTTGGCTCAAAATGTATAACTACATAAATGTCGCCTCATAATATCGTATTTAAAATAATACAACTCGATGTTTTCTCGAGTCGTAAAAACCGTGCGAAGCAGGGTTGGGTCACTAGTTTTTAATAAAATATGATTCCTTAGACAATAGAGCTCAAGTAATAGTATATATGGATCTTACGTCACCTTCTAATAAATTGCAAGAATTTATCTGATCTTTTTTTCCAGTTGGATCCCACATCAAGCAAGAAAGAGATGGTGGTACGAGTGACGCAAGAGCGTGCCTGCCGCGGTGTACGCGCGCGCCGCACGGCCGCAGTCGACGTGGCTGACGACGGCAGTGCCTTCGTCTCCGAGTGCTTTCACTTCAGGCTCAGGGCTGACGAGCTGCACACCACCAGCGTCACGATACAGGCCTTGCAGCCGCACTCCGTTTATGCCAAAGGTGGGGATTTTTTTTCAGCATTTTGTGGTTTTGATGTGTGCGACATACCAGCCGAAAACTATGCGACGGTAATTCAGCGTGCTTATGTTTTCTATGCTTTGGCCTGATGAATAAAGGACGATTTATACGAGGAATTCACGGATGATAGTGGTAACACCGTAAGGGGCACCTAATAAGGCTATACCTACACTGACTGGACTGACTGACCTTCTCGGTGAAGTCCTTCAAAAAGTCTGAAAGCTTTTTTATTATGTTCAGCTAGCAAATGCAAAATTAGCTAGCTAAAAATAATCTTTGTTAGCTTTAGAATTTCAACGAAGTCCATTGAATCCTTTGGATTTATGACAGATAAATGTACTGGACTTTATTCAAAAAAGGCAATCGAGTGTCATCAATATTCCAAGTGACCTTCTTTATATTTGTGGAATATGAATAGTCAGTTCATGAAAAAAACCGTCCCAAGTATTTTATGTCATTTTTATTTCGGGGGCGAATACGTACTTTATAAAACAAAATAAGGAGCCCTTTACGAATTCTCATAAATAGGTCTTACATAGCTTACGAAAAGTCAATAAAATATTATTAATGATAATAATCGGTAAAGTGCCATAGGGCGTATTTCACCAATAAAAACTGAACGCGATCAGCACTAAACCACGTTTTAGAGCTGTCAGTGTCATTATTTTCTTTGGAATTTTGACACTGACAGCTCTAAAACGTGGTTTATGTACTGATCGCGTTCAGTTTTCATTGGTGAAATTCGCCCTTAATCGTTGGCTTTCTGATGAAACACTAAACGGAGTTCAAACCTTATTATTGTTAAAGCTCTGTTAGTTATCAAGACTTGCAGCAACGGCTCAGACAGAATTAAAAGAAAAAGGACAAATAACAAAATAAAACAAAAGGCTGTGATTTACAGGAACCTATTTATATTACAGGACTAATTTATGCTCGGTTCCTATAAACAAAAACGAATCGTTATGATTACCAATGGTAGTTTATTTATTACCAAACTGGGCATATAAATAGTTTCGTAAGCTAATTTTACCTGTGATAGGTAATTCCATATTGGGAGGGTCTAAACAATTTTAACCAATAACGGTCCGTAAGTTATAGGAATCGGCCATTCGTCGTTAGATATAATACTACTACTCGTAATATGATTACACGTAGAAAGTTACAATAATAACTCGTTTCTTGTTACAGACCGACTGCTCGGTAAGTTCGTGTTAGGATCATACATGTTTGCAAGGGGACGCGCCTTACAACACTGGAACTCATCCCTCGCCGCGCCCATGGAGCAAGTCAAACAATGGCACCCGCTCACCAATTAATGACAACCCGGCCAAACTGCGAACACCCGACGACCATCGACCCCACCTAGCTGTGAGTGTATCTCAATTCGGACGTATTATATCCCATAGGAATGTATTTATCAAGAACCCGTTCCTGACAACTGATTTATTCGTAAACTCATTTTTATTCCCACAACGTACAAACAGTACTTGTGTATAAACTTAGGCTAGATGTAATATAAAAAAATTGTGAAAATATTCTATTTGAATTGAATATCATGAAAGTAATTTCGAAATATCTAAAATGAATTTAATCATATTTTTGTAACTCCAATTTACACTATATTCCAAATATGATATTGGAAAATTCTTGTTTCTTGTCACGCCGAGATATAGTAATGTTTATTTGCAACAATATTAATAAATGGAGTTCAAATTATCTTACAGCATTTTTTAATCAATGATAATGTCTTTTAAAAATTTCCGAAATTCGTGTCTCAAATACTTTCACTCTATCTAGATACTTACTGAAAACAATTTATTGCTCTGAATAGATAATAATTTTATGAAATAAGTGTATTGCATATTCAGAATATTTCAATGTAAGCTACACCTTATACTATCAATATACTTATTTATAAATGTTTAATAATATAAATATTGCCAATATACACGTATTGTAGTAGGATATAATTTCAACAAATGTGCAAATCAATGAAATAAAATGATGTAACGCCAAATTGGCGAAAATGTTGTATTTCATTTCTTAAACCCCATTTTTTATATTCCGGTGCACATTCAGAATATAAACTCACGCCCTTTTCCCATGGGGATAAGAATAAACTACAGAAAGCCTGCGACGATCCTCACACGCTCCCGACTATCAAAACAATATGGTTGATCTAAATCATGTTAAATGTTATGTATTACATCACACACAACACACAAAGTTCACGGAGTAAAGAAGTACTGTAATAATATATTATGATGAATATATTCGTACCTATACATATTTATTACAAGCTACATAAAGATGGGAGCGCTAGCAGTACCTCTATAGTACATTTCTGCCAAGGCCAGCAACTCAAGCATTGATGGACGATCGGGAAAATGTGGGACGAGGCATAGTCGAGGCACACATACGTAAGTCCATCAATGCCTGGTTGCGGCCAAGGCTTGAATAGTGCTTTTCTCAAATAATGCGCGGAAATTCAAACAAAGTAAATTAATTATAAATTCCAGAATCAATGACGGACAACGATAATTTTACACGCGCCAATGCAATGTGTTCATTTGTTTCTTCTTGGTTGTCATGTGTTGAAGTAAAAATTTCGTTCCATTTTATAACATGACAGATATGAGTTTTCATAGTAATTTATTTGGCCGCTACACAGGACAGATATGGTTTTCATAGTAACTTTGCTGGCCGCATCGTCACTTGTTTTTGACCAGTACAGCAATTTCGATTTATCTCGAAGAAGGTTGTCAAAATAATGGTCGAATTTCCAAGCATGTTTCAGAAAATAACTTTACTCTTCCATTTTCATATTTACAGCAGGTAAGAACGTGAGTACTAGTACAATTTAAACTTCAGTGGTAAGTCCCGCCGGAGCTAAAATGTTCTGACTGTAATAAACTGTAACAATTTCTGATGCACTGGGACGATCGTAAAAGCACGATCTTTTACGATCGTGAAACTGAGAATCCGACACTACACTCTCATATTTCAAAGCTAAAAGTTGTAGAAACTTACGCTATGCTTCCAATATTTTATTATTTTACGCATAAGAGCAATAAATGTGGTTTCGTTAGCAGACTGAACATTGAATTCAAAAACATGGAATAACTATCCTTCGCGCATTATTATTCTGCCTAAAACAAGGCTATGAAAAAGGTGTCTGTACTCGATGCTAGTCTAACAGTAGGTCAGCAAAATACAAAGGTTGGCTGTAACATTCAAATAAAAGCTACTGTCGAAATAGACTTTCAATATTTTTTTGAACTATATCAATAGAATTGGTTTAGAATGAAAAAGATTAGCATCTCGTTTTTCAAGTTGGCTGTCAACATAAAAGTACATTTTTTGTTGACCTTTGAAACAGAGATGATACTTACACATATGTACAGTCAACAAAGCTATTTGGTATGCAGGCAGCCAACTTTAAACTACTTTAAAAAATGTTGTAAGTATGCTGGGTAGTCAATTCTTTTACTCGCTTTAAGTACATATACCTTATGCATAAAAAGTGATTACGAACACAATAAAAAATTATATTGCCAGTGTAGTGGAGGGATGAATAATATTTTTCCTGTATACCAAATAGCTTTGTTGACTGTACATCATACGTCTGGCCTTGCCTTTGAATGCTGTATTTTTTTATCAAGGTCAAGGAAAGAGTAGTAAAAAAGTAAGACCAACCTATGGTCTGATCCTAAAGTATCTGATGAAGAGTAGAATAGTATCTGATATACATCTCACACCACTTTTTCCAACAATTATTGTTTGAATAACGCTATTAAATTGTCATTGACTAGCTTTAGCCCGGGGAAATTCACGTTCTTTTTTTTTTAGGTTTTTAATTCTTATTCTATATGGCACGTAATTCTTATTCTTCATGAGCTATCCGAATACCAAAAAATATTTGGCCTAGGTCTAAGAGAAAGGCGAAATTGATTCTCTGTTACAATGTATAATAGATATTGAGAAGGTTATGAAATTAACCTCAATAATTGTCATCTATAATGTTATTTTAAAAAAACGGGTTTTATTCAAATAATCAAATCAAAACACTCAATTTATAAGTGGCACTACAAATTGGAATCCACAGGTACATTTTCTGATCCATTTGTTTACATGTTCTTCACATACTTTTGGAACAGACTTATACGTCGTTAGGAGTTACGTCGTCTGGTTGTTCTATGAAAGTGTTCCAAACATAAAACGAAGGATTTACTTATACTGTCTTAGTTAATGTCTTTGGGAAAAAAGTCATCATTATTTACTCTAATTACTACAGCCTACTGAATCTAGTGAATTAATTTGTGACGTCAAATTGCCAGTCTACAATTACCAACTAATGGTTGTTTCATGTTCCTAATTACGATCTGTTATTTAATCACGACTTCCCAGTAGTACTATCCTAATATTGTTGCAGAATTATGAATTTTCAAATGAGTTTTTTTTTGTAGTGAACGGTAGACGTTACTAATCTTAACTACATATTTTGTTCGATTTGTTCGGATTAATATTATGAATAGAATATAATTTTTATTTGCATTTGGTACAATAATAATAGTTCATAATATGATCTACATGTCTTTGATGTACAGACGCCAGCACATCAAGCTACTAAAATCTGTCAAATTTCATCAATAGATTTTCAACTTTATTACTAAAGTATTAAGGTTCAAGTTTGATTGGAAAAATCTGTCAATTTCGGGTAGCTTGACCTGCTGGCGTCTGTACATCATAAGTCCTTATTTTTGTATGTATGTATAAAGTTGAATGAGATTTTTTTTTTCGAAACTAAGCTTCGTTCGTCAAATTGTCCAGTCTAGTCGTATGGGGCGTTCGATGGCCCTCATTTTTAGGATTTGATATTAATTTAAGTAATAATCTTGATTACTATTCAGTAAAGGAAGGATGTATTCAGATGTGCACACAAGAACTTGCACATGGTGTTCATTGAACTGGAGAAAGCAATATGTGTTGAGGTGGGCCTTGAAAGAGAAAGGTTTTCCTGGAAAGTTTGTAGAGTTAATTCATGCCATGTGCAGTCAATCTATTTTAATCTCGTCAGGTCAGCAGCTGGCAATACCGACGAGTTCAGTGTGGCTGTAGGCTTGCACTAAGGGTCGCTTTTAAGTCCTTACCTTTTCCTGTTGATTATGGACGGTCTGACATCGGACATACAGGAAGAGGCAACCTGGTGCCTGCTGTATGCCAATGACCTTGTTCTTGTCGGTGAAGATGAACCTTAGTTCTAGAGCAGATTGGAGAAATGTAGAAGCTGGTAGTTGGCTCGAAAATCAGTAGAACCAAAACTTAATATATTTTAATTCTACTCGGGATTGGATAGGATATAATTTTCTGCGATTTCGGCGGTCTCTCTAGTTTTGGAGCCATAGTGCTTGATGGCACACTTCTTTCAGTCTGCTTCGACTTTCGGTGTCTCGATTCACTCGTGTAGTAAAGCGATCGACCCCTAATAAATTGGGTAAGTATCATCTATTCAGTAGAGACTTTGGTTTGTTTGTTTTATTTCAATTTATTTTCTTGTCTTATCTTTGATGGTAGTTACTTATAGAAGTTGTGGTGGCCTTTCTCGAAACTGGATTAAGCTGCTCGGTTTAAAAAAATTGGGTAAATTGAATATGTGCTTAGCCCGCGTGTGTAGTTTAGTTAAGATTGGTGCTAGACAGCTGTGGAAGATGATTAATAAAAAACAGTAAAATCTTATTTGGTTTATTATATATATTACCTATAAAATTTATTTATATTATTTATTTATTTTTATCATTTATTTATACTATTTGTTGGCTTAATAAATATTTTTATATATTTATAATAACCCAACAAATAGTAAAATCAATAAACAATAAATTCAACTGTCATAAAAAAGGACGAAGTCGTTAACAGGTTTTTATAACTATGCCATGTTTTCCATTTTCTCACAAAACCCTTTGTTTTAGAGTGTTTAACGATCGAACATAAAATAATGAAATTTTTTTGATGAAAAAATATAAAATAATTTATGGGTTATTTTATTATATCTGTTACTGTCAAGTTAGTATAATAAAATGGAAATATTTTAGCGGTTTATTTAAAACGTTGCCATATGTCAAGAATGATTAGTGAGATCAACCATAATATATATTTTGGACATTTAAACATCCCTTAACTTTAAGCAATGTTTATGAATGAAGGGGTTATTGCATACCTAAGCCTATGTGTGTATGTAATGATGTAGGATACCTAATGTGCTTTTGGGTACCTACGTGGGAAAATGCGTTCAAAGTATATTTTTGACTGTGCTTTTGTAGTTCGGTTTTTTTTTCTTGATTTTTGTGTTAGTCTTTTTAATTATTTCTGTTATTTGTGTATTTTAACAGGAACAGTGATTTTCTTTCTTACACGATGATGCATATTACTATAAAAACTATGTATGTGTACAGACTCAGCATTAGATTCTTTTACGTACTACGCACATACCGAATAAAGAGAAATTTTCGGTGTCACTGTTTGAACTGGACCAACTTTTGCTTGTGTTAACATAGCCTGCAGGATGCTTTACGATTGTTTAATTGATGTGGACTCGGCTTTAGTAATCCCAGTGGTAAACAATGGTTCTCGCAAAATAAGGATTTAAATGAAACATAAATTTTCATTACCGCCATTTTTACGCAACGGGTCGCTCGCGGATATTAACCGGTAAAACGTTTTGGAGTTTATTATGTAAATAAGGTAAAAATAGAAAATAATTACAGAAAAGCACGAAATAAATGATTGCATTAGATATTATTGTTCCTTGTGCGTCTTATTTGTGCAGAACAAACTATTTTTCTTTATTTTCTTTCCTACAGTTAAAAAGAATTTTCAAAAAGTCTTTAAGTATTTTGTTGACTGTAGTATTTTTAATTTGAAGTCGATAAAAAGCTATGCTATGGAAATTGTAATCTAAGCACTAGGTATGAACACGCGCGTGTTATAAAAGTATGAGCCATTAAAAATAATTAATAAAAACTTCTTGACAGTCAACACGCAAGTCTAAAACAAAGTTTCTTGCCCTTCCACGCCGTAAATAATCTTTTAGATTCTATATCGATACTCCTACGTGAGAATAACCTACGGCCATTCTTACATCAATGGTATTTTACCTTTCTACGTCACGCTTCAGTGTAGAGAGAGCTCTGGGGCAGTTCTGACGTCATGTTATATCATCTGTATTCACAGAATATATTACCGACAAAGACGACAGAAAAACTTGATCAATGGACAACAAAATTCCTTTTGAAGTATAAATAAAACACTGCTCTTCAAACCTCCTTCGCAAAGTAACGTTTCAAAATGTATCTATACTAGAATTTGACCGGAACAAGGTTCGCAACCGTTCTGAAAGTAATATTTGAAAATCACGACACTCCCGATGCGAGACCTAGCTCTTTGCCTAGAAAAAAAAAACTAGGAAACTTGGCTACGTACAGAGTCAACTTAGGAAATATATTATATAGAAAAGACAATGCTGCCATTAAAGTTAAAATTTATTATTTCTCAGAGCAAGCTTTTTAACTTATATTAATTATATTTTTATTGGAAGGAAACGTACATAAATAAAAATATCCCAGGTCTTCAAAAATTTTGTACTTGTATTATTTATAAGACGTAAGAAAGATAATATTTCAAAATCACGAGACTTACGATGCGAGACCTAGATCTTCGCCTAGAAAATAAAGTAGACTATCACACGATGTTACATAAATAAGACAATCCTGACATTTACTTGAAAATTTATCGTCTCTCAGAGGAAATTTTTAAGTTTTCCTTAGAAGGAAACCTACATAAAATATAAAAACCAGCCTGTTTTTATTCTACTGCAGGGCAAAGGCCTCTTCTCATACAAAGAAGGCACGAGCATTGATCACCACGCTAGCTCAAGACGGTTTGGCGATGTCATACTTAGGGTACATACATGCCGAAAATCATCGCGATCTGAATGGCGCGAAGTTATTATGGCGTTCCTGTGTTGTGACGTCAAATCGCAGAAGTGCTGTCTCTGTCTAGCATAATCTTTAAAACGCATACAACTTCCTCATAATATTTACGTATTAAGTTAACGAGTAACAAGTTAACGTAATATTGATTATTTAATTCAAATTGACAGTAAACGATATTAAGATATTTAAACATTGTTTGTTTTCACTGCTTTATTTTTTATTTTTTTTAAATTATATTTATAAAAATCCAGTCAATTATATTGTGTCGTCCGTCCCCACTGTCCCGCTTGGCCACCGTTCGTTTCGTGCGCAGAGGCTCTGCTTATAATAAGCCCTTTGTTATAATATAAAGGAAATGTATGGGAGTTTGAACCCGAATAAATAACATCACGTATCCCATTCATTACGCTGTTATCATTGCTATTTATCCCAAGTTTTGCCATTTATCTGCTTTTTCGATACAGATAAAATACGCTTATTTATCTATTCAAATATATAACTGCAATATACAGTTTGTTTAATGGCTGTTATTTTATCCTTATGGGTCCCTTAAAACCCTTTTCTATTTGTGATAATGTTAAATATGGAAGTACTTTTTTCCGTACTTTCTTCTAACAAATATCATTTTCATGTCATCATTCTTGCTTTATGGCCTCTAAAGGCTACTTAAAATGCTTTTGTTTTGTAAAAAAAATGTGTGATGATGCATAGTTTATGCTAACAGCTGAAGCAAAGCTTACATCTCTGTTAGATGTAGGTATCTAACTTTTAAAGTATTCCCGTGACTGAGGCCGAGATTTATAAACGTAAGTAAAGATTATAAATCTCTAAGTAATGTTTATAAATCTCGTTATATATATCGTATGTTACTACTGAAACACAACTGTCAAACTGTAAGTAAAAGATAGAGACGAGTACATGTTGGTCCCCGTCCATCCCCGTTGCTCAGCAACAATAAATACACCACCACCACAACTGAATACAATAACAGAAGTTCTGTATGTAGAGACATTACTTTTAATATACAACCCCAAAGCAGGGTCGAAAAACTACGAAACGGGCAGAGATAACCTATTTATGGAATTACGGGGCTAATTATACCTAGAATCAGACATTTTTTAATATTATATTTTCTTCAAGCCGCTTGTCAGCCGGGGGCCGACTATCTGAACTTTATCTAAATCAATGCTCGTCTCCAATCTGCGGAGGTTTTATTCTAAAGCCATGTTATATTAAACCCTTGCCTACATAATCAGATATCAAAATGGTAGACATCGCCCGAAAAAAACAAGCAAATGTGTCCTAATCTAATCTCTCAATGTGTGTACGTGCAATATTACTAAATATTTATGAGATCATAATAGTACCAACTTTATAAAAACTTAATTTTGGATTCCGTTTGCATAAGTAGCAATTCCATTGTGTTGGAAATCCACAGATGTTGGCAAAATTGATTGAAAATATGTAAAAGGCGAAGTTACGTGAAGAGAATATGTGAATATTCCTAGTTAGGGGTAGCAACTACTCAGGATTCCTTTGAATAGAACCGATGAGGCAGTAGAAGTATAATAATTTTTACATTTAAAAGTACTTTATTGAAATTGGCATCGATGAAAGTTTAGTCAAGTAGACCGCACGTCAGTGGTATCGTTTTGACTTTGAACTGGCCTAGCATAGTACCTACGGAGTTTCAGTAGAATAAAAGGCCAGCAAAATTATACTGATTTTGTTCGGCCAAACTTATCTTAAGTATACTTAATACAATACTTATCTCACTGAATAGGTATATCTCCAAAATACACTGGTCAATACTATTTTAAATCCCCTTATTGTAACACATTGGATTGTAATGTGACATTACAGTATCTTCTACCGGCAACAACGTAGGTAATCCTATTGTCTTGTTAATTAGAAGCTTGCATTTGATGATAAGCGTCTTAGGTTCTCTTATGTTTCTTTGATCCCGGAATGTATATTGTCAAGTGATTTCCAATTAGGTGTCAGAATAAAATAATCAATGACTTTTTTTTTTTTACAGATGTGACTTAAAAAGGCCATTCTCAAGTTGTGCCAATTAACACCCAGATCTCTATAAACAAAACCAATTAGATTTACAAATAATATTAACCTGTTCTTACGGTACCATGTATTTAATATAATCTCAAAATCTCAAATAATACCCATTTTGCGTTCCTAAAAATATTATTGAACACTCTGCTAATATAATAATTGCACCTCTTTTTGTGAACCTCAAATAATTCCTATTTTGGGGTCTTGAAAATACTTAATAGCCAAGTAACTGCGACCAACTTGGATGTAGCGTGGTTGGTCACAGTTCTAACCTAACTTAACGCATTTGGAGGGGGTAGAATAATTTACTGGTCCATTGTTACAAAATAAATTCCAAAACTAATAATATTGTGTGCTTTCTGTAACTAGAATAGAATATTTAACATAGTTATTAAAACAGTGGTCCCCAAACTACGCAGCGCCTGTATCTTGAGGGCTTGAGTTGCGTTATCTTAAATTTTTAATCGCTGAAAAAAAAAAAAACGAAGTAAAGGCCAGAACGTCAAAAAGTCAATAAATTTTTAGAGGATAAGTTAAATATTTCCCTTATTTTATAACTCAGTTTCAGTCAAAAAAAAGTTATTATGATAACAAGAAAATAGCAAAGGTACGTTTTGTTTATTTAATAAAGGAATTATATTATTACTATAGGTACCACTCTGAACCAAACAACCCGAAATGGTCTTCAATTATTACACTCCCGAGATAAAAGAAAGATAAAGTTCCATTAGAATGAAATTATTCCAAATAATTCCCACGCACACTGAAATATTAAAATAAACTAGTTTTATTCGTTGTGTACAAGAACCTTACGTATTTTACAAAAGGTTTTTCTTTATTAAACGTTTATTAAAATGCCAAATAATGTATTAATAATGTTTAATCTTCTAAAAATAAAATCAGAAGAGTAACACCGTATGTGCACATTGTTCCTCTTGTATTAATTTTTTTGTGTACCTTTTTTTTTGTGTTTCACACTAGATAGAAAATAATAAATGCCTATATGATATTTTCTCTCTTTCTGTTCTTCAATCCACCTTATGCTGAGTGAAGGTCTCATCCATTGCATACCACGTTACTCGGTCTTCGGCATCCTGCAGCCAATTCTTATTTACTTTAATCAGCTGTCCACCTGTCTCGTGGCTTGCCTATTCTTCAATGGCCATATTTTTATTCTTTTACCTTTATTAAAAAATAATTAAGCGATGAAAACTTTTTACTGCTGTTAAAAACTTATTATTTGCTAAATTCGGATACGGACAATTGGATTTCAGTTGGTAGTCAATTCCTTAAAACAATGTATTTCTCTGAATTCACCTACGTCTTGCTACACCAAGCAGTCAACCCGGCTACCATCTTTCTGGGTAGCTAATACTAACCACGACATGATCCATTGTCATATATTGTACCTATTACTTCGAGAGAAGATGAATCACGTCTGAAGTTGTAACTATAACAATAAGAGGTAAACTTGTTTGTTTGATAATCTCCGGAAGTACTGATCCGATTAAAACAAGTTAAAATTAAAAATTTAAATAACCCCCTACACAATTCCAGTGATGCTGCAGTATCGGTTTAAGGTTACTATGTTCTTCTAATATCATTGAAGTAACAGATTACTAAATTTCGAACCGATCAGATCTGTGGAAGCTGATAATCTTCAAACGGCTGAACCGATTTTCTTGAATTGTAGCTAAGAACACTCTCGATCAAGACACCTTTCAAACAAAAAAATAATAATCAAAATCGGTTGAGCCGTTTGGGAGCTACGAGGGAACAGACAGATACAACACTATTGCCGAGTGCCAACAACAATAATAGGTATGTTTTAAGGTATAGTTGACATCCACGTGATTGAAGTCCTGGGCAGATTCAAGTTTATCAAATTATTATATTTATAATAATAGTCAAACTCAAGTCAAGTTGGCTTCGGCCCCTCGTACGCCTTACAAAGTGCCGGGATGCGACGGTCCCGAGAAATGGCAAAGCCATGGTTTTTTTTATCTTAATGTATATAATTCTTCTATACCTACGTGTGTTTGTCACCTAACTCCTCCTAAACGGCTAGACCGGTTTGGATAAAATTTTGTGTGTATATTTCAATGGGTTCCTGGATGGTTTGAAAACACAATTGGATCTGGTACGTGGCGCTGCTGTCGGTATGTCACTTTTAATTTAGGCAGGACGAGATCTGCCGGGACCGCTAGTGTTTTTCTAAAAATATTTAAGATTTAAATTATAAATGTTTGTTAGTGTCATAATCATAAACCTCTAGGTAGGTACCTATATTTTACTTTTATATTCGCATTGTGTACCTGTTTCTCTATTCTTTCCCTCTGCATTCTATAAGACGTCACGTATGACATGTCTGAGCTATTTCGAAAGTTGAAAGCCTTGTCTCATACTGGCTTTTATAAAAGAATGAGTACAATTTCACAAAGGCGTAAAGGTGCTCGCTTCGATAATGGATTTACATTATTTTGAAAATATGTATATGTGTTGTTTGTGGTGGAGGTGGAGACGACAATACAACAATAAATTAAAATGCGAATATCTAATGACGTTCCCAGTCTGCATACGAAAATTTCATCAAAGATCTCCAATAGTTCACTCACTATAGCTAGTCAAAGATTTTCAATGAACGGGTTTATTTGATAGTTCCCAAATACACTTAAGCATTAATATTGTTTTGTCAGTGTTTTCATTTATTGTTGTATTGTAGTCTCTACATTGATATTTTTTTCAATATTTGTGTAGTGAAATAGGAATAAAATATTTTTAACAGGCAATGACTGACTTCGATAACACTCAGCGTACGTATAGTGTTTTCAGCAACAGCTTATTTTAAATACATTTCAAGAGTTCGCAAAGTGAGATGTAACTGAAGATGATGTTTGAAGGATTTATTTGATTACATTATCGGAAAATTCTGTGAACATGGAGTAAAGATTTCCGCAAATATTTATTTTCCAACTTTCTCTATCTTTTGTTGAGAAAGTAACGAAAATTCAGAAAACAGCTTTCCAAAAGTCCTTAAACCAACACGTATCTCTTAGCAGGCCTCATCTTTGGTACCACATTTATATTTATATAACTATGATAAAAACACTTACGGAGCAAAATGCAATTAAATTATGCCCAATTTTCCGTTTAAACTTTATCCTCAGTTCATGGTACAAGTGAAATCCGGCAATGAATGCTAAGTGGCTTAAATAAATAAGGACCTCTTTGGTTCGTACAATTTTAACTCAATTCCGTACTATATTTAAACTCATCAAGCCTTTCATTCGGCTTTAATAAATTGTTTCAGCGTTTCAGAAAATGAATTTAAATCATTATTGTGCGCCGTTCAGTCCCAAGCCCCAATGAAGCTTGAGGAAACCGAGAATTCATCATTTTTTTTTTTTTAGTCCCCAACCGTGTAGCCTTTGGCCTGAATCTCACCTGATGGTAAGTGATGATCAGGCCGAAGGTAGAAGCGATCTTCACCCGGAAAACTCAACCACGGAAGAACTGGCTATCTTATCTCTAACCGCCGAAACACAACAATGCTGCTAAAATTGTTGTTATGGCGACAGACTTAAATAAGATGGTGGTACCTAGCCAAGCAGACTTAGAACAAGGCCTACCACCAACCAAACCGGGCAGAAAACATATTACATTTTGCCCCTACTGGGAATCGAACGCGGGACTCTGAGACAGGTGGTCTAGCCAGTAGACCACAGAGGCGGTTTACATAAACCTACATGGAAACTTATGAAACGTCAGAAGCTAGGTGCACGGTTCCAATTGGTCGTTTCGAAGCCTTACTAAAATCGAAGTAGGTAAATACGTGAATATCCTAATAAATTTTTTCGAACATATGAAGCAATGGATTAGCAATATCTTTCAAAATGATTCAGATTATGATTGATCGTGTGTTTCGCAATTAGGGGTTAGATGTGAAACCTGGTAGAAATATTGTTCTGGGTCATACAATGTTTGATTATACGATATAGTTAGTTTTCACACCCTTCCAACAAACTTAATTACTACTTAGTTAACTAACTAACGATTAATAGTTAACTACTTAACTGTCAGAACTTGTGATTGATTTGCAACCATTTCTTGAATCAGACTAAGTTTCATATTGCTTGCTCGTGTAGCTCAGAATAATATTACATAACATAACATCACGCCTGAAATCCCCGAAGGATTAGGCAGAGACGTACCTATCTACAGGACACATACATTTCGCCAGTTATGTTTAAGTCCCATGTAACTGGGGTAGTACTATAATTATAACATAACATAACACCTTCTTCCCCGAAGGATTGCGCAGGGGGGTACGTATGGTACAGTACACCCACATTGCACCAGTTATTTTTAAGTCCCATGTAATTCGAGGCGAGCTTATTGCCATCAACCGGGTACAAATCCATACTACAGGATGCTACTAAGAAATTCCAGCTGAAAAAACTCAATAAAACTTTGCTGGACCCGGGAATCGAACCCAGGACCTCGTGCTCAGCACTAGCTTGCGACCACTAGACCAACGAGGCAGTAATCGAGAAGAATAATATTATTATGTTGTATAACTTAACTGATGATGACGGAAAGTCCGCGTAAAATGATTAATATTTAGAAATAAATTATTTACCTGAAGACATGTGTCTTGAAATAAATCTTTAACATATTTTTAAATACCAATAATAATGCTGCACTTTAATGCGGTTAGGGAAATTAATTGCTTATCAAATTGACACAGTACGGCAATTTGCCTTGTTATAGGCATTTCATTTAATTGTCTAAGAATGACAGTTGTGATTGACGTACAATTTAAGTAGTTAATTTGATAAAAAAATAATCTCACTGACTTGATTTTACCTTTACTATCGAGAAGAAAAATGTTCAAACAAGAAACTCTACCATCACTTTCAGAGCACTGAAATTCCAAGAAACTAAACGGTTAAACTCTTTTAAATTATTACCATTGCACTGAAAGTCAGGAGTCGTGAACCTGTTGCTTCAGTTCTTCAGTCTAATGGTCGCTCTCAAAACGAAATTATGCCTGCATTTATTATAGGAAAATCCAATTTTCTTTTGCAAATGAGTTTAGAATCGAAGATTACGTTGGTACTCGTATAGTCGTTTTGAAAATTGATTTGTGTAGGTAACAGGACGTGACTAAAATATTGTCAGGGAATATTTTGCTAATATAAAACTTTTAAACTAAGTAGAATTCTCACGTTGTTGTTTTAAAAACTGCCTCGTTTTCTTAAGCGCTACTGCTGAGCATGAGGTCTTGGGTTCAATTATCAGGTCTGGCATATTATTGGGTTTTTCTGTCTGGAATTTCTCAGTAGCAGCCCGGACTCTGGTTTTGTGCCCGGTGGATGGCTATAGGCACGCCTCCTATTACTTAGGACTTAAACATAATTTGCAAAATGTGAGTATACTTAACAGGTACGCCTCTGCCTAACCCTTTGGGAAAGCAAGGCGTAATGTTGTGTTTTTATAAAATAATATTGTACATTAAAACTTTGTTGTCACCTTTCAGATAAATCTGATACGTCTTCTTTGTGATGGCGACCTTATTACATACTACTTTGGTAATCAGATTTTATCACTCTCTATGTGAAATGAAACATGAATATTTTTCGAATACCTATTAGGGTACCGCTCTCCCATTTGAAATATTAATCTAAATACCATTTGACCTTTTGTTGACGGTATATAAAAACGAGCACATGTATCAAGTAAACAAAAGAGACTACGTTAGTACCTACATTATTGCTAAGTAAGTCCTAGCACAATTTTTAGATAACAGCAAATAATGGTATGATTTTATCATTCTAATAGGTTCCCGAAACGATCAATTGCAATTGTAGAAATATTGTCAATCGCTTCAATTTCATTTGGTAGACGATCAGTTTGCGCATCAATGTGTATCAATCAGGTAAAAATTTACAAAATTAAATGCAATTGATAATTTCGAAAACCCTTGAATGGCCCGTTAGTTAATATTATATAGGTAATATTCAAATATAACGTATGTACACACGGCTGCATATTAAGCTAATCTAAAGCTAAGCTTTCTAGCATGAACTGAACTATCATTGTACGGAAATCCTATACAAAGCTAGATTAGCTTATACTGGATATGTATAGCTTGATATGTAGCCGTGTGTACATTACGTTGAAAGCTCAATATAGGTAATTACCTGAGTGTTACTTAGCATACAAATAACCCAAGTAAAATTGTTCGAGCTTTGTTTGATTACAAACCGTATTAATTAACAGATTGTAATACTTTGCTTACCATAAAAGAAGTTCTACTTCTTTATCTTTTCTATACATCTACATAATAATATATGTATATATTATAAAGTGACCGTGTGGTTCTTCAAAACTACGAAACGGAATTTAATGCGGTTTTCAACATGATTAAGATAATTTTTGGTTTATTTAATACATTTACATTTAATTTACTTAAAATAAAGAAATCTCGATGTTTTGTCAAGTCCTAAAAACCATGCGAAGTCGCTAAACTTGACAAACAAGTGAAAACAAGGAAAAGTGAGGTTGTACTAAAATCCTAAACGTTTATTCCGATTAGAAAATTTTCATCAAAATTATATCGCTGTGAGATTTTAATCATCAGTTTCAATGGTAAAATAAAGAAAAAGACATCAACAACGTGTTTACGTTGTTATTGTTCATTGCAAGAACATACTTCGCAAAAAAAAGCAACCTACAATTTCTTTTTTCCGCCTGTGAACTGACAAATGTAGGACGACATTTTCAGCGCGCCAAAGTCACTTGCACGCGGTAATTGTGTGCAAATACGTCGGAAGCTGTCAAGCGCTCATTTGCCGCTGAATTACACTGATTTACGCTGGAATAGGCTCTTATGGGACGAAGGTACGCCACCGGACGGCACCGTACGGCACGTACTGATGTGTGCACAGACATATAAAATAAACATGGTGGCCACTCTCGGAACATGTGTGAATTTTCAAATATTATTTTGCAACAGCCTTTGAGCTATTTCTAACTTTACGATTTGAAAGTGGTTGGAAGTTCAGACGTTGCTTTTAGCTTATACTTTTGAGCTTCGTGACCTTTGCATGTTCACATCGAGTGTTATATTTCAACGGTTAAATTGCAGACTTTTTGAAACATTGATAAAATTTTGTTGTTTAGAAAATGTAAATTGTGGGTGTGTGTAACTGAATAGTTTGGTATTCACTTTCCAGCATTTCGTATTTACGAAATAGTAGCATTTTGGTATTGACGGCGGGATCTACACCTTAATGTTACTAAGCCGTTTATGCACTTTCAAACACACACATCACTCAAGAATGTTTGGATAGTTTGTATGGACGTATCTAAATTAGTGAACAGTATGCGACCATAGTCCAACCAGGATTCGAGAGCAATCGCTTTGTAACTGTCAGTAGCCATACTATATAGCCATAGTCACTATATGTTTTTAACACACTCAAGTCTTAAAACACTGGTTATTACTGGGGCATCTCCATTAATCTATTAAGTAATATAGTAGATATCGTAGCCCCTTATCTAGCTGTTACTTTTAATAAATGTAGTGATTTGGGAACTTTTCCTGACCACATGAAGAGCAGTAAAGTCATACCATTATTTAAATCAGGTAATAAAAATGATGTTGGCTATTTCAGGCCTATTTCTATCTTACCTGCCTTTAGCAAAATATTTGAAAAGTTAATACTCAAGCAGTTGCTAAGACATTTTAATTTAAATAGCCTCCGTCATAATGAACAATATGGCTTTACAAAAGGTCGTTCGACTACAGATGCGGGTGTTGCTCTGCTGAAACACATATTTAGCGCGTGGGAGAACTCGCAAAATGCTATTGGGGTTTTCTGTGATCTTTCGGAAGCCTTTGATTGCGTGCATCATGATACGCTTTTGCGTAAACTACGTCATTACGGTGTCCAAACGAAGCTCTCAACGTTATAAATTCTTATTAACATAATAGGTTCCAATGTGTAGATGTTGGTGTGAAATCTTCTGGGCTACCAGTTCAGCTAGGTGTACCTCAAGGCTCAATACTGGGTCCATTCTTGTTCTTAGTGACTTACCATTCTATTTAAAGGGTATCTGTGAAGTTGTACTGTTTGAAGATGAAACCTCTCTTATTTTTAAAGTAGACAGGAATAGACAACATTTTGACGACGTAAATAGTGCACTCTCAATGGTTACGGATTGGTTTACGAAAAACAACCTAGTTATCAATGCCAAGAAAACGAAATGTGTAAAGTTCGCATTACCGTTCGCATTAGAAATCTAGGACCCAACATTGTCTTACATAAAGAGGTGCTTGAAACTGTAAACTTGGCAGTTTTTTCTGGGCATAACAGTAGATGCCAAACTTCAGTGGGGCCTAGGCCTCAACTTCAGCTTCCACATATATCGAGCCTAGCGGGGAGGCTCAGGTCGGCCGCCTACGCCGTCAGGAAAGTAAACACTGACGTTGATACAGCTCGGTTAGTCTATTTTAGTTATTTTCATAGTGTAATGACCTACGGTATTCTGCTGTGGGGCAAAGCTGCTGATATTCAAAATATATTTGTCCTTCAAAGCTGCAAAAAACGAGCTGTTCGAGCAATTTACCAGATAGGTTTCGGAGTTTCTCTGAGAGATTTCTTTAAAGATATTGGTATTCTTACGGTGGCATCACAATTCATCTTCGCCAATATCTTATAAATTAGGCAAAATATTCACATAAAACAGTGATATTCACAATGTTAACACTAGAAATAAGGACAAACTACGAGCTCCCTTTCACCGGCTTCATAAGGTACATAACTCTTTTGTTGGGCTTGGTATAACCTTTTATAACAAGCGACCCTCTCCTTTGCTAGATTTGCCTTTTAATGCGTTTAAAGCTAAAGTAAAATCCAACCTTTGTTCAAAGGCATACTATTCTATCAACGACTACTTAAATGATAAGCTGTGATTAACTCAAGACAATGTTTATGTTTCTTCTCCAGAATTAGTTTACCTACGGACAGGTTATATGAGTTCATATAATTTATATTTATTTTTATTTCTTATTTATTCTTGACATAATCTAATCAATTAAATGTTTTTTTATCTTTGTTTTTGTTTAAATCTAATTAATAATATGTGGTTAGCGACATCGACAATTGATCATTTGTAATTAACTTTTTATTTATTTTACTTCGACGTGGGTGGGCATTTTGGGGGACTGTCTTATGTAATTTTGACGTTTGAAAAGTGCTGATTCTCAGCCTAGTTTGAATAAATGACTTTTGATTTTGATTATGGCTCAGCTGTTAGAAGTGATTTGTTCAAACATGTGTCCAAAATCCAGCGAACAAAACAGAACGTATATTAAATAGCTGCAAATAATTTGGCTGAACAGTGCTATAATAATGCAAACCCCACTTTCGAAACTGCGTACACGTCTGTACCAAGCTTTAGTTACTTGCACAAACCTGACCTTTGTACGTCTCCGTCGCATAACGCTTCGAGCGAATGCAATATACTTTATCTTTGTAGCAAAAAGAATTGTGTTCAGTATGTAAGAGCAACGGACCGCGGTATCAAATGCACCATCAAAGCCAAGGTTTTAAAGAATCTTGCAGAAAAATCCCCGTTTGTTTTCATTCCGTACTCACAATAGTTGGAATGTCAAAGGAATAATCGCATAGAAAGGTGCATAGATACTTCAAAAGAACTTCCTTTAACCAAATGCACCTATGTTTCTCTATGTACAATGCAATAAAACCTTTTGGCAGTGAAATCTAGAGGAAATCTTGAGCACTCCACTTGCGTGCAGTATTTCGCGAATCTGAACATTTTCAAATGTAACACAGAAGTGGTCAGGAAAGCATACTACGTACATACACACACACGCCTTTTCCCATGGAGTGAACTTTTAGCTTCTTATTAATTTTACCGTTTTTGTACGGTAGGTATACCATGGCCTGTGGTATGACATTTTAATTCACCTGCGCGCAGCCTGACAACCATAGAAACGGGTTTGCTACGGGGTTTATCGACGGAAGAATAGACAAAATTACAGATTCTGATTGTTTATCTGTCATTTTGTCTATTCTACCGTCGACAAAACCCGTTTCTATTATGGTCATGCTACGTGTAGTACTGGATTTTATAAACGGAAATACGGTTATTATTGCTGCAACTGTAGCAAATTACAAAAATAACATAAAGAACAGACCTCGACTGTCCTTTGAGGCGGCCATTACAAACAAAGCAACGTTGCCGTTATTACGTCAGATGATACAAGCGCATCCAATTTCACCAAATGACGTCATTACATCCACTCCTGCAAGAGGACACGTGTAACATTAGGTTGAGGATAAATACGTCAGTATAATTATCATAATTATTATAATTTACCTACACATAATTATAGTGCCTCATTGGTCTAGTGGTCGCAAGTGCTAATGCTGAGCATGAGGTCCTGTGTTCGATTCCTAGGTTGGGCAAAGTTTTTTTTTTGTCTATCTTGATTTTTTTGGTACTAGCCCGGAGTCTGGAGTTGTGCCCGGTTGATAGCAAAAGGCTCGCCGTGCTTGTCTGACCAGATGTATTAACGGGAACGAAGCAAAAGGAGAGCAAGTGGCATTCTGTGGTTTCTGCCTACCCGCATGGGAAGAAGGCGTGAGTTTATGTATGTATACATTATAAACTGGTGTAGAACTTCGAAAGTATGTAAAAACTTCCGAGCCCTCAATTTCCGAATCTACGTCTACATACGAATGTAATAAAATTAGTGACTGCGTTTTGAGACACGAATCCTCGACCGATTAAGCTTGAAATTGAAAATGTTCCGACATATTACTCAAAAAGTTTAGAAATCACACACACATACATAAACTAACGCCTTTTTTCCATGGGGGTAGGCGGAAACTACAGAACGCAACCTGCTACGATCCTTACAAACGCAAGTTCCACTCAAGTTTTGAAATCATTCTTGATAAAAATATCAAAAATCCTCATTGCAAGGCTAGTCGTAGGTTTTAGCATAGGCATAGGGATAAACTCACGCCTTCTTCCCTTGGGGGTAGGCAGAAACAACAGAATGCCACCTGCTACGATCCTTCTATATATCTTTATGTTGCTGTTATATTAATTTGGGAACATAATATGCTTATTATTTAATTTTGTAGTATAACCCAAAACTAGCAACTTAAATTGACATAATTCCAACCTTTTTAGACTCTCAAGGGACGCTGAGAGTCCAAAAAGGTTGGAACTATTTGCTAGGAAATATTTAAATCCCCACAGGATGTGAAAATGCTTCAAAACCAAATTTTCCTTTTACCCTTTTATATGACATGTGCAAGCATTTAGGATACCTTCAAAAGATCTTGTGAACCTACTAATCTGGAAACAATATAAAAGGTTAGATATTTTTTTAACTTTGATTTTGGCACCTTATATCACATAAAGAAAAACTAACATCCATCGATAACCACCCTCGAAGTGTTACATCCTATAAACTTTGGCATTACTGACAAAACTTGGGCTATTTACGATTTTGCCCACGAAACAAACATAAAGGATGTGATAGAAACAAGAGTTTGTGCCACATAAACTTTTCGCTCGATGACCTTTTAGACCATTGCCTCAAAACTGATAAACTTTCCGCGGTATTTTCACCAAACCAATTCTATATTTGGGACTTGTGTTGTAGGTCGAAGTGATTGCGTAGGTTTTTATTAAAATATCTCGGATGTAACAACAAAATAAAGGCGCGAGTGTTTATGAATAGGGGGGTTACGGTTAATGAATAGTTAATCAATTTGAAAACTTGTATAACAATACTCTATTGTTAACTGTGGAGGTCGGTAAATGGCTTGTCTTCAATTACCTCACTGTTACTTCTGTATCTATAGCTGTAAGCCACCCAGACACAATAAAATAAAATAAATTTCAATGTGCCTAGCCTTTCCATGCAGCTGAATACCAGTATTTTACATAGAGCGACTCCTATCTGACTTCCACAACCCAGTTACTGGATAACACGATATCCCTTGGCGTTAGACGTTACTGGTTAACTTTTTTGGGTTTCTGACTACCCGTAAGGACTGTCCAAGATCGATGAATGGCAGTCGGCACCAACTGCTTAGCGTGCTTCCCGAGGCACAGAGCCAACGCCACGACCAACCACGGCAATGATCACAGCAGTAAAAAACAGGTTGGTAAAACGGAAGTCTAACGCAAGGAAAACCGTGTTTGAAAACTCCAAAAGTTGTTAAAACTTTTGCCATTCACTTGCCTTTCTCTGAAATTGTCTTAACCACGAAACCACAAAGTATTTATACACTTAACCGACATTAGACAAACCGCTATAACCACATTCGTAGTCAGATCCTCAGATCTCCCGAGCCGAACTGTCTAGTTCAACGAAATTATTCACCTCGGGTGTTGACTCAGCAGAGACGTATCAATTACCCGGATCTAACCTTTGTATCAATATTCATGAGGACACGTCGTTGTGACGTAATTCTGAATGATGTGCAACCATTACTTGCAGTAGTTAGTACCTATCTTAATGGGAGTTTGGCCTATTGTGATAGGACCTGGGTCTCACAGGCCCGGTTATGCGGTCTATCGGGGGTATAACCACTTTTTTTCTAGTTCTTTATGATAAGTTAATAAAATAATATGTTCTCTCCGACTATCTTGAGTTTTTGATCAATGATGACAGGGCCATCAATAGAATAAGAAAAAAGTGGCTGTCAACTTTACTACCTTATTACTAAGGGTATGTGGGTGAAAAACGGTCAACCGCCAACTTTTTCGAGTGTATCTATGTGTGGCGTGTTTCCTTGTCATAAGTTTCAGGTATACCTACAACTAATGATAATGATGTGAGATAGTGGGCTCATAAAGTAAAAACGCAAGATATAAGAGCGAGAATGGTCACCGATTTATCTTCGACATACGTGTGTGTAGTTAGGAGAATATTCACACGCATAGATGGTGAAGTGTATCAAAGATACACACGATGAAGGGCGGGCGTTTTGGAGGACTGTCTTATGTAATATTGACGTCCAAAAAGAGCTGATTCTCCATCTTATTTGTATAATACTTTTTTTTTTAAAGATGCGGTAGGTTGCGTACACAAGGTTTGCTCTGTCTTTTACTATTCACTTTGCTTTAATTTTTTAGACATAGTATTTGGATAATACATAGTACAGTCGACCTCATAATTTTTTTACCATTTTGAAATTATCTAACAGTCACATAGACGAACGGACGGGACGGGACGGCTGCGGAGTATTTGCGTAACACACATGAAATGACAATGATCGCTTTTTTTTTCATTTCAACCACGTTCATTGCGTTATCTACGTTGTTGAGCGAATTTATTAAACATATGAACCAATGGATTAGAACTATCCTTCAAAACTCTCGGACTGTGATTGCAGATGCAGGTCAGTTTATGTCTTGCAAGTGAAATTCAACCTTAGAACCAAGACCTAAGGTTGAATGGCACTTGCAAAGCTATTACGATGTCGACTTTATAATCTACTTGCTATTTATAACCACTACCTGCCAAAGTTTCTGCTCCCGGAGCCAGAAGTTCCACGGACTATTAGTTCAACCTATGAAAACCAGGAGGTGTTACTTATTTATTACCCAGGAGGTGAAACATGGCCGACGGCAATAACAACACATATTCTTGACGCAGATTACTAAGGCAGAGGTTGCGATTATTTGCAATACATTCATAATAGCAAATATTAAGCTACATTGTATGTCACTCTTCTCAAATAAACCGTATTCAAACCTACGTATATGAATATTAAAATAATTTGTGAAATTATGTTCAAATAATTTGTCGGGTATGGAAATATTTCACACATTCCACCTCCAATGAAACTTTAGGTCCTCACAGTTCTATATCGTATCTACCTAAATAAATACATACCCAAATAACTTACACTATTCTTCCTTTTTTCCAGTGTTGTATTTTTTGGTTTAAATTTTAACACTTTCCACAGTTTTTGGAATAAGTCGTTTCACTCGTTCCGTAATAACTGTGACAAATTGTTCGCCTGCCTGATTTAAAACTTAATATGTTTTCAAATTGAGAGCTATCTGAATTTTGTGACGTCAGAGCATAGTCACACTACACACCTACACACATAGCGTATAAATTGTAGGGATGTTTGGCACATGTCATACATACAAATGAACGAAAATGTAAATCACCAATCGGAACTACGTGACATGGCGCAATATCTGCTATCGTCTAATCATAACCCTCTGTTTCCATTTCTCTGTTTTGTATACCAAATAGTTGGCAAAAAGAAAAACCCTACCCAAAACCCTACCCTACCCTTGGTTGGTTAAGTAAAATACTACAGAAAAACCTTTTTTTAATCAATTCTACCACAAGACCACTCGGCTAACGGCTTCGAAGGAAAAAAGGACGTACCTTCACTCGCATAACAAACTTCAATGCTTATTAATTTGGTCCATACCAATCAAAGTATAACTTTTTATAAAATAACATCACGCCTTGTTACCCCGAAGGGTTGAGCAGAGGTGTACATATAGTACATCCACATTTCGCCAGTTATGTTTATGTCCCATGTAATAGGGGCAAGCCTATTGCCATCAGCCGGAGACGAATCCAGACTGGTTAGCTACTGAGAAATTCCGGTAGAAAAACCCAATGACACTTTGCCCGACCTGGGAATCGAATCCAGGACATGCTTAGCAGAAGCCCTTGCAACCCCTGGTCCAACAAGGCAGCTTTTTATGTCACTAATAAATATTAAACACGCTCTAAGAAATAAGCTTTGAATTTGCTTAAAAGTTCGTTATGATATTTGTGAGTATCCATTTCTCAAATAATAAAAAGATAAAGCCTTCGCTCCATTTCATTAGTTCATTAGAGAAACATTCCTTTCAAACATAATTGGAGTAATACAGAAAATATTTAAGTAATTATGAACACCCCCTGATGAGAATTTCTTTGAAGACGTGAAATATTTGACAAATAACAGAGAATTAATGTGGACATTCTAGTAATTAATTATTTTGGATTGATGCTTTTATTTAACACTAACAAAATATAATATACAAAAAAGTTATAGTAAAAATAGCATCATTTTTTATAAATCCTGAAGACAATATTTATGATAGAGGTCATAAACATAACCTACGTAAAATCAACATAGGGCATATAATTCATTATTATTGTATTTTACAACAGAACCTTTGATCCGATCCAGCCTGCCCCCAGCGATGCCCTAAGCCAAGTCTGTAACCCAAAGGGGTGCCCTTAGCGTTTAGTCGCTTAGGTTATAATTTGTATGCCATGGCTGGAGGCCTTATTTATAAGGCATCCACAGGACAGCCCGGTTGACAGCCCGGCCGACAACCTCCGTCTTCCTAGGTTGACCTGCGAGATGTAATTCCCAAAAAATAATACACACCTTATTACCTGATACCTTTGTAACTATTATCTATTTAGCTCATAATATTTTTAACAGTACCATACACATACTCTTTGTTCAGACGAAGGCACTTTATATCAATTACACTCTGCATCGATAAAATCGCGTTAGACCTGCAATATGCTATAACTTCGTTACGCTGCAAATTGAGGGGATGTTTATACCTTTGGAGAATATCTTTTTTATAAATATTTTATTATTATTAATGGTTTTGTGGCCATGTTTTTATATACATTACCTATAACTACCTAATACATATAACTTAACTTTGAGGTAAACTTAAACCAGCTACGACTTGTGAAATATGTATAACATGCGTGATATATAACATGAAAACTACCTATGACAGTGCAGTACTGGGGATATTGGTCTTGGTGATTAAGTTCAGCTTTTTGCCAAACAGGCGTAGATAATACTCTTGACGTAATAAGTACTTGTAGCGATGATCAGTCGAGCCTGTAGCAACATTGTTAGTGCCGTCTGTTGCAATGATTGCAGGCCTGTGTCAGTTTTTAAAGCCCCTTTGGCAACAGAGCTAAGTATGCAAAGACAACTTAAATACACAAAGACAACTTAACTAAGTAGGTATACAAAGACAACAAAATAGTAAAAAAAAAAAAAAAAAAAAATATTATTTAGAAATATGTTAAAGTACTACCTACATATAATAATAATAATTTGTTTTAAGTAAAAACTTTATTCAGTGTATAGAGACTCACCGACCCCGCAGTCAAACCGCTACTACGGTTTTGTGGGGCTTAGTTTATAAGTTAAACTTACCATAAGTGAATATAAATAAAAAAATCAAAAAAAACTTAAATTTTTTGAAGATGTCGCATGTTTGGTCCTGTCCCACAAAATAGGATATGGTCTGTACAAATAATATCCGGCAACAAATCAGGTAATTATTTACTTTTCTCATTGATACTGTAACTTACGAAGAAGCGACAAAAGGAACTTTTTTCTTTTACTTACCTATTAACTTTCTTTGTGATGATACAAAAAGAGAGGCAAAACTTCTGACCACTCCGTGAAAGCCGATGGACACTAGAGTTATTTAATTAAAAGTTTTGTTCGAAATACTTCCCTACTGGTGGCACGTTCTTTTGCTGACGTAAATATAATTGTATGGTCTAAATACGTTTTAAAACGATCTATGAGATATGCTTAAAATTAAATAAATAACATCAAAGTGGTTATCACGTGTGTCCAACATCTAATTAATTTACTGCGTTAGATCAATAACAATCTTAAGTAATCTCGATAGAATTAAAATGGTATTATGTTTTCTTATCTTTTATTAGTACCAATTTTGCTAAAAATAGTATAACTGTCACTTAACATTACTATAACCCACATCATAATACGTAGGTAAGTAAGAAGTACTCTTGCGCATTCATAAGAAGAGCCAGAACTATCAGCCCACGTCTAAACATTCACATCCCATTTCTCGGTCCATTGCCTCCGCTGCTCGATCTACAAATTATCATCACGTACGAGAAATACCTTAAGCTTTAATAATGCTATTAGTCACAATTATGTAAGCAATAACCGCCTCTATCAACACCGAATAACGGTCATTGTTGTGTGGGCGTATGTTATAATATTGTTGTCATAATTGTTCGGACGTATTTCTACCGAATTCCCTCGCATCACTTCGGTTTACCAATTCCGTTTGTATTGGGAGTTTTCCAATATCAGCGTGCCTTGCTGTGGTTACAATAACAAAAGTTATCACTTTCTTTTTTCAATATTCAGAGGTTTTGGCGAGAAAAATTAATGCGACGTCAATGGACGTAATGGGACGTCAATGTTATTGCGTGAAAATAATGAATCGTTTGAGTGCAAGGGCTGATTCAATCATATATTGCGCAATATAAATATTACACAACCTTATCGTAGGTGTAGGGGCCGCCTTAGTTCCATTTAAAGGGCCAGGGGCGAGCCTATAGCCATCAACCAGATACAAATGCCAGGCTGCTACTGACAAATTCCTAATGGAAAAACCCAATAACACTTTGCCCGAACTGGAATTCAAACCCAGGACCTCCGGCTCAAAAAAACTTCAGTAATAAAGTAAACTAAAGCTTGAAGGCTCGTGCAGACTGATGCAATATCGCGGGAGCAACAAGGTTCGCGCTAGCTGTCGCGCCCGCGATATCGCGCCGGTCTGCACGAGCCGTTAATCCAAAAACGAAACTATGAAATAACTCTACAGTTTACTCATATTACAGAAAACTATCTAAGGATAGTAATCTGCTTGTGTAATATTTATTTATACACAAATACATATACATAAAAATAACCACAGAATGATGATTAACACATGTGCACATAAGAAATGAGATAGTAAATCTAATTTGTACTGCGAGGATTGTCCTAACGAGAGAAATATTTCTCATAGTGATAATGCAATAAGTTAAAGAAGATATTGCACATAAACGAGATACAACAGCTGCAGACATATTAAAGGTTTTCTATACGTTTTATTTAAATGAGCAGGTGTTTTATTCCAATGAGAATTTTATTGAATACATTAGAATTTATTTGTTACGTCTATGTACTTGCATTTGATTGCATTGCATTGCATTTGACATTTTGTTATCATTTTAATTCTGTGACCTATATTATAATTTGTACCTATTTTATTTGCATTGACATTTTATTACTGTATTGTGTTCATTTTGTGTATTGTTTTATTTTGTTGGCAGTATTGTGGAATTTTATAAAATGTGTTTTTATGTAATGTATGGGTTTTGCCTGAATTAAATGAATTTTTATGTACCATATGTAGGTACTAAAGTTCGCAATATTTTTACTACCCGACTACGGTAAAGCCAAAAGAGGTTTACGATTTTAACAGGCTATGTATGTATATGTATGTTCGTCTGTTCCCTCAAACTCAAACCATTTATTTCAAATAAACCAATTACAGGCACTTTTGAATTTTCAAGGGGTCGGTCAGTCAGAAAGATGAAGCTAGGTGCCCATTCTAAAGCGTAGTGGGTTCCTATGGAGAAGAACGGGCAAGAAACTCCACAGACACTCTTTTAAATCATAATATTTTACGCATGGATCAGCACCATTTTGTAGGAAACTTAACGATCCAACACATACGCCACCACCAGCGAGACATTTGAATGAGCATGACATGCTCTCAGCCGCCAGGGCACATTCAAGTCAATAATGAAAGACGTACCCAGTAAATGTTAGCTTTATAGAAGGTATGTGGTCACAGTGCTCACACATGTGCTTTGCAAGAAGCTTTGCGAAGATAGTTTTTGCCAATCTTCAGCAGCATAACTCCTAAACTACTCTGCGTAATATTTTGACAAACGAGGTATCGTTGGAAGCGTCATGTTGTTCCACGGATTAAAGGCTATTATCACGTCATAAAATCCAACAGCTTAAAGCAGGATTATAACGTTACTAAAACAAAAAAATAACTAAGATGAATAAATCTCTGATGACAGTTATTAGGGAGCAATTTCCAAAAATGTATTGGTTATCTATAGAAAGAAAAGAAAGAAAGAAAAATGCGTTTATTGGCAAAATATACCTTAAAACGAAAACAGAAAATAGTGATTATAATGCCAAAAGGGCCTCAGCTCAGCATAATGTCAGATGACAACACAAAGTGTACCACCTGACGCTGATTTTCAGCTGCAACCCACGAGTGCCATACGCTATTAAAAACACAGGAAAGTGTGTGTCCGCTTTAATAAATTAGAGGTACTTTACAAAATATTAAAACAAAAAGCTCATACAAAATTAAATTAAATGTTGTGGTATACATGAGTGTGTGCATCGTGTTGTGAATTGTGAGAAAACTAAAATAGATATAAACACAGTAATCAAATAAACAAAATATAATATAAAAAGGCAACATTCCGTTCAATGGGCTCGCGCGCAGTACTTACTACCTACTTAGTCTGTGACTCGCGCGTCGCCCGCGCCGGCTTAGTGTTATCTGTGCACGCTGCTGCCAGAAAGACTACGGATATCTGTGGTTTATACTATAAATGAGACTATAAATAAAGATAAACTAGTCTATGGGTTACATAGGCAACAGTTATTAGCATGGCGCATTATATAATGAGTGTTATGCGTTATGACGAGGGATATTGTGTAATACAAAAACAAAGGATGCATTGGGTGATTGTTGTGATGTTTACCTTAACAGTGTTTGTGAAATTTGTGTTAGGTCGTGTAGATGAAAAACTTGGTGACTGCATCCTTTCCTATGTATCGACGAAATAAACGGTTTTACGACGGTATTACATAATTACCTCAACAACAGATCATTGACCAAATGGTAAGTGTGAAATTATATTTAGATTAATGCATCGCGTTTACAATGAATTTTATTAATATTATATATTATATACATTAGATTAGATTGATTAGAATAATAAGCTATAATTGAACGTAAATAAGCCAGATAATTCAAATAATGAAAACATTGTTTTACGTTTGTTATTCTGAATGAGTGACCTATTTTCTGAATAATTTTAACAACGACCGCACAGATTTATAAGTTTCTTGAATCGGTTTAGCCATTTTGACATATTAATTAAATAAGGGATCTGATAACGTTGGAACGGATTTAAGGCTCGTTCACACCGACGCGACTTGTCGCGCGACGCGACACCGGCAATTGTTCAATCGTGAAGTTTTATTAGAAATTGTATTGTTAAAGTCGCGTCGCGCGACAAGTCGCGCCGGTGTGAACGAGCCTTTAAGTTGCTATAGAAATAGATATAATGCGGTTGACTGATATAATTTTCATTTTATAAAGACATTCTAAGAAATTCAGCGAGCACTACTTATATTTTATCACAATCTTTTTTAAAAGTAACTAAAAGTTAGACCCTGGCTTCATACGCAAAGCTGGCGAGTTACGTAGACATTTTTATTTTTTAAATCTAAGTGTCGGTAACCTAGATGGAGCAATGCATTTTAATTTTATATTTTTTAACTCATCAAAGTTTGGTAGTTCATAGGTTAGGTTGGAACTGTGACCAAACGTGCGAGCTGAATTGGTCGCAGGCACCGCGACCAAATGGGTCATGTTAGGTTAGAGCCGTGACCAAACCCATGCCGTGGCAGCGGCCGGCGAGCACTACTTCCAAATTAGATTTCTTACCGACTAATTCTGCCCGTTAAGCCATTTTACTGCTGAATATTTATTTAATTACCCACTTAAATATTTATGATGAGTCATTTTTATTGCTCGTTTTTATAATTTACCAAAACTACAATAAAATGCCGCTTTGAATCAGTGTAGTAATACAAACACAGAATGTAGTGAAGTTCAGTTTGCAGTATAATTCAATTGGCACTGAGTCTTTTTTTTGCGTATTGATATTTGCAATTCGGCTAGCTAGAGTAAATATTGATCTTGTTGCTTTGTACGTGCTATTATCCTAGCTAATAAGTGAACTGCTTTACTTGTATTCTACCGAAATATTTATGAAAGTCTTAATGAACGGTAAAAGATTTTAGGAAAATCTTAATTATTGGTAAAGGCAGGAGGTTTCTGTGAATAAGGATGTTTATTAATTTAATAAAGAACACTAACAGCATATACACACGTTGTCCTGCCACGACTAGTGTTGAAATTTGTCTGCAGCCACACATTTGCGCATAAGTATTAAGTCTCATAAACTTGATAATATAACAACGCTTGTAATCCTCGAAAGGTTAGGCCATATAATTATGACCTATACAAGTTCG
The DNA here is from genome assembly GCA_914767815.1 of Eupsilia transversa. Classification (NCBI taxonomy): domain Eukaryota; kingdom Metazoa; phylum Arthropoda; class Insecta; order Lepidoptera; family Noctuidae; genus Eupsilia; species Eupsilia transversa. Next base: position 7,038,694 of record OU611890.1, on the reverse strand, counting down.
AGGATTTAGTTTTGGACGTTCTGAATTCAAATAAGTCATGTCCATAAACACACTTGGTGTATAGCGAACGAGTTAAACATTTGACCAAAGACAACTCTTTCTTGATTTCTGAATTTTGCTAGATAAGATTTTTTTTCGAAGTAGGTACCTACTTATTTAATTTTTAGATGAACAAAAACTTACCGTACTCGTGCAGAAAGCTATGTTACAGCCACTAAAGTCATTATACCACCATTGTTTTATTGGTAGGTACCTATAATATCTCGGGTTCAGTAGAATAATACCTACCTTTGTCTTATTTCTATCATGTAAGTCGCTATGAGCTAATCAACACCACGGGTAGTCCCTAAAGTTATATTCATAGGATTATTACATTAGGGAGTAATCCCAAAGCCCATAGTAACATTTCTCGCGTAACTTCTAGGTACAATATAGAAAATTATTCACACATCTTATTCCAAATAGTTACCTATTTAGTACTTACAACATATTCTATGAGGAGTGTGATAAAAAGTTCTGTTATAATTTTTTTTTAAGTAATAGGTATTCGATTTTTGTTTTTTAATTTAGATAGGACTGAAAAAAAAATACGACGAATATCAATTTACCAGCCAAAATACAACCTACTTGTTCTGCTGGAAAACGTTGAATAGTAAAAGCACTTTTATTGTTTCCGAGGCTGATACTCGAATTCGAGAACTCCCATTTTGACAGTTGTGCATATGATAAATACTCCATTAATTAATTTATAATTTCCTGTCATTTATAGTGCCCCGTCAATACGAGCTAAAACCAAAAAGTAAGGGCATTACCTACCTTTTCTCGAAGGTTTAAACCCTCATAACTTCAGCCTGGATAACGCTAGAGAGCTCAAATTCTCAGGGTAAGATGTAGTTAGCAGACATAAAAGATATACTAAGTTTCATTTGTCTAACTGTTGTACTTTGGATTTTATTATTACCTACAAGACGTAGATTTCGTCACTAACTGACTGACTCACTCGTCAAAACTTCTAGGAGACTTCCTGAAGTTCTAGAAAGCTGGAATTTGGTATGCAGGCTAAGATTTGCACACAAATACCTCTTCGCAACATCGAGTGCAAAGCTAATTACAAAGTGTTGTAGCGTCACTATTTCTTCCTAGAGGAAGCCCGCCCGGAACGTACGGAACTGCCGACAAACTATTAAAGTTTTATGTCGCGGAAATTGACGTAGCAACAGTGAACATTCTCGCAACTATGGGTATTCGAATACCCCAGTGGGATACTAGAGTGGAAACTGCTCTATGACTTGTGGAATTGGAAATGTTTGTGATATTGAAACTCGTTTTTTTATGGTTCTGACATTCTAGGCAATGAATGAAGTGAATCATTTTTATTATGGACATGAATAAATATTTTAATTATACCGGACATTTCTTTTTTTGGACTGGACTAGTCCAAAAAAGAAATGTCCATCATTTCTTTTTTTGGACTAGTCCAGTCCAAAAAAAGAAATGTCCATCGGGTTTCTGCCTTTAAAAATGCTTTCTTTGTTTTTTCTAACAGTTAAGCGTAGCAGTTGCAAATAAATAATGTTGGATCCACTTAGAGACAGACAGGTGTCACCAGCTATGTTCTATCAACTCCATGCAACATTTATTTATTTACTTACTTCAGTATTCTTACATTTTCATTTACTTCACAGGCCGCTACGGCGTAGCATCGACGACGTAGCAACTGCTACGTGCTGGTGTTACATTTTCATTAATTAGGTACCGAACTTTGCCCAGCAGTGTGACAATAAAGGTTTAAAAAAAAAACGATTTAAGTCCCTTGTGCCTCGTCACTAACAATTCACAGATACTTCACAATGAAAAACTATCTCTTATTGACTGACGTTTTGACAAATGTCTTGGTACTTTGAACTAAACTCGCTACAACGTAACTTAGGGCGAATTTCACCAATGAAACTGAACGCGATCAGCACATTAACTACGTTTAAGAGCTGCCAGTGTCGTTATTTTCTATGGAATATTGACACTGACAGCTCTTGAACTCGTTTTAGATGTGCTGATCGCGTTCAGTTTCATTGGTAAACTCAGCCCTTAGTCATTAGTAAAAGTAAATGCTACACTACTGCTACGTCGCTCGTAGTTCCCAGTACCTAAAGTGATTTGAATAAAGCACTGCGAATCAAGTGTCTTGTTATGTAGATGTGCATAATAAATGCAAAAGTCGAAAAATGTAAAACAGCGTGCATTCTGATAGTAATTCAGCTGTCTCTGAAAACCAGCGCTGCGGCTCTTTTCCTTGCTTATAGTGCCACTGTAATATGCGATAATATTTTACCAAATTGTACGGTTTATTTTTATAACTCATTTTATTTTTGCTAACCATAACACATGTACGTTACTTCTATTTTGCCTGTATGCTGTGAATACCGCTATTGCTTAAATAATTGTGATTTTTAAGTTTCGTTGTATGTATGTATTTTCAATTATGTAATTGTTTGTTATTATGACCAAATGAACTCAAAAGTTCTCTTTCCGTGAAAATAACTTAAATGTCGTTTATCCACACAAGTTCAGCGTTGCGCCGCACGTTACTCAATTATAAGCGAATTCATTTTGATTCGCACGTGTGACGTCACTGCAGGTAATATTTAATATTTGATGAAATATGAAATACAAATACAAAGAAATGTAACTATATTTTTTTTACATTTCTACCAGTTTAAAATATAGGTTTGCTCTAAAAGTTTTTATTAGTCATGTTCAATAATACTGTAAAATAAGCATTTTAATCGCGCATTATGAGATCATCAAACAAGCATAATTTTCAATTTCCAGCTAAACACAGATTCATTACATTGTTATTCACTAGTTTATTACAGTATAGTGGCGTATAGTGGATATAGTGGCTAGTGGCTTTTTAATGGCTCATATTATGAACCATTAAAAAACCTTTACATTTACGCGTACCATCGTACAATTCTAGTAGGTCCTAGGAATAATTTTATTTATAATAAAATTGAAACATAAAGAACTATAGGTTGTTCAGTATTGAATATCTTAGTAGGTCAGAGATACATATTTTAATATTCAAGAAAGAAAATTCCTTTAAACGGTGATCGGAAATTGTTATCGAAAAATCGTTGAACTGACTACGTTTAGGTACATATAACTCTTTTGTCTTTACGTTTTGATGTAATCTCTCAAATTACTAAAAACATATTGTCAGTGATCTATTTTGTTAAAGAACATTATTGGAAAATTTTCTTTATTTTCAGTATTGTCTAAATCCAGTCACTAATTCCCTAATGGCCGATTTAACTAAAGCCGTTAACTTTTATCCGTAGAATAAAATTGACGTCTGACAGTTTTAATATGAAAAATCTGTCAAAAATTTAAAAAAAAACTTATACTAGGTATAAAAATTTGGTCGAATTCGCCCTTAGTCTAGTCATAAAATAGGATAAATTCGGTAATCCTTAATAACGACTTTCTCATTTTGCCCAGCGTTATATTTTATGCAAGCCACATAGTCAACCATAGCCAACGTGACCAAACGAACAAAGAACCAGAACAAGAGCAAGAGCATTCTTTTCTTGATATTCTTGTAATTTTAGTAAGGATAGACTAACGAAATGTAATGGTGGAATTTTATGGGTCTTGCCTGAATTAAATGAATTTTATATTTTGGGTTAAACCGACCTTTACAGTAGCACAAAATAAAATATGCTCTACCCACGTCTTTTACATACCACACAGACAGGCAATCGAAAAATATTGATAAATATGAAATATCATCTTCTCCCAAATCCTTTTACATACATATTTTCATGAGCATAGCCATTTCAAATATTGGAAGAGACTTTGACGTACCTACCTTATTTTACCCACATAATTTAATATTTTTTTCTGAAATGTGATGTGTGTATCATAAAACAGTTTAATACGGTAAAACATTTATCATGAAAAAAGTTCCATTTCTTAAGCACTTTCTTCTCTTAAATGTCGGTACCAGGAAATCGTGTTTTGGCTGTTGGATAAGTAATTTATATACCTAGAAAACTTTTCACCAATCAGTGAAGAAATCGGATTGAGGGTAAACCTTTTAGATGACGGAAAAAAAAATTGAATATCACTAAAAACGTGCAAAAAGCACTGCCGTATTTTGATAACTTTAAGAAGTCAACTAAACTTAAATAAATACAACAAAGAACAGTGAGCCCACAGATTTGTTCTGTTTTCCATAACATGACTTCTATTTTGCGTAAAAAGTTCGAAAATATTCTGAATTTTCACTGTCACAAAAATATAACATTGACTTGACGGTGACAATTCAGATTTCCGAAAATAGAAAAAGTCTGTGAATTCACTGTTCTTTGTTGTCTTTATTTAAGTAATATTAATTTAGTGACTTCTTATTTACGCTAAAGTTATCAAAATACGGCACTGCTTTTTGTACTTTTTTTGTGACAAGTAATTTTTTTTTTAACCCATCTATCAATCCAATTTTTTCACTGATTGATGAAACCTTTGAGTTAGACGTTTTTTCCGTGGTTGCTAGTTTAAGTTTTCTATATAAACTTATCCAAAACCCATAACACGATTTCCTGTTACCGACCCTTAACCTATATCCGTCGATATATTTTTATGGGCACACATTTATGTATGTATAAGGAGACGACTGTTATTATCCAAAATAGACCTCATGAGTAAAGGTAAACCATATTTCATGATAAAAACACTGTCACGAGGGACGTATAATAATATGTTCAGTTATAAATCAAAAGTTTTGTAAGTACATAAATCTCTTTGACATATAAATATTTGCGAGGCATTTATTTTACACGAAGCAACAAGTTGTAATAACAATAAATATGAAACTCGAAATGATTTTGTGGAACAACTTTCTATATACTCGTAATACATGGTTGTACGTCAAACGCAATGCATGGTTTTATTAAACAATTAGCGTCCCGCCCCTGCTTCGCACGGGTTTTACGGCTTGGCAAAATATGAATATTTCTTAAGTATGTGTAAGTTTAATATGTATTATTGTCACGGTAACACGGTCAATAAAAGTGTCGAGGCACTTTTACCAATTTACCTAGAGAATAGTACAGAAAATCCATTATTATAAAAAATAACATTGAATTTATTTCACTTTTGTCTACAAGTGTTTTCCCAAAGAGTTAAGGAAAGAAAGAAGGAAAGATAAGTGAAAAAAATTGCAAAAAACAAAATCACACATACTGGCGCGACATCGCGGGCGCGACTGGCAGCGCTATTCTTGTCGCGCCCGCAATAGCCCTTACATGAAATATTGAACAATTACCTAACTCTTATATTTTTAAATTATTTCGTTACAGAAATGAACTTATCCAGGTAATTTTTAAGGTTCGAAACGTTCCCTTATTTCAAGCATCATCTTAATTAACTGCGCAGGTATCTTTGTCCATTTTCCTCAATAAAGTATTAAAGATGACGTCACGGATTAAGGTACGTGCGAACGGAAAAGGAAATACAGTTTACATTGCAAAATCAAGAATCCATTTTTATATCTAAAAATATTTTTTCGGTGAAATAGAATTCCGTCTAATGCTACGATGATATGTTACGATGTATGTTAGTATTCAATCAACTTGTCGAGCATGTCATCTTACTACGAATTTCATGAGTTTATTTACCTAATTCTTCAATTACCAGTCACGCATAAGATTATTCCCCGTGGATTGTTTATATACTTATTGCTATATAATCAGATATTTTGCCGGAGATGGTGTGTCTAGTGTCTTATCTATATCTATACTTATAATAAATCTGTAGAAGTGAAAATTCTGTACATTGAAAATATCAAAAAAATAAATGTCAGGGGGTGTTACTAGACCGACACCGAACCCAAATATGTGATTAAATATTTTTTTGTCTGTCTGTCTGTCTGTCTGTCTGTCTGTCTGTTTGTTCAGGCATCACGCAAAAACTACCGGTTCGATTACGATGAAACTTGGTATAATTATTCTTACATACTGGGCACCACACTGGGTACTTTTTATCCCGGAAAAGTATCCTATCCTACGGTTGGGGGGTGTCAAAGTTTGTATGGAAGAATTTTAACGCGCTGTCCGATTAACTCGAAACTCAATATTTATACTTAAGAACCCATGGGGATGTATGGGGTAATTTCCGACACTCACGTGGGCGAAGCCGCGGGCAGCAGCTAGTAGGTAAATATAAGTGAGGCTATTCAAGTTTTATCGGGCAAAAACTCAAAAGTCCGGACTGCTATTAGGAATGTCTTAATAGAACAGAACAACTTCCTGTTATATCTTAAAATTAATTAAATAAACAATTTCGTTACATATAACAAATCTTGTCTCACAGACAGCTCGGAAGGTTATTGATCCCATAAAGTTTACATTTAATTTTATTTCGACGAACGGAACCCAAAGAATTATTAACCAAATGACATATATTTATTTATATTTTCACTGTAATTCGTATTACGAAACATCGTTCTCAACATTTAAATGTCACATTGAATAATTAAAGGCTGCGTTCAACTCCGGAGATCATTTAGTATGAATAAGTAATACATTCTCCATTGAGTTCGTTTAATATGTAAATACAAAGATAATGTAATTAGGCTCATGTTAAAATTTACGCCAAATTACTATACCATTTCTCCATAATACCCGGCCTGTGCCCAACAGTGGGATTTAAGAAACTATAATAGAATTTACCCATCTTTATCAAGAGCAAGCGGTAATTTCTGCACAGAATGTAACAAACTTACTTCAAAACCTTGTTGGTCACGTCGGCTGTACGTGCCCTACCATTGCATTACGCTCATCGCCCAGAGACAATTGTTCAAAAGTCTGACGACGTCATAACAAATCGTGTTATCCAGTAACTGGGTTGTGGAGGTCAGATAGGCAGTCGCTCCATGTAAAGTACTGATATTCTGCTGCATCCGATTAAACTGGAAGCTGACCCCAACAGAGTTAGGAAAAGGCTAGACAGACAGTGACTGATTTGATAGTACAGCTGCAAAAAGGCAGAAATAGTTATTTGTTATGCAAGGCTGCAAAGTTGTTTTTTGGCGCGAGTACTTGTATTGAAACCTGAGCGTTGCGAAGGTTTCAAAGGTACGAGACGCAGAATAACTTTGCTGCCGAGCGAAACACACAACTTTTCACCTCACTACAGCGAGGAAAATGCTTTGTGCAAGAACTGTGTGTGTCGTCTTACTGGCCAGTGCGAATATTCTAAAAATGATGTTGACGCATTGACATGAAATAAGTATTTATGCATTTTTAGTGGACCCGGCGATATAGAAAATTATTGAATAGAAAGGTTCGAATTTTAAAAACTCTTTCCACGCTAGCGGATAATAGTATATTATGCAACTAGTGAATAAAGGACGGATTTAAAGCGAGGGCCATAGATGAATCACGACCAAGTGAAGGATTCTAACGACTGAATCACGACCGGAGGGAGTGATTCATGATGATTGAATCACGAGCATAGCGAGTGATTCAAGTGTTAGAATCCTGAACGACGCGAGTGATTCGTGGCCCTCGATATAAATCCGTTTTATTCAAGAGTTGCATACTATACTTTATACCATGACTACGAGAAAAAGAAATATTTAAGCGAAAATAGATATTCAATGAAGAAAAAAAAAGTTTTTTTTTTTTTAACTTTGACCCACTCTAGGAATTTCTCCTGTATCGTGTTTGCGTTTACAAACATTTAAACTGACATACACAAACAGCCAGACCCGGAACAACTACATGTAGGTCATACAATATTTAATATTTGTTCCGTGCGGGAATCGAACCCGCGACACGCAGCGCAGTAGTCAATCGCTTAACCACTACACCAATCGTGCCGTCGAAATTAATTTAAATGCACATTTTTTTTTTTTGCAAGGAGGTTGTATAGCATTGAGATGGAGGTTGAATATATTGGTGTGTTCTAAATTCAAACACCAAAACAGTGATTAAAAGTGCTTTTTATTCACTGTTTTGCGTGAATAAAATAAGCTTTATACCATTCCACCTCTAAAAAGCTTATTTTAAACGATACGAAAAGATATAAACTTATCCAAAACCCATAACACGATTTCCTGTTACCGACCCTTAACCTATATCCGTCGATATATTTTTATGGGCACACATTTATGTATGTATAAGGAGACGACTGTTATTATCCAAAATAGACCTCATGAGTAAAGGTAAACCATATTTCATGATAAAAACACTGTCACGAGGGACGTATAATAATATGTTCAGTTATAAATCAAAAGTTTTGTAAGTACATAAATCTCTTTGACATATAAATATTTGCGAGGCATTTATTTTACACGAAGCAACAAGTTGTAATAACAATAAATATGAAACTCGAAATGATTTTGTGGAACAACTTTCTATATACTCGTAATACATGGTTGTACGTCAAACGCAATGCATGGTTTTATTAAACAATTAGCGTCCCGCCCCTGCTTCGCACGGGTTTTACGGCTTGGCAAAATATGAATATTTCTTAAGTATGTGTAAGTTTAATATGTATTATTGTCACGGTAACACGGTCAATAAAAGTGTCGAGGCACTTTTACCAATTTACCTAGAGAATAGTACAGAAAATCCATTATTATAAAAAATAACATTGAATTTATTTCACTTTTGTCTACAAGTGTTTTCCCAAAGAGTTAAGGAAAGAAAGAAGGAAAGATAAGTGAAAAAAATTGCAAAAAACAAAATCACACATACTGGCGCGACATCGCGGGCGCGACTGGCAGCGCTATTCTTGTCGCGCCCGCAATAGCCCTTACATGAAATATTGAACAATTACCTAACTCTTATATTTTTAAATTATTTCGTTACAGAAATGAACTTATCCAGGTAATTTTTAAGGTTCGAAACGTTCCCTTATTTCAAGCATCATCTTAATTAACTGCGCAGGTATCTTTGTCCATTTTCCTCAATAAAGTATTAAAGATGACGTCACGGATTAAGGTACGTGCGAACGGAAAAGGAAATACAGTTTACATTGCAAAATCAAGAATCCATTTTTATATCTAAAAATATTTTTTCGGTGAAATAGAATTCCGTCTAATGCTACGATGATATGTTACGATGTATGTTAGTATTCAATCAACTTGTCGAGCATGTCATCTTACTACGAATTTCATGAGTTTATTTACCTAATTCTTCAATTACCAGTCACGCATAAGATTATTCCCCGTGGATTGTTTATATACTTATTGCTATATAATCAGATATTTTGCCGGAGATGGTGTGTCTAGTGTCTTATCTATATCTATACTTATAATAAATCTGTAGAAGTGAAAATTCTGTACATTGAAAATATCAAAAAAATAAATGTCAGGGGGTGTTACTAGACCGACACCGAACCCAAATATGTGATTAAATATTTTTTTGTCTGTCTGTCTGTCTGTCTGTCTGTCTGTCTGTTTGTTCAGGCATCACGCAAAAACTACCGGTTCGATTACGATGAAACTTGGTATAATTATTCTTACATACTGGGCACCACACTGGGTACTTTTTATCCCGGAAAAGTATCCTATCCTACGGTTGGGGGGTGTCAAAGTTTGTATGGAAGAATTTTAACGCGCTGTCCGATTAACTCGAAACTCAATATTTATACTTAAGAACCCATGGGGATGTATGGGGTAATTTCCGACACTCACGTGGGCGAAGCCGCGGGCAGCAGCTAGTAGGTAAATATAAGTGAGGCTATTCAAGTTTTATCGGGCAAAAACTCAAAAGTCCGGACTGCTATTAGGAATGTCTTAATAGAACAGAACAACTTCCTGTTATATCTTAAAATTAATTAAATAAACAATTTCGTTACATATAACAAATCTTGTCTCACAGACAGCTCGGAAGGTTATTGATCCCATAAAGTTTACATTTAATTTTATTTCGACGAACGGAACCCAAAGAATTATTAACCAAATGACATATATTTATTTATATTTTCACTGTAATTCGTATTACGAAACATCGTTCTCAACATTTAAATGTCACATTGAATAATTAAAGGCTGCGTTCAACTCCGGAGATCATTTAGTATGAATAAGTAATACATTCTCCATTGAGTTCGTTTAATATGTAAATACAAAGATAATGTAATTAGGCTCATGTTAAAATTTACGCCAAATTACTATACCATTTCTCCATAATACCCGGCCTGTGCCCAACAGTGGGATTTAAGAAACTATAATAGAATTTACCCATCTTTATCAAGAGCAAGCGGTAATTTCTGCACAGAATGTAACAAACTTACTTCAAAACCTTGTTGGTCACGTCGGCTGTACGTGCCCTACCATTGCATTACGCTCATCGCCCAGAGACAATTGTTCAAAAGTCTGACGACGTCATAACAAATCGTGTTATCCAGTAACTGGGTTGTGGAGGTCAGATAGGCAGTCGCTCCATGTAAAGTACTGATATTCTGCTGCATCCGATTAAACTGGAAGCTGACCCCAACAGAGTTAGGAAAAGGCTAGACAGACAGTGACTGATTTGATAGTACAGCTGCAAAAAGGCAGAAATAGTTATTTGTTATGCAAGGCTGCAAAGTTGTTTTTTGGCGCGAGTACTTGTATTGAAACCTGAGCGTTGCGAAGGTTTCAAAGGTACGAGACGCAGAATAACTTTGCTGCCGAGCGAAACACACAACTTTTCACCTCACTACAGCGAGGAAAATGCTTTGTGCAAGAACTGTGTGTGTCGTCTTACTGGCCAGTGCGAATATTCTAAAAATGATGTTGACGCATTGACATGAAATAAGTATTTATGCATTTTTAGTGGACCCGGCGATATAGAAAATTATTGAATAGAAAGGTTCGAATTTTAAAAACTCTTTCCACGCTAGCGGATAATAGTATATTATGCAACTAGTGAATAAAGGACGGATTTAAAGCGAGGGCCATAGATGAATCACGACCAAGTGAAGGATTCTAACGACTGAATCACGACCGGAGGGAGTGATTCATGATGATTGAATCACGAGCATAGCGAGTGATTCAAGTGTTAGAATCCTGAACGACGCGAGTGATTCGTGGCCCTCGATATAAATCCGTTTTATTCAAGAGTTGCATACTATACTTTATACCATGACTACGAGAAAAAGAAATATTTAAGCGAAAATAGATATTCAATGAAGAAAAAAAAAGTTTTTTTTTTTTAACTTTGACCCACTCTAGGAATTTCTCCTGTATCGTGTTTGCGTTTACAAACATTTAAACTGACATACACAAACAGCCAGACCCGGAACAACTACATGTAGGTCATACAATATTTAATATTTGTTCCGTGCGGGAATCGAACCCGCGACACGCAGCGCAGTAGTCAATCGCTTAACCACTACACCAATCGTGCCGTCGAAATTAATTTAAATGCACATTTTTTTTTTTTGCAAGGAGGTTGTATAGCATTGAGATGGATGTTGAATATATTGGTGTGTTCTAAATTCAAACACCAAAACAGTGATTAAAAGTGCTTTTTATTCACTGTTTTGCGTGAATAAAATAAGCTTTATACCATTCCACCTCTAAAAAGCTTATTTTATTCACGCAAAACAGTGAATAAAAAGCACTTTTAATCACTGTTTTGGTGTTTGAACTTAGAACACACCAATATATTCAACATCCATCTCAATGCTATACAACCTCCTTGCAAAAAAAATTATGTGCATTTAAATTAATTTCGACGGCACGATTGGTGTAGTGGTTAAGCGATTGACTACTGCGCTGCGTGTCGCGGGTTCGATTCCCGCACGGAACAAATATTAAATATTGTATGACCTACATGTAGTTGTTCCAGGTCTGGCTGTTTGTGTGTGTCAGTTTAAATGTTTGTAAACGCAAACACGATACAGGAGAAATTCCTAGAGTGGGTCAAAGTTAAAAAAAAAAACTTTTTTTTTTCTTCATTGAATATCTATTTCCGCTTAAATATTTCTTTTTCTCGTAGTCATGGTATAAAGTATAGTATGCAACTCTTGAATAAAACGGATTTATATCGAGGGCCACGAATCACTCGCGTCGCTCAGGATTCTAACACTTGAATCACTCGCTATGCTCGTGATTCAATCATCATGAATCACTCCCTCCGGTCGTGATTCAGTCGTTAGAATCCTTCACTTGGTCGTGATTCATCTATGGCCCTCGCTTTAAATCCGTCCTTTACTCACTAGTTGCATAATATACTATTTTAGAGGTGGAATGGTATAAAATGCACTTTTGCACTCAGATTTCGAATGACAAACAGAATCTTTCCGAGCTTGTGAGGTGAAAAATATTTTGCCTAAGCTTAGTGGTGTCCGATTTCTGAAGTCCTAAGATAAACTATCAATCGTTAAGGATTCGACAAAGTAATTCTTCTTAGTGTTCAAAAACACAATGATATGTCAAGAAATCTCTCCTATAGGTTCATCGAGTAGGTAACTCCGGTTAAAATACATTGGAAATAAAAATCCGGGAAAAAGTTCGAACCTCCTAATTTTATCTGGCAGTAGTTGCCAATAAGCTAAAATTATTTGCGCAAATATTCCTGTACAGTTATTATCTTCAGCCTGTTTCCCTCCTGTCAAACAAATAAAAGGTTTGCACAGCACCTACGCGTTTATTGTTCTTTCCTTTATTATGTAACGGTTTACCTCAATTGTTAGTCAATATTTTATTCTCTGCGTTAGGTAGTCCCCAGGATACTGAAACACGTGTTTGATACAATAGTATTCCCAAATTAGACATAACGGGATCCTAAGCAAGTCTTACGTGGGAGGTAACAAATTGGTGCCGCAGGAAAATTGTATGCGGGTTTGCTTATAAATGTTTTAAGAGGCTTGGGACATGCTAGATTGCCCCAATACTAATTTTAAAGTCAGATAGAGGCAGTTTTCTCTATTAGCCGGGTATTTAGTGTCATCAACCTTGCAAATCTTCAAGAAACGAAGCCGCTTGGCACAGGCATACCTACCTAATAAATCAGCACAGATTACCACTAGGTATGCATGTGCCAAGCGGCTTCCTTTCTTGAAGATCTGCAAGGTTCCCATACAAATTATGACGCTAAATACCCGACTATACCTACAGTGTGAGTCTTCATAATGTGCACATATCGAAATGGGGGAATCTATGCTTAATTTTATCGACGGAAAAAATAAAAAATAAAATCTAAATACATTTTTTTTTCCATTTTTTTTTATTTAAAAAAATTCGTCGTATTGTTTTTTTTTTACGCTTATTGTAAAAATTGATTAAAAAAACAGATTTTTGGACGAAATTCCTGTTTATTTTCAATTGAGGGTTTTTTGGGTTTAATTGGGAGGGGTTTTTCCCACAATTTTCATATTTTTATAAGAACACTTAATTACTACCAATCATTATGGAGTTGAGTTTGTTTCATCGCGATAGACCATTTAAAAGTTACACCGTTTTTTTACATTGGGGTAAAAAACACAAAAAAAAAAAAAAAAAAAAATTTTTAAATATTTTTTCCGTTTGTCAAATTAAGCATAGAATCCCTCATTTCGATATGTGCACATTATGAAGAGTCACACTGTATTTTAGGGTATGGACTGAAATACAAAGTTTCCCTTGACAAAATTTATACATAAAATAAAGTCGTTTGCGAAGTCAAAACTGTACATCGAATATTTTTGAAAAAAGTAATTGCTACGAGGTCTTGGCACGATTTTATGCCAAAAATATAGTTTTCTTTTTAGAATGTTCGTCTTTATGTATGTTCCATCACCACGCAAAATCTAGCGGTTAGATTCTGTTCAAATTTTGCATAGATATTTTTTGTTCGTTTTGTATCACGCTATTTGCTATGGGAGACGAGCAATATGTTTGTATTCCTCAAACGGTTAGAACATTGCAGATACCTTTATATGTAACCTTTTAAATGATTATCATCATGCTACATCTTCATGGAGCTAAGCAGTCAATTATGACATATACAGGAAAGATTTTTCAGATGGGACAGTAAGGGCATGTACCTTAACCGTTGTAGCTACACAAAAACGGTTTGAGGATACTGTTCTTACATTTTAGAGATATTTTGATCTAATTCACAGATTTTGAGAAAGAAATACAGTCAGCAAGAAAATGGGTAATTTTCCTAAAAGCTTTTTAGATGTCAATAGATCCATATGAGGATGAAAAAGCTCTATTGCATCAACTGAGGTTAAAGTACAAGAAAAGTCAGATAAGTCATCACTTACACTTCACTACGATATGTTTAGATATAATTTTTTAAATATGATTGAAACCAAGAATACGGGTCTTTATACTTACAAATTGTATTGCACTTTCATTTCTCCACTTTCAGCGAATCCAATTTAAAGTTCACTTCTCGACTAGATCTTCCTTTGACGGATACGATACGGAGAACTACAAACATTGAATTACATTTTACCCGTTTTCTAGGATTCCGTATTAAGAAATAAAACCCTTGTGGTGAGAAGAAGTACCTAAGATAAACAACAAGTAGGCAGTTCAAGGTTAGTACTTTAAAAGCTAAACTTGGGTCAACTGAAGTTCAAAATATCCAATATTTAAACAAAGTTTTGCCTTTGAAACATTTTAACTACATTTAAATAGAATTTTAACTTTCCAAGTAATCCTCAGCGTGACTTCGACGGCTTTAGCTAGCGTCGAAAAGCTACAAATAATTGCATCGCTAAGTGGCGAGGAAGAGAAGGGTTGACGTCGAGACTTTGTAATCCCGGAAGAGATAAGAACTTATTAGTTACTAGCTGCAGCCCGCGGCTTGGCCCGCGTGGACCCTAATTCTTTTTCTAAAATAAAAGCTAAAGTTACTCCGTATAACATCAGTTATCTGCCAGTAAAAGTCCCGTCAAAATCGGTTCAACTGTTTCGGAGATTAGCCGGAACAAACAGACAGACAAGCAGACAAAAATTGTTCCTTTGTTATAAGTACCATATACTTATGCAACTAATAAAAAAACCGTTATTTTGACATTACAAACGGACACTTTAATTTTATTTATTTGTAATGTATAGATAGAGATTTTCATTGTCAGTAAATAAAGCTGCATTTTATGCAGTAGACAGTAATGTTTTAGATAGATAGAATAGATAAAATACTCTTTATTATGAGGGTGACACAATGGGCGGTGTTATCGCTAAAACTACTAATTAGATACTTTACGTTTAGATACTTTCATTCTTCTTTTTCTATTTAATTCACACATATGTAATACCAGCCCATTACTGTCCCACTAATGGGCAAAGGCGTCTTCTCTTATAGGCAAGGCACGAGCATCGATCATCACGCTTGACTTATATTAAAGTAAGACCAGCCAGCAGTGTCTTCGCGATATTTTTCTCTCGCCGATGTATCAGCTGAGATACAAGCATATGAATATAAAAGACATATTGCTGCTTGCTTGGTAATTGGTTCATGCTGTGGTATAAAAAAGT
Organism: Eupsilia transversa; assembly: GCA_914767815.1. Lineage (NCBI taxonomy): Eukaryota > Metazoa > Arthropoda > Insecta > Lepidoptera > Noctuidae > Eupsilia > Eupsilia transversa. The sequence continues at coordinate 7,023,228 of OU611890.1, read as the reverse complement.
AGTCAATCAGTAAGCTGGTAGCGACGTCCAGGGTGCGCCGGACGCAGTATTGTGTCACCATTGTACCACTAGTGGAAATGTGAAGGCTACTTTAAATGCACCCCATACCTTGATATAATTTAACCTACTTTTAACCCTTGAATACATGTTAATTCAAATTTATTCCTGCGTTTACGCCAATAACTTATTTGCATAAAACTGTATTTGAAAAATATAGGTCGGTTTTGTTTTGTCTCTTGGGGCTATAAAAGGTGGAAGTCATAAAAAACAGCAGGCGGGCGACAAAAACTCCAAATTAACCGTAGAAAGTTTTTGCATGCAACGAACTTTGCTATAATTTGTCAATTTATCAAAATAGAGTTATTTTAATAATATCTTAATTGCCTGCATAATTATAAAAATTACAATAGCTGCTCATAAATAAAAATTAAAGTTATTTTCTATATGAAAATACACCCTCCTGTGGCGGAAAAAATTCTGACAGAGCACCACAGCACATTTTAAATTTATCGCGGCACAAAGCTGAACATAAAACCTACTTAACATTTATTTTCCGACAGGAAAAAAGAGCAATTCCAAGTGGCTCACTTCGCGGCGAATTTCCTCATAAATTTTTTACTAAGCGGGACGTTTCTCGTATGAAACGTGAAGGAATCGAGAACCTGTTCTCAACAATGTGTTCAAACTATGCACCGCTGCAATTCATCATGAAACTATTCATGCTTTGTTAATTTCCACTGGGACTAACGACTACTCAACGTTTATTAAATATTTTATTACTGTTCGTTATAACTTAACTAGAATAATTACTACAACAGAAGGCAGTATCAATTCTAAAATCAGTTTGCGAGTTCTAAATAAGTTTAGACTTAGTATTTCCAATCTATAATAAGACTAACAAAGATCAGTTTCTAAGGCCAGTCTAAAGCACGTTTGTGAAAGGCTACGTGAGAAACTGCGATAGTAAATTATTAACAAAGTTAAAATGCACAGCTAAATTAAATGCTCTCAAGTTAGTTCCCAGTTTCTTAGAAAGACACTTGCGCGAATGTAGCTCGCAGCTTTGCTAGCTTTCTGTTTATTGTAGAGTACGGCGCCTGGTGTAAGGTGACTTATAGCTATTAAGGCAACAAAGGGAATATAATATTATCTGACATATGAGTCGTAGCTAACTTCACGTGCGTGCTACTGCATACATTCTACTATCATACAAGCCTTTACAAATCATTATTCTCATGAACACAATTCAGTAGTTTGTTAAGCTAGTTTCATAAAAAAAATAAGCTTAAAACCTCAAAAAAACAACCTTTTAACGACAACCCAAATATTAGTCTTAAAAAAAACCGTTGCATTTAACAACTTCTGTAATTTAAGAACACAGCCTTGCCTAGCTTCTCCAATAACAATGAAAATAGTTATTTGTTATACAAGAGTGCAAAGTTGCTTTTTAACCGCGTGTTCAATTTTGATGACCGAGCAAGCGAAGGATTCTAAAATTTAATCACGAGCGTAGCGAGTGATTCAAAATTAGAATCCTGAGCGTTAGCGAGGGAATCAAAAGAGCACGAGGTGAAAAATCTTTGCACTCGAGTGCAACACGTAACTTTTCATTCCACCTCAGCGAGGAAATGACTAAATGCAAAAAAAAAAACGTTTACAATCACAAGATAGGTACACTTTTATTTCAGTTTAGGTATTAATTACTACATTATGACAGGTAAGTAATATAGAATAATCTTTAAATTATAACAAAATATTACTAAGGTATAATTAAGAAAATTTTAAAGTAACGTTGCTACAGTTATTTAAATTGAGTGTAATATTTTTGTTTGGTACTGTAATATTGGTGTTAGTCACTTGTGTACTGTTTTTCGGTAAACTATCTGTCATACTTAATAGTTGTACCGATTCATCGGATTCCCTTGGCGTGAATGTTGGAGAGAGAGGGAGATGGTTAGGTGTTTCATAACGGCTTATTTTTGATGTAGAAGGGCCAGTCCAAGGATCCGATTGAGGCTCTTTCAGTGTAATGGCTCCTACGATGCCTTCACATATTTTAGACTTATTTTGGATGGAATCCTCTATGTATCCCTCTACAACTGCATTGGACTTCCAGCCTCCGTGGCGCTTAAGGGACAGGAGATCAGCTCCGGAATCAGCCAAAAGTGTGGCTGAAGTTCGTCGGAAACAATGACCCGTGTACAACAGGGGTTCTGGAAGTTCAAGAAATGTTGCTATTTCTCGTGGGATACTGCCAATTTTATTAGTACCCATAGGCTGTCTAACACACTTTCCATTGCGATACTGTAGAAAAAATCGATTGATTGGAGTGTTAGGCGGGCGTAAGGCTTGATATTTCTCAACAATCGTTACGTATTCCTTGCGAATGACGAAGTTGCGGTCTCTTTTTGTCTTTGTATTAGGTAAATTAATTAATAGTAAGTCATCTGAATGTTTCTCAATGTTTTTGACATTAAGTTGTGTTAGTTCATTAGTTCGACATGCTCCGTTTATTCCAATAATAAGAACAACCTGTAACGTAAAGAGTATTGTAGTAGATAAATGAATAAAATTGATATGAACGCATAATTATGCCTATCAACATCTACTAAGTATACTATTTAATTGAGATTAATATACTTAAGTAGATACTGAATGTGCAACTGACTTACTTTTGCCGCCAAATATACGGAATCGGGTGCTTCGTTAAGAAACTTTTCAATATCAGATACTGTGAAAACCTTCGATTTTTTTGGTTGATGACCAGATGAGGCTCTTTTTAAAAATGCCACTAATTTAGGATAGGTATCGATATGTTTGTCTTTTTTCATCTTTATTGTTGCTTTTAGCATCGAATACGTACTCCATAGAGTGCTTGCTTTCTTGTTCTCGGATAATTCTATAAAATATGCCAGCAAAACGTTTTCTGAGAAAGTTTTGGCTCCTTTTGCTAGTCGCCACGTGTTGAACATATCGTACTGTTTTAAATACTTCTCGCGTGATTGTTGAGGGAGAAAGCTCATTTGCGCATTATTAACAGTTTCAGTTAATTCTGTTGGCGTCAAGCAAACTTCCTCGTCGCTAGAATCACTCATTTTAGTTTTTTCACTTGTTTTCAAGTTTCTTGTTTTTAATATAAGGTTTAACAATGACGTGAAAAAATGCCGCGTAAAGAACCGCGTACAAAGCAAATTGAAAAAAGAACACCAAGAAGGTTCCGAGTCTGAGTTTTTAACAAATTAAAAAAAAGTTGTATGATATATTCGGCACCATAGAGGTAGCAGTAAATAGGTTTAATGTTTTTTTTAATTCACAAACTTAGTGCACACGATGTTCTAAATTCAATTTACTTTATCCTCTAGAGAATAAAAACGGCTTTTCCACTCAGATATTGAAGATTAAAAATACTCTTTCCGAGATGGTGGGATGAAAAATATGTTTTCCGTTTATTTCGCTGGAAACTTGTCTATGGCGTGGCAGCTACAAGTACTTACCAATATTATTATGCGGCACTAGCACTCGTGCTTTGTACCACCAGTAATAACGTACTGCGCCCTAACACAGTCATGTACTCATAAGTTTAGCCTAAGCTGAGATCTATAAACTTCAGTTAGCACGTGCTTTGTCTTAAACATGTTGCCATCTCTATCCTGCACTACAAGTGCTGTTTGAAAGTTGTGCGACAGGCAGTGACAAGAATAACGCTTAGCCAAATTACGCTAAGTAAAGTTTATAGATCTCGGCTTCAGTCTGAAACTGTATGTACGTTGTGCAATGAATGACATAACAAAGCGTGATGTTATTTTAAGTGTTATGTCATAACACATAACAAATGTTATAACATCACGCCTTGTTTCCCCGAAGGGTTGGGTAGTTTTGTATCTATAGGTAATAGTAACACCCACATTTCGACAGTCATGTTGAAGTCCCATGTATTTAATTTATTTGTGAGTCCTATGGCATAGGAGGCGAGCCTATTGCCATCAACCGGGCAGAAATCCAGACTTCGGGCTGCTACTGAGAAACTGAGAAATTCCAGATGGGAAAACCCAATCGCCGCTAAAATAATGAATAAACGAATTACGATACAATTTATGAATATATTTTTTACACTTCGCTTTATTGTCTTGTAATAGTAGTTTATAAAACTGTTGCATAATGAGGGTTAATACCCCTCCAGTTATAACATGAGGTGTGTTTTAATAGTATCACATGAGTGTTTTGCTAACTAGTTATGTGCAGTTTCATAAACTGCTTTATCTACTCTCATACATTGGGATTGAACCTACTAAAATAAAAGATAAAAGTTTAAAAGACTAAGAAAAAAAATCCCACAAAATTCAGTACACATAACCGCGCATGCGCTGAAGCGGGCGCTGTTAGAGACAAGTAAAAATTGGAATCAAAACTTCTTTGTAATGCAATAAAAATGGCGCGCCCAACTTATGCGTTCCATTAGAAAAAGATAATTGCTAGAAACTCCTTGGTGATATTAACTTCTTGGATTTGCCGTATAGCGTCTTGGTAAAAAAAAATAGAAAACAACCGACTCACAAAAAAAACACTACGAAGTGAAAAATAAATTTAATTTCGTTTTTTGCCAACGACTTCCGAAATTAAAGTAATTTTTCAATTTGTAGTGTTTTTTTTGGAAGTCTGTTGTTTTTTACTTTTTTTTAAACTTTTCACTTTGTCGTTGTGGTACCTACCTACTCCACACAAATTCGCATACCACGACCTATGCGCTATGAATCACCCCCATGTATGTTCCGGGACTTTTGATAGTTTTCGAGTTATGATCTTTTTTTCAGTTTTTTTTTAAATCTTCGACCTGGCCAATTTAAAAAGACTTATAAGAGATTTTTTTTTACAACTGAATCTTTATGACTAGTTCTATTATGCATAAAATAATCAGCTTCGACACTGTGATGAAAGTTATGAAAATGTTGGTGAAAAATTCACGTTTTAATTTTCAAATTAACATTTTTAATTTATATTTTCAACTTTAAATTAGACTACTAGGATTTTAAATTTAAAGTTGAAAATTTTTGTCATAATTTACTGAACGTATATTTTTCACTTCATACATTTACCAGTTTGTCGGCGTCATTAGTATGTATACTCATGCCAAATTACAGCTTTCTAATACTAATAGTCTTTGCGCTAAGCCGGGGACAGACAGACAGACAGACAGACAGACGGACATGGCGATACTATAAGGGTTCCTTGTTTACTACGGAACCCTAAAAAGGAGTACCTTTGAAACAAAAGTATTGAGCTTATGAATAACAGTACCTACCCACAAAAGTTTAAGATTCGCACCATTGCATTTACTTCTTTCCAAGAATACAGATGAAATAAAGCCCATATTCCACGAATCGTTTACAAACAGAATTTTCTATTTAGAATAATAACTATCTAGCTTGTGTGCGTCTTAGGTACAAACCGTAACAAAAAAAAGAAAAAGTTATTATAACAACATCACCTCGTTCTTTAAAAAATAACAGTAAGGTAAAACTTAGCAAAGACGACGGAGCTAATTGGACTTTTTAATCAAAAAGGAAATTGTTTGATATTTTTCTTCCACTTGACTGATACAATTTACTGAGAAATAAAATATTGTGTAACTGTTTTCAATATCCTTCTTTTGTTTTACTTGTCTGCGGTCTATGCATTTGAAACTAGACTAAAATATTCTTTTTCCCTTTTTTTTCCACAGAAATGACTTGCTTTTGGGCCTGTATTATCAATCAGTAGGTAATTTTGACGCCAGAATAGTGTCTAAAATCTAAATCAACCAATCCAAAAAGGAATAAGTTACAAAACATTTATTTTGGGCAATCATACAACCATGCATGAATGCTTTCCTACAGAAATACTTCTATTTAAATAACCATGTTTTGCCGTGACGTAGATAGCTACTTACCTAAGTACTTACCTTAATACGAGTTTAAGTTATATCCACAGTAATCCGTCTTTGAAAACGGACAGGATAAAGGATCATAAATGTTGTTACGCTGATACAAAAATTCAGCTATATTCTAAAGTTACTGTTATATGGAAATAAGTTTATACAATTTTTGTTTTTTACTTTGTGTGTTCTATCACGTAATAAATAAATAAACGGTTGATAAAGTAAACATACACAGTCATTTATTTTTATGAATATTCACGGTAAACATGATTAAAACTTTTATAAATTACCATTACCGTATCCATAAACATATTTCATGACCTGTTCATGTTGATAAAGCACCTACGCAAATGTTTTACAAATCTCACATTTTTCGTTTTAATTTACTTGTTGATTATATTATGAATCTCATTCCAACACATATTTTATTCATTTTTTCACTCAAAGTTCTCAAATAAATTACAGTTTAAGAATTTATTATAGTAATATACATGCATACCTAATACATGTAGAGTCATAAAGCTAAGCTTGTTCTAAGTTTTTTTTTACTTCAGGTACGTTACTTATTTCTAATACTTACCACCTATATTTATTAAGGTTTGATTTTAAAGTATTGCGTTCGTATGAAAATCCCTGGCGTTGAAGGGTAGGTAAATGCCCTTTCCATAAAAAACGGGTCAAACAAGTGCGTGTTGGACCGTGCACAATGAAGGGTATCGTAATTGGGACGCATTTATCCCAAGAACAAACTTAACATTTTATTTAAAAAACATGTTCTCCTTTGTATTCCAATTAATGTTTGTGTCAAACTTATTACTGACAAACAAAACACAGAAAACAAAGACAAAATACAGAATAGTTCTATACTTTTAAATAAGTAAAGAACTATTCTGTATCTTGTTTTTGTTTTGTGAAACATTTTAGGTTCAGTAGTTTCGGATATAAGGTCAATTTTCATATTATCTTAAGAGGGTTTACGCCGAACGGCATTTCATACAAACTTTCAAGCCCTTATTTTTCGAAATGACTGAACCGATTTTAATGAAACTACATACGCATATGCAGGATACAAAGGTCTAAAAACTTAGTTAAGAACATTTTCGAAATGTCTTATTTAAAAACAGATAACTGAAAATCTCTGTTTCTATGGAAAATTTTAAATTGGTCTAATTTGTCTGGAACACTATTTTTCGAAAATGTTCTTAACTAAGTTTTTAGACCTTTGTATCCTGCATATGCGTATGTAGTTTCATTAAAATCGGTTCAGTCATTTCGAAAAATAAGGGCTTGAAAGTTTGTATGAAATGCCGTACGACGTAAACCCTCTTAAATAAGTTTAAAACGATTTATTTTGAAATTATAATAAATATATACGTACGACCCTTACATGTAAGCCCTTTCTTTTGATATGTCACGCTGTAAAATGTGCAGAACTTTTTTTTTCATTTTCTTATTTGTCTCCCAAAAGTGACCCCATATTCAAAATTCATTTTTTATTTACGTAAATCGTCCGTGTTTGAGTCCCAACAATTGATACATTATTATGTACCAAAGGAAAATGCCCATTTTTCTATGGACCGCCGTTGCGCATCAAATTTTGTTGTATGATAGCATAAATTGGATATAAAAGAGGGTTGATGTCATACTTTCAAAGGAAATAAAATTTATCCATTTGTACTGTGGGGTTTTTTTTGTAATTTTCATTTTTTGATAAGTTTTGAGGTTAGTTTTGTAACAAACCTTCCACCAAAAAAAGCAGTCCTTTACAACAATATGATTTAAATTCACATAATATGCAACAAAAATAGTTCCAACAAACCAAAGAATTAATCCGAATAAATAATATTACATAGGTGCATGCTAAATGTAGGTTTGTACCTATAGGAAGTAGAAAATAAAAATGCTTGAATACTTATTGGACTGAAATAGTTTTATTGGTCCATATTATCATCATATTAATAAAATATAGTATATCGTCTAAAAACGAAGCCGGCTGCTCAACAGACCTAAATCGAGCCCAACTAAGGTACCACAAAATGGTCATTACGTGAGCACAGCACCCCACTGTCCGATTACTCACCAAACAATTGCAATAATAGTCAGTAATATCAGCTATCGTTACATGTAGCCCTATTAACCAAAATGTAGGGGTAGTACACCTTGCTGTTATCATGTCGTGACTTAATTCTTCCCCTTACTAAATACTTGTCCATTCCCAGTACCAATGGCAAGTCATCCTAAATGTCGTTTGCTAGTTCAATTTTAATACAACCGAGCCTGTTTTATTTGATAGGAACCTAGAGCTAATGGCATCAGATCATGTAATGACAGTCTTGGAAATATTTAGTTAAGAAAATAGTTCTCCTTCTAATATTTTCATTTTGTATTTCCAAGAACTGTTGAGCCCATTACTACTTCACGTTTGTTGCCCTAGTTACTACCAATCTTACTACCAGTTGTAATACCGTTAATTTGATTACCCTTCCTACTACTCCAGTAACCACCCAGCGACACATTGTAATGTACGTCTTGTTGATTTGCCTGCTCTGTGGTTAACTGATTTTTGCCTTCCAAAATAGACTCGGGCATAAACGCTTTATTGGTTGTTCAATTCGCCAATTACATCGCTGAAGCCCTAGGCCCCCTACCTAAAATAAAAACAATGCACTTGCTGGATGGGGTTGTAGTGGTGGTGTAGGTATTGAGAAATCCCTTGAAGGCATGGAATTTTCTGATTCACTTTATGAGATTATTTAGGGCTACAGAAATAAAATAAAACCCATAATACAAGTAATTGTAATCGTTTATTTTGCTGTCATCAATCTTATGTATAGAGATGAAATGAAATGAAATTGTTTATTCTGTAGATAGGATATCTGAATCACTTTTACACGCACTAGGTTGATGAAAACACTCGACGTAAACCCGAGGAGCAGGGTCTCAACTCGATGAGTTATAACACAGATTACTATAAGTTATAATTTGTTGAATTTATCAACCAAAACGACCGGCGGTAATCATAGACTAATAAATGTATAAGGGCTAATGACTGACAGATTTATTGAAAGCTTGCTTCATTACTGCTGAAAAGTACAAAATAACTACTACGATACGAAAGTAGTTACATGTTTAATACAGGTCGAGACGTATCATTTGCGTATAAATGTATGCTGTATATGTATGCTGATTTATTTGCTAAAAAACACATTTTATTATTTATAGATTACGCGTATTTCGTATTTGCTTTTTATAGTTTGGTAGTCTAGATTATTTGAATAAACTGTTAAAATCGTTTTTATTTTTTATTAATGGTAACATTTGGCATTCCCCTGATGGAGTTTATGATACAGGATTATAATAGTCATTTGGTCAGTGAAGCTGTAGTGTATTTTAAGCCAATAATAATAACCGACTGAATCTTTTAATTTAGTCGGTTAACGTCAGCAAGCGACATCTGTGTCGACAAACAAGAAGTAGATACATGATTTAAGAATACGTTAAAATTAAAAAGGCATTATGAGAAGGACCTGTTAGTACAATAAAGTACTCTTTCAATTTGGTATAATTATTTTCACCTAGTTGCATGGCAACAACCTGATGATTTGTTTGGCAGTGGCACTTTTGACAGTTCACCTTGTCCGTGATAGTGTTACCAACAAGTAATCTAAATCACCCTGACCATAAGTGATTTGTTTGGAAATGATTGAAGAAAGATTTTAATTAGTAAGGTAATATTATTTTTTCAACACACTTGCTCGTAAAATGGTCTATTATTGAATCGCTTTTAAGTTCATAATGCAGTGTTTTAAACTCCCGTGATTTTTACATTTGTATTACCTATATATTATGGTTATTAAAAATATTAATAACGAGGAAAAATGACATAGTTCAAATTATTTTTTAAACTCAGCGTTTGCCCTGACTATCCGTTAAGACCGACTAGGGGGAGGTTCCTAAAATTGGCAACACTGCTATCACTAAAATACGCCATTTAAAAAAGTATGCAATTATATCGAATAAAGAACTAATTAAATACAAAATATTAATTCCACATACGATTTCGATCAAATGAACTAAGGACAGTTAAATAAATATATTATAATTTATGAGTATATTTTTATGGCCATACTCTTTCACTATAATGCGGTATTGATTTTGATCAATCTCCTTTCAACTTAATCGGTCTATTAGATTCGGAACAAATTGGCTGTGACAGACAGACACACGACTGACACTATAATGGTTCCATTTTTTCATTCGGATACAGGTAACCCTAAAAAATAAACGTTACATCCAAAATCGGTATATATCAGCTCTATGTAAGTAAAGGAATGAGAGTAAACAGAGATTGGGGGAAATGGATTCAATTTACACAACACTACTTGAAAGCTTTTGTGTAAGTAAATACATCTAAAAGGGCCGGGGGATGGTCCAAAAGAATGTGATTCATTTTGTAAATAAATATGTACCTAAATAAATATGGCCGGTGGAGCAAACAAGTCCTGGATTGAAAACCGCGTATCGGCAAGCGTAGTGTGGGACACCCCTCCGCTAGATGGACTGACGACTTAAAAAGGCGACTGGGACAGACTGATTGAGGAAGGTGGAGGACAGGGTGTTGTGGCGCAGCCTGGAAAAAGGCTTAATGTCCACCAGTGGACTGCGATCCGCTCAGTTGATTGATTCTCTCTGGGATCGTCATGAAAATAAACAGTAGAAAAACGTTATTCTGATTAACTCTGCAGTTTTTAATCCGGTAGTTTTTTTTTTTTAAAGCTATACTTACCTACCTTGGCTGGCAATTATGTTTAACTAGATATTCTTATATATGTATACTTTACTTACTTAAAATTAAAACTCAAAAAACTTTTTAATGAAAAAAGAACACTAAAAGTTAAACTGTAATTTTAAAAAGAATCGCGTAAATCGGCCCAGTAATCACGGAGAAATTGATGAATAAACCTCCTCCTTTTTAAAGTTGATTAAAAAGTGGTAAGTAAATTGAAACTTCGCTCGCGATACATAAAAAGAGATACTCCTGCAACCTAGATCAAAAAGTCTGATTATAATTATGATAGATTAGCTGAAAAGTTAACCGAGATTATAATTACCTAACTTTCTTCTACGTCACAAAATCGCTAGAAAGCTGTCTGCAAAGTTTATTTTACTTAAAACTTAACGGTTTTAAAGTAATTAGACGCAAATTGCGACAAACGAGAATGAATGCTAAAACGGGAACAAACGGCGCGTCCTGTCCGTGAAGGCTGGGACCGTAACTCAATAACCATGATGACGACCGCAGAAGATAAGATTCAGTTATAGAAATACTACAGTTGTGCACAATGTTCTCAGATTAAAAGAAAAGCGTAGGCTAAGCAATTCTGACCTTAAACAGACAATTTTATTTTAATAGAAGAATCTAATCTTAGATCGTCAAAGAAAGGCTTTTGAATAGCAACGAGACACTGGGTAATCATAAAAGTGTTCGAAGGATTTAGTCATGTACGGCACAGTTAGTGCTTTTGGCTAAGTTCTAATTTTTGCATTTACGAACCTCGGTTCGAACTAGCGTTTCAGATTTGTTTATAAATTGTGCTAGGCACGATGATAGCTCTATCAGGTCGTTTTTGACACATTCCATTAGGTACACTTATGGTGTGGGATGTTTATATTATTTCATGCATCGCTCTATTAAAAAGCAACTACTATTCATCATAATATACAACATTGTTGTCGTTAACGGCATTGTTGTGTTTCGGCAGTTAGAGATAAGATAGCCCTAGTTCCTCTGTGGTTAAGGATTCCGGGTAAAGCTCGTTTCCATCTTCGGCCTGATCATCACTTACCATCAGGTGAGATTCAGGCCAAGAGATTATCCGAAGCGGCTAGAAAAAAAAAAACGGGTCGATTTTCGTGTCTGTCTGTGTGACCGCGTTGTTCCTCTAAACTACACAACAAATTTTAATGCGGTTTTCACCATCATTTAGAGAATTTATTCCGGAAGGTTTATGTGTTTCTTACATTATGTGTTTATGTATTTAATTAGCTTATAATAAATTTATTTATCCACACCCATGCTATAAATCCTCTATAAAAGTTTCTGAATCAGTTAGCTTATTGCCAACATTAAAACGACCAGTGTCATAGTAACCATTATATCATCCAAACGTGTTATAATGTTGTACTAAATTTCATAATGCAACTCGTTTGCTTCTTCGATTCCTTGCGGTCAGCAGGTGCACACCCCCACGCCGACACATCTGACACATTTTCCAAAATACGATACGTCACGCTTGGCGGGTCCGGGCTATGGTCGATTTAATATTGGCAATAGCTAACTGTTTCAGAAACTTTTATAGAGGATTCATATCATGGGTGTAGATAAAGTCTTGTATGCAACTGTATATAATTAGGTATTAAAACACTCATTTGATACAATTATCACACTCGGCTTCGCCTCGTGTGATAAACCCACGTTCGAGTTTTTATACCCCATATTATACAACAGTTGCATAAATATATACAACTTATATTATAATTTGCTCTACACATACAAGTTATCAGTCAATATCTATTAATACTAAAAAGGCAAGGGAAAAAAACCGTACGAAGTAGGGTTTGCTAGTCTTTACTAATATTATAAAGAGGTAAAATGTGTTTGTTTGTTTGCTTGTAAGTTTGTAAGTAGGGGGTAATCTGCGGAACTATCAGTCCGATTTGAAAAATTCTTTTTGCCAATTCTTGACGAAGGTTATAGACTATGTACATCACGCTACGACCCTTAGGAGACGAGCAAAACGAAAAAAAGTCGGAAAGAACGCTAAGCGAAAACAAAGTAGTAGCGCAGGCGAGCGATGGGATGCGACGCGATGGGCCGGGTGCCGAAATTTCACGCGGACTAAGTCGCGGGCAGAAGCTAGTGAGAAATATAGTAGAAACGTATTAGCAAAGACCTACCAATAAGTGTCCAGTGTCCACTTTATTTTATTTTTATTTTGTCAGGTAGAAAGAACGAAGTTACTGTACATTACTACAAACAATAACATCTTTCACGATTCCGCGTCTTTATACGTACAACTTTACCTATTACACCTAAGTAGCAAGCAAAATAAAACCATAAAAAGTAACAGTTCTGCAAGTTACTTGTTACTTAGGGAAGTAGGTAAGTATCTCAGGTGAGCTAACAACTTAGCTCAATAACCTTTAAACTTAATGTCTTGACTGTATGCAAAGTGGTTCAACAAAGGTGAGGTACCGATTCGGAGCTGTCTATGCTCTATTTTAGAAATAGGGTACACTGATTCAGCTCAAGTGGGTATTATAGTAGTATCATTTTATGTTTCAGCAATCTTTAGTACCTAACCAAATTCTCCCGAAAGAAATAAAATCTCACTATAAAGACTAAAATCTTCAGTATGTAAGCTTATGTATTTATTTTGTTTCTGGCTTTCATAGTACTTATAAACATAATATATACGCTAACAGACTTAAAATAATAATACGTCCGCATCGCTGGCAATAGGAAGGGTGCCCAAAAGGCTGACAGCATTGCACGTAGTATGGTAATGCAAAACAGTCAGGGTGAATGCCGAATGTAAATTAATTTTGGAGTCTGTCCGAAATTTCGTTAAAGTTTTTGATTTTTTCGCTGATGAAAGGATATAGACAACTACTAAACTGTCAGTAAAACCAGTCATAATGTGTTGTGTTGTTTAGGTATTTCGTAAACTTTAAAATCTTAACTAAAACCATATTTTCAGACTCTGTAAGATTGCCCTCTACCCATCCTACCCAAACTTCATTGGGTGCTGCGGCTGTAAACTACGTTTTGCAGTTATTGTTACACAGATGGCGCTATTTACAAGTTTATTATTGTTGAAGGTGCCATTTATGTAACGTAAATTTTGCGAAGCAGGCAAATAGGTAGGTAATGCAGTACTCAGTTGACTCAGTTGGGTACTTTGATCTAATCAGCAGAGATGTCGTTGTTACAATCGTATAGCGAAATTGTAACCATGCATCCTAACCGAAAGCGACTGTCTAACAAATATACCTACATATGATTACACGATCGTTTACCTGAATACCTTCACTCCATTTATTATAACATTAGACAAATAACGGTTAACACCCTTTCGTTATTTCGATATGAATGAATAAAAAACTCCGATTTCACGAAAAAAAGCAATATTGTAATCTATTTACCATATATGTATATTAAAAAAATAACTCAAACTCAAAAATAAAGTGCAGTTATTTCAAAAATATTACACAATAACTATAGTTATTACGCAGCTATTTGTCTAATGCTAAAATACATTGAGTGTACAAAATGCGAGTTTATTGATAACGCGAGTGTTTCATATTCCGCGTTCTAACCAAAATGATCGTATGCGAATTATGCGATCATCGTGAACTACAAGGCGCCCGCCCTCAGCCGGAGCGTCCGGGATCGCCGAAAAAAATGACCGCGATGGTGGTGTGATCGCTTTGGTTAGGACGATATTTTTCTAGTTTTTCTTAACACTTTTTCTCTAGGTTTTCTTATATCATTTCTTAGGAGTTGAGTTTTTATGTTAGTGCTATGTAGTACATTGTTCTAAAAGTCATATTTAATTGTTTCTTTAGGTGCTCTCGATTACATTCTTCATCCAGTCCCTGTAAGAAAGGTCCTTCGGAGGATTTCGGAATAAAACAACAATATTTATTTAGTATTAACTATTCATATATTTCAATAGGTATCTTTTATAATTATAAACTATTTCCTCTAACGCTCCGCGCTCAATATTTGGTTTAAGTCTAAGTGAAGACGAATCAACAGTTGGTTTCAATCAACATAATAATCAACAGTCGAACAAAAATCTAAATGATTACATTTAATAGAAAAGTTTAAATGTAAACTTAGAAGTATGTTAGCGTGTTCCGTCAGTTGAAACGTTACAAATACTGGTTCACTTTAAGGTAATAATTATATAAAAAAACTCTAAACTATTTAGTGGGGAATGTTAACTTTGGTATAAAATATTAATTATAAACAACAAAACATTATTCAACTTCAATGCACTCAAGAAACGAAACTTATATCGAAGCATAAATTAAAAGAAATACTGTTTAATCAAATAGCCTAAGACCAGTTTAGAATATATTTACAGTAACTGGTGAACTTAAATTTGTAAACTAATAAAGAATAGCCTTCCTTACAACGCTCATACAATAAGTAAAGTTAAAGAAATATGTTTGTCTCTTTCTAAAGTTCTGGATCGAACTGAGTGGACAAAGATGGCAGATAAGCAAACAGTTCTTATAAGAGTGATCAGTAATAGTAAGGCTATCGATGATATAAAGCGAAACGGAACTTAAGATACCTACGTAAAATTGCACTGTGCATTAGAAACGCTGCGTATACAAAATCAAACTGTACTGGGATATTTTCATACAAAAATTCAAATATCTAAAGTATTATAAGAATCATTTTAGTTATTTTTTTCTCTAATGCACCATAATTATGTATAGGCTTTCTACTAGATAATTCAAGGCTTAATTTAGTAGGTACCGTTATTTTGTCATCTAATTCCTAGTATGTAAAATTCCGTTTAATGTTGCTACGAACATTGAAGAAATAATATTATCAGTCTATGAATGCTCCTCAAGTTAAATCAAAGTCGTTAAATATTTTTTTATACATTAATAATCCCTTTGACTATGCATTCATTTATTAATCAAATGTGATGTAATATCATCTTATGATTAAAAATTAACTTTAATTGTAACTTTTATTCAATCAAAGGGTTTTATAAGGGTTTCAAAAAGAAGCACTCAAGACTGTGACCAAGGATCCTAAGAGATATATCTCTACAATTATTTACTAATGGAAAAGTAAATAATGATTTTGCGCGAGAAACAATTCTCTAGAGAACACAAGCGGTATGCTCTACCCGAAATAATTAAGTAGTCATCAAATTAATTGCTTATCAAATTGACACCCAACGTCGATTTACCGATTTACCCATTTCATACAGCTGTCAAAGAATGACAGTTGTGATTTGAATATGAGGAGTGACGGAACAAAAGCCGTTATTGACCAGGACATGTCTATTTTTTTTTCGCTTCTCAAAGTTGAAATACACATCCCAATACCAACAAACCGCTTCAAAAACCAGTAAATCCTTCTGAAATAAAATGTTAAAAGTCGATGGTTTGATCAAAATCCTACAAATATGTTCTATTACTTACACTATGCTATACGGTTTTTATCATTTTCTGAAAAAAATATGCAAAATGGAGTTAACGGTTTTTGATTAGTTACTCCTCATATAGGAACAATTTGAGTAGTTCAATTGGATAAACAATTAATTCCCCTGACTTTAAATACATTTGTGTGGAACACAATAATATAAAATGGTTTTAGAACTATTTATGTCTCGAATAAGCTAGGTTATCACAACATTTACAAAAAGCGAGTAGCCTAACATTAGACATTAACAATTCAGTTTTGGTATAACAACATATAAAAAGATTCGAATCATATTCTCTCTAATTAACTATAGAATCGTTATAATGTCGAAGTTTTAGCATTTCTCATTAATAGTCAGTCAAGCCACGACCTAAGAAGTAATATAATATTACAAATATATGAAACTGGGACATCTCTATACGTAAATAAATATAAGGAATAGGTTTGCTACTATACATTATCAATATCTGTATTGCAAAGGACTGTTCAAATCTAAAACTGTGTAAGTAGCATTGTTCAATACGAAGAATTGTCTACAATAAAAATTTAACAATTAAACAATGCTGTTTACCGTCTTTCAGATTGCACAGTCGTTTAGATTTAAGAACACAATATTGCACATAAACGGTTCTCGTTACAATGTGTTTAGTAAAGAGAGCATCTTACATAAATATTGAGTAGCGACATTGAGTAACTACTACTAAAACATTCGTATAGCAAAACCTCCTAAATCCCAGATTACCTTACTTGGTCATTTCTAAAAATCAGATCTCTTCCACAGCAGTCATCAAAAAGTTGCGTACACAAGTACAAACCTTACTACAAGGTCATAAAGTTCAAGATACGTTAAAGCGGTGGAGTCATGTGAATGTCGTAGAGCTCGTCTAAGCTAAAATGACGCGCCCCACTCCCGCATGTAGCATACAGGCAAACTTTAAATTAAGTAGTGGGGTGCGTCATTTCAGTTTAGAAGAGCTCTACACGTGTGTACTTTAAATAGGACCTTATTACAATCCGACAGGACTTATTTTTAAGCGGTGGAATCATGTGTTGAAGGGTTGGGGATGGTCGTGACCTGTTGCTCCCGAAGCCTCCTCATTTCCCTGGACATAGAGTTTAGTTCTGCTTGTAGCGACATCTCCTTTTCACGCAGACTTTTGATCTCGTTTTGCCATGTCTGTAAAAGAAAAACAACATGATCAGAAGCGTGTTACATTAGTATTTGACATCAAGGTATCATTCTTTGCATAGCATAAAAAAAATTGGCGATAGCAAAGTACTTTGAAAAGCATCACACATCAGGAGCATCAGCATCATCAGCTCGCTCATTAGATTAGTTGTAGTGGTACCCAAGATCATCATAGATGACCTCAGTATTGAACGATATGTTTTAAGATAGTAAAAAATAATGAAGCTTTAGCTTTAAGCAGGCATATTGTATGTTAGCACTATAATCCCAAGCGGTCCAGCGAGTCCAGGTTGATCGACTGGTAGTTAGTTACTAAAGCTCCGTATTAATAGTAAACAAGAGTTTCGCAACATTGATTCAGCAACATCATTTTGTGTTGCTGGCAACATGTTTCACACCCAAACTGAAACGTGCTTCCCGTGTGTACAAGTTTTGTTTTCCATGAATACGGGGATTAAAGGTAAAGCACACGTAATAGCAAATACCAACATAACCAGAGTACCCACATCACTAAATAAGGTTGATATCAAGTCTATGGATCCTTACAATATTCTGCTTGAGTAGGTCGAGCTTGTCGTTCTTGAGCCGACACACTTCCTGGCGCAGCAGCTCGGCGTCGCGCGGCGCGAGCTCCCCGCGCGCCCCCGCGCACGCGCCGCACGCCGCCGCCTCGGCCGACGACATGGACTCCAGCCCCGTGTCACTGTCCACGTACACTCCGCCTGGACACACAAAGGCTATTTGTTAGTATTGTACTACACTGCTCGTCCTCACACGTGTCAAAGTTGATTATAAACTTATAATAAAATGGTAGATACTGTGTTTTTGTTTATAGAAAAAAAGGTGCTTGAAAAGTTACTATGACGATTATTTTTAATTTGTTTATTTATTTAAAATTATAGCCGGTATATTATTGAGTTTATTTATTTATGCGGAACGAAATAGTGTACAAGAACGTAATTAACAAAATAAGCAGTGTCGTATTTTACAGCATTTCCTTAAAATAACCATAAAACAGTAAAACTAGACAGCTAGCAAACTACAACCAAAAACATTTTATATTATAAAACATCCATTTACGATACAATATTGAAAAAATACGCTTAATATTAATGAACAAACACCTAAGAACATCATGCCTCTATAAAGACGATGGGATGAAACAAAAACATCGACGTACAGTGTTCTACACTACAGGACTAACCTGTTGCACTTTTACCACAACTCAGCCAGTCCTTGTCGTCTAATTGGAAGAAATCACACTATTACTTTCACCAAAACCATACCGTAACTATAGTATGCCGATATGAATTGACGATGACGTCACCAACATGCTTTGACACAAAGGCATCGTAGTGTCTTGATAGCCTGTGATAGCTTATGATGAGTTCTAGTGGTTTTATTTTAAAATTCTACATGATATTCGAAACAGTTCAATCAATGATGAAACACTAAAGATGATAAATACATTTTCCTATTCCGAAGATTGAATTGTATTTCAATATGAATAAAAAGGTACCAATACAATACTTTTCTTTACAACTAAGTAGGTACTGAAAATCAGAAATAATCGAAACTCTTCCTTTTCTTGAAGTTGGTTAAAATATTGTGCCTCAGTAGGTAATCATGTCCATTTCTCATAAAAGTTTCATTACTTAATCCAAAAACAAGATCCTACCAGTAAATCTATACAAATTGCGAAACGTGACGCTTAAAATATCACCATAAGTTCCACAACAAATTGCAAGAAAATTCTACTAACCTAGCGGATCCAAATCCACAGAGTTCAAACTGGAGTCATCACTGTGGTCGGTGAGCGGCGGGCGCGGGGGCGCGGCGCGTGACGTCACGTCGGGGCTGGACTCGCCCGACGCGTGCGACGCGCCCGAGCCGCCCGCAGACCGCACCGACACTGCGGATGCGGACGACGACGCCACTGATGACTTGGAGCGGGCGCTCTGGAAGTTACAAGGTATCAAAGGTTACTACAGAGTCCTGGGTTCGATGCTGAGGTCGGGCAATGTGTTATTGAGTTTCACATTTTGTACAATGTATTTTTTTTTTAATTAATTCTTGCATTTACTAATAGACAACCAGTCTTACCAAGGGGTATCGTATTACCCAGACTGGGTTGTGGAGGTTAGACAGGCAATTGTTCCATGTAAAATACTGATATTCAGCTGCATCCGGTGAGACTGGAAGCCAACCCTAAGATAGTTGGGAAAAGGCTAGGCAGACCTGTGTAGGACTATTGAGACCTTTCAATTTCATAACATTATCGTTGTATTCATAGTCGTGCAGTTGCCATAACCGGTGAACACAGGTGGAAGTCCATTTAAGAACAGGCATGATACGTGATGCATAGAATTTTAAGCAGCACTTATGCGAGTCACATTGTAGCGCAATCATTTTAATAATAATGAATGTTTTGATAGAAATAACAGCTTTCTTTGTGATGTCATCGGATGCTTGCAAAATATTATTGTAAAGGACCAGAATACCCGCGAGAAATCGCGTTTTTTATAGATTTTTATTTATAAACTTTATGGCACCTCTTCGGTTATGAGCTATCCAAATATCAAAAGATATTTGGCCTAGGTTTTAAGGGGAAGCCGTGAAAATTGATTCGCTGTTACAATGTTTAAATATGAGGATTTTGTACTTACATTAGGAGTATGAGTTTCATTCGGAACAAACTTATTCTTATTTAGAGGATTCTTGTTGCTATCGCCTGAGAGATTCGTGTCTACACTTGGTGATCTGAAAATGTAAGAAAATGAATCGTTATAACAATTTTCAAATTAGAATCTATAAATATTGAAACAATTTGAAGTCTACTACAACTGCATTTTGTATAACTTGAATTTTTGTATCTATTTGCAAAGCTGTGTTTGCTCGACTTGGCTGTAAACGTCCATATGTAATCCAACTACTGCAATATTGTACAGTTTGTAAAAATGCATGTTTAATACCTATGTCTAATACACACCTGACTTTAGAAATAAGGGCTTTCTTCACAGTATCAATAAACCGTGCTCCAGGTCCATCTTGCTTCGGCGTACCATCAGGTTGCGGGGACACCGCACCAGGTTCCAATCTCACACCCGCTCCTAAGAACTCCGTAGTCTTCGTCTTTAAGTCATTCACCAAGTTCTGCAGCAACGAGGCTCTGGTTCTTAACTCCAGTTGAGCAAACTTCTCTGCTTTGTAGCACGCGTTTTCGGCGTTGATGAGCTTCGTAAGGAGGAATTCTTTGAACTCTCGCCCCTTGCGGAACACGGACGGTTGCGGGAGAGTCGGCCCGAAGAATGGTACGTCATCACGAGCGGTGACGGCCACTTTGTACCTGGAAAAGGCGTAGAAGTAAGGTTGAATATATTTATTGAACATGTCAGAAATACGTCAGTAAATTACTAATCGGGGCGCCAGCGCCGCCTGGCGGCGCTCGACATTGTCTACAATATAATGCTGCACCGGGGATAAGCAGAGTTTGTTGGTGGCGGTCAAGCAGTGAATACATTTAGAAACTGTCGCGCGTTCCGTATAATTGTATTGTGTACCTACATTGTGTCAATTGCTGGTGTGATTAATTTGTTCGTAAATTATAATTTTGATTTGAACTGCAAACGGTTTTTCTATTTCGCAATAACCAACACTACCCATAGTACGCCCACAGTATTTAAAATATGGCTGATAAAAACGAAGAGACATCCTCCTTCGACAAAACTAGTTCATTCAGATAATAAATTATCGTAGGTATCTACAAACAATCAATAACTTAAGTGTGCTCCAATTAATCAAGTTATTTTTATCGCATTTACAAAAATCAGTATTTAATTACTTTATTAAATCCCACTACACAAAAAGATTTCGCATGACCTTTATCACTAGCACCGACATCTGTACCTGACAGCTCCTTATCTACCCACAAGGTTTTATATACTATTTACCTTAATGAAGCTATTTCTAAGATTCCATTACATTTAACCTTTAACAAATCTGAGAAACATTAAGACGCTCACTGGCCCGTCCAGCTAGTGTTTGTTAACATAAAAAGCTTCTAATTACAGAGTCCGGATTCGTTTGCATATAAATTACTGAGAAAATTTCCATTCTACTTTCCGAGCCATTTTCTCGACTTGCTATGCAAATAATGCCACTGTGCGTTGTCGAGAAACAACACAAACTTTATGTTAAACAAGTCACTTGACAAGTGGGAAAAAAGTTACAGAAACTGAAGTTGGATTAAAAATAGAAGACATTCGACGGCATGAATAAAATAAAAATAAACTTCTATAGACAGCCGAGTGAATTTATATATTAGATCTGGATTAGAAAAGGAACTGCCTCATAGCTATGAGCCGAGAATAGAAGCTTTGAGAGTGATACATGTCATGATGTGGTCGATAAAATGCATAGACGTCTCGTAAAAGTTACTATCATGGCCTTAATTATTTGACTTCATCGTAAACTAAAATTATGGTTCCAACTAATAATAATGCTAAAGCAAAATATCGAAGATTTATAGAACACAACGTAAGTATGTTAAGGAATTTATATTTACCTGGTCTCCCCACCGACAGATTCCAAATGTGTGACCACGATGAACGCGTGGAGGAAGTGTGATGCTATCATGTCGGGTGTGAAAGGAGTTGCCTTTTCCTGCAAATATAACAATAGGAACTTAGTAACTTATCGACACTAAGTTTAAAATCGCACAATACAGATACAAACAATATAATAAATGGACCTAAACGGCGGAAAATTTTCGTCTTCGTCGTCGACCGATTTCGGCTTGTAATCGTAGTAAATACCAAGAAAATTGGTTTGGCAGTTCAAACGTAAACAAATTGCAAATAAACAGACAGACAAACAACGTTTAGATGGATAGCCATCTAAACGTTGTTTGTCTGTCTGTTTATTTGCAATTTGTTTACGTTTGAACTGCCAAACCAATATTCATAGAGATGATTGAAATCGAATAGAT
Organism: Eupsilia transversa; assembly: GCA_914767815.1. Classification (NCBI taxonomy): domain Eukaryota; kingdom Metazoa; phylum Arthropoda; class Insecta; order Lepidoptera; family Noctuidae; genus Eupsilia; species Eupsilia transversa. Next base: position 7,000,904 of record OU611890.1, on the reverse strand, counting down.
CTCATTGCATTGTGCAATAAAAGATTTAGCATCGGCCGTTTGTTAGTTTCGTGTAACTACTTACGCAAACTGTATCATAAACTCGTTAAGTTATTGCAGTACTTCGCATAGTACAGTCATAAACAATCTACAATGAAAAGCATTTCAGCATTTGTGTTATGTGGCTGAGTCCTGACTTCACAATAGTACAACATATTATGACTTCGTATTGGTTAAGTTACACCAATACATAGGTATTTCGATATTAAAGATTTTATTCAGGCATAGATATACCAAAGGCAAGGCACGCATACCATGAATGGATTGCGTCATAGTTGATTTGATAGGTGATAGAGAAGTATGGATGAAAGGTGGCGACTGATAGAGAGATATAATTGTTATGAAAGAAAAAGACCTACTGTGTCGAACCGTGGTCGATCCTAATCAATTGCTGTGGAAAAAGCAGCAGGATGTTGAATAAGATAAATGATTTAGGTACCCAGAAAATCCGATAGCTAAGACGGCCATTTCAATATATATCATATCTCTTGACTTTATAACTTGAATATGTCGTAAGAAGATTTTTGATATTTCGAATTTTGGCGAAAACCCTAGGAATATTGCGAAAACATGCATAATTAGATAATGGTGAAAACATTTGTCAATCTTACTGGAAAAAGATAGGGTTTTGCAGAACACGGGTCGCTCTAATAGAATTATCAAATCTTCCTACGCATAATCTCTGTGGCTGTAAGAAATCTTACAAGAACATGCAAAATAATTCATCAATATTTTACAATATTCTTACCTGAAAAACAATCGCCACGATGTCATTACCGACGTGTCTCTTCCTCTGCAGTTGCTGAGCGTCGCCGGCAGTGTGTGGCAGTAAGGGCGCCACGTGGAACATGATCTCACGGCTGTGGTACGTCTCGTAGACGGCTTCTGTTCCCGTGTGGCCGTTTATTATGTCCAGACCGCCACGGTAGCCTGGTAGACAGATTTTTGGTTAGGAAATCTGGGTGTTGAAAGAAGTACGTTATTAGAGAGGAATTTTCTAGAGGTAGAGCAATTCGATTAGTTAAGGGCCTGAGCTACGCTACGACATGGCATATTTAGACTGACACATAAACATTTTAGCCTAAATTACAATAATGTTTCATTCAGGTGTAAAACAATATAAAATATGTAAATTAGATTAAACGTGAAACAATGCGCAATGCAGGTCCTACATTTAAATATGCATCCTAGAAATTTATATAATTTTCATCCAACTGGTATGGCCGTTCTTGGCGTCGCCGGCTTGGAATTATGCCCGGAGCGCCGAAATCCTAGGGTTAGGATGTAGGCACGCTGCCAGCGGATAAACGTTAGTTCCAAAAATGCATTACCAAATAACTAACCTTTATGGTCCTTCAGCTTGATCTTCTGTCCAAGCATGTCTAGGAACTCCTCGAAGGCTGGTGATATTTCGTTGTTGCCGAACAGCTGTTCTTCTGTCGTCTGCCCATGTGTCTGGTATAGCACTCCAAACTTAAAGCAGTTTACTAAAACATGTTCGTCGTACGACGCTATCAGGGATGACGCGTTGAGACACATGACCGCTGTGAAGTTGTCGATGTTCACTTGTTCGTTCAGCATTTTTGCCATTTTGAGAGGCGGTGGCATTAGTCCTGATCCTGGAAAACAATATGTTGTTCTATTTATTCTGAGTAGGTAGGTAAAGGCTATCAAAGACAAAGACTAGGAGGCAAAAACTATTTTTCAGAGCAAAATAGATAATTCAGTAAATAATACGGTCAGTTTCAGACATCCAGTCATTCCCAAGTGTATTATTATATCGTAAAGTGTTAACTCACTAGTGGTGGGTATAAGTCCATGCATGGTTTCCGTGCGAAGCCTCAACAATATCCTAGTGTGGTCCTGACTAGCCATGTGCTCGTTCTTGAGGGACATCACTACTGGGCCGAGATTCTCGTCAGATCCAACCAAATTGATGTGTTCCTGTGAACAAACGAAATCAATATTTTATTATGGTAAAACAGTTTCAGATAATTATGATGTCATGTTTTGAGTGATGCGCATTTATAAAAGTGGAATGTAATTGCATGGAGTGGAATAATATAATATTCATCGGAACCCTCGAATATAATCTTTCCTTGAATAACAGACATCATTGTGGCTTTACGTAAACACACACCAGGCATCGTTTGAAGCGAAATTAATTCAGACCATGAATACAAATTATTGTGTGTTTCTGGTAAATATCAAATAATGTGGGATTCAAACAAAGCCAACGTAAGTAATAGGATTAAAACGAGTTTCGGCAAACACGTAGTGAGTACATGATAATGCAACTGTAATAATATAACAGGAAAAGTTCATTAGAAGATATTTCATCACGCCTATATGTTGAAAAAGGGTTAAGCAGACAATGTTTATTTGTCAGCGACCTATATTTTACGGATAAAGGCTCGTGCATACAGGCGCGACTATCCATGCGACGCGACACCGGTAATTGTTTAACCGTTAAGTTTTCTTAGAAATTGTATTGTTAAAGTCGCGTCGCGCCTGTTTGCCGTGAAGGCTCCCTTCACGGTAAAAGTCTTTTATTACAGGAGCCGACAGAGCTAGTCATGACGTGCAAAAAAAATGGATATAACTAAGAATTTTCTTACAGAAAACCTGAAAACATTGTGTCCAATCGATTGAACCTGAACTTTACGTCCTGAAGCGTGATCGTTAGATCGACGAGGTCGTCAAAAACTGATGTTATAATAACTAAAGCAATAGTGGCCTTCAAAGCATTACTAAAATAGCCATCAGTCAGAACCGCACCCCATGGAATACCATAGAAAGGGGATGTTTATAGCCACAGTAGTTATTCGACTCGTTAATGGATTTTTTATATCCCTTTGTCAATAAGTGATCGGAATGTTATTACTTCTATTATCTTGGAGGAAACATTTATCTAATTAATGCTAATGGACGTCTGGATTTAGCTCTAGTCGAGAAACTAAGGTAATAAATAATAAATAACTTTCGTTTTTTAGAACGATTTTGATGACTGTAGATATTACTAGAGATGCTGATAGAATGAAATTAAATAATTTATTCTGTAAAAAGGAAACTAGAATCACTATTACTCGACATATAAAAAAATAAAAAAAATAATCTAGACGTGGTTGGTGTTTCCTATCTGACTACTCTGGTAAGGCCGAAACAAACTCAGAGGTCGCAATGAGGTAAGTAGACTAGGTATCCGATCACAAAGGTATCAAAGAGATAACATAAAAGAAAGAGACATTCACAAAGGTATGAAAAGCATCGAGCAAACTCTTTCTGTATCCCGATGCGCCTTAACAATATACATACTAATAATAAACGAGTTTATGAGGTGTAGGTGATATACATAGATAGTGTTTATAAATACAGGGTACCAGTGACCTAATATACTCTTGATTGTGATGACACCGAAGACGAAGTTGATCTAATGACCTGACTTGATGGTACTCTCCGCAATTATTGGCTGAATCAGAGCATTTAGCTATGATGTCATGATCAAATGCTTTGAACTGATTTTCCACACCCACAAGGAAAAAAGAATGAGGTAGTTACATAAACAACGCATATATTAATAATTTTATAACCAGATTCCATGTAATATAGGTAAATAAATAGGTTTCAATTCAAAACAGACGATAACAGGTTATTGAAGGTAGCGTAATTAGTTCATGTTATTTGTTTGAATATTTTCGATTTAAGGAAACTTTATAACAATAAAGTTTAATTAGTCCATGTGTGGTTACAGAACTCTTAATTAAGATAAAACTAGAACTAATTATAATGTATGTATTGTAAACATCACGAAACTACTTTATAATGAAGTTGAGAAATATAACAATGTAAACAAAGAATTACAAAAGTTCACGCAACATAAAACACTATATTTTAACCGACTCAAGGTTTGAACAAAAGCTTCATGTTCCATGGGAGATGTTAATTCAACTACAATACAGTGTCACCATTAACCTTGTCAGACCCTATTTTTTATTCCCAAGCATACAACCTTTACGAAGGATAAACACCATTGTCAATAAAACAATGCCCCCTGTCTCATTGAAAACAGTGAAAAATACACAGTACTTTATATAAGTTACGACATAGACTGCATTAATTAAAGGAAAACAAGTCTACAAAAAAAATAATTAAAGAGAACATTCTCATCGTGCATTGTACTTAATTCAGTAATTATTTACACTATCAACGACCTCAGTTTGGGCAAGATATTTATATTTTTTATTTATTTTAAATATTATTTATATTTAATTTTATTATTTATATAAATATTTATATTTTCCGAAACCAATGGAAGATTTACGATAGCTCGATTAATCTTCTGAAACTTATTTCCAATTAAAAATAACTTCTAATCGCCAGCCATCGCACACACTGCAAAAAACACGTAACACGTAAACAGCAGTCAAAGGACACATTGATATTGACTGGAAAAAGCGCTTAGAAGTGTATAATCATGTTATACTTTTACCAAACGATTTTGTAAGCACTTTTCGTGATCTTTTATAAATGAAAGTGCAAAATGTTGTTTGATTACACGCCTCTGCGTGATTATAATAATCATTAAGCTTCCATCGTTCAAATACGAGTTCGTCCATTTTTTGAAATATCTCGAATTTATTGCATGGCCTTTTTCACGATGCCACAAAGAAGCAAATTGAAAGCTAAAGATGGTAATTGAAGGGACGAGGGGTTAATGCCCCTTTTCGAACTCGCTGATGGATCACGTCATCTGAGATGGAATCTAACAGTTTTTTTTTTACTTCAATTTGTTGGAAAGTGTGCCTATTCACGGTCCGATGTTGCAGAAAAAATATTCTTAAATTGCAAGAGAACTGGCACAGTGATGAAAGGTTTGAAATAAATTACTTAATTTGATCTTGGGGTGACTTGAGCGACAATTTATAAGGAATAATGAAACATGTAAGTAATTAGATTTACAATTCTTATTTCTGCAATGTCATATTTATTCGTAGAATGCAGTGTATTCTAAGCAAATTAGACTAGCTCTATATTTTCTAACTAATACATGATACTTGACTTCTATGAACTCAAATCCACAAGCAAACAAGTACCGTCATATTATTATTATTTGCCTATTTAAGATCTACCAATTATAAGTGTAACCTATATATAGATAGAGATATATATTATTTTCTAAAAGCTCACTACAAAATGCCTTCGTTTATGAACCTAGTGGTCGCGCACTCATTCTCGATTCTCACTGAATCAATTTCATATAACCGATTCTCCCCGAAAATTTTCGGATCCATAATACGAGTCAATGTCCCGTTGGAGTCCAGCTGTTCATCTCAACCGTACTAAAACACATCTTATAGTTTTCATTTTCACCGTCTTTCAATTCACACAGGGTACCTAAAACCGTAATAAATTTCTGCCCCATCATTTTTTCTCAGAATGAATTGTCCCCAAACCAATTTTGCGTTATGAAAGAAGACATTTGCTTATTGCTTCCATTTTTCTTTTGTCACGGGCATCTGTCATCGCCACTGATTTGAACGAATGGATTGGCGAGCAAATTATCATTTAACGAAATGTTATTAACGATTTCTTTTTCATTTTGTACAGCTGTATTGGCAGTTAATTTTAATAAAACGTTTTTCTATACAAACAAATTTCTCAGATTTTAAAATCTTGCTTGTTATTGCACAGTACCTAAAACTCGTAAGACGAATGAAAATGGTTTCTTGATTAATTTAAAATTGATTGGTCTCTTTTTCCACGTTTTTTTTTACAGTATTTTCTTCTATTGGGGTGGTGTAGACATACGATAATCCCTAAAATGATTTTGAAGTGTGTTTGTCAATTACATTTTCACGACGGGTATAACATTTTATATTGCCGGTGTTAACCCTCTATTATAGGTTTTATGGCAGGACATGATGGTCCCTGGCAGGACGTATTTACACGTCAGTATGGTGCTGGTATCGGCTTAGTGATCGGAGCATCGCATTCATCTAGCCTAACCCTTGCGGTGTCACAATGGCCCATCAGCTTCGCCGGGTTGACGTGTAACGATTGCAATATTTTATGCAAATTGTATGAGATACGCACTTTGGTCCTAAGCTAAATTATATTTATGCGTATTTATTTAATGCGTGTTGTAAATATTATAGTGTTTTAGCATCTAATGTAACTTTAAATATTTTAAATGTCACAGTGAGCAGCAGTGATTTCATTGCAAAACACAACTTTAACGATACTGTTGCGTACCTGTGTTTGGAGTTACGGTCGTCACAAATGGGTTAGGCTTTTAACTATTTCGACTGCTAGTGACAATGAAAGCTGATTCAAATTGTGGGAACCAAGCTATTTGCAAGTTGCGTTATGTCCGTTTTTTCTTTGTATAACAAAAAGTAACCCTAGCATTAACCAGAGCGCAATCTTATAAAAATCCTTCACCTCAATGTAAAGTATTACATTAATGCTCCTTCTCCTTAGGCTACCAAGCAATAACTCAAGAATTACTCCATGCTAAAACTTCACAACTAAGTTGTTGTCGTACATAATTAAATTTAAATTAGGCATGTATAAAAGATAAGTCAAACGAATATTTTCAAAATTCTGTAACGAGGCGTCTGTTAAGATTTGTACGCACGATAAAGCCGGGTACACACGCGGGTTGAGACTTAAATTGCTCTACAATGCCGTAATCGGCGCAATCTACATGTAGCTGAGAACTTGGCTCACTGGGCGTGAAGCCAAACCGTTCCGCGTTGGTGAGCCCAGACGCTTTTTCCCACTATCGTACGCGGGTTTTTTTTATGTAATGAGTGTGGTTGGACCCTTAATCGGTGGTTGGCGATGCATTTGTTTTTAATTGGTGGACACAGTTTTTTACTCTCATATCTCATTTGCAGCATGTTTTCTCTCACACATATATCGTGGCTGCACTAGTTCTTACAGATAAATGAAAAACTTTTTATATTGAACAGCCAAGCGTTTCCACAGCTGGTATAAACTTCATTGTAGTCTAGAAAGTTACATGCTTGACCAGTTAGTAAAAGAAAGAGCACGTCTATGATTTTATTAGACGTACTATTTTAAGTTTTATGTACTCGTATTGAAACATAAAATCGAGATATTACGTCAAATATTTTTCGCAATTTCTAAGAGCACCAAGTCTGGCATAAACTATGTGGTTATATTTCAGTAAAAATAAAACTTATAGCGAGATAATTTTGCAAAATGCTGAAGTAACTGCATAGATATGAAACAATTTTAAGAGAATTTTATGCTAAAAGTTTCGAAACGGAATAAAAATACGTCAAACCGCGCCAAGCTCCGCCATCTTTATTGTTTACAGTCTTTGCAAAATTACGTGGCACCAGTAGGCGCTTTTAGTCATGTAACTCCATGAGTAGACAAAGTGTCACCAGTACCCATATCGGCTGTGGTCACCAACTTTCCCGACTAATATTATGCACTTACACGATTTGCACTCTAGTGTACTGCGTTGTTCTGTCATACATTTATGTAAGTCCATACTTAGGCAGAGGCAGCCAATATTACTTCGACATTATCGTCGGTTAGGCGCTTACTTGCGGTTTTTGCATGATTTTACTTGCAGAAAGTATCGACAAAATGTCGCCACATGTCAACCACCTTGGTTCTGTTGCATGTATTTATTTCCCATGCAGCTTACTAATGCCATCGTATTATTCATGTACTGAGATGTTGCAATTTGTCATTGGCATGTTCTGCTTGGTCAAATGTTAATAACACTTTTCATGACATGTATTATAAAATTCGTTTGATCTCTCCGAGGCCAATGAAGAGACGAAAAATTTAATAATGATTGCAGTTATGGTTTTCAAAGGAGGGAAAAATACAAAAAATGGAAATGAAAGCTAGTGCCACTTTTGCGAAAAAATCTTGACAGTGAAGGCAACGTATCCATGGGAGAACTATAAAAGAGTATGTATTCAAAAGATATAAAGATCATTATTTTATTGATCAAAAGAGTACCTATATAACGAAAAGTGTCGCATGTTCGAAAGATAGCAATTATGAAGATTCGAAACGTTACAAAAAAACTGTATAAAAAGTGAGCCTATGGGCGTGGGTATGGGAAAGTTCACACGTGGCAGTAACTGTACCGATGTGGTACAAATTATGGTTTAGACTGCGGCTAGAGAGTGAAGAAGAGCGGATGAAAGATATAAATAAGCGAGTTTGATGAAGTTATTATTTTAACATCAAAAATGGACAACAAAAATGTAATGAATCATGGGTGCAATTTATGAAAATTATAAATAACTGGGATCTATTTATAATACTAAGTCAAAGAGTTCAGCTATAAACAAATTCATTCGATAAACGCGAGCTTTTAAAAAACGCGAATGTGTGTATTTATTCCTAGCTTTTCCAGTAAGTAAATGATGTAAGAGAGTAAGTAATTTATATGAACTTGCATGTAATTAGCGTAAACCTTTGAATTATGGGTAAGGAAATAGTTACTTTTGTTTTAATAATAATGCACATTACTACGATAATACTACGACAGTTTATCCAAAAATGTTTGGAAAAAAAACCACTTCAATCAAAAGCTTTTAATATCAAAATATATCCGCAGTCTTAGCTGACATTGTACAGTCGTGCTGTGAAATATAGATCGTATGCTCGGCACGATGTAAAGCCTTTGATAACATTAGTACAGAATGAGAATGATTACAGCCGTGTGAAATAAAACTATTCAAACAATGGAGGAATTCGCTAAACGCATGAAGGGTATCTTGGAAGAAGAGTTTTATAGCTTCGAAATCCGATCATAACAACAAGAACTTGATCAGAATTAAATCAGCAAAAACTCTAGGAAAACAGACAAAAAAAGATATTTAATAACTTGATAGTAACAAACATTTTACACTTGAATAATTCGGCATTATTTCCTCGTACTCTCCAAGTAATTACTGATGGGAGAAATTATAATTAATATGTTGTTCCTGTCCGAACAAAAACCTTTCGAGAAAGGTCAAGGCGTAAAAGGACATCGACATTGACGTGACAACAGCAATATTTCATTTACAATACGATGTCAAGGGAAACGTGATCAAGTGGAAGCGAAGCGATGTTTTTAACATACTATTTTTAACTTAAGTGCTCCCGAATCGTGTTACACAGGGTCCTTATACACGTCCCAGGAATTACAACAAAGTTTGCGGTGTCGAAATTGTAGTAGTTGCGAAAACTTATCTTTTTGGGGGATCTTAACGTCAAGAAGTCGTGATTACAAGCTCAAAATGGCTTATGATCCTAATCTGATCCAGTTTTAGACAGGGATTGTGCCGAATACCGATGAGTTTGCCTCCATTTTAATAAATAGTTCAGTCAACGTATATTTAACATTCATCCAATTGGCACACACCAGTTGGCAACACGCGTTGGTTTTATTTCCCTGGCCGCAGACAGCGTGGCGCGCAAATGTCAGATGGTCTGAATACACGTTTTGAAATGCCACTTTTATTTTCGTCCATTTGAACCACTCGAAGAAAGTACGCTCTGGTCACGAAAGCAATTAAATCGTGATTTGATTTGTGTATTTTTTAGGTTGTATTGCAGCTTCTCGTCATGCCGTAACCTTTGGAACGTGACTTTGTGCACGGAGATCCCAGAGGTTGATGTGAGCATTCGTTTCAACTTAACAATATCCGATGCTCTTTACTTTGTACTGTCATATAAATTCAAAGCCCAATCCGAGTCTTTTATAATTTTACATTTGAATCGTGATGTTTTAAAACAATCTTGCTAAAAATGTAAACACTTCTAGCAAAAGGTTTTAGCACATAGAAATTGAAGATGTAAGTGGACCAGAGCTTCTTTAACTTAATAATATACGCTATTTTCTACAACAGCACTTAAGGAGATCGCCTTTCCTTTGTATTGGCGTGAAGTGAAAAGATCTTTTAGGGACATTATATAAGGTTTCAATTACCTTGCCAAGGAAGAATCGCCTGTAGTACTTGGCGGTGTCGTCGGTGTCGATGTTATGCCGCCTCGTGGCTTGTCGAGGGGTGCCTGGTTGCGCTCGAGGTTCGGCATCTTCTCCTTCGGGGGGTGTATCCTCCATTCCATCCACCCAGTACCCGACTGGTGGTAAAACTATCGTTGGTGGAGTTCCTGTAAAGATACAAAGAAGAGATTATATTTCTAGAGTAAAAATAGTCAACTTAAGGAAAAGTTATTGGTATCACTTTTTTACGGAAGAGTTCAACGATTCGAAAAAATATTAATTGTAAATGAAACGCTATGTTGTTTTGATACTTTCAACCCAATCACGTATACACTTTCAGCTGAAATATTTCTTCGTAGTATAAGGAAGTGATCTCAGACTCTATGAAAACTTTAAGAGACCTTCAAAATCCAAATAGTACTTATCCAAGGTTACAACTGTCACTGAATGTAAAGTATTTTAGTGTAACAAATTGTTATAATTACCTCAACGGCATATTTTTTATTTTAGCACAGTCTTACATTGTTTGTAAGCACAAGTGAGGAGATGAGGATATTTCATATTTTTTGCTCGATACGAAACCAGTATTCGTTAGTCATTCCGTCCGTTGTCCGTTGAATATATTTCATCCGTGTTTACAGCAGTCAAATTAAGAATGTTTTAAGAAGTTATTTAATTTAGGCAGCCGTTCCATTTATTGTTTCCTTATGGGTTCTTCCCGCAAAGCAAAACTTCTTTGCAAAACATATTATTTGTTTTGTATCATATTATTTCAACAAAAAAAATGCAAATAAGAAAGTCCGTTTACCACCCCTATATAAAAAAACTACTGCATAAAACTAAAAGTATCTACAAATTACACCTAATTGAGAAAGCGTTATCCAACAAAGAAATCACAAAAGATTGAACGAAATCACAGCTATAAAGAGTTGTCAATATCAATGATTAGCTGCCTCGCAGACAAGGGTGGATTCCCCCCCCAGTCCTAAGGACCGCATCTAATTTCAAACAAGCCATTCTGGTCTAGACCGCCTTTTGTCCAGCAGATTTTTTTTACATGACTATCAATATAGTCCTGCGAGGCCTCATTGTTCCCACTGTGCTCTTTCAAAGGACGTCCCTATTACTGCTATGAGTTGTATTCGAGAACCTTCAGTTCTTACGGCACGGAATGAAAAAAAAGCTTTTTGCAAACGTTTTTTTTAAGGTTTAAAAAGGATGTTAGAGTTTTTGTGTTTCTCCCTTTTCATCAAATAGCTGATTAGTATTAGTACCTAGTGAAAAATAACTTTAAATAATTTCCATGCTGAAACAAACTACTATTTTAAAAACGTATCCCAGACTGTAATTAAATACCAAGTCACATTACATTTATCAGCGGAAATTACCGTCGTCACTGGAGCCGATTTTGAGTCGAGAGGCGAAACCGCAATTGGCCTGATTTCCCAAGATATAGCCCGTGCAGCACACTGCGCCGTTTAATTTAATTAATGTTTTAATCAGTTAACTAGCGCTTGGAAACTACTTTTAAATTCAACGGAATTAAGGCTTACCTTTGTCACTGTCGACAAATAAAAGAGTTTTACTAAAAACGTGTTCGACGAAAATATCTCAAAAGCTTTTTGTAGGCGCTCCATTATCGGAATTCATTAATTGACAAATATTTTCTATACAAAACCGGGAGAGATAAATGGTTTCCGATGTCCGTAAAGTAAAAACCTCTCAAATTAGAACAGACACAGGAGCATTGTTAAAACTAAAGCTTTTATATTTTAACAAAGCAGAATTTTGACAGAGTAAGCGCGGTTTGAAACAACGCGTGTAATACTTAATCCTGTAACGAGTCGACATAAGCATTCGCACGTCTTGCCTTTAAATAATCAAGCTGTTAATCTTAAGCAGAATACTTTACTTTCACACCTCTGTTCTCAACATTTCCTTCACTTTCTCCAAACGGTTTATAACAATGATGAAAGTTATTCTGTATTACAAAAGGTTACATTGTAAATACTATTGTATTCTATGGCTTTTGGAAACCTCTTTGGAAATTAGAAACGCAACATCGATCAATATTAATTGTAACGATGTTTCGCGAATCACTTTTTAATTACATGTCTCGGTATGTTGTAAGTTACTTACGATATACGGTGACTTTGTGAAATTTTCGTAATAATTTATATAACCGAACGATTCTAACAATTTCTACATCAAATAAACATTTCACCAACCACTCAAGTCAGCGTAAAACATCGTAACTGCATACAAATGCATCTGCGTTGTTGGCTTTCCAAAACTTATTTGTATTCGTGAATGTAACCGCTTCCTACAACTTCGTTGTATCACAAACTAGTGCTTTGAATCAACTTTCTTTGATGTCTTTACCACCGGCTGATAAGAGCAGCAACTAATTAAAAGTTTTGACGTACTTCAGTACATTTTAAAGCTTTGTAACTAAAAACTCATTTTAATGACACGGCAAAACGGGGTATCTGCAAGACAAAATTGCTGGAATTAACAGTGTTTTTTGCGAGCAATTTTACACAGACGACCTCAAGTCGAGCTAATTGTGTTATGACCGGGTCAACAGACCTTTTATAAATGTATTATGTTTTTGAGAGAATTTTAATGCATCAAGAACTCAGATAAATGAAAGAGATGCGCGAATTCCCTTAATTACAATGTTATTTTAGGGTTGTTTCAAGTAAACTTAGCAATTGCAAGCTTAGGTAGGTACTAACTACTTCGAGAGGTACCTACTTGGAAGGATAAGAGCTATTTTCATTACTTTCAAAGTTATAACAAGTCTTGTGAGAGTATTTAGTTTCTACTACTACTTTTTCTCTGCATACTTAATTAATTTCTTAAGTTTTCTACTGTATACATAGCTTTTCATTATACTCCTTTTTAAAGAAAAACGTATAAAGCTTACAAGCCTAAATGCGTGGGAAAATCCTTCTATCAGATCTTCTAAAACGATCGTTCGGTCTAGAACGTTGTGGCATTTAGTTAAATCGGTCGGTAACTATCGGTCCAGCGAACGGAGCATACAGTTTGAGAGAAAATCACAATGGTTAAGACACTTCAATGGTCAGTGTTCAGATGATCAGCCATTTAAAGGTCAGACCTTTAGAGGATTAGAAGGTTACACCTTTTGCTTTGAGCGAAGAGCCATTCACAAAACTGAAGGTTATTAATGGTGTCTACTTTGATGCGAAATCCCATAATAATTACTGCTAAATAATGCAAAAATTTCCAAGAGATAAATAAGATCAGCATTAAAAGTAACATAATTATCTAATCCGTCATGTTTTGAGTGAGGAGAAACGACAGCCAAGTGTAAAAATTCCACCCAAAAATGACCAAAAGCTCTGCATAACCATATTTAGCAAGAGTTCTTTAAATAACTGGCGAGCCAGGGAGTGGCTATATGTGTCGGCATTTAGAGCAAGACACCGTCCGCTGTGTGACATAATTTGTAAAGATGATTTATAATTAACAAGGTGCCAGCAAGTTTATGATAGGCGGTGGTGGCGTGACGACCTCTGTCGACGATAGTAGACTATTTATGATAATATTTAAACTTATTGCTATTTTGGATCGCCTCATTGGGCTAATCTTGTCTTTGCATTAGTTAAGTTACAAAAGGTAAGGTAAGGTAGGATATAATATTAAGGTCTTAAGGTTTTAGGAATCTCTGTTTTACTCTTATTTGGCAAATTCTTAGGCATCTTGTGTAGCTCGTCTTCTTTAAAGATTTGTAGGTACATGGTGCGATGAAATTGAGCAGGCTACATGCGCGGGTTACCCGCACACTTATTTACACGGTAATTTAACACAAATCATGTAACCGGCGCAGATGCTGAACTTACACTCAAGTAACATGCACAAGGTTCTAACACCACATACACCTAGGTTAAATCAGTGATATTCATTATTTGGCAAATTGATTTAGGGTGTGAATTTGCTTAACAGTCAATTAACCTGACTTTACCTACTTCAGAAGGCCAATTTTCGCCCTTAAGAACATTCACATTCAAGTCGCAATCAGTCAAACTTGTCAAAAATGTTGGTAAATTGATTGTATTTTCGACAGATTGCAAATGAAATTAGAATGCGAACGTTCATAAAAATTACGAGAATTTCTCCTCAGGTTAATCAGTTAAGTATTGATGTAAGTAAGAACACTTACCATTTTTAGCAAGAGTATCCTCCAAAAGGCGCCGGCTCGCGAGGCAGGCAGCAGCGACTTTCCGCTGCGCGGCAGCCGCGCCGGGAGAGGGCGGAGGACCGTGGGGCGCCGGGACTCGGCCCTCGGCGTAGGAGTGCCGGTCGGCGAGGGTGGCAGTTCCAGCGCCACCAGCTGACACCGAGCGACATTTCTCTGGCCGCCCAACCTGTAAAGAAATCAACGATTAGTTTCCAACTTAACATAACTTTGTTGTACTATCAATTTCCATCAGGACTTCTAAAGTCGCAGCCCGAAGTATGGATTCTTTGGAAAGTCTACGTTCACCTTCATATTATTCTCCGAATTATAACTTTTATACTATACTAATGTATGTACACTAACCAGTATCTTCTATATAAATCAATTACCTAACTGAGTAAAATCACATTATAGCTAAGCTCATTTGCGAGCAAGTATAATTAGGCGTGGAATTTCTATTTGCGAGCATTAATTTCTAGCCTAGCATCAGATTTTCAACGAACTCTAATAATCAAACGAATCATTTACTACCCGTATGCAGTTCAAAGGCACTTAATTGACCAGTTTGTTGAACATACACATATATAACATAATGTAAAGCGGTAAATGGGTTTAGAATCGTGATTTCTGTTCAGTGTTTAGATGAAGTAGTAAAGGCAGCTATAATTCTAATCTTAACGCTACGCAAGTAAGCGTGACGAACGCATCGTCCAATGAACTCACACCGTGGGATCCCGTCATTGTAGTTTTTCACGCTAACTGTTACCATCCGCGTAATTTGCTTCGTGGTAGACCCATCCCAACTATTTGGGAACGCAGTGAGATCCCAGCGAGACCGTCAATTTGTGAAACCACAAACTGATAGTGTCAAAACGTGACAATCAAAACAGTTTTCAGAGCGATTAGTAGGTAAATAAAAGAAACAGGTGTCTTCAGTGAATCGAATCGCACTCGGTCACGAAGTGTTCAAATTGATTCTGTAATATTGACGGGGGCATAAATTGTGCCGCGCCCGTAAACACCATCAAAAGTTTAAAATTGGAAGCCGACGGAAGCATTAGCTGAGCCGTTGACAGCAACTTGAAACAAGTAGCGTGGAAAATGCTCGGGCCATTTCCACTTTGATCAAATTAATCTGACGTCACCGACGCCATGTTTCTCTCGCACGCAACCGCGAGAATCAAATATCTCAACTATTCTAACACCATAAATCTAAAAGTATAAACAATTTCCGTGCGAAAAACCCGGGAATATAGTGGAAATCAATGAAAAATTCAGTCGGTTACGTGTCGATCGAACTCAACTGAATTTCCAATGCATGTTGATACCTACCACTTTTTATGTTCTTGGTAAACTCCATACCATTCAAATCTTTGTTAAATTGCAGTTACAAAAACTAGATATCACAGAAATACTCCAAACTGTATACCAGCATGTTTTTATTTCAGTATTAATTCCTATTTATTCAAAACGGAAATGTGATATTTCGGTCTATTTCAATATCCTAGGCCTACCTATAAACAGATCTGCAAATAGTACCTATTTATTTTAGTTTTCATGCTGTGCCGCATGAATGAACTTTTACATTTATCTGTAGAAATAAACGTAGGTACTTGGTACAATGAAAATACAGCTATTTGGCCTAAATAATTTCGTAAAGCTGAATTTATATGAAATTGTTGGATTTACCTAGCTTATTAGGTACTATTTACTGAAACTATCAATCAAGCCAACGTAAGCCGTATCCAATTTCGATTGACGGTTCATTGCAATTAAAACTGTTTTTATGTTAATTGTTACAATACAATGTCAGTCAATGTGGAACGGAAAGAAAACTAATGAAATCAAGTAAAAAATGGAATAATTACCTATTGGTGAAGACATGTACTGTGGTAGTGCGGATTTTGTGTATCAGATATCCGCATTTGTTAGGTTTCGTTTGTGACTTGACTGGCATAAAATCCTTTATACTTTTATGTCATTTCGATCTTTACGTAATATTTATATACGACTTAAAGAATATACACTCGTATAAATTAATTGAAAAAGAGAAAATCTATTCGTCAATCATCGACTAAAAAGCAATTTGCAGACTGTAATGATAGATTACTTTATAAAAAGCTCTCAATGATTTCTGAATGAAGATAACTTATCGTCTTTCAGCAATCAAATCAATCTGCCTAGCCTTTTCCCAACTATGTTGGGGTCGGCTTCCAGTCTAACCGGATGCAGCTGAATACCAGTATTTTACATGGAGCGACTGCCTATCTGACCTCCACAACCCAATAATTGGGTAATACGATACCCTTTGGTAAGACTGGTTGTCAGACTTTCGGGCTTCTGACGACTCGTAACGACTGTCAAAGATCCACGAATGACAGCCGGGACCAACGGCTTAACGTGCTTTCCGAAGCACGGAGGAGTCTCGGTATGTAAAGATGGTCACCCATCCACGGACCAACCCCGGCAAGCGTAGCTTAACCTGATGGATCGAGCCGTGCGGCTGTTATTACTTAGCCACGAGCTCCTCCTTTCAGCAAATGCAACAATAAAACTATCTTTCTCTCGTCTATTACAGGATCATTAGACGCCGCCACACTTAATTACAGCATCTAATACTGAACAAATGACACGAATAATTCTCTCTTGCGGCTCATTTAAACCGAGAGACAAAGAGTACAGCGGCGGGAAATTATTTGGTAGTATAACATTAACGTACTAAAGTTTGAAATTGGGGGTGATTCTGTACAGAGAAGCATTAGGACTTTAGGTACCTACATTGTGGAACGTGTGTAGAGTATTTTTTCTGTTTGTTATCCTACATTCTTACGCTCGAATAATTTTATGGTGTAGCAAACAATTTAATTTATATTCCTGGCTTACATTACCCCAAGAATTCCGCGCATAAAATGTTATGTCATACTGTAACAGCACAAACATCCGTATACCATAATTTCATTAAGTAGATTTTCCAAGAAACATTTATTCGTTCTAATTACAGTCAAAATTCTGCGGAATAACCGTAAAACACAGTATTCACTCGGGTATGTGAATCCATTACCTCAGGAAGCTTCATAAAACAACCGAAATGTTTTCACACCTGAAACACATTTGAACATCGCTTTCTCGTTATTATTACGAGTAGGGAGACAGGGGTAAATGTACTTTTAATTGTGTTATCATTAACACCAGTTTTATATAAGAAGAAAACTCGTAAGAAATGTGGCAACTAAAGTGCGGCCTGCCCTGTTGGTTGAAAAAATATTCATTGCGCGAAGTGGGGACAAAAAACTAACGTTAGTAAAAGGAACTTGGTCTTAATAACTATATACATTTAGTGCTTATATTTAGGTTTACGCGTTCCGTGAAATGTCTAAGTACAGGGTGTATAACATTTTGAAGTAAAATTATGTTGG
This sequence comes from Eupsilia transversa, assembly GCA_914767815.1. Lineage (NCBI taxonomy): Eukaryota > Metazoa > Arthropoda > Insecta > Lepidoptera > Noctuidae > Eupsilia > Eupsilia transversa. Next base: position 6,983,251 of record OU611890.1, on the reverse strand, counting down.
CAAGGTGCTAATTCACTGGCGAGTGAATAGCATCCATGTTGAAAGAAGACTGGCGCACAAAAAGACAAGCTGATTTAAATATTGTGAATGCGCTTCTGGCTTTTGAAAAGCGTAGTTTATTTACTTGTGTTGGCAATCCGTATACAAAATGCCTACAGGTATTTCTCGGATGTTTATTTGTGTAGCGTGGAACAACAAAGATAATCTTCAGATACTGAAATGCTTTGCGCTAAATCCGTCCATCTAACCCGGGCGGACTGCATCCACCACAGGTTTAGATCGCTCGTAACATTTCGGTAAAGTATATTTAGAAATCGGTTCTACATTTTGGTTTATTTTTAAAATAACGGTCTTCGTTTTTCTTTAGTTTTGCGTTGCATTAGAAGTGTTGTACCTACTGTATTGCATAGTAGTTATAGTACGCAGGCGCTTTAAAGGTAAATGTATTGTTTGGCACTTCATTATTTAAGAATGCTTAGATAATTATGACATAGGACTTTATGAGTTACTAATTAAATATAGGTAGGTATCAGATATTAAAATTATTATTTTATTGCAGTTTTATTTTATTTTCCACAGATAAATAATCTTTATTTTAGTACCACGTTAAGTTTCACTTCGGTACAAAAACTGTCTACCATGAAATGTGTTTAGAAACGCTATTTCTATGGCGATATAAGAATGTCGTTCGTAAAAGGTATGAGACCATAAAGAAAAATAGTTACCTATTGGTTTTAGGAGCGACTCTTTGCAACAAATGTTTTATTTTTTTCCAATATGGACGAAATATCTAAGTGCCAATTTCATCAAAGAAACTGAACGCGATCAGCACATCTAAACTGCGCTCAAGAGCTGTCAGTGTCAATATTCCACAACAATTAGGTATGTCAAATAAGATCAGTGTCATAATTGATATAATTGTTGTGGAATATTGACACTGACAACTCTTGAACACGGTTTAAATGAGCTGATCGCGTTCAGTTTCATTGGTGAAATCCGCCCTTAGACTCTAATATCTATTGTCTTTATTAAGTTGCTTTATAAGTATCGCGTCGTCGTATAGTATAAGTATAATGAGATTAGAATGCGGACGTTCTAATAAATTACGGGAATTGCCCCTCTGACTGTCTACACAGAATTTTTAGCCAGGAAAAGCAATTCTTGCAAAAAAGCAAGACTTTGCTGGCTAGGCCGCCAGCAAAGTCACTTTAGTATCATAAGGATTTTCTTTCTACTTCAAAGAATTGCTTTTCCTGGCTAAAAATTCTCTGTAGACAGTCAGAGGGGCAATTCCCGTAATTTATCAGAACGTCCGCATTCTAATCTCATTCGCGATCTGTCAAAAATACAATCAATTTACCAACATTTTTGACAAGTTTGACAGATTCCGACTTTGAATGTGAACATTAAGTTCGAGAATTGGCCTCCTGATTAAACTAAGTAGTTGGCGAATCAGTGTACGGTTCAATTTCAGTACGGGGAAAAATTAATTTAAATTAGATTTAGCTAAATATCCTTTTTGTAATATGAACTAACTACTGTGGTACTTACAAGGACAGTAGTTATCAATTACCTATACCTATACCTACCTAATTATACCTATACCTACCTTTATCATGCCTATACCTAACCTAACCTAATCATCAACATCATTTTCCTGCCCTTGTCCCATATTAGGTACCTGGGGTCGGCGCAACACGTTTTCTTCTTTCATTCTCCCTATCAACCATCACGCTATCATTAACTCCCTTCTTTTTCATATCACATTCATCTTTTCTCGGTACCCATCATAAGTCACAATATCTCCTGACCTATTTACACCTACACAAACTCGAAATTCGGCACACATGTTTCTCGTAGCTGGTGGATGCTCATTAACAATTAACCCCTAAGGGAAATATCTGGTAATTTAAGTTCCATGCGAGCAAAGTCGCGGGCGGCTGTCGTCACGATGTCCAAGTGAGCTTGTCTGATTCATATGCTTTTGTGACAAAACTACTGAATGGTTTTAATCAAATTGAGCAGAAAATTCGCTCAGAACCTCGTAAAAGACAAGTCAATGGTTTCCTTCAGCTCGAAAAATTTTCACTCGAGCTTAACTTAATAGGTAATTTACTTGCACACAACAAATATTTTGCTCATCATCTGGATAGCCTGTTCCCAACTACATTGGGGTCGGCTTCCAGTCTAACAGGATGCAGCTGAAGACTTTCGGGCTTCTGACGACCCATAACGACTGACAACTGATCCACGAATGACACCCGGGACCAATCCGAGGCATGGAGAATTATGTATTTTGCTACTAAACCATTAAGTGCTATGTTAAAATTAAATCACCGAAACGAAACATTGCACATAGTAAGTACTTTACCGAATTATAATACAGTTGAGTAAAACGTAACAGTTATGTTAGTAAAATCGCATTCACTGTTACCCATTATGTAGTAACATTAAACATTCGTGCTTTTTACTTAGATAGTTATTACTTCCTTATATCACTGTGAATTACCTACTTTAAAATATCATTCATCTAGTGGTCAGTATTGCGGCTGCCAAGTGTACTATCGTTTTGAATTGACACCCTTTTTACGTAAGGCACTCGTTTTTGCAACAGCTTTATTAGTTCAGTTGTTGTGACAGTTCAATTATATTCATTACGTTTACGGAGTCATCAAGGAGTTGGAAATAAGAATGTTTTGCGATTGCCATAATCAAAGCAATTATTATGGTGCCGACATGGAATTGAAATCCCGTCACAGAAGAAATTTTGTTCCTCTGCTTGTATACAATATTATAAATTGAAATCGCTTTTCTTGTTTATCTGTCTGATCACTTTGTTCTTCTAAACTGCGCAACGGATTTTGAAGCGGTTTCACGATCATTTTGAGAATTTATTCCGCATGGATTATGTGTTTAAGACATGCATTCAATTAAGATATAAAAAAGATTATTATGCTTATGTAGGTACATATAGAAGTCTAGATGTTTTTTCAAGTCGTGAAAACCGTGCGAAGCAGGGGCGGTTCGCTAGTTTGTTATAAAGTATTAAGAGTGAATACTGCTTTTATTTTAGATTCAGTATTAAATAGAAACAAAGCCAACATTGGATTACAGTATTTCATTTGGCAAATGCAGCCTCCATTTAGTTATTGGAAAACTTTATGTAGTTGTGTTCTCGTCACATAAATATTACGTTTTATTACTATCTATTCGCGAAATGGAAATGTTGAATGACGTCACCCGTGACATCACAATGTTAATTTAATTAGTTCGCTCTAATGGTTGTTTTATTTGTAGGTACTTTTGTTATTAAGCTCTTACATAAGTGATTAAATCATTATAATCTTAATCGACATTTCATGGCCACTACAATCTGATTATTTTTGCTTCCAAAACAATGGCAAAATAGTGCAATAAAGTTATCAGAAAAAAATTAGTCGTCATTTGTTTTGAAAAACAATAACAAAATTATTTATCACAATAACAAAAGACGAATAAACCACGCCTATCGATAGATTAGGTACTGATACGAAGAAACTATAGAATGAAAAAGGATGTTTACCTTTTAAAAGCGTATTTGTTGTGCCATGGAAGCACTATTTGAGTGTGTCGCCATAGCCCATGATTGGTTTGCGTTGGAAAGTAAATTGCTTCGATGTGGTCCTCGTTCACACTACATTGTCGGGGCACGACATGACTGTAACGGCGGAAATTCTATTGAATCAAGCCTACAGCACAGCCTATTGAAATGTTGACTAAACTTTGATGGAAAATCTGCCCGTATTTAATACCGTAAAGGCACGTAAACAAAAGACGCACTAACTGACAGCTATTTGAAAATAGAACGCGTTGAATTTAAAACTCAACAGCAGCTTTATTTTAAGTCACAAAATAGGTCTGATATGAATTTATGATTGATATTATTTAGTTAAAATTTCGAGAAGAAAATACCGACTTATTATTTTATTCGCTGGTTATGTACCTAGTTAAAAAGGAGTTATATTGGCCTTCTTTACTAACGTTCGTGATTTCTTCTTCATAACATTAAGCATAAGCTGTATGTGGTATACTTGATATGAATCTACTGGCCATTGGAGAAGTGAAAACAAAGAAAGAAAGAAAAAGTGATGACGCGCAGTTCATTGAACATTTCAATATTTTCAAAACAATAGTGACGTGCTAATGAGAGAATCATGTAACTGTTTCACCTGTTAACACGTGTCAGCACTAAAGCTGAACAGCATTATCTCATTTCAAACAATGATAACCAGATAAGCTTAACTGCATTCTCGAGCATTGTTGTTAAGTCTCACTCCAATTCTATGCGATATTATACGTCACAATAGCATTGTGGTTCTATCCTTGTGACGTCAGCAAATGATTATCGAAGGTTAACAACTTCATGATAACTGACCAATCATTGTTCTATCTTTTTGATTTAGAAGTTATAAGATATGCAAATTGTTTTATATAACTAGTTTGATTCTGATTCCGGTATCTTGAAGTAATCATTCTTAAGTCTCGCTGTTTTTTTTCGCAATAATATGTAAATAATTTGTTTTATATTTAAAACATTGAAATGTAAAATAGAAGTGCGAGTGTTACCTGCAAATTTAATTAATTGATAAACATAAAAACAAAAGTACTTTCATCTGTCGTCTGCCCTTTGGAATTACAACCCTTGTGAACTGTGAGGTCGTTGACAACTATGCGTAGCCAGAAATATTTGAAAATGGATCGTTGACATGTTATTTGAAAGGCAAAGGTATGTTTGTCGTAAAGCCTGTCAACGAAAACATCATTCAAACCACCAAAGAGTTTGAATGGGTCGCGTTATCAACCTAGACAGTGTAACGGGGATATCTCGTGTTCATTAAATAGCGAGGGGATGTCTACTGGTACCATTGTTCAGCCCCTGATACTAACGATATTGCAGTGCCATTTACTCGTTTCCGAGATAAAGGTGCCTAACACGGTTCCTACAATATCAAATGGAAACATTATTTAAACATTACGTTCACAGAGAATGACGGTTGCGGTGGTTTGAGCGAATGCAATGTGTCTGAAGCCTTAAAGAGGTTCTATTCAGAATTTAATGAAAAGACAAAGGAGAACTTGTCGGAGCAGCATTGTTTTGTTTAAACACGAGATTTTAAGCAGATTGTTGATGGTGTTAAATCACAGATAAGCAACTTGTCATTGTTTGTATTCCGTTAACGGTGAGCACGTATTTTTTTGTATAAATATTTTTTATGCTGTATTTAAAAAAAAACAGAACTTGGTTGGAGCAGACTAAATATCTCGAAGTAACACCAATTGCCGTTAGTGATACCTTATCATCAGCATAGAATGATTTTCTCAGAAACTCGGATAAGCGTTGGGGTAGTTCAGACCAATATGACCTCTATTACGTATTCAGAAAACTTCACCTACCTACTATTTTCGTGAAAAGCAATCGTGACTATCATATCTATATCGAACGTTTGATTACATACTCTTATGTGCGGATACACGTTCCGATAGCGTCAGTTTATGGTTATTGGTTATTTGTCTTCGCTACTTTAAGTAATAAAATTATTTAACAATTCACTGAGAATTTGCTAAATATTATATTGTGTAAGAAATTCTTGATAAATCCATAAACACAATTTGCGTGGAAACGATATTTCAATGAGAATTTTCAATGCGGCAACCACAGAAATATAAATCTATGGCGGCAACCCATTCATCGTAAGGAAACGGAATAATGATAAAGTTAAAAATATGTTACGAAACCGCCAAATATACTCTAACAGTTTTTGTAAACAAAATAATGTTGTGGACACAGGTTCGCTGTTTGTTCCACAGACAAAATAGGGTAATGAACTAGCCAAGAATATTAAAAAAAACTGATTTTAAAATTTCAAGACACAGAAGGTAGCATTAAAAACGTGAATGAGAGCGAAAAGAGCTCTTCCTAGATCCCCAGCGAGTAATTGCGTTTATCGGAGCGTTAAATGAGCGTTGCAATCTGTAATCAGTTAGGTCCCGATTTCTTTTTAAATTCATTTGACAGCACGAGCTGACTGTTTGACAGTTGTTTTTTTTAGTCTTTGTAGGTTTTAGGTTTGTTGATGCTTTTCATTGAAGGTTCATTGTGATGTTGCCTTTAGTAAAAATGTCGCAGGATTTTTAAATCTTTTTGTTTCTTTCATGCTGATTTGACAAAACCTTTCAGGACCGTGTAATCTAGAATGATTTCGAATCAAAAATCTCGATTTAAAACTAGACAATTTGAATCGAGATTCATACCTAACCTACTACGAACATGGTTCTACGGTTAGGCATAGTGGCATGATTATAATTTTCTCATCAGTATGCTATGTAGTGTCGAAATTCATAATACGAATGGCGTGTGCTATCTTTGTGTGTAACAGATATTTTACGTTGCTCTATTATTAACATTGTTTACAAACCGGGCTAATAACGCGTTGCTAGAAAATTGGCTATTGTTTCCAATTCCAATGTGTAAGAAATACGCCCCATTCTGTCTCAAGGTAAGTAGGTGAAGCTCTGATACCATCGACGAAACTTTGTATCGTCTTAATGCATATTCATATGTGAATGGGACCTTTTGATTGTTTTGTGTAGAATTGGCTGGTGGGATGTTTTTATAAGTGAAAATATATTTCCCTGATAAAGAAAATCGACTAAAAGACTTGAGACAATAAGTTTTTTTTAAAAGTAATTTGCTTTTCTAATCGTTAGCCATTTCTTTAACACATCTTTAGCAAGGTCTTCATAGCTTTTTTGACAGCCAAATACAAATGATTTACCTCTATAAGAATCATACTCATTAATTGCATTCTAAATTCAAATACTACAAAGTACTTAAATATTAACGTCTGCAGTGACGCAAGTGCGTACCTCGAATGCGCTTGTTATTTTTGCATTGTGTAACTTCTCGTGCGTACTGAATGGCACGTTAGTGACATATGAATAATAGATTACTGCTATTGTGATCGATATAGCTCTCAGTTTGCTGCTCGGCCTTCACTCTACAATTATTGACACCGACACAACTTTACCGTGTCGTTGTCATGTTCAAAAGCGAATAAAACAAAACACGTCTAGTGTCATGTACCTATATCATTAAAGCCAACGTCACGTAATGAACCACTTCGTACACATGTCTACCAGCGAATATGGCTTTATTCAAAAGTTCACAATCGTGAATGAGAGTATTTCCCTCACAAAGCAAATGCTGAGCTCTGGGATTCCATCATTGTGCTGCACAAAAATGCTGCAGTGCTAATTTCGCATGCACCGCGCTACTCGTGAATGCCATTAAGAGCTTACGAAGCTCTAGACCTACTGTAATGAGTACCCAAATAAAATCTGCATTACATACACGCAAACAAAAACAACGACACCAAATGAGTATTCCAAGGTATAAACTTTTTAAAGAAATTAAAAAGTGCAAGGTAATAAAAATCACTGGAACAAACCACGCGACGTTGAAAAAATCTGAATGGAGAATTAAAAAGTTTGTAAATGGAATAGAGCGTGTTCGAAATTCGAATTTTGTTGAATCGAAATAGAATTCCTGCAACTAGGTACTTCGGGAATTAGTTTTCGTTCTCTCGAGCTCGGCATTTAATTTTATAAAGTAGGACGAATCTATGCGGATATCTATTTTAAAAGTTTGAATCACAACAATAAAGTCATTATCAACTGGTTCCAAATGCTAACGTTTATCGTCACCGAAATAGTACGTAATTTGCATAAACGGACGAAAAAGCAAAACAAAAAAAACAAGTCTCGAGACACTAACAGGTTGTTCACGACAGGTACAGTTACACGACACACATTGTTGGCCCAAAAGCTTTGTTTGTGAAAGAGTAATGTTTAAATAATCGTCCGTGATGAATGCATGTGCATTCATCTCAAAACGATTTAAAACAAAAAAAAAATACTATCTCTCAGATTGCTTCCATAATGACGTACCTACAGTACTATGTAGAATAACTGTAAAGGTTCGTACATACTGGCGCGATATCCGCGATATCGCGCCAGTGTGTACGAACCGTAACAGTAAAGCAATACCCATTAAATTCACCAGTATGACAATGCAGTACACGGTTGGCTACTTAGCGTGTTAAAACGGAACAGGGTGCGGCAGGAGAAAGCGTGCAAGAAATGATGCGGCTAAACTCATCCAAGGTGTGCGGATGCGGGAGAAACACGGCATTCAGTACCTACATCAACGCATAATTACAAAATAATAAGCACACTCAGCGAGCAAACGCGTGCGTCATCAGCCTAACGCATAATAAGCCATGTGCAATGATTAATTAAATAGGGATGCTACCAACCCTGTTCACTATTTAAAAAAATAAAAAAGTATTTTTCTCATTTTTTTAAATTAACTGCCAGTTTCACGTTATTGAAAAAGTTCTTTCATGTTGCCCGTGTGTTGGATTTGACATCGAATAATTATGTGCCAATGGATTAAAAATATATAATATAGGTACCTTTATATACGTTTGCTATCAAAATTAATATTCACAGACTGAGCTCGTTGCTCATTGAAACTTCCTGTCTGTAATACATAATGGGTATCTCAATAACACTCCCATTTTAATAGCGAAAAGGAACGTTCGATATAATCTATAATTAAATTAATTCGACAGGAAGACAATTAAAAACTAAACAAAAAATTAATTAAATAAAAGATAATAATAACTTTGGGTGTTCTCATCGATTAGGCGAAATTGGTAGTTCATATTCACTGTCAAAATGTCTTCTATTCGGGTTAATAGCAAAGTAAGAAAAGAAACGTAACGAGTGAGAAGCTTACTCATTCCTCACGTTTCGCTAAGCACGCATAAGTTACGAGTAGCTCAGGAATTTAATATATTCTAAAGACTGCTCCACCTTCACGCTACGCAACCACGCTATACGTCACAGCTTAACTTCTTAACGTACCAGTATTTATTTATCTACCAAGATATTTTAAGAGACATAGACGTGTCTTCTTATTTCTCGATTCGGCTAAAATAACATAACAAAACGTCAGGCCTGTATTGCCCGAAGGGTTAGGCGAAGGTACACACATCACATTTCGCCAGTTACGTTTAATCAACCTGGCAAAAATCTAGACTCCAGGCTGCTACTAAAAAATCCAGATGGATAAACCCAATAACACTTTGCCCGAACCGGGAATCGAACCCAGGACCTCATGCTTAGCAGTAACGCTAGCGACCACTTGACCAACGAGGCAGTTTTACGGATAAAATACTCCGAAGTTAATAAGGTAATTATTATCAAGGCGTTAGTAGGTCAATATGCTGCTAATAATAAATCATGTTGGTATTGATTTTTCATGAACACTAAACTGCAATATATTGCCTTGATCGTAAATTGGTATTTTGTCAACTGCACACGTTCCGGCATCGTGTACTTTTATTTATCTAGAAGTCGAATTTTAAGTTAATTTACTAAACTTATGTGTTAATTCATTAGCACAGTCAACTGCATACCAGTGGTAAGACTTACATTATGAAAATCGCCATTACTGCTACGACTTATGGGCGCTGTCAATGTTAATTTGTTACCACTTATGTGCCGTTGACTGTACGAGAACATAGGTGAAAAATCTCGCATTAAATCTATAGAAATCTATGGTTCTTGATCTAAAGTTACGAGCAAGTAGTACCATTGCCAAATCCATAAAAGTGGTGTTCCAGATTCAATTCTACTTTATGGTCGTTCTGTGTTGTCTTTATTGTGATTTAAATGTCGGAAATGAATAAAATGTATATCGAACCTCGATGTTGCATTGTAATTATCATAAATCTCGGATAAATACTTTATTGGACACTTGAAATGAAAAGTGAGTATTTAGAGTTAGGTTGACATATCTACTAATTAATCTGAGATACTAGACCGCGAACAATTTAACTTAAAGACCATTTCTTAGTTAAATTCGCTAAAACGTTTGAACCAAACAACAGTGGAAAATTCAGATCAAATGGAATCATTTTAACGCCACTGTATCCATTGAAAACCATATTATATACCTACCTAATATTTGTGTAGAACTAGCAAACCTCGCAAATATTGACAGACGACCACTAAAAAAAATAGAGCGATGCAGCTGTTGAAATTGAGTTATTTTTTTGTTGAATCAATCAATTGTTAAAATTCCGCGGTGTGTTCCAAACAAACCTAGCAAATAGATTCGCTATCAATCTGCTGTGAATTGTTCCAATCCAATCTAACGCCCGCGCCGCGTACACCTCGCTTTGTGAATAAAATATTATTGAAAAATATTAAAGGTCCAGTTCGATAAAAGTGATTGAGACCACTCTTTTCTCTTTGAAATTCAATTGGAATGAAATTGAACATTATGATGTAAGCAATTTCTTTTTCCACGCCACGAAATGAATGCACGGGAACAGATTATCAATTACCTTTATAACCATCATGCATTATAATTTCAAAGAGAATTTGAAGAAAAGTAGAAACTGCATTGTTTGCTAACAGTTCTGTTTGCAAAGAAAAGCATTCCAAACGAACTTGCATAATTCAGCGATAATAATTATAAACTCCTCGAAACACTGAATCATTTTGTTTCAGTGAAAGAAATTATGTTAGAAGCTGTAAATATTAGTATAATCGTAAATATCGAGCATAGAATCAGATTTACGAACCGTGAAGCAGTTTTCGTGAGAAACAATTTTATTATTCACGGCAAGTGTGAAAATTGCTTCCATTCGCTAAATTCATTTACGTTTTGGAATTATGCATGTAAAATACTTCGCTGTTGCGCTCCTAATGAATTTCCCATAGTTTTATTTTCTTTGTTATCGAGTTTTGTTTCAATCATCTTGTTAAAAGTTACTAATGTGATTGGGCATTTTTATCTTGGAAACGCTTTCTCCTCTATGTTGAATGAAACATTTGGATGGTACTTAAAATACTCCTACGAGTTACAGGTCACGATTTACAGAACAACTCAATATTAAAACAAATAAACATCGCTCTGACATTTGTATTACTAGCACAAAACAACTACAATATTGCAGTAACTCGAACAAACTTCGAACTCCGAAATTAATCCAAACGAAGTCATTACTGCATTCAATAACATCTCCTTCGAGGTACGCCACCAGCCACCCATTGTAAATACAAAATGCAATTCTAATCTTTAATAACATCGGTGTAATAGCTAATATTGCATGTAGTCAGGGTAAATAATCTGCATTGCATTGCTCCCGGCGATGCGCAAGTATTGGAATCGTATTGCGGTAGGATCTAGGTCGTGGGATTGAACTTAGTCTTGGGACGACAATGGATTCAATCAAACACCCGGTTCATTATGCGGGTAAAGTGTTCTGATCTCGTCAATAACAAATTGGTTTCGTACTGTAAAAAATTGAAGAACGAAATTTTCTAACGCTCTAGTTCACACCTTAAATTCTACTGTTCTATTGTTTGGTAGTAGGCTTAAAATGGAGAAAGGTAATTTCAGCGATAAACTATGTCAATAACAGACAAGTTATACAATCTATCATTGATTGTTATCGTTAAAGTTTTAGCTAGTTTTGTTAGAAAGTTTATCTTACAACTTTGTAGGTATTACTACTATTCTAATGATTCTATTTACCTATCATTCTATTTGTTAATGTTTCAATTTATAAAAGGTTTCAAAACTATAAAGTCTCTTCTTTTTCCTATCGTTCCTTTCCCTCAAGGGTTTCCTTCAATATTCTGTCAATGAAACGTCAATTTTCTCTATCAAAGAAGGAGTTAGCCGTTCGAGAAGACGCACAAAGCTTTGCGGGACATTGTCTAGTCATCGACCCATGTTTGATCAAATCCACCAAGTTTCTATGAACAATGACAGGTGAAGTTTTAGCTTTCAGCTATTGCCAGGAGACAGTTACTGGCTTAAATAGCGTCTCGAATACGCTTTTGTATACGAATATCTTTGTGGATTACTCAAGTGGCCTTTGGTGAATACGATATTAGGATGTACTGAGTTGGTAACACAGAAGTGTTCATGAAAGTAATTAGGTACTGTTTAGTTTGCACGTCGTTTAAAACGTGGGTTGAAAAATTATCGTGTTTTGTATTTTACCTAATTAGCGATGACGTCTGTCTTTCAAAGTAACGTATTTATTTAATTGCTGCTATTTTTTTAATGTGGTATGTAGGAAAAAAATTGCGCAAAAAATCTTTACTGAAATGAATATTTCATCATATTTTTTATTAGCTTATTGTTGCGACATAAGCTAAATATTACGTCGTACCATTAATATAGAAAGTCGTTCACGCAACCTACCAAACTTAACGATGACTTTTAAAAGTTTAAAACTTGAACAGTTCCCGTGACAGAACAAAATCTGCAACTAAACCTCGCTCTTCACTGTAAACATCATACCGGCACTGTTTTGATCCGGACTTTCTTTTTCATTACTTGCATAAAAGCCTCCTTTGTCATCGCAGCCTAAAGTCTGGGCTAACGACTAGCGTTTGCAGGTAAGCGGAAGTTATTAGCGGGGTCTTTGACCTTACTGGGCGGCGCGCGCCCGCCCAAACATTGCCGGTGTCTATTAAGTTTTTTAAAGTTACACTGGGAAAACTATGATTTATTTACTTACATAGCTGTTTAAATTTACCAACGTTTGCATACACTACAGAAATAACCGGAAGTAACATAAAAAAATAATACTATGATGTTCTTTTAGTTATATAATAATATGATGAAAAAGTATAAAAAATATTTATTCAATAATGAATAAATTTCTTGTGAATCTCGTTACTTAAAAGATTGGAATCTTCAATTTATTTTACTATCTTTAAAAGAAGAAGCTTATTTACTTTTGTCAGCGTAAGATATTTTTCTCTGACATGATGATCAATTACTGCCTGTCAATTTTCATTTCAAAATAAAATTTATATTTTCAAGAGTTATGAGGAAAATTTCCATCTAACTAAAAACAGAAATAAAGATTTTAATGTGACCAACAAATAGCTAACATTACAAGGAAATAAACTGCTCGTCTGGAACCGAGCAATTGAGGCAAGATTGTACTATAATTGCCCGTACGGAACCCAGCAACGTCTCATTACAACTACACACACGATTACTAAGATTTAGTGTTCCGACAAACTAAGCACGTAGATTATTTTGTATGTTAGTAAAGCACATCAGTAGGGCTGGCCCTTCAGTAATTAGATGGCATTTAAATATTTTGAAATAAAGCGCTAAAAGCGATGGAATGGGTGGCATCTAAAACTGAATAGGCGGAATACATTTTCTGATCTGTTGCTTTTACTTTTAAGTTCACACCTGTGATTGCTACTATTTAAAGGTTATTGTAGATACATTCAGGATCAGTCCTTATAGATAATCAAATGAAAATTCTAGTCCTAAAGTCGCAAATGTTTTCATAATATACCAAAGTAATTAGTTGATCGAAGTGGAAACTCGAGATACAAAACTTAACTCATGAAGAAGCTCAAGTCTCAACCCTAGTGTCAAGCTAGTAAACTTAGGCACTAGCGGGCTTGAGCGAGTGCTCGACTGCTCAACGTCGAGGCACGAGCCACGACGCACTAATTGACGACGTTATCGAGCACTCCAAGTTTCGAGCTCGAGCGAACTTCGGGCTTTCAAATTCCAATTTTAAACTAGAAATGAGCACGATAGGCGCCGAAGTAAAGTTTTATAATAATTTCGAGTTTTATGTACGCCTTGAGGGTATTATTATTTTGCACAACAGTGCATTACTGCACTTTTTATTTGTTCTTCTAATTATGCAACTAGGAATAGCCGCTTGGATTTGCCGAATAGTTCCGTTTACAAGTTTTCAACAAAATGTGTGTAAAATTAAAGTTACAACATACATAATTATAAAATAGTAACGAATAATTTTTGTCCGCTTGCCTATTTGCCTGGATGTATGTTCCGGATAGCAAAAACGGCTGATCGGATTTGGATAGAATTTGGCACACAGATAGTTTATAATCTGGATTAACATAGGGTATTTTTCATTCCGATAGTATGTTCGCATGGGATATTTTCTGTCATCGACGTGGTTGAAGTCGCGGGCAAAAGCTAGTGTAATTTCAAAGTTCTGTGTTGATATGAAATGTAATTACTTCAATGATTTTATTTTCTGTAAATAGGTTTGTACAAACACTTTTACACGTCAATAATTGATCAGATAATTGTTATAATTACTTAGTTGGTCAGTACAAAAACAAGCAAACCAATGTTCTATTTCGATCTATCTACTTATTAGGTACATTTGTTGTCAAACCCTCAACAAACTTCATTAAGTTTTCAAAACTAGGGGAGACTAATACCCCGAAATTAAGCAAATGGGTTCAAATGATAGTGCAATTACTAAGCCATGGATTTACACGACGATTCAGGTCAAGCCATTACACTTTTAGTGAAGCCAACTTTAACGGCCCTGTTATGCCGGCGGTGACCTGTGACATTAACGCAAGCTTTGGAGGGTAGCTAATATCGAGGCTATTTGCTACTGTTTCTAGCACAATGTATAATGGCACTGCAGTGCCAGAAAATAACACAAAAGCGTGGCAAAACAATAAGGGACCTTGATATTTATTTGCCAATATATTAAATCTGCTGCCTTTATTAAAACACACTTTACATAAACGTGCAGTTCGAGGGTTGTTATCGAACATGAAGTATTTACAAATTGAATCATTTTACTTAATTGATTCTGATCTAAAGTCATATTTTATACGATTTATGATTAGAAGTGCTCGTTGAGTCTGATTTTATGTTAGTACAGTTCACCGAAAATTGCATAGTATATCAAGCGGTGGTAAAAGCGATACGACATGAAATATCTACGGAATTGCTATTTCCCATTTCATTTGACGCGACACCCGATGTTCAGACGACTGAGCAAAGTGAACCGAAATATTCGAGTATGGAAAAACACGAATCAATCGATGCGGTCACAGCGGTTGTGGTGCAATATTGGGGTTACAAATTAATATTTTAGGTACACAAAGTGATGGTTTTAAGTCACCACATATTCGATTCAGGAGTCGAAATATTATGCCTAGACGATTGCCTCCTTACCTAAGTACAAGATCTACTCAAGACCAACCCTTAACGGCCTACGATATACGTGTCCTTGGTCAGGAATATCGGCTAGATAATATAATGTATATGCCGAGCACGATTTCAGGTTGCGAATGAAAAATGCAGTGCGGAGCGTCGAGGCACTGAATGAGAGAACGCTGCGCATAGCGATTTTTTTTTCACAGAGCACACAGGAAAGCGGTTACGTTGCCAAACTAAAAGAAACGCTTTTCCATAAAGCGGCGGTTTTGTTAAATATTTTTTTATGTTTTTTTTTAAAAACAACAGCCTGTCATACGTCGACGTCGGACGCCTTTGAAATATTGAAATCAACCACGTCTCCAACAAAGCGAATTGCACCTATTCAGAGGATAAAGATTTGTAGTACAGTTTCAAGTAACAAATGACGAGCTACGCGCCTGCTAAAGTTTTCTTTCAAAAACGACTTGAAAGTTCTCGAGCACGGTCGGCTCAAGTTTCGCTCTTTTATTACTTGTTCTAAAAGAATGTTAACCAGATATCGGGCAATTCGGAAAAACTGTGACGATTTCATCCGGGCTCGGCTACTATTTGAATTTCAATGGCTGTTTGAAATTCAACGAGACTTTTATGATAATACGCCTCACGGTTTCAGTTTTCCTCACCACATCCCCTTACCGGTTTTTGACTGTCCCAAAATACCTGTAACAAAATGAGATCACTGGTTAGAGTCATAACATTTTCACCGTTTTTACAAAGTTGTACAAATTAAAATATTAACAGTTACCGGTTATTTTGAATTGGGAATAATTCCTGCTCTTACTTAGTTGTTATTACATTGTGTAAACAAGTAAAAATACAAGTAAAAATTTCATACAACAGAAAAGAAAAAAAAAAGTTTAGAGATGAAGACAAAAGAAAATTCAACGGAATGTTGCATCTCAGAAAAAAAAGACATTCAAGAGTTACCGCGCGTGAAGAATTAAAACGGTACCAGGAGCGCACAATACACGAGGATATTCAACAATAATATTTTAATCTCAGACTCAAAGGAATAGACAGTGCAAGGCGATAAGCTGGGCCTATTCAGATTACTGAAACCGCGAACGCAGACTATCTCAATACCTGCAATGGCAAGATTGTACCTGCATGGTAGTATATCGTATGTGGTATGCATAATATATACCTACGTGAGTCAGAAACGTTATGTTATACTTAATTTGAATTTACTATAAGTAAAATATTTAACATGTTCACGTACCTACACTGTTCAGTAGACAACATACATTTATTTTGCTAGCAATGCAATTATCTTAAATTATAAGTACTTTTTATTTCAAAGCTCTAGATGTTAATAAATCTCTACAATCTCAGCATCTCCGTCGAGAAAAATTTATGCGGGGACATGAATAAATCGAAGATATGAAGGTAAGGTAGCTTATCTCAGGAGATATTGCCACTATAAAATATCTAAAGCGCGAAATGCTCGCTATACGAGTACTGTTTCAGAAGATAACCAAGAAAATATTTATAAAACTATATTTATAGCTTTACACGAGAGAAATAAAAGGTCTAAATGGGTGGTCTCGGAATACGATACGATGGTTCTTTTCATATCCGCTTTTTTGCGTAGGAAGTAGTTAAGGATAGCCATTAAAATTACTTATTCGTTTTATCAAGGAACATAAACACTTCAAAACCGACGCCTGACATAACCATCGCATTAATCGTGAAAGTAATGAATAGGTGTTGTTGAACATAAACAACAATTTAAATTATGAAACATCATAAAATACACATAGTGTCCTACGAGTATCTTCGCCAACTTATGATATAACTTTTCTGGCAGTGATTTTATGAAAATATACTGTTTGCAAGTCTAAAATGGGACAATAAATATCGGAAATACGAAAGACTATATTTGGAACTCGTTCAAAAACTTGTATGACTTTAAAATAGATTTAGAATGCTTTTGGAAAGTTCGACATTGGGGCCCACAGGTGCAAGGCTAAGTTTTACGAAGCAATTTTCGCTTTGAAATTAGAAATTCATATTTTATAGACAGGAGCCGTTGAAGCAGGACTGGAGAATCGATAGGGATAGACTACACTTGAAAGCATATGAGAGGCACATTAGTTATTCCATGAGGTAATATATAAAGTTTTCGACTCCATGCATCTTGAATCAAAGTTTCCACGAAACGTAACCACGTTATCGATCAAGTAGGAGCCGGAGCCTTTCTAATTTATTATTTTGATAAATGGAAGGCGCTAAGAGCGAAGATATGGATCTCCGTCTTTGAAGTTTTGGTCTTGAAACTTGAATCTGAGTCTCCTCTGCGTGCATTAAGTCTATTAATAATCTCTTGGCTTAAAGTATACAGTAATTACAGAACCAGTTGGTATACTAACTTCATGATAGTTTTTAACTCGACATCTAAGTACAGGACTCCTAGTCTAGATTATTTTTTAAGCTGTCACAATAATGTTTGCTAAAGAAATATTGGTTATAATATCGTAATTAAACAACACAATAAAGTAAATCAAATATTACGAAACATATTACTGATACGTGACCGAATGCATTAATTTCTTCGAAGACAGCAAAGATAAGTACTTAGTAAATAAACATGGTGTATTATCATTTCTGTGTTAATGTATGTGTTTGTATTGTACCACGATACTGGCCTGTTTAGCTTTCTGATAAAATGAACTGAATTCATTATCTCCTAATAAAGCCATCAGTGCCTTACAATTTTACAGCACTGGTTACTTTAGTAATTGCTTGCACTCAGTTACGATTTTACGATCTTGCAAATCATTATATTATGTTTATTATTCGTACATAGCTTGTTCAAATGGTTTCAGTGTATGTTAGAGCAACAAGTCAGCTGATAAACCATTGTCATGTCAGGCGGTTCATGTAGCTCGAGAATTTATTAATAGACTGAAAGTGAAATGCAAACAAACAATGCTCACAAATATTGATGGTGAAAGTAACCACAATGTATAGTATATACATGTTTCTTCTCTTAATCTAGATATAAACACAAACAAACGCAAAGTGTCACACCACCCCCGTAGTCTTTTGTCAAAGATAAAACTCAGTTTGCGATAAAAATCGATTATTGGCATTACAATCGCCCCTCGAGGCAAATCAGAGGCTAATCTTTCTGAATACGTTGGAAATGGGACTCCCAATTACCATGATAACATTGCGGAACCTTTTAATATAAATGGAAGGAAAAGATTTCGTTTCAACCAAATAGAAAGAGAAAAATCTTTTATGAATTTTGATTCAGTAGTTGATAAAGTAAACATTAAAAGTAAAGATAAAAAGAATTTAATAATAATAAGCATTTCTAATAGTGATGATGACCAGAAAGTGAAAGCTTGGCAAAGAAGAATAGGTAAAGAAAGCTATTTATTAGCCACGTTTGTGTTACGACACGATCATTGCAGACCAAATGGCGCTTGCTGTCCTTTTACGCATAATAAAAACAATTGAAGCCATGTGCCGCACGACATCAAACGGCAAGCAACCGCCAAATCCGATGACAATGGTCGTGTCGAATAGAATAACCGAGTGAAACACTGCAAAGTTATTATTTTCTTTTGCAGCCACTATATGCAAACCATTGATTTTAGTTACTGTCGCTTAGTTTGAAAAGGTTTTCGTTTATTCCAAGCTATGTCTATTTTTACATTGAAATTCTGTTTGGATAATAATTATGTTCATGTTGCCTCTGACTTGAATCAAAACAGTGATTTTATAACAACAATCCTTACACGTTTGCTGCTTTATAATAGTAATGAACATCCATCCAATAAATCAGAACATAAAACGAACATGAACATAACCACAGTTATAACGATGAAAGAGACCTTTGAACTGCTACGATGTAAAGAGTTGAGACCTAGAGACGAGCGAATTTACGAGCATAATAAAACAAGTTCAGGCAAAAGGTGGCGTGAGCATTGATAAGCATAGTGCTCACTGCAGACGCAGAGGCGCATTCATTAAAGAGTAAGACTGTACTACAGACCAATTTGTAGATCCACAAGCGATAAACGGCTAACAAAATGAATTTTCTTTCAGTACTCGGGCCTAATTAGCTAATGAAGACGGTAATGACTAGAACTTTTACACAGACTAATATACTGATGTCTCTTTTGATTAATTACATGAGTGTGTTAAAGAAGATGGTTCCACTAGTTTGGCAACGAATCAACTGTAAAAATATTGTGTCAGAAGTTAACATAATATGGTTATTGCTGTTACCATGTTGTTGTAATAGGTTCATTTCATTGCATACATTCCAAAATTCATTATACATACATGGAGTTTGCAATCAATATCCAAATCGATGTCTTCATAATATTCTAAATGGTCTCGTTTGCCAAGATGTCACAACTTAGAACATAGTTTACTACGACGACAAGGCCGGTAACGGTCGCCAGAAAAATGAAATCCCATTTTCATACCGAGTGCACCTGACGACGGAAAATAGGAAAATTCTTTGCGGGTTTTACAATAAGCCGACTTATATCCGAACTGTCGTTAGGTAAGAACTTTAGTACCAAGTTGCGAATCAAATAGCATGGATTTTTGGGAAATCCTCTTATCTCTGTATCTTGGAAACCGTGGAGCTAGTAAGTTGGTACAAGGACTTTTAAAGCCAAAGTGCATACAGTGTAGATACGTGAGGATAATAAATATAAGATTTAATAGGAGACATGTTTGCGGCCGTTTTTAATTTCGTCGAGCTTCTGTGGTGTAATCTGGACCCATAACTTTGGATTAAAGCGTTCCAGTTTTTCGTATACTTTAAAGATCAACTTGGAAATTTTCTTCATTTCGATGTAAGACTACACGCTGTACTTACTGGCCAAGTGGGCAGTGTCATATTGTGGCGCAGATATTACAAAACTTTAATCACCTACAGAACCTTAAAAAGTGTTTCATACAGAATACTTTCGTGTTCGTGAAATATTTGTACATACAGCAATTACCGGCGTGCCGTGCCAACATTAAGAGGGCGTAAAACGTTCGGTAGCAGAGGTAAAGGTAGGGAATGCGGAGCATAGGCACACGAGAGCATTCATTAAGGTCGGTGCAATCCCAGCGAACTGTACATTTACTAGTGAAAAACTGCCGGGGACTCGAAATTAAACATAATTTATTTTTGAACTTCCCTGCATCGCGTTTGTTTCCACTGCAACGTTGATAAGCATTTCTATTCAGTTGACGCTTTTCACCTGTTTTGTTTTTTGACTGCATCGAGTAAAACAAAAGATTGGAGAGAAGGGTTAATTATTTAAATAAAAGATTCAATCTTTTTATGTTTTAACACAAAAGGTATTTTATTTAAGTAAGTATAGCTACCAAACAAAGTACTGCGGTTGATATCCAATCAGTCTATTGAACCGTTTTTAGGGTTCCGTAGACAACAAGGAACCGTCATAGTTTCGCCATGTCTGTCTGTTGGTCTTTCCCCGGCTTAGCTCAGAGACTGTTAGTATTAGAAAGCTGTAATTTGGCATGAGTATACATATTAATTACGCCGACAAAGTGGTAAAATAAAATAATGAAAAAATGTACAGTTTTTTTCTCGTCTATCCCACGGTACGATACCCCACGGTATCGTAGGAAAGGTCGTTCAAAAATATTGTGAGTTTGTTAAAACCATTTTTGAATTGAACGATCCGTTCGCGAAATATTAATCTTTAAAGTGCTAATTTTTGTTAGAGTCAAGTGTCCCCTCCTGCCAGCTAAATGGTAAGTTCTGAGTATGTGAAAAAAAATCATAGCAGTAGTATATATAACGAAATTAAAAGGAAAACTATCACAGCTAAGTAGGCTCTACAAGTTAACGAGTAATCATCGACTAAATTACATATTTTGCAGTTGCAAAAACGTTTATCAACTACAATGTTAAGTTTGTTCTTGGGATAAATTCATCCCAGCTACGGAACCTTTCATTGTGCGTGGTCCGACACGCACTTGGCCGGTTTTTAATAAATACCAATGAGTGGTCTGGTAAAATTCTTGATAGCTGGGAACTATGCTAGTTATTTACCTACCAACTAAATTCAGATCTAATTGTTGACTGTACTATAATATCTTGTCGAAAATCCAGTTATTTTCCCTTTAACTATCAAAGTTACAGCATTTCATCTACTTACAGAAATATTACACCATTTAGTATCCAGTCCACTCTGTAACGAAAGCAAGCCGTAACTTACTACGTCGCAGTTGAACGATCTCAAATACGCACGTAATTGCTGCAAGACATCGTTTTTACTGCCTTGTTACATACTTGTTAGGTGTTGTATTAATGGAAAGCCACTAAAACAGCCAACTTTGCATTAGATTAGAAACTTGTGCAAGAAAGTGGTAAAAAGATGGATTGCAAGTTTAGCGAAGGACTGCAGAACTTAAGTGGACAGTTTGTAGGTAATTTTGTTGGTTTTGTTTATGGTCGAACACACAAATGCAAATTAATTTTGCGACAATTTGAGGTGTTTTCTAGCAGTAGTAAGACTTTTAACAAAGATAAGTGTCGTTTGAGTATTTGGGGTAACTTTTCGGACAGACGTTGAAATGAAGACATTCATAAAATTTAAACAGCAGTCACGAATTACTTAGTTTCACGTATAGATGACAAGTGTAGCTGTTTTAACGCCAAAGATATCCGAATTGTAGGTACTTAAACGAAGGCTGAATCTTTATGTAGGTAGTTGAAAAAGACTAGTACACCCACCGTTATTCAGCCATTCATTTAATCATGCCATTCAACACAATCCAACATTATCCGGATAACGAGGTGATCAAAAAAGGTAATTTACTAAACTATTCTGTTCCAATGATTCTCAATGGCCATGTGATATGTAACTTTAAATAGACTTGGATTGGAAACTGAACGGACACGTCATTCATGTTCACTCATCCGTAACTTGATTTACAACGTTTTAATCCTATTATGTATTTGAATACAAATCCTGATTAAATCTATGGAAATTGCCACTCGACTGTGATCCCAAAATACTCGATTTGGACTATATCTTGGGTCCTGAATGGCAAAGGACTGGCTTTGGCCTGGCGTTAGATAAAGCATTGCTTTGTATTGTCTCGGAAGCCATGACACAATTTTCAGTACGGAAGTTACTGAAATCCATTATCCATACATACTGTAGTGTATGATGAACATATTATTTAATTATGTAACGCAGAGTGATAATTATTTTACTCAAATCACTATACTTAATTGAGGTTTCAAATGTAAATTGAATTGAATAAAATATTCCTTTTCTTATTTTGTTAATACTTAGTGGTGTCATAATGCATAATATGTAACATTATGCAGAGCATTATCATAATGCATTAAGTCTCCCGCAGACACGGGCCGCAACTCTGGTGGAACAATTTCTATGAAAACTGAGTGAAAATACTTCTACCGGAGTTATTTTGCGCCTGTCTGCGGGGGCCTTTAACATCTTTAATAAAAAGACGAATCAAATAATTAACGCTTACATAAAGAATGAAAATTGTAGTGGTGTAATTATTTTCATCGGTCAAAGATCTCATCTCGTTTCATTTTAAGAAACTCGGCAATTATTTATCAATTCAGCGCTCGAATGATCGCAGATTGCATGATCAATCCACTGTACAATGACCGGAATCTTCTGTTCAAAGATTTTTCCAACAATATAATCAATATATAGGACAAAAAAAACTTAAAGTGCTTCAAAAGTGTCTTCAGGAAAGTTACGTTTTAAATATACCTAACGCGATAGTTTGATTCTAGTTAGTAAAAGATTTTCAATATTTTTCCGTAATATTATTCTTGGTACAAGGACGGTAAACTATACAAAAATTTGGCAGCTGTGCAGATAATGACGAAAAGGTAGAGAGCTACGTCATCGCCAATAGCATTCCCTTTTCATCTTGTTACAATACCAATAAATTATAAAATAAAGAAAAATCTAACAGATTTTTTCGACTCATTATATTTTTATAAAAACAATACTGCTTTCTCCTCCATTACTTCGAAGTGAATTATGCAAAACATCATTAAATTATTATCAAGATCAATTTCGCATAACTCGCGAGTGCACTGGAAAGTTTTGTGCAGAAGGAAAGCAGATTTCACAATAATAGACACGTTCGTAATAATTACGATTTATAACTGATATCTATGTAATGTATATTCCGTTTCTATTCTTTCATTTCGTAACGTACA
Source organism: Eupsilia transversa (assembly GCA_914767815.1). Taxonomy (NCBI): domain Eukaryota; kingdom Metazoa; phylum Arthropoda; class Insecta; order Lepidoptera; family Noctuidae; genus Eupsilia; species Eupsilia transversa. The sequence continues at coordinate 6,959,915 of OU611890.1, read as the reverse complement.
AATAATCCAATAAACCGCAAACGCGATTTTATTGGTTTATAAAAACCTGATTACTTTATTTAATATGCCTAATAACTTTTACTATACTAGTTCATGAAGTAAAAGTAAGGAAATGGAGTACTAAAGGCGCAAAAGAAACCTAAAAACCACTGTAATAATAGTTCAACTGCTTGAAAACGCAGCTAAACTTGAACAACGGCTGTAAAAGATTTTCCTTATTGAGAAATAAAATCCCCGTTCAAGCTCCTTCAGTAGGTCACTACACGAAGACTATATTTAGTTCTGTCGCGTCTAATCGATCGAGTGAATGCAGCTCCCAAAAATATACAGGGTGATATTTAGTCGAAGGACAATTATTAGTAACTGCATACAATAATTGATTCATAAACTAGAACTTTAACATAACTTGAAGTTATACAAGGTGGAGACGACAATAACTTAAACGTCGGATATTTAATGAAGTTCAGCCTGCTTAAGAAAATTCTACCATATATAATATCCAATGGTTTTGTTACTATAGCTAGTTGGCTCATCGGTAAAACCCCCCATAACTACTATTTAGTTTGTTTCAAATAATCACTTTTTTAATTTCGATGTTAGGATTTATTTATGGTTGCCCAGTATTTTCATTATTATCGTCTCAAAATTGTATAACTTTTGATGACATTTAAAATAAACAGAAACACTATTACAACTTGAAACTCAAATCACATAAAAACGCAGATCAATACAATAGAATACACTTACCTACATTTGGAACGAGTAGATTCTGTTTTTCCATTATAATAATAACAGTTTTATAACAATAATATCTAATTATAAACACGTTCGCACATAATACACACGAATCATGACTGATATAATACAAGGAAATGTCGAAAATATAGCGTGCTAAAGTTTATTTTAAACGTTATTACCTATATCATCAATAACTCAAATTGTTACAAATGTATTAGAGAAGGTAACTAGGTTACATTTTTTTGAGGTAAATATTACATTTAACACTGGTAATATTGTTATTACAAATATAACACAAATATAACAATACAAAAATATGTTTGCACTGCGCGAACGTTGATTGTACTGTTATGCCGATTGCGTCAATCAATCTAATATACTGACATCGACTCTCAGACTAAAGCCTGTTCCAGCATCTGCTACATCATTGTATCCTATCTTTTTTTATCGATGACGTAACTATGCTATCATATTCATCATTTATACTATTTTATACCTATCTATATTTACAAAAAAATTATTGATATCTAAATCATCATTCTGAATCTTAATAATAAGAGAAGGTACCTATATTGTACCCGGTTTTGTAAATTAATTTATTTATCTCACTTTGAGGCTCCCGCTGTCAGGTGTGACGTGATTTTGGTAGAAACATTTCCATGAAGTTCTCATAGAAATAGTTCTGTGTACCTCAAATTATATAGGGTGCTACACATTGCACGGGTAGCTTTGACAAAGGCAGGGCGGTAAAATCAAACGTATATTTTGCCACCCGGCTGTGCCGAATCATACTGACCCGAACAAGTCTGTAGTACCCCTAAAAGATATAGCAATATTTTTATTATGTAGGTATAAAACAGGTACCTATATAAAATGTTAATACCACATATGTCTGCGGCTAGGAGGCATAATAATATTACACATTATTTATTCAGCTCGATGTACACAGGTGCATATTTTAAAATGTGTTTACGTGAACTTTCATTCACGGCTACTACATATTTTAAAATTAATCCACTTAATAGTTTCTAGAAAGAATTTAGTTTAACGTAAATATAGTTACGAGGAAACCAGACAATATTGAACAGATGTGAAGTTTTCAAGAGCAGACAGATACATTACCTACACTTTTCTCAACTCCAAGTATCAACAAAACAATAGAAAATAAACATAAAACATGTTCTTCAACAAGTTTTTCAAACCAAAATAGTAAAAAAGGAACTACAACTCGTTCAAAATAAGAACTTCGTAGCTTTGAATAAAATAAAAGGCACTTCATTAATTTGCAAAAAATATGAAATAAGACTTCAAAATAATGAGAACTGGTGTTGTGTAGAAATTAACATTGTGTCGAAATGATTTATTTTGACAGAACAATCTCACAGTTCTAGAAAAATCTGTAATTTTTTACACAAGACAAATGTACATTTAATTTGCTTACTGATGGGAACAGGAACCAAAGCATTTGTCTAAACTGCAGTCGGACAAACGTGACCAGAACACTGACAAACCATTTTAAGCTCACAATATTTTAAAGAGTCAATTCTCTCAAATATAAGGAAGCCTATTAAAACGTGCTTAGAAAATGCCAGTAGAAAAAGTATTGCAAAGTCTCATTGCATATTCTATTTGCAAACAACGCCACTGTCTCAGGGTATTACACCATCGTGCGCCGATTTATTCAGACTGCAAGACTATTACGTGGACTACAAACTTATTAGGCGTTAGATAAACTGGTAGCAAACAAATCTGAACCTAATTGCTTTGTAATAAGATTGTGGGTGAGCTGTGTGATCGGTAAGATGATTGGTTTGGCCTCTTGGCAATGATACAATGAGACACCTATGAGTCAGAGCCGTGACTGGGGCAGACTTTACCTGCCCCTCGGGCCTCCTGTCATGTTAGCGTTTGTTCTTTACTGATCTCAACGATTTGTACCTCAAAAGAAGCAAAATCTCATATTTTCGGGTAAATTCGTAATTCAAAAAATTCAAGTCTTACATTGCGTGCGTTATCATACAAAATTCCAAAGTTCAATACAGAACTGTGAAGCAACCGACTTGAAATTAAAAAATCAAACCAAATCATTTTTTTGTCACGGTAAAGTTGGTACAAAGTCTGCACACAACGGACAATTAATGAAAAGAACGGCCTGAAACCAATGGCCTAATAAAGAGCAAAGTTTATGTCGTCTTAACCGCAAAGATCATTTACGTCAAAACTGGACGACAGGACCGTTTTACAAAAGGGAAACTTCGTTGAGTCATTTTATTGACTCACTCCTTTAAATATATAAATGAAATGGGTAGAAATACAAATAGACAAGTATTTATTTCGTTCCGTATTTCTTATACTCATAATACATTGTTTAGAGTTGCGTGACAAACCGAAAGATAAATGTGACGCTTTCTTCGAATAAAATTTTAATATGTTTAACAAAACATATAAAACAGGCGAGAGTACTGAATTCTTTATTAAAAAAGTGGCACATCATACAAAATCAGATTAGATACGATAACAGAATGAACTGTAGGTACCAAAAATTATACCACCAATGCAAATCAAATTACACATTACGTCAAACTCAATACCTACATAAAAATACAGCAACAAAAGGTTTACAATCGCTCATTAAACAGCGCTTCACAAAGCTACCACAAAATAATCAAATCAACACACTGATTGGCAGTTGCTGCCCTGATTTAGTACATTGACACCGAATTAATCGGTCCCATTCACGTGCAATGAAAGACTTGCGTTATTTATGATGCGTGGTTTTGCGTGCACGGCACTGTTGAATTATTTATTGATTTATATGGATTTTCTGTATAGATCGTGTAGAACGGTAGATTGGTTGAGATTTCACTTAGATTATGACAAATTAACTGCAATATTATTAGTAAATTTAAGTTTTAAATCGCCAACCCGTCTTGAGCAAGTGTGGTGATCAATGCTCGTGCCATCTCTGTATGAGATGAGAAGAGGCCTTTGCCCTGCAGTAGAACGGACAGGCTGGTATTATTATTATAACTGCATAGCTAGGATATACATACCACCTCTTCGACACATGCAAATTCGACTATTAGATTGTGTCAAGGTAAAGCTAACTAATGCTAACGATATGCTGCTTCGCCTGCTTCTATGTGCTAATGCCAACAAAGGTACTAAGATCACAGATGCATTTGCCAAACGTGTCGATAAGTGTCTTATAATCTTAAAGTATTAAAAGCAATACCTCAAAATGATACAGGTATAAGTATGAAAGGCACCAAATGGTTCGTGCTCGGTGCTATTGTAGAACTGTGCCATTATTCAAGAATTTAAAGTGTTGGTAATTGAGACTTTATTTCCAGTAATATTAAGTCCACGCTTGCCATTTTGTGCTATGATATCATTCATATTTGCACATATTAAGACGTAATGCATGACCTTCTGAGGTAGTCTGAAACGCGGTCGCAAAGTAAATAGAGACGGAAAGGAATATAATATTATTGTGTCTTGAGTGCATCGTGGAGATACTTTTATGTAAGTACTTTGTAATAAATATTCATACATTTCATACATTTTCATTTATATAGGTAATATTGAGACGCATTTAGTAATACAAGCCGTCAACCGAAACAGGAAAAATATTAGGAAGATAGGTTTTGTAAATGACTGTAGACCCAGATCAAACAGAACATTTTCAGCAAGTTTCCAAATAAAGACCAAATAAACCCAAGCGAACCTTATATGGCAGTTTCATTTATAAATTTATTCATTAATACTAAGTTCGTTATTCATGAAAACATTCTTAATGAAATAACTAAAATTAAATATAGACGTGACATCATAATCTGCAGTAAGTCCTGAAATTTTTGTTTCACTTCGCTAAACCACAGTCTAAAACAGTAGCAAGGAGGTATCTTTAAGCCTTACTGAGCAATTCTAGATCTAAGTATCTGAAACCAAAAACGACTGAACATACAAAGAATAGAACTCAAAAACATCCCTTTGTAGCTCACTGAAGTGAACAAAACATGGCTATACAATTCAATAACACGGAAACGTAATACACAGAAATTCTCTTAAATTCCTCTCTCAGACAGAATTCCCTCGGATGCTTAACATCGGCACTGCGAACGCGATAAGCATGTTGGAAATATCCTTAGCAGAGCGCGATATATTCAGATAAACTCAGGCTTATATGTACTCAGATGCAGCATGGAAAGAAAATAGACTTTTCCGATCTCGTATGAGGCTTCTTTCTTTTCTAGTTAGAAATGGGGAATAAAAATGCATTGAGTATAGAGCCTATACAAATGAAACTAAATAGTATTGATACCAAATGCAATTGCAGCATATGGGTACTCAGTAAACTCAAATGAAAATCCTACTGCTGGCTGATACAAAAAATCCTCTGAAATAAAATCTTAACAAAGCATCCACCAGGATAAAATTATCGCAAAATCACAGTATTATTTTTATATTCTGTGAGTATTTTCCTACCTATTGTTTCATAAATCCATATGTTGGAAAACCCAGGACACAACATTGTTCGATGCTAAAATCGTTACAATTGTAATAGCGTTCATTCCGAAAATAAATGTTGTATTGTGTTCATATCCCTTAAAATACCTTTACTAAAGTATTATATACCTACAATTCAATATGCAAATATTTTCCGTGAATGTGAAAACCTAGTACGTAGGCAAAAAAAAATCATTTAATTACAAATTGGATTTAAGCACTGTAAACATTTATTTAAACGAATTTCAGACGCACAGGGTTTCAGTAAAATTAAACTGTTCCGAGAATAACTGAATAAACAGTTTGTTTAGTTTCAGAAAATTTTAAGTACCTACCTCGTTTATTATTTTCGTTCTAATATAAACGTTTACCGTATCCATAAATACAGTAAGGAAAATTAAATCTAAAAAATCTTGAAGTTTTCACTGAGTAATTATTTTCGTGCCTTTACCGGAAATCTCTAAGCTGACCCCAATGTAGAAATGTATGTAATTATTTAACTGCCCAGCCCTTTCAAAACATGGCTTCAATTATCACGGTGAGTCAGACCATGACAGCAAATGCCTCAAATTGTATAGATAGGCACAAAGTACCAACTGTCCGGCCCTTTGCAAGACTTCCCATTGTGTTCCCTGCACATGAAAATAGCCTACCTTAAGAAAAAATTACAAACCCTATTTAAATTCCATTCAATGTAAATACTTTGAATTGTTTATAAATCTACCAACTATCAATATTTCTCACATAAAATTTGCTCACAATAAGTCGCCGATAATGTCATTGATTTATTTTAATAATTTCAATACAATACAAACAACTTTGCATGGGAATAATAGATTTGGTTAATTTGAATTATTATCGTGATGATATTTCAGAGATATTTAATGAGATGTTTTTAGTAAGACTAATGAGTTCTTATCACGTAAGAAGTAGACGGAACGATGGTGGAATAAAAACGTCGAAGATTCTTGTTTATTCTTTCCTTATTGTGTACATTTAGGCCAAATGTCATGCGAGAGAGTGGAAGAAAGGACTGCCTCGTTGGTCTAGTGGCTGTAAGCGCTACTGTTTAGCATGAATTCCTGGGTACGATTCCCGGGTCGGACTATAACTATACGTGCACCTCTGCCTAACCCTTCGGGGAACAGAAGCGTGATGATTATAATATATTATGACTTTCGATCGAGTCTTTGATTATACACTGAATGGTATCTATGTATAATAATAATGTCTGGTAAAGAATGAAGGTTGATGTATTTTTCATACGTAAGTTATCGTAAAAGTACCTATCGATAAAACTGGTAGTAATTTGTAAGATAATTACTCATTATCGTCACGAACACTTTGTATTGTCTGTTGTAGATCATTTTCGACATCCACGACATGGTTATTTTACTTTTAGGTACCTATTTATTAGCTAAAGGAATATTATGATAATTTTACTTAGTGTACAACGAGCTTTTTAGTAAAAAATCTGTGATGTATTAGTTACACTGGATGTAATTTCATTACATATACATTATATATAAGGTGCTATAAAAATATCTGCCACGGCTTTAATGAGAGGTAGTATTGTGTTTAAAGATAACAATAGTGAAGAAATTTCGTACCCCGGCACAGTTAAATCAATTTGAGAAAATAAAGTAGTTAAATAAACATTGACTCTACTCTGCATAACGTGGTTCACAAATTACGCGCGAAGTGCACTTCGTCAATGAAAACAACTGCTATCTCTTTCCATCTGTTCTGTGAATGAAAACTGAAATCAGCTGACTAGTTCGTCACTTGCAAAATACGTACAATTTTTTGTATGAAAAAAAATATGACACATGATCAATAATTTATCTTTACTATTGTAATCTATAAACACAATACTATCTCCCATTGCAGCCGTGGCAGATATTTTTATAGCACCTTATATATAATTTTATTTTTTTCATTTGAATTGAAAATAGTTATTTACATGTCTTACTTAGTTAAAAATTTAATATAGTATGTACAAGTATTTATTGGAACTTAAAGAAGGGGGGAAGAGCTCATTGGGCATTAAAAAAATTCATCCGCATCGCTGTCGATGGGGAAAGTGCCCAAAAGGCTGGCACCATTGCCGCGTTGAATCGCAATGCTGATCCTTTGGGCTAAGAAAAGGCCAGCCCTCTGGTCACGTGAAGAGTCGACCAGCCGCTTGGCCATGTCCCGGAATACTCGATGGGCACTCGGATCCCAAGGCCCTAGTGTTTCAACCCCAACACCTACATTATATTGTTTTTAATAAAATGTCAACAAAAGAACAAATAAGTTGATATATCACATTGCAATTAATTATACTTCCGTTAGTAACAACTAACAATTCAATAATTAATGACTTGAATATTTCGCAAGGTCCCATTATGCCATGTGGTGGTGATTACATTGCCAATGTTAATTAATAAATCATTAATATGTTGTTTACGGTCCGTTTGTGTGATAAGAAAACAATGTTTTAACCACCAACTATTAATTGACGTCATTTAAAGTGCTGTAGCAGGATAAAATTATATAAAAACTCAGACTTGAGCCTTCCGATGTTCTAATTTCGGTATAGGAATGTTTTGAAGTTTTACCTATTAAATATAGTACCTGGTCGACCGAGCTCTGGGTGACAAAAGAAAAAACCAGTTTTCCCAGAAATGAGACCTAGCTAGATCGATTTCTCGCCCCGTAAACCCCAATATTGCAACTTTCATCGAAATCGTTAGAACCGTTTTCGAGAACGTATCTATAAATATAATACACAAATTCTACTCATTTTAATAGTAAGGATAGGATAGGTACTAGTCAAGCTAAAATCCAATCAAGTAATGCATTTTATTTTAAATTAAATTATTTATTATTATTATATATATATACCATTCAAAATCATTTATTGATGATTACCACTACCACTTACCTAACTTGTAATGAAAACAATATTAATGAGCTGAGCATGAGAAAAATACTCGGTCTGTTTATTTAACATAACCTAAAACAACTCAAACATAAAACATGACTTCGAATCTTATCAGTCGCAACACGAAACCAAAAAATTAAAATGGGGTGATACCGTATTATAGCAAATAGCAGCTGTCTGTTGGCACCTGCGCGTGGGCAACTGTCGTTGTCGTTATAGCAACAATGACCAAGCCATATGGCTGGAACGTTATAGAGAAAGTAAAGCGACTGCGGTAAAGTCACAAGTATTTTCAAACGGTTGGTATCGTTAGAGGTTTAAACACTGAGTGGAAGAAAGTACAAACATATAGAAGAAAACTGTCATAATATATTATTATAGTAGTTGCTCATTGGTTGGAGAGTATAGTTATTAAATGTAAGGACAATTTTCAAACCAGTATCCTCGAACGAATCTTATTTTAAAACTAGACTGAACAGAGGCTTAGTGTAAGTTTGCAAGTGAGTAAACGTAACTATCGCGTTTGCGTTAAAATGACTTGACTGATAGATCATAATGCTAAGAATATAAGGCTGAGAATAAAAATCTTAACGCAAACGCGGTAGTTACGTTTACTCACTTGCAAACTTACTCTAAGGCCTCTGATAAGCATGTAATCCATCAGTACCTCAGTCTTCTAAATCTGTCCATAGTTCAAAAAGTTCATAAAACGATCATCATGAAAATGTGCACCTAATTATTCTTATCTACTTAATCTAAATAATGTCAACGATTGATTATCTTGATAAAGTAATCAGTAATTGTTGCTGTTGTTAATTGTCATCCTTTTTCAAAATAAACAATTCATTCAGTCAACGTCAGGGCTGCCAACTAATAAAAATGAGTCAATATTAATTCTGACGCGCCGTTGTGTCTAGTTCAAGACCCGAGAGGATTTGTAATGGTAATAAAATGTCGCTGCTTGGAGTCAAGGTTAATTCAATTCATTTTCTAGTAGATTAATGTAGGTAGCTCCTTTTGTTAGACTTAAAATGCTTTGGACGCCTTCTGAAATTCTGACGCCGAAATCTCCAATTTATTTATCAATTTTAAGTGCCCAAAAGACTTTGTCAATTTCAATTTTTTTAAGTCTATTCTAATGACGACGTCGAAGCGTCTAGTTCTTTATTTAATTGCGACCGATATACCGTGGCAAGGTGAACACACATTTCCATTCACATGATGTCATCATAACAGTTGTTGTGTTGACAATACCAATAGACATGTACACTCAAAAGGATTAGAACTCCGGCACCCTTTATCGGTACCACGTACAATCAATAAAATAAATAAGTGAACAGGTAGCTAACTTCTGAATCTACCTTTAATCAAGAGTATTTGTGTGTTGGCTAATTAGACCAAGAATTGTTATTGCTCTTCTAAGTATAGTCTTAAGTTCAAAAAGTGTCTATGCCCATCTACGTAATCTTTCTCCTCCTGCTACACTAATTATCTCATGCAAAAATAATAAATGCTGCGCTGACCCCTTATATCGGCTTTTATAGCCTTCGTCTTAGTATTTACCCCGTCGTCCCTTCGAATCAGTATTATCTTAGTAGTTTATAAGGGGTAATGAATGGATAATATGGCTATATAATATCCTTTCATATAATCCATACACGGTTCATGGTTCTTCGCTACAGTTACTACCTACGTCACACTCAATAACAATGAATATTGACTGCATTATGGTTCTTGCCTGTACCCGTACAGTGTACACCTAACTCTTTAGCCGGCTGTACATTGAAAGCGCGAAGGTTGCCCGACCTTGTAATACATCAGCCGTATCGTATGGCGATGAACTCGACATTTTGACTCAGTGTTTATCGATCGCACCTTAGGATATGTGCGTGTTCCATCACAGGTACTTCTGATAGCTTCGGAAACTTTTTTCATTATTATTATCATGTACTTCTCTAGATTGTTCACTGAAAATTTGTTCTATTTTTATGTGTAGCCAATATTTGAAACAGGAAAATTTCTGTGGGTGATATAAAAAGGCTTATCGGTTGGCAATTCAATTTATGGCGCGTGTAAATGTAAGGTACATAATACTTCCTAGAATGGTGTTCTTGCTTCGTCGTGTCGACGGCACGTCGTTAGCCCACAACTTCGCCACTTCCACTGTATCGTCGGTGGAGCATATGATATTGAAAGGGAAAGTCATCGTATGTATTAATTTGATATGATAGATATTAATTAGATAATAAAATTAATTATGCCAAACTAATATTAGCTATGATAGTGGCTGGAAAGATAAGTTTATTCATCTACCGTAGCAGACGTAACTGCAACGCACAGTACGTACTTGTAAGTACCTACGCATCTATGTGCGTCAATAATCAAAATATTATGGAGTAGGTAATGTATTGCCATAAAGAGGCAAGTAAACAGCCTTCTACCAAAAAGTATTACGATTGTCTATCCCTATTGTAACCATAATTACTTCTCATTTACTCATAATGTCATATTTAACCCAACAAAAACCTCAAGAATTTTCCTAATATTAATACCTACTTAAGACAAGTTATGTTAAGTACAAGAAGTACAGTACGCAAAGTACTCGTTAATTAACTATTTTGAAGTTTCATAATACTGCGAGCGAGTTTTCAGTGTTTTAACTTAATTTACGACAGTTTAAAAATGTATTGAGAATGCGATAAGCGTCGGAACCTTACTCGTTTTCGCAAGAGTTTGCATACAAATACGACCAAGTATCCGGTGTTTAAGAGTTACTTAATAAGATATACTTCAGCATACTTTGAAGTATGCGACTGAACATCACAAAAAAGTAATAGATAGTAAATCAAATTTGACAGCCCTGACGCAGTCTAGCCAAATCTTTCATGCGCGGGCGCCGCTATTAAATAATGCTCTTGGCAGGTGGCCTCAACATCTGCCAAGCCAATTAGTGATAAAGAGACATCTCAATTTAGTCGAGTAGCAGTAAAAACTACACAAACAAACTTAAAACTGTTAGGACTCATAACAATTGTTTCTGAAATAGAGGCTTCATCAAATGCCAATAACAAATTAATTTTATCTCATCAATGCCAATGCAGACTATTTCGTAACGTGATATTCCAAAGCTCAAATCATGACTGTAATCAGGCGTCGATAACATTGGCGGATTTTCAAGGCCAAACGAACGTTTTTACGCATTATTATTTACACAATAATATTGATTAATAAAAACAAAAATAAATACCTCGTCGGACAGAGGCGAGGCGAGTGGAGAATCCTTTGAGTCTCTTCTTTTCGATAGAACTTTCTCAACCAAAGTATTCAACGAAAGTCTTCTGCGCGTTGAAAACATTTTTCTCACAAAAACTATCAAACAGAATAAAAACTATTTAAGGCCCATTGCTATAAACAGTTCTGTCAAGTCACTTTCCTAGAAAAGTTCGAAGTACACTGATAAAATAATAATCGCACTACCGAATTAAAATGTTCCTGAAACAATGCGTACGTTCAGACTGAATTGACAGAGGAAAATGGTGGCACGAAAACTGTGGCATAGTGTTGACGAGTATATAACTCGACCGATAGCAAGTGCCTACCAGGAAAATAGGTGTGATAACGGGAACATTTACATATAGTACTCTAGGTGAGGTCGCTTTACATATGTTTTATTTAATTGTTCTATGAAATAATAGAAACTGGATGTTTTTTTACTTAATGCAAAAAAAGTTGTAATTCATGCATATACGAATGTGTTTTGCACGGATCTCAAATTCCGGCTAAGACTGCAATTATTATTATTTAATATACAAAACACAATAATTGCTCAGCTTTGTACGTAATTGACTTCGCCCCGCACTTCTTCTTTCGTAAGCAAAAACAAAACACTCAAAAAATTACTTCGTATAAATCTTGTTCATAATAAACTTAAAACAATCTGGTGCCATCTAAATACAACCGAAGTACAATCATAAACATCGTAAAAAGAAACTCCCTCATTATCTGTCCAATTTAAACCATCCTGGAACCGCTTTGAGAACGATCTCGTTGCAAAATAAACCATAGCCGAGTAAAAATTAAGTTCAGATTCAATCTAGGAATTTCGCGTTGAAAAGCTACACACTGATTTCCACTTGTCTCCAGAAAAGTTAATGAATGAAGGAAAGTCCGACCACAAGGTTATTTGAAACAAAAGACAAATGTTTCAAGTTGAGTAATAAACAATGGTTAAATGTTTCGTTTTGTACCAAATGACCTCTTTTGCGGAATGCGAACAAAAAATGTTAAGAGCAAACTGTTTGTGAAGAAGAAAGTGTCGGATTTTAAGTAGTAGGCACTATGTAGAAAACATACGGACAACGCATTTCTAAACAGTAGACACTTAACAACATAGCAACAACAACGTTTCAAATCTTTTACTGTGAGAAAATTGCTTTGAAAGCGTTTCTTAATCTGTTTGAGTTTATGGAACACCAATGTAAGTGATGATACAAACGTGTAAATAAATATGCGATGAAATGTGGAAATGCTTTTGAATTTGTCCTCAATTACTCGAAGATACATGAGCTGCGAATAATAAACTTTAATAAATGTTACGAAAATTCCATTCATTTTTTGTGCCGTCCTTGTAATAAATGTGCCTTCACAAACTATGCCTGGAGACTGACAAAACCATGCATACTTTAGTCCTATAAAGATCTCATGTTTATAAGGGTCTACGTACAGAATATGAAATAAAGAGTACTTTTATTTTACACCTTTCCCTTTCAATATTACAGGACCGAGACAGGAGAAGTAATGAATAATACATAGCCACGAAACTTATAGCATTTCATTATTCCCGTCCAAATTATAGTCCCACAGGATCTTGCGGAGATAGATCGAAGTTACCGTAAGTTGCTGCATATTATATTAGCCACAACACAACACATATGGGAATTCTATAAATTGTATTATGTGTTACTGGCATTCTCGATACAAAAGACGTTAATTATTACCGGAATTTTACTCGTTCTTCGAAACAGCCGGTCTATTCTGTAAACATCTCACCGTGAAAACAAGGTGAAGTGAGCTTGACGGGAGCTGTCAAATTGTGTCAATCCCTCTGGAATGACGGTCACTTCACGCTCACTTCACCTAAGTTTTCACGGTGAGTTTTTTACAGAATAGAACGGCTGAAATAAAGATTAAACTAAAACACTGCTGAGCAAAGTTTCTTGCGAATAATGTTGCGAAATAATTGTGCATATGAATAATAAAAGATTCAAAATGGATTTCAAAGCATTGCAAAAATGTTAGAGGTCACTGCCTGCCAGACGTTTATGTACAATGTTTAATTTTTAATAATCTATGATGACTGAAAACGCACATGTCAAAATTCAATTTATTAAAGTATGTTCTTACATAAATAAAATATTACTAAATCACCAACAAAATTCGCACTATCAAGGATCATTGGCATTGCGTGTCCAAAATAGTCTATCAGATGTAGTTAATTAAACATTTTAATTATAAAGGTACACGAGCGAGATTTGATTTCAACTGCGCTTATTTGGCCTGCAAATATATACGAAATTGCATTGGATTTTGAAATAGATGTTTTATCGAAATGACAATATCATGTAGAAATATGAATATCTATAGTTTTACGCAAAAGTTTGTAAAAAAAATCTAAAGTTCAGGTCAAAGCTTTGTTTCTACATAGTCTTTCGTGCAATTTGGTTACCAAAATAGGGGAGGGAGAGTACAAAGTCTCAAAGGATAAACTTGCCCCACTGTAAAGTGGTCCGATTGAAAAGTTTGCCAAGCGGAAGCCCTTAGCCCAAGTGCTCCGATGCACTTGTTTTTTTTTTCATTTTATACTTATTACACTTTATCTTGAGACGAAATAGAATTAAGGGGACTGAGGCAAGTTTAGGTTTATTAATTTAGACATCTTTGTGAGCGAGGTCTGCTTAAGTTACTTTGAAAGTTCTTTCGTAAATGTTTTTTGCAATATCAATTTATTTTAATACATTTTGTTACATGTTTAAATTTTTATTAGATTAATAACCAAGAGGGTTTCGTGGTACAAGAATTATAATCATATATAACGGTTTGAGGTGATTGGTAATTTTCCAAAAGGTTGTGACAACATCATTAATTTGTTGATTCTATGCCAAGAAGTGGCGCCAGTAATATTTCCAGTTTAAGTGATTACAATAACTCAATTGGTTTGTTTAAATAACAAGGAAGCCCACTGTGTACACTAACAGAAAATAATAAATATCTTTGGAATTATTTATTTATCCTATTTAACATCGGTTTCCAGTTTGTTGTTTAACATAAACGTTATAATTATGTAAGGCAATATTGAATTATATTACTTTCTCAGCGTTATGTTAAGTAAAAATTAATTCGGTAGCAATACGAATTTATAATGATGTACCTATTCCTATTTTGTCTTTAAAGATCAATAAGATTGCGTGACCTTAAATACATTATTCGTAAAATAATGGTAAGTAATCAATTCCATTGTTCCAATCAAAATAAGTAATTGCATCTTATCTAAGAAGAAAAAAACAATTGCCGACCGAATTGCATCACGGTTATAAAGATACAGGTGGGGAAAGAACCTTCGAAATTGCACCTTGTGGCCGATTCCTATAAATTACGGACCGTTATTGGTTAATACTCTTGGTATCTTTATTTTCACCAATAATGAAGTAAAGACCTCAATCATAGCTTTGTATAGCAGACCATCCCATGGATATCTAGTTCATTAATTTGTTAACCCTTACAAGTTAAATGAAACGCGACCTTTTTAATAGTGTGAAGTTCAATCATGTATAAATCTAATATTATAATAATAAACCAACACGGTAGAAAGTGATCGACCCTTGCCTAGTATTTATAAACCTTTTCCATAATTTTGCTTCAGTGATTATAAGGCCTATTGGTTAAAGATTGCCATGAATGGGAGAAAAATATTAAGTTAGGTACTGTTATCTGAGTCAAATGATGAGCCTAAATGCCAAAGTTGGCCCGCGTTCAAAAACTGATCTCAATTTGGTGTCTCTACACCCCCTTTCCTGAAATATTGGACCGAACGTGTGTCGGTTGGTCCATAATTTAGATCCAATATACTGGTTCATAAACAGTCACCGTTTTGGGTTAAATTATTTCCCGTCCTTATACGTACAGTCAAGAAAGTTATTTTTTATACAGGCAAAATTATTCATCCCTTCACTACATTGCCAATATTCATTTTTATTGTGTGCGTAACCACTTTTTAAGCATATGGCATACGTACTTAAAGCGTGTAAAAGAATTGACTACCCAGCATACTCACAACATTTTTTAAAGTAGTTTAAAGTTAGCTGCCTGTACACCAAATAGCTTTGTTGACTGTACATACACGTAGTCATTGCTTATGGCAATGGAACGGTTTTTTTTTCAAAGATTGTTAGATATTTACTGTAAAATATACTATTCAATGTGAAGATGCCCATCCATAGATAAATATCACCCGTCTCTACACTTTTCCATTGCTTATTCAGGGATGCATACCCGGTACCTACTGCTCGCTAATCCTTCCTTATCCTGAGGGCCCGTATCTTCCCTACCATAACCGCGTCACCCGGTCTACTCCTTGATATGCAATGGCCTCAATAGCCCCATGAAACATGAGGCTCGAGGGGCTAGTGCAAATCTTGGGATTCATTCGATTTATCAAGTCTGGTTAAACCACGCTGGGATCGGTGCATTTCTTCATACAATAAACTGTTCAATGTGACAAAAAAGAAAAAAAAAAACTGGCTGGTACACTATAGCTCAATTTTGCCTAACAAGTACAATTTAAATTTTTCACGCTCATCTGTGTTGAGTTGTTGACTGTTGACTCGTTACAAAAAAGTTGTCATATCTATTCAACGTTGTGTCATCTTAACTGATGTTTGAAGGTTATGCAAACGAAGATGTCCAAGGTCCACTATACGTTTCATTTTTTACAAGACCTTTGTAAATAATTCACATCAAAATCTTTCAAATTGGCAAAGTTGTTGTTAACATAAAGACGTAATTTTAAACAGAGAGATAAACAAAGTATAATTAGCTTATTCTTATTTATTTTTATCTTTTATCATAAATAAATAGGACTACTTCGACCATGTTTATACCTCAAGAGACGTATGAGGGACTCTAAGATTTATGTAAGGTCTGATTCAAGCTAAAAATGAGTACAACACCATCTATTTCTCGCCGGAATCCATTTGCTGACAAGGGTCAGTCATGTTATTGCCATCGGATCGCGGATCTGGTCCGAATTTCAGCGCAATCTTTACTCAAGTCTCATACATATTAATGAGGGACCAAGAACACAGAAGAATAGCATTGAACATTCCCAGATTTACTAAGATTATCCGAAAGTTACGCACCTTTGGGTGTCGGGTCGGTTGTGACGATTGGGGATTTATGTTTCTTTTTGCCGGGTTCCATAACTTCGGACGCTCTCTGTAATTTGTTTTATTTTTGTGGAAATCGATTTTTTTTGGTAGTAGCAGAACCTAACTATGTCTCAATAGACTTATTTAAAAGACACTAATTATGTGTCTAAGTAAAAAAAAAACTACACAAAGTAGAAAGTGTTTTCTTAATGAGCTACGTACTTTAATAAGAAACGAGTTCGCGGTAAACAGCGGGATACGTATTATTCGCTTTTTTTAAACATAATTATGAGATCAAACGTTTGTAACAGAGCATGGCTAGCGACCGACATACAGTTCATTATGAAGTCAATACTATTACTAATAGATACAGTTTAATGGTAATTTACTGCACCGATAACTTAGCTGTTAATTCGTAATGAAGTATCGTAAAATACAATCGATTATGGTATACCGGTATCGACAAGTCGACTTAAATTATTAGGCGCTAGTAGAAATGAATTTTCTAAAAAATCTGTCTGAAGATTTTAAGTGTATCTCAATGTTATTAATTAACATCTGCATTCAAAACATAGTACCTTTTCCTTCAAATTCAATCACGCAAAAGTACAACGCTTGAATGAACTTTTATCGAGGGACGGGAAAGAAAGATCTCTTTCGTAACCGACCCAGTCTTTCGGACAACTGACTCCGTAAAATGAATCCGTGTACTTACTTCAAATAACTGATTAATTTACAGATGCCTCATTTAGAATAAGGTTCGAATGAGTTGCGGTATTAAAATGTACCTATAAAGCAAAGTCGGAGAGTTTCAAAACTGGAGTATATTCGCTTGAAGAATTTGGAAATGAAGCAAAGATTCTCCAGCAATTCTCTTTGTTCGAACTCTCCCCTTTGACAGCTGCACCAGTACCAAGTCGTTTTGTTTTTATGCATGTAGACATGTGACCTTTTCATCGTCAGAGACTTTATGGACGTCAAAGGCCGAAATGTCATTTAGCTAGCGATGTTCGCAAAGTCATCTATTGATGGAGATACAAATCTATGAGGTGCCATATTATTGTTTATTTTACGTTACTTTAATTATGAAGTTTTCCAATGTACAAGTTTATTCCCCGAAATGCTTCTGGAATAGGTAGGTACTGCTTAATTATCAAATAATGATATATCTTCCAAACAATGTTGTGTGCTATGGTTACAGTCTACGAATCGGTAGCAAATGCTTCTGCTCAAACGTTTCCACAGAGTGATTTACTAATACTTGTAAATCATGCTCAAGTTATTGCAAGCCAGTGTTTATAAGCAGATAACATCCACTTGCTTCGATATTTGAAAAGTTTGCTTTCTAATAACTGTTTAAATTGCACTTTCGCTGTTACCAACTGAGAAGAGAAAACATAGAAAATGGCGCGTTTTTGTTTGAAAATGGTACGTGACCGTACACATTATGTGTGATTATGTTAGAATGTGACCATGAAGAACGGTTAGACTATAAAGCTTTCTAGTTATTATAATTATAGTAAGTGGAGTCGTTATTAAACAAACATCCAACCTTTTTTAACATTTATTTTTCTTAATTCCAGCCTTTTTAATTAGATTGTTTGGCAGCCATGTTGTTTCCCGGTTTCCTGTACAGAGTTTTACAACTCACACAAGATAATACAATACATACAGCTGACACGATGTTTACCTGTCTTTCATCCCAATATCAATATTGGCAGGATGGAGAAATGTTGTTGTAAAAACAAAGTGCTCAATGGATGACGTGTGATATAAGATGTGATGTAGGTAAGTGATCTGCCAAATTTACTCAAGAATAGGGCGTGAGACTGACCTCGCAAAAATATGTTCCAGAATTTTAAGCAAACGACGGCATTTTGGATGTCAAATTTAATTCACCTGACATGTTTGAAAAAAACGGCAGTTTGGCCTCGATGACATTACCAACAGCAAACAGATAAACCATCTCAAGTCTTTCCACTCTGCATTGACCCTCTGTAGACCTCCCTTTTATAATTACAAAACCTAAATACCTTTTTGTTTAAAATCCTGACAAATAAAATCTTTTACAATCCAACTCAAATAATTAAACATATATTGACATTAACATCGAAGGCTTTGAAGATATTTTCACAAACCTGGGTCGTAATTAGCTGTCATGTGAAAATGAAATGTTTTAATTAATGAAATTGATCGAAAGCGACTTGAAGCTCAAACAATATGCTTCACAGCGTTCAGCACTAAATATTTGCGTGAATGAGAATTTATTACTTCAATAAATCAATGCAGTGATTTCAAAATGTTTCAAACAGAAATCTATATCATTAGGAAGTGAAATATTGGGTTTCGTCTTTCGTAGAAGTTGTGTATTCGTGTGTGAGTTTGTTATGAAATGTCTGTCAGTAGGTTTAATACCTAATAAATACAAATATTTCCTTTGCATATATTACTTCAGTTAAATATTATTATTTAAATAGAAAATGGATGCCTGCTTTCATAAGGTTCTTCTTTCAATAATACAGGGTGTCTCTAACGTAGTGGTCCAAAGGCAAATGAGGTAAAGCGAATGGATCACCTATCATTTTTTTTTAATGATGGGTCTCTTTACTTCACTTTACTTCATTTGCCTTTGGACCACTGCGTTTGAGACACCCTGTATCTTAACTTAAAACTCTATGAATTTTCAAAACTTGAATTAATTCAGTCTACTAACAAAATTCTAATACATTTTTAATACTCTTTATAAGTTACATAAGTCATTCACTCTGTAAATAGTTGAAGGACGAGATTATGCGCTTAATCATCTGCCTAGCCTTTTCCCAATTATTTTGGGTCGGATTCCAGTCTAACCGGACGCAGCTGAGTAGGTACCAGTATTTTACATGGAGCGACTGCCTATCTGACCTCGACAACCCAGTTACTGGGTAATATGATACCCCTTGGTGAGACTGGTTGTCAGACTTTCGGTTTTCTGACGACCCGTAACAACTGTCAAAGATCTACAAATGACAGCCGGGACCAACAACTTAACGTGCTATCGGAAACACGGAGGCGTCGTGGTATATAGAGATGGTCACCCATCCACGGACCAACCGCGGCAAGCGTGGCTTGACCGGATCTATCGACCAATGCGGCTGTTATTACTTAGCCAGAAGCCCCATCCGCCCTATGCGCTAAATGAACTCTAAATGAAAAGATATTACTATCTTAAAAAATATTTTTTTACGATACACCAATTTATCCAATACATAAATAATTGTTCCATATAACCTTCCTGTACCGTAAAAAGCTCACGTGATAAAATGAGACTATATATTTTATTTAGGTACTAAAAGTGAGAATAGAGAGAGAATAGTGCATAAGTAAAGTCATTCAGCACACCAATTTGTTAGACAAAGGGGACAGTTTTATGCACCCGTCAGTTAAAATAAGACATAAAACCTACAGACACATCAAGTTGACGTAATAGTTTCGACCTTCACCCAGCGAAGCTACATGACGGAAATAATTGCACGAACATGGCAACATTTTTTTGGTTTATTTCAAAGTTTTTTTAAGTTAGTCCAGTAGGTTTTTTGTTGTGTGTGCTGTATCAACACTGTGGATCTTCAGGAAATATATGTTTTCCTATATTTATGCTAAAATAAAGACATTTATCATAATAATACGGAATATACTTTAGCAATGTCTAGTGTTATCTATAAAAAGACACGCACGTAACTTGTAACCATTCAGAACAGTTTGTTCTTTTTACTCGTTTTTTGCAGCAATTTAACAAAAATGATGTGTTTAACAATACTAATAAAGCATAGCTGCCATGAAAATTGCTCAGTAATTTCTAGATTGTAGCAGGTAATATGGCTACTGAAGAAATTGCGTGTTTTTATGTGTGCACGTTATATCGCGTGTCTTACTGACCGGAATATTGGTGTGTTCAGTCTTCGACAATATAACAGCATCTGTCCAGAAGCCATTCAATTTTCGACTTTCCAACCATTGTTTTAAAAGCCATAATAGTACACAGAAAATTAACTACACAAGAATTTTTATATTTAAATCATTTAGAAAGCAAGTTGTAAGGAAACTATAAAAAAGAAATTATAAAAAAAAGAAGTATATTAAGGATTGGCTTGTGTTGCATAAAACGGTCCTCGGGAAACCTGTGAGCTCGCTCTTTTACAATAGACAGTATTGGAGAAAAACATGGAAACTAGAACAGATAAAAGTTTGTTTTTCCCCCTTTACAATCTTTATGATCATAATTTTTTATAGAAATGTTTTTTATCCGTGATAGGAAAACGGTATCTGTCGGCTTGAAATGGGTTACGACTTCGTATTCGTAAGAGCAATCGAGATCAATGAAATATTGCTCAAATGTATGGATATATTCGGAACGAACGAATGGACATACCCTTGAAGTCTTCGATATTCGAATTTGAATGACGAATGTTGACAAATGAAAGAAACATACCTGTAACAAAAAACAATAAAATTACAATTTTGTTTACGTTAATGTGTTATAATTATTGGTAGCGGAACGCCCCGGCTTCGCACGGACGAACGCACTTATTAACTGCGTACCTACCTAAATACCTGCCTACCTATCTCCAATCCCACCTACCTACCTACCTACCCTACCTACAACTACCTATCTTTTATACAAACCTTGTCCTGAGAATAACGAACACAACAAAAAAGGAATGATCCAATTTCGTCCAGCCGTTTTCAAGTTATGGCGTGACTAAGGGAAATAGGGATTAATTTATACAAATTATGTATATATATATTTATATATAAATAACTAGTTTTTTTAATGCTGAATTTTAATGCTAACCTACTTTTTAGTATGACGCAAATAATGCCAATTTTAGCATTTTATCTGTCTGTACTGTACCTTTATTCAGGTAAGCATAAACCACAATAACCTATTTGTTACTACGGAAAAGGCCATACATATATGACAATAGATAGGTAAGTACCTATTAAACTAAGCTATACAAAGAGCAAAAAGTCATTCCATAATATAAAATTACGAGAATTATTGTAAATATTATCCTGTGTAAATTCCAAACGTCATTCCTGGAACTTGAAAGATTTCCTGTGGGAATCAACTTTTATGAAAAAAATAGTGTTGACAAATGCAGTTTCAGAATATTCTAACTGGAATCTTGTACATAACTACACGAAACAAAAAAATATCGTTGTTTGAAATAAAAGTAATGTTGGAATAGGTACCGAAATCTACGTTTAAACATACATTTTTATGTAATCCTAAAATTCTTTGCATCCATTTTTTGTATTGTGAATAAAGAAATGGTTTAGCTTTTTCGTTATTTATATGGAAATTCGTTTAAAGCAAACAGTAAAATAAATCCGAGATAAAACAGAAAGCAGAACGCCAGTAACAACAGTAATTTTTGTTTAGGCTCAGTTACAATTGAAGGATTTACTGATTAACAAGAACGAACGGGTATTACTGAAGTTTTATTCGTTTTTACGACGGTTTCGCCAATGTTAAATTAAAATATAAAAGTTTATCGATAATGTGAACGTTCAATTTCAAATAGATCATTCGCAACATTAAAGAAAAATATTTTATGAATCATAGTTTTGTATTCGACACATAAAGATTCCATAGATGAAATATTTTAGTTTCCCACCATAAAACTAACACTTGTGCGCAAGCCTCATAATCTCGAGTCGTCCCACTTTCGTCATAAAAACAAACACACATCGTAAAGTTACCATAACAATATTATGGGACAATGTGGTGCCGTTGCGAAAGTGGAACTGTATCTACGGAACCACGTATTGTTTGGAGATGCATGACGAAAGTACATCTGTATTGCACTTGTCTATTTTGAACGGCACAAATGTGTTGTATGGAACTTATGCGAGTGAGCACTGGGTTTTATTTTTATTAAATTGTTTAGTGGAGATGTTGGATGCTTTACTGAGAGATTTGCTAGAGGAAACTATAGAGAGTGAAATGGGGTACAAAAGAAGAGATCTTTGACCTAATTCTTTCAAAAGAAATTATCTGTAAAGCAATACCAAAACGTGATTATGTTGAATGGGTCTCTTGAGACTTCATGTCTCAAAGCTGCAGTTAACGACTACATTAAAGTAGGTAAGTATGTGCTGTATGAAACAGAAAATGCATTATTTTTTCTTCTCTAGCACCAATTATATTGCACCACAACTTCCATCAAATTTTAAACAAAAGAAGATGAGGACATTTAGTTAAACCATTATCTTGTTCGATATAATAGGTACGCAGTCTGTCCATTGATATCATAGATTACCAAGAACTATTCTTTCCATAAAGGAGTAAGTAGAACAAGATAAGAATAAGAACCATTTATTTGCATATTGTTATTCAGGAGGTACTTTATTGATTCAAAACACGTCCTCAAGATCTTCAGAATCCGAACAAACAATAGGCCGTCATGTTTCTCCGTAGTGACGTTTAATTCCGTTTCCACTTGTATTTTCCTAACCAAGTATGGCTTACCCCGTACAGGTATGTGTTTCGCGCCAGTGAGCACCCCTGGCGCACTTTTATTAGCATTAGCTGACTAAGCATGTTCTACCGAGAACGATGTATAAGTAGGGAGTGATGTTGGATCTTTATTTGAAAAAAAAGGGTGTCTATTTTGTAATGTTCACTGCAATGGAAATTCTCAAGGCGTGCAATACCGCGGAATGATTCAAAAGATCAGTGTGGTACAGTAGCATAAAGGCTCCCGCAGACAGGCGCGACGCGACTCTAGTAGAACAATTTCTATGAAAACTTAACGGAAATTGTACTACCAGAATCGTCGCGTTGCGCCTGTCTGCGGAGCCTTACAATGCTGAATAGGAAGTTTTCAATAATAAACCACTGGTACATAGATCTCTCTCGAAAACAGACTACCTACCTCATTAACATGATTGGTATCACCTTGAATTCCAATAAGTATGATGATCATTAAGGTTCTAGATTATACGCTTTACAAGAAAATATTGATGATAAATTGTCTATTTTTAACAATGATTAAGCTAATCACGGCGCGGTAACCGACTCCTCACTAAGAAAAATCCTCAGATCAACTGTAGTTGTAGTAGTTAATGTAGTAAAGTAATGAATTAATTGTGAAACAGTATTGAAATTATACATAGTCTATAAAATGTATATTGAAATATCCATACACCTAGTCTATGACATGTAGTGACTAATAAAACCAAAGTATTTATAATTACAACTCCAAATATGGTCCCACATATTCACAAGTTATTTGCTCGTCATTCAATTGAAGTTTGTCTCGAAATACAAGTAATTTTGAACTCTGCGCCAAACCAAGTGTTTAACCACTGAAAGCTGTTAAATTGGACGTTTTCCAAAAGGTTTTTGAAGTGAATAGAGAGACCTGACAAACTTATAATGAGCAACTTCAAACTATGAAAGCTGACCCTGGTTTTCGTGACCTTTTCTGACTCAAACACCACTTTGATAGCAGTGTCGTTAGCAGCTTTTATGCTAAAAACGAAACATGCACTGACCTTGCAAAAAGATCAATGGATCCTTGGATTTAAAAGCTCGGTTAACGACCAGACGTGTGACCTATTGAATCCTTTAAGCTGTATTAGGCATTAGTTTAACTTATAATGGTAGAAGATGCTCTACAGATCTCAATGTTCGGAGTTCAATGTTCTGATAAATTTCTTGGATATTATTAGCAATTTTGAAGGGCGACGTTTCTTGAACCCTTCAGATAATAATAATATAAATAGACTTTAACTGATACACCACAAATTCATATAGGTACTATTTCTAAAGGGATTCTATTGAACTCGATTGGTATATTATTATTGTGAATTATAGTATTCCGAAAAATAAATACGGCCATCACAATATCAAGATAAATTGAATCAGTCATTGTGAAAGTCTTTTTTCAAAAAATCACAAGATTTTCTATTAAAGCTCATGATGAAGTTTATTTATCAACAATTGGAAAATATAGTTTATAAAAACTTCATAAATGATTACTTTCCGTTACAATATCATAGACACGGTGCAGTAATGCAAAACGAATCAAGTCCATTTTTTAACAATACGTCATGTACTGTACGCCCAGTTAAGTTTATGACGACCAATTAAAATAGCTCATCAATCATATACATATTGCGCATGACAGTGTAATTACTCAATCAATACAACTTCTAATAAGTATTTTTACGATTTAACAATACTGCATCAATATTTTTTAGACCATAACATAAAAAAATAAGAGCGTTCAAAAATAAAGCACGCGGAGAATTTATTCTATCATGACAAGAGACGTCGATAGCTTCTAAGCCTATTATGCACTTAATTCAAAACACATTAATTATTTAAATATACATTTAATAGGAGTCAAGAAACAAATTCCATTTTTTTGTAATTTTTCAATGCATTACTTATTTTACAATTAATTATTTTATGTTATGTTTTTAGGTGGAACGGAACGCAAACTCGAAACGCGTCGTCTTCGAAAATGCCAGAAGTGACCTCAAAAGGCATGTGAATAAATAACCAAACTGCTTGAATTCTCGCTAAGGTAAGTTTGTAAGTGCGATTTCTGCTTGAATAAAGCACAGAAACAATTTATTTTTTATGATTTAGGGCTAAAAAACCTTAAAGAACAGACGTCACATCCTGACCGCGACAAAAACGGATGTTTGAACTGTAGTAGAAAATTGTTGGAGCAGCAAGCAGTACTTGAATTTAACTTATAATACCTTTCTTAGGTTTATATTATTGTCTTTTATAGATTTAGTGAAAAAACATAATTACATGTATATTCCCTATTGTTATTGGAACACAAAAAGCTAAAGAGCTATTGGAAAACTGAATCCCACGTCGTTTTTCTTTGTCGTGGCAAGACGTTAGCTCTCTAATTAGTTTTGCATGACTAAGGCGGCTATATAAAAACCACTTGGTTTCACATTCGAAAGCGCTGCATATGAAATAGCTGCTACAAAGGAAAAAAATATATTGAGATTATATTTATAGTATTATTTATTATTCTGACCTACATTATAACTACTTACATAATGTTTTGTTGGATACTTCTACTATAGGTGTTCTGATATCACATGAGTATTGTTATATTTTGTAATCATCTTTATCGGGCATTGACCTTTTAATCAACGACCCTTTCGATACGCGTATTTGAATAAAAATATTGGAAAAGCAATAAGTGTTGGGAAAATTGTAGTTTACCTATTTAGCAATAACTTATTTAGTAATAAAACATTACATACGGATCGGTATCATGTATAATATACATATTGCATTGATTTTCCCCTGAGTGTTACCTACGCGGCATGCGTGACCAATGAAACGTAGGTACTTACCTTACCTATTCATAGTTATATTGTATACTAAATTACTAATAGTTATGTTTAAATGGTTACAATATTGTGGTAATAAAAGTTACAAAGGTTTCCTAAAACTTTTCCTCCAACAGTAAATACTTTATATATGATTGTTTTTATTGTGACCATTGGTCAATTATTACAGCCTTAAAAATCCAAAGATAAAGTTTATCTTTCTTTTCTTTGGGACGTGGGTTTAAACAACACGTGGTCCTGCACGTTACTTATCGAGAATATTAACAAAAAGAAAAATGGTATTGAAACCTTAATTGGGGAGACCATTAAATTCTCAAAGGCTTTTTCTACTTGCGTAACCGTTAACGAGATTTATGTAACATTATAAACTGAAGAGTTTTCACACCCAATTTTGATAAAAAATGGCCGCTGTGCATTTCTTTTTATTAAATTCGTGCTCATAATATCGCAGATTTAAGCTTTGTACCTCAAAGAATGTAGATTAAAAGAAAATTGTTTATGGTCCAATTTTTTTTTTTTGTTTGTTTACAATTGAAAGATGTGGATTTATTGACTAACTATTCTTTTAAATTGTAGAGAATAGTAAGTAGTAATAGTCAAGAGTTGGAGGTAACGTCCTGCCTGAATCTAGATTTTCACCTTACCCGCAAAAAAATAAATTATGAAAAAGCGTCCAAAAAAACATTTTTCAGATAACATTTATAACAATATTCTCCCCACTCAAATAATCAATGAAAACACGACCTTTGAACGCTTGTCCGCAAACGTTACCAAAGTCTTAAGGAATCAAAAACTTTTCTAACAATCAGGGAACATCAAAAGTTGTGTAATACGAAAGCGTTGCTTTGTGACAGTACAAAGGAGGGAAAACTCGAGTACAAGGTAGTATTGCTTTTAGTTTAAAGTTTCAGAAAAATATCTCCGATGAGTGCTCAGTAATTTTGAGGTCCAAATGTTTAACGTAGGTACTTTTGACATTTTGCTGTAAGTTTATTTTGTTCGGTTTCTGGGTTTTGTTGATGTGGCTGTTTTTATTATTGTTATCTGTTTTGAAATAGCATAACCAATCTGAAGTGGCAATGCGTCGGTCATATTAGCCATAGAACCTCTGGCTTATTCCCAGGAGCTCCAAATAATTTTATTCCCAGCGGCTCCAAATTAAAAAAAGCAATATAATCAATCTATATCTATACTTATAATAAATCTGTAGAAGTGAAAATTCTGTACATTGAAAATATCAAAAAAATAAATGGCAGGGGGTGTTACTAGACCGACACCGAACCCAAAAGTGTGATTAAAATTTTTTTTGTCTGTCTGTCTGTCTGTCTGTCTGTCTGTCTGTTTGTTCAAGTATCACGCAAAAACTACCGGTTCGATTACGATGAAACTTGGTATAATTATTCTTTAATATCCTGGGCACCACACTGGGTACTTTTTATCCCGGAAAAGTATCCTATCCTACGGTTGGGGGGTGTCAAAGTTTGTATGGAAGAATTTTAACGCGCTGTCCGATTAACTCGAAACTCAATATTTATACTTAAACCCAAAAATTAAGAATAACGTGTATCAGGATTTTTCGAAATTCAACCCCTAAGGGGGTAAAATAAGGGATGAAAGTTTGTATGAAAAATCTTATTCCTTGAGGTAATAAACACGAAACTTCGCACGAATAGTTATCTAAATAAATTATAAAGTTTGTAGTTTTTTCTAAATTACCCCCTTTTTTTTTTTTTTTTTGGGTGGGAAATCATCCAATGACTTCTCCCGCTCTGGGCGGAGCGGGAGGGCGTGTCAGACTTTTACTGACTAAAACCCACCCGTGTTCCTTCCCTTGCCATGCCAGGGGCCACGGTTTCCCCTTAGGACTACCCGCAACCCCGGCGGGCAATGGTCCTAGCGGACCCCGTCAGTTTTGCTGACATCTCTTTGAGGCGCGCGTGGAACACGACGCGCCGTCGACCCGGGCCTGGTCCTTATCAGGGGCGAGCTACCCATTGCTCACCGTCCGCAAGCCCGCGCCTACGGTGGCCGGGAATCCTCCAAGGAGTCCCGACGCCCAGGGCGTCTCCTATGGCGGCTAGGCGCGTGAGGGCGCGAACTTTGCCTCTCCCTCACGCGCTCCGCCTCCTCCTTCAGTGTTTGCATGGAAGAATTTTAACGCGCTGTCCAATTAACTCGAAACTCAATATTTATACTTAAAACCCATGGGGATGTATGGGGTAATTTCCGACACTCACGCGGGCGAAGCCGCGGGCAGCAGCTAGTAATTAATAAAATCGTTCCCTCCAAAAATTTTTAAGTACAGATTGCACAAAATATTATATATTTACAATAAAATTAATTTATGATTCAACTAATAAATTATCAAAGTAATGCGACAATGTCGAACCTCCCGTCCGCCAGAATAAAATTATTTTGAGCTCTTGGGAATAAGCCAACCTATGACCGTTGAGGTAGACGTGTTCTTAATTGGTGATCGTGAATCGGCAAATGTTAGGTAGGACGCCTCACGCTAGGTGGTGCGACGATCTTCACAGTGTAGTAGCTGGATGAGAGTTGCCGAGAATCGAGCTGAATGGCGGGGAACTGGAGAGGCCTATGTAAAGCACTGGACTGCTGTAGGGTGATGATGATGATGGTGAGCTGTTTGTTGGAAGTTTATTGGAAGATGGTAAAGGAAGTACGCAAATATGATATCGTCGCTGATACTGCAATACCGCGTAACTAACAACAGACAATACCGCGTAACTTAGATGTGGAAAATTTTACAGGAGAAGGAAAAAACGAAATAACTTCTGCTGTACTTATCAAATACTAACTAATCTAAAAATTGATACTTTTGTACTTCCGCGGTATTATCCACTGTAAGTTACGCGATATTGCAGTATCAACGACGATATGTAGTTATTTTGATGTGCAAAATTAGAATGACATCGACAGGGTAAACCACAACTGTTACAGTGTGTCTAATCTGCTACATACAGACACCATTAAAATTATATATAGTCTAGACATAATAATAATTATGTACTTTACTGATAAAACTGAACAAAATACTTATAAATTTTGCTCTATTTAGAGGAAAACCGTCAGGTAATTGATAAAGTGCAAAGCGTCAAAACCGAAAACAAACAAATATTGGATAACCAATCAAAAATAACTATAAACACCAGGAAAATAATCTCATTAGTTATAATTAAGTTAACATATTTTGCAGTTAAAACAGCAAATGTTGTTTTTAAAATTGCATACTGTTTTAGCAACTATATCTGTTACAAGTCCTAATTTTAATATGAATATTTGTAGTCTTACATTCAAAATTAATTATGAATTTGGTTTGACATAATTATTGTAACAAAGATAACACAAAAACCTTTATACCAAAACTCAAAATAAAACAAGACATCAAAATGTAATTAATAAATGTGTATCATCTGAAGCAATACATGTAAAGAGGACACATTATAAAGAACAGGATACACGTGGTGCCTTTAAAGTACAGTTAAGCCGACACAACATGTCCGTATTCAATGATTCAGTGTACACTCTGCACATAGCACGAAAATCGTGACGACCAATAAATGCTTTCAGACTATCAGATCCAACACCCTCACAGGATAGATAGGTTACAGAAGGTCAGCTCCATACAACGAACGAAATCAGGCGCACGCACACATGCGCACGTACGGAGATCTGAAACACGTTAAGCGTTTCTATATGTGCGTGCGTCTCGCTCGTTCTATGGAGCCGAGCCTTCTGTACCTATCTGTACTGTGACACCTTTATTGTTACACTCGTTATGGTCCATTTATTTGATACCAAGTGTATGGATGGACTTACATACATTTTCATACGTAACCGATTTTAATTGTGCGTAGACAATAAAATTTGGTTGAGAGCAAGGAAGTACTATTAGCAGTTAATATTTGGGTAGATGCAAACGCAGTATAATGTGAAATGAATTGGCATAGCGGATTCTAGGCTTACAGCCTCTAAGGGCTAGTTTGTTAGTAAATTCACCTTATTCTTTGCTATGTAACGGAAACAGAATATCATTTTTAATAACACTACGAGTTCCAACATTGTCAGTGCTTTTCTGTTTTCTTTATTGCTATCCGGATTTAAATCTACAAGCGAAAAATACCAATCAATATTTTTTTTCACTCCATTTTTTTTTTTAATTTACGTCTAGTATACATTGCTTGCATTAACATCGATAGCCTATGTATATGATTAAGCCACGCGATAATCTATCTTAGCCACAAAAGCTAACAGCTCCTACGAATCTCAAGCGACAAATGAACATTGATGGCTGCGAAACGCGCTTGATTTACTGCCGAAAGATCGTAAAACCGCGTCGTCAACTAAGAACCATTCATCATCTTACTGTCAATGCTATCTAAGAGTTTTTATTCCATTTAACGCCCGTTCGTTAACCTCCTTGGATGAACTCCGATACGGATGACTGACCACACGTGCGATACGTGAGGGTCTTCTAAAGTTAAGTAATATGCCTCTATGACCTCATTATTTACATTGCATGCCAAACGAAGGAGCCGTGACAAATTCAAAAGAAATTCTCTACATTAACGCAACGTGAAAATACGTACTAACTGTGTCGAAAGCTATAACGATTGTGAGAATTTCGATAACATTTCTTTGTTTTTTTTTAATATGACGTAACGAAATTTTGTTAGTATTACGAGAATGTGGTGCTAAAATATCCGGGGACTCTTTATTGAGGAAACATAACTCACCAGAAATCGGCGTATAAAATTAATCGGCACAAACGCAGCGACTATAAAGTAGCTGCGTTTAGCGGAATCGTTCTGTTTTGTACTAATTTCTTCCTAGTTATAAACTTGATGAGGGAAATAAAGTAACTGACCGGGTCGACAACACAGGACAAATGCCGCAGAATAGTTGACAACGTGCCAACTAAGGGTTTGGTCACATTACGCAACCATGCATGCGCGGGCGCCGCTCCCTACAATAAACAGAGTTAAATGGACGGTAACGATAAGTGCTAGAGTACACGTACGTAACAAGGTATACGTCATAATGATAATGGTTCTGTTCTGAAGAGCAATGTGTACCTACTCATGAAAATTGCCTACTTCAAAATACATAACCAATTTACGGAACTTGCAACACTAATCTATCCATTTGCCCAAAGAGAAAAAGGCTTACCCATCCTTTCCCGTGGGTACAATCTCGTAGTGCGGCAATCAAACTTGCAATTGTGGATATCATCACGTAACCACTCGTGAGCTCGTGAGTTACACCGAAACCTAGGTCTCCTAAATTATTTCTGTAAAATTGGAAGTCACGATTTGACCCACTTTAAGACTGCAGTCGTCATAATGCAGTGTTAGGGGCAGTCGGGGCAATAATAAAACGGCCATTAAACTGGCGTCATGAACTAACTGAAAATGTCAGTCTACCCTCTAACCAACTGACCTGGAGAGATACCAAGAAAATGTTTCACATATCGTTCCTTTGTATCCATTATGACTTATAATAGGTACATATTTCATAGAGCTGGCAAAAGCGAGCGGTATATTATAATAGAATGTACTTAAATGTTATGTACTTGATTTTATTGTTGATGTGGTCACAAACTACATTGTTATGAGGTAATGTCGTTAGTTATTTGTCAATATACTTGTAACTCTTAATGAAGTAGTCCAACTCGTTTATATTGAAATTAAGCTAAGTATAACGTCAAAATTGTGCACGTTTTATATGGTTTCAGAATACAAATGACTTTAATCTTAGTTTATGGCGTCATAACGCGAACTAGCTTTGTCAAAACTAGTTCTAATAATAAATGACAGACAAATGGAATTGACAATTCAATTTTCTAAATATAACACTATTCATGCACCAGTAACATAACACTATTTCCTAAGCGGATGAAACTGCACGCACTCAAAATAAATAAATGCGACAGAACTGCAGTTTTATACAGGAACTAAAAGCATGCAATTTTTGTAAGAGAATGGAATGGGGAATGATATTAGAGAGCGGATTTGTTTAACCAAACTACTATCTCGTGCACATAATATACCAATAGAATTAATAAGAATAGAATAGAAAACAAAGACAAAGCGAGAGCCAATTGCATAAATACCATACGAATTTATATCCTTGGATACAATCGAACGCACATAAAATATTTACCAAGGACTAGACAAAATTACACCAGCTCACGCCCTCTCTTACTAAATATCATGGTGTTTCTAAGATAAATACACCATAAACGTCAGGCTAACTAATAAAAGGAGACACTTTGTATTATGCAAGAAAATCTCGGCGTCTGCCAAAGGATTTAGTAGAGAAAATCTCAGCTTGTGCTAATATAATTTCATCTCGAATGTGTCAGTCGAGCCTCGTCACATCTATGGTAATAACTTGAGGGTTGACGGGCTTAGGGAAAACTAGACAACATAAAATATCGTTCGAACAAAATAGAAGAAAGTTTAATGGTTGCTGTCAGTCATATAGAACATTTCACGTTCGCCTTACGAAAAGTCAGCTTGTAGAAAAATTGGTAGGTATTTTACTATGAATGTATTGTGTTTCCATGGAGTAAACCTTTTTTTTTTCAATCAAATGTAAATCTTTCAACGAGTTTTAATTGTAATTAACAAGTTTTAGTACCTTATACAAATTTTTACTCAGACTAGCACGTGCAGAGCGGTAAGCGAAAACTCATAATATCCACTACAACAGTACTATTTGATCTTTCATTCGTCAATGGAACATTCAATTATCTATGACGCAATCGCATTGTAATAGAAAGTGATGCCTTATCTAACAAGAAAGTTATCTTGTTGATACAGAAGCGACCATTTGTTATCAGACATTGTTACACTTGATTATACATGTCCCGACGAATATTGATTGGAGATTATTAGGTATATACTTTTTGTTTATCAGATTCACGTCTGATGACTGTCGTGTCTGGCCTACTAATCTTTGACAAACAATTGCCAAGCGTAATATACAGGGTTATTCTTGGTTATATGTCGGCAATCCATTAAGAGGATGTAGGAGAGGTCTTTTACAACCAAATGACCCCTTTTGACTCCTATGCAAATGTCAAAAAAAACGAGTCATTTGACGTTTTTTAAAGTACTTCATACATTTTAAAATGTCAAATTACTCGAAAATAGTTCACATTGGCATAGGGGTCATGAGGGGTCATCTGGTTGCAAATAACCTCTTCTACATCCTACGACCCATATAAAAAAGATTTTTTTGTTTTCTAACTAAGAAAAGACTTAACATAAAATAAATTATTCCTCAGATACTCTAATTCTAAGTTGAGACACACCACACGTACACTTAAATGGGCAATACATATTAATTGCACGCGGAATTAATGTATTTCTTTAATTAGAATCTTTTTTATCACTAAAAGTACGTGATGACCCTAGTAATATCCTCAATTCCTCAGTTGGAGTAATTGAAGTTAGCGGTGAGATATACTTAAAGATATATTATTATATTATAGGTATTTGACAGAATATACGATGAAGTTGGCGCGATTTTTCTTACGGCGTCTTTTCACCAAATGCTGTGATGTCATGAGACTTTGATCTTTCAGGATCTGCATAATATATTAAGAAGGTATGCCTTGTTTTCTCTTATTACTTCAGAAATGGGTCGGACGAATTGTTTCCGAAATGGTTTCGTGCGAAAATGTTTTGTAGGTTATTTATTTGTGGCTATGTGGAGTAGTGACACAATCTTTTTTCGACAATGTTTTCGTACTAAGGTCATCAACTTCTCGAACAAATATTTACAGAGTTAGGAGCATATATTTAACCCTTTTCCACACAAATCAACGACGGCTTCTTCTAGTAAATCTTTACACTATTCCGCAATCATTCCTATATTCCAAGAAAATCCTATTCCACGGCTCTCAATAATATATTTTTTCAGCGCTTCATTCGACGAAGTATCGAAGATTCTCGATTGCATAATGTATAGAACTTAATCCGTATCCCATACATACATATACATACTTAAATAATGAGATAAATAACACATATATCGGCACCATTGATTTCGCTCAATGGCTACTGGGAATCCAGTATTGGACTTGCATACTGAACTCAAGGTTAGTGAATGAATTGAAAGACGTGTATAAACAAATGAAGTTAATGTAGGTACCTTACCTACCTACTCTTTTACGAGGCAAGTTATCTGTAATAGTGATTAGTTACGTCTATATTAAAGTTTCTGAGAATAGAAACGATAAGGAGTCATCGTTTTGTCACGATTAGTTTCGACTATCATTTGTTTGAAGTTTTTGAGTAATGTTTGATTTTCTCATTAGTTTTCAACGTTACTTAATAAAATAAAATTGTTATAATTGAATACGGTCAGATAGGCAGTCGCTCCATGTAAAATTCTGGTATTCAGCTGCATCCGATTAGACTGGAAGCCGACCCCAACATGATTGGGAAAAGGCTAGGCAGAAAGATTAGGTACGTTTTTCAATCCGTTTTAACGTTCCCACAGATTTAAAAAAAACAGCGGTTCTTTTTACATTCAAAACTTAAGGTTTGAAAAGTGTCCTTTCCTTCCACAATCAAGTCAAATTAAAACTTTAATTTCCCCTCAATTAACTCCCAAAATGTAACACAATTTCCCAAAAAAGCAAATTGTTACAACCAAAGTGGTTGTTCCGCTCAATAAATCTTCCCGCGGCCCATTCGCTTATTAAGTCTCAAGGAAGGCTGTAATTTTTCATTAGGAAACCCCGTTTGAGCTGACATGGGAAAATGAGGTACCTCTACCTGGCAAACGGTGCTGTGTGGGGTTCTACAGACCATAGGGAGGTAAGTATGCGCTTCAATAATAAATACTTCTATTACCGGGTTAAGGCTCGTTCACACCGGCGCGACTTGTCGCGCGACGCGACACCGGCAATTGTTCAATCGTGAAGTTTTATTAGAAATTGTATTGTTAAAGTCGCGTCGCGCGACAAGTCGCGCCGGTGTGAACGAGCCTTTAAGTTTTCGTCCAGTCTGTTGGGATTAGCCATAGTGGAATGGGAGATAGTTCTATTTGGAATTAACCCTAAAATATTTCTGATTTTTCTGGATAGGTATAGAAAAATGTATTGAACATTTACCTATATATTTTGTTAGAACTTATATATTTGCCGTAATTTAATGATACACATACCATAACAACGAGGTTTTATAAAAGCTTATTGCATGTAAAGTGTATGTCCTCAATTGCCGCGAAAACAATAAACAATAAATCATATTAAACAAATACTAATTAACGTAAAGGACACTGCGTATTAACGAATGAGGAAACATGTTTCAAATTAAAATTGGATTAAAGGATTTACCCGTAGTCTGCCAGACTACACACTTACATGAGTAGATATTCTATATTTGCTATAGGTGACAAGATTAATTAATTATAATATGCATTAATTGGAAAATGTGCATAACATAGGTACTTACTGCATAAGGTAATTATATGCGTTTTCAATTAAAAGTGAGTTTCTAAGTATACAGGGTGACTACTAAATTAAAATAAAAACTGTCACAGATATAAAAATAAAAGAATTTCAATACCTACTTACTCCAAAAAAAAAAACATAAATTCTAACCAATTCGAAATTCAAAATCTGTTAAACATTGACCCAGTATACTTTGGATTGCGCAACCACACACAAACGTTAGCCAAACACTGATGACACAAAAATATAAAATGGACACTTTTCGCAAAGCCGATAATTTGGCAAAAATACTTTTCGGATATGACCTAGACTATGTATTTTCACTATTTGTCACCTGTTTACATAACGTACGAGTGATTCATAAGACAACTTGCCTAACCAGTTAATTCAGTGTTAGTAGGTAATGTTATCATCTTATAAAAAATAACGTCATCAGCTGTCGGCGGAAAATAAATTGCAATATGGGAATACACTGTGTATGTTACGGTCTCATTAGTCACCTAATTTATTAATGGGGTTAAACAAAACCCAGTAGGTATGTATGTGGATAAGTTTACCAAATCACTTTGTGTAAATGTTGTAAAAACCTCTTTCAATAAAAACTTACGCTGACCGTAAATAATAAAATAAACAGCATGAATGAAATAATGCAATACACAAGCGACTAATACCTGCTCAAGAAAATCCTCATAGTGAACTACATTATACCAACAAAGTTTCTGGATTCAAACACAAGCACCTTCGTTATCATTATCGTCTAGTTTTGTTACAGAGCCTAATCATAGCAACTCCATGTAAAGTTATCAACACAACAAGCGGCCAATTACCTCAGAATCAACGATTGAAGTGATTTATTCGTGTAACAATCGTGTTTTACGACCAAAATATACACTAAAAATAGCACCAAAGCCTACACAAAGATATAGTCGCTATCGAAACCTTTCAATAGAATAATTTATTATTTGATTACAGGTATACACAATGATCTAACTATAATGTACAAAATGTTAGCCTATTCAAGATAACATGATCAATGACGCAATGGTTTGTAATGTAGTGTCTTAACTGCTTATGTGTAATGTATTCACCTCTTTTTGTTCAGTAGGTGTGGCGGTCCTGACCCCTGTCAGGTCCTTCCACCGAAGTACCCCCATGACGGCGTGACGAACCCACGAGCCGCGCCTGCCAGTCCTCCCGTTAGACAGTTCATCCACCACACCGCACAACACTGAGTTCACCACCAACTTCCCAGTTCCATCCTTATCACTCTTAAGCGCCACTTCGCTACTTATCGGCAACGACCTTCTTTCCCTCATAAAGCTAGAGAAATAAATCGCCGCCAGCTCTCTATTCAGGTTTCCCAAAACGCATCCTCACAAGACACTCACTATTAATCATCCTAAGATATCGTACTTCAAAGACGATATAAATCTTCCAGTAAATCGTTTATTTTTATTACAGTTTTCGGGTCACCCAGCTGCGATCTTTCCCATAAGCGCCCGGAAGTTTTTCAATTATTCCTTTAGCTATAAAAGAAAACTCTTAAACGATCTTCTGCTGAACGAAATTGTCCTCTAAATGGCTTTAAGAGTCCAAACACAGCAGTCATGCACGAAAACGGTAGGCTTAACTTTCACTTCGGATGCTTCTTCGTCGCCCTGGATGTAGGTTAGACGTCTTTCGCTGGTTATCCACGAAAACGTCAACACTGTCGCAGTTTAGTAAATTCATTCACAAATTCCTCAAGATGCAGTTTTAAACTTTTTTACACTTAGTACACAGTCCACACTTTTTTTATCAGGTCCGGTAACAAATACAATAAATCCAAATACTATTCCAAAACATTAGAAGTTCCGAATTTCGGAGTTGTCAAAACACGATCGTAGCGCGATTATTTAAATATCGAAGACAGCACAACGTCCACACCGGTTTACGTTCGGAAACCGAATGGAGCGGCGCGTGCCACATGCTTCTGCTGACAAAGGCGCGATGAAGAATTCTCGTCTCTTTCTTCGCTGCATAATTGCTATATTGTAGACAGGGACAAGTAGCGAAACCAACCTTCACACTCGATGCAATGGAGACAAGACAGGTGAATGTAACAGCCGGAGAAGACAACAAAAACTTTTCAAACGTTTCTAGTGCGATTTTCTATTGTGCCAATGCGACATTCAACTTGTAGAAAAATGGTACAGCACAAAATTAATGTGACGATGGAAAGTAAGATAAACATGATTTTTTACGCAAATATTTGAGACATTTTGCCAAAACTTTTCAGTCTGAAAATGTGTTATTGGAAACTACTGCGCTTAAGGAAAGTTAAATTACTGGGAAACATTGACTCACCCTTAATACATTTTCATTGTGCATTACGAGGAAATCATCATCAAATGTTACCTAATTGTTTTGCTATCCTTGTAATCAAACAATATAAAGTAACTAACAATTATTTTACTTGTAGTTTTCTCATTCCCATGAAAGTGCACGTTGCAAAAGTCCCATCGAATTC
Source organism: Eupsilia transversa (assembly GCA_914767815.1). Classification (NCBI taxonomy): domain Eukaryota; kingdom Metazoa; phylum Arthropoda; class Insecta; order Lepidoptera; family Noctuidae; genus Eupsilia; species Eupsilia transversa. The sequence continues at coordinate 6,921,942 of OU611890.1, read as the reverse complement.
AGGCGTGGATGCGTTTGCGTGGGAACATCCGGCACCAGCGGTCCACATCGAAGCTCCCTCTTCAAACAAAGGACCAACAGGTGCTCCTTACACTTGGTCCTAGCTTCCGAAGCCAAGGGCGAGGACTTTCGAGACGGAAGTCGATACCTTATTAATATCGGAAGGATGTGGTTTTGTCTATAGTATCAAATTTGAATTCAATAAACATGTTGAAGGAAAAATAATTGGGAATGTAAATGTTGCGAATTTTGTGATGCATTTTTTGTCTATAGATTTTATTGACATGCTATTATGTTAATATTTGCTATTCTGGTCCTTATAAGACAAGGACTTTGAGGCGGATGCAGATACCATATAAATAAAGGAAGGATGTGGTGTTGGCAATCGATTGACAGAAGCTCCCAAAATGTAAGAATATTTCTTCTAGCCAACAGTAAGTTTTTTGCAATGGAAAGGACCTTTTTTAACTTCTTTCTTTTGATAAGATCACTTAGAAAAAAAAAACAAGAATCCGATACCCTTGTGTACCAGGATCGATGTTGGTTGAATCAATTGAAATCCCTACATAGACACTCCTAAAAAAAGGTTTATTTACCTACTGTAATGTAAGTGGCTTTAGGTAAACTTACTTTCAATGTAAAAAAATATAAGAATGAAGTACTGGAAACAATATTGGTTAATCAAAACCCTTACGCAGTTCTAGAGTTCTATGAAAAATATCCGCGTAAATAATTTTTTATCGGTCCAATTAAATCGTACATTTTTGCAACGAAAGGTAATTTTTCATGTAACAAAATTTCCACTTTCCGATATGAAAAAATATAGACGCAACATAAATAACCGAGTATTTTATAATTCATAGATGTAGATTCGTTACATCACATAATAAATGTATACAGTGCATGTCCGCATATGTAGCGCATTGGAAGACTCGATCATATATCAATCAGTAGAAAAAAAAGGTGAAAGATTAACACCTACTATCAGTAATTCCAGTGAAACACAATAAATCTGTCTAGAGTTAATAATTATAACCTACAATCAAACTGCATGTGCAAATTGCGTTTTCATGTCACGTCATGTGGTCCTGTGGTCCTGTTTTAAACATTTGGCTAACCGCGGGGCGTCCCAGCGGAGATACAAATATATTTTTCACAAAAAAAGGTCAAATTATAGCAGGACATGAAAATAAAGTGTTTTTTGGTAAACGTGGAGCGAAGTGGGAGGTCGGGACTGAGAACAACCACTTCATTGAGATATTCATAAAACAATAGACCCTGGGATAGGATACTTGAACGTTCTGGTTCAATTGATAAGTCTTTAAATACTCAGGATAAACAAAGCACAATATTGTTTCGTTATTCCCACTCAATATTTTCTCATTTATGACGCTAGATAGAAACAATACAATACTAATTTAATATTATTCTAGCACCCTAACGATGTAACCAAACAACTCATAAGCTAAATCATTAGTGGCCAAACTGCGGCCGCACATAGGCGTTTATCTTCAAACATCAATTACCATTAGACGTGTTTTTCGCCCATAAAAATTATACGAATATTCCGTATCAGAATATTTCGTAAGCGAACCTAAAGTACTATGAATAGACGTGACTGATTGGGCCAGGGGAATCGGCTAGGGATGCGATTCTGCATACCCATACCGAAGATCACGTTTGAATAGTGCTGAGCTGATATTATCGATGAAATTTAAAAGGTAAAAGTTTTAAGTTTTATTATACGTTGTCTTTATCTTTGTTAGCTAATTGCAGTTGTGCTAAGAATAATTTGAAACAAGAATATGTGACCTTCTAATAAATGCAATCGTTATCAGTCTGTGCAATATCATGGTATAATAATGAAGTAATTTTATGTCATCGTGTTGCGTAATAATTATAGTTTGTTGAAAGAAAAACGAACGAGAAAGAAGGAATCATAACAGGATTTTATGTAATCTGTGTCATCCTCTTAACTCAAACAATGCCGTCTTATGGCCAGCTACAGAATAACTTTGAGTATTCCATAACGCTTTTCATAAGTCGACTAAATATAAACGTAGTTAACATAAGTCCATCACTACGCTGTAGTGATTACGTAAGCAGCGCATCACTTATGCAAGTGCATGCGCCTCATTTGACGGTCGTTAGAGCATAGCCCACGCAGACCTGAAATGTAGCCAGCCCGAAGGCACGGCTAAAACACTGCGATTTGATGCACTTCGCGATACTAAGGTACTGTGAAATCGACGAATATCGTGTGAGGTTTAGTCAAGAGAAACAAGGCGGAACGGTAATGCTTTACTACGACAATAATATTGACATGGTAAATTCGAATAGCTGCAATACAAAATAGCACACGTCCAAAATTTACGACACTCTCATAATCTTTGAGGATTAGTTTGACAAGCACATCACATCTATCAATAGTTTGACATCGTTATGCGAAGTACCTGCAGAAAAAAAAAACAATCAATACAAAAAGATCGTTAGCAAGGTCTTTTTCAATTTCAGTTACTTTAGGTCTCAATGAACTCTATCTTTATCTACAAGCTCCTTGAGTTAAGTAGAAAGCGCTTGAAAGAGCTTAATCTCGATAGGTAGTTAATAAAGATAAATGACGAACATGAGTGCTACTAGTTATTTTTAATCTAATAGTGCCAATCTTTGGAACGAGAATGACTTTCTGATAAATGCGTGTACAATTGTACATAGTTTATTTTTTTATATGATCCATAATTAATTCTACACTTTTATTTCACCTGCCATCATCGGCTGGAAAAAACATCATTGTTTAAAAATGTGCGTTTAAAAGTCTTAGGAGATTGGTTGTCATCATCGTCAGCAGCACCTGACTTAGCAGATGGATTTATTGCGGTGATTTCCGTTCTAGGAGGAAACTACTTTCCATTATCTTTACATATTCACCTTTTACGACACGTCCCATGAGTAGACAGCCTATTTGAGCAGTATTCACACAGAATAAAGTAATCAGGTTTTATGACATAATATTTATTTTTTTATATCGAATGCATTCGAAATAGCTGGAAACCTTACTGGCTTTAGCATTTTTATTTGGCGCACGTACGCCACAAACTAGTTTGCTCACATAACCTTTTTAATCTGATAAACAGATCGGTACTGGTTGCCAGCAGATAATTCACTACCTTCGTGCAAAAACTTCGAGTTGCTTCTGCCAACTTTTTAACGCATAATGTTGGTGGATTTGGGTAAGCCGCATTGTGTTATATTAACTGCAGTTATTACTATGTCTCTATCTCGAAGACCGGAGGCTTGTGTCCCCGCAATAGGAACATTATAGGCTGATTATGCTTATGCTTACGTTTGCAGTTAAACTTGATTTAAAATGTATTTGGAACATTGATTAATTTCATTTATTTATTTATCAAAATTGATTCGAGCTGCTGCAGTCTCCCAATGGATATGTTATGTAGGCTTTCGGAGAAGTAAATACCTAAGTTACATAGACCAAGAAGGAAATAGCAAAATATTTAGAGGCCGTACAGCTGAAAGAATACCATTGAACAGGGTAGAATGAAAACTGCTATACAGACAAGCAAGAATTCAGCTTTGGATGGATAAATAACGTCTTTTGAGCAAATTGATTGAAGCCTGTTAAATTTCTCCATAATAATAATCTAATTTCATAGACACTGTAGGCGTTAAAACGCCAGTAACCCGCTATTTCTGAACTTAATATTCCAACATAATTTACCACCTACGAGCATCCATTTTCATTACTATGTGAGACCGAAAATTCTCTAAACAATACAGCCTCACGTCCATTATAAGGTGCCCTTAACCGCGCCGAAAGTAAACATTGCCCCATCGAAATTCACGATTCTTCCATTAGGTATCAGGTCGGCTATAAAGCGGTTTGCTCATTGCTCCAATATCCAAGGTCGCTCTTTATGTGACCGCAGCCGCTCACAACGCGTAGCCTTTGTTACGACAAAGCTCTATGGACCGGTCAAATAATACATGGAAATTCGGCCCAGATGTATTGTATAGAAGAAATAATGGACAAAAATTTGGATCTGGACCTCGTTTTTACGAAGTCTGTAAAGATCTGGGCACAACCTACCTAGATATATTATTTGGACGGGACATGTTAAGAGAGTTTTCATATTGTAGAAAATGTTTCCAGAAAGTATCGAAATTGAATATGCGTAATTTCACAGATCTTGCTATTAGCCCTCTAAAACCTGAATATTACGACTATAGATTGTGGTTTTGTAATTTTTACTATTGGAGCAAATAATAAAGCTTATAATTGGTGTCTGCAACTTGAGAATCTATTTCATGAATCTAATAAGTACATTTGAGTTAACCATATTAATGTTGCTGCTGATCAACCCATTTCAAAATGTCAACAAGAGCATGTTTATGTTTATACCTTTGTTACTCATGTTATAGAATTTCTACGCTACATTCGTTAAACAGGCCAAATAAATGTCAAAGCAATTTGGGTTAGTTATAAAACTGATATTCAGTAATGTTCTAATTTCATAGTTATACAGTTATGTGCGTCATAGGTAAGTCATAATTATGATACTTACGTCAATTCTACATAATATATTAACTATGATAAAATAATCGATTACTATTTCCGGAAAAATCGTCAATCGAAAGTAAAATCGAATGAGTTTATTTATGGCTTGCTTTTAACTTGAATAACTACAATCGACAATACAATATATTCGAAACGTGATAGTAGGCAGGCGACGGAAATAGCCCCGACGAAAATAGAACAGCCTACTAAGAAATTTAGTATGCGGACTTGATAGAAAAAATATCAAAGAACCTTACATTCGTGTCCGAACTTTAGAATGTTTCATTCATTTTGAAATTAAAAGCTGAAACTGAAAGAAAGTTAATATTAAGAAAGCTTGTTTAAGACGGTGAGACAACATAATATAATGCATTATCTATCTAGCAATGCAATGCACAATCTTGGACATATTGCTCTAATCAGCATACTGAGCGATTAGTCTGATTGAACACCGCAGTTAGGTGTAATCAGGCTACAGTTGAATGTTGCTGAACATGCACCTGTTATTGGCGTAGATGAACATACAATCGTCATTGACAATATCATGGACATTGATGATGGTGCACGAAGCATCTTCAAAAACATCAGGAATATCAGTGAACTGCCATTCAAAGTTGATGATAGCCATATATGTAATGTAAATAAAATTAAAATAACAAATTCCAATTCTGAGTCATCCGCTTGCAATTTTCGTTCCGGTAAACAGGGATTCGGAGAATATAGTCCATCTATTACAAAAATTTAAGCAGAGAAAATACTTTCAAAATTTACTGCACCGTCCATTTATATTAACTTTAATATTCTGAATTTTGTATCATTAAATTATTTGCTTTTCTTCTGAACTGCATATTCTTTTACAATTTTTTTAGCTACCTTTTTGGACGATTAATTATTCAACTTTGGATTTGACCATCAGCGCAATAGTAATGAGGTCTAACTATACTAGTTTCGAACGTTGACTAAGCTATTGTTCGATTAAACAGTAGTTCCGAATCAAGCTTACCCATGAGCCCCTGACATAATTTAACTATTGCATTGAGGTTGCACTAGGATCCTAAGAAGTTTTCAATTTAACATGCCTGCCTATTTATGTGGATTGTAAACTTTATAACTGAGATATTGAATGAAAATGATCTTAAATTACTTCTATATTGTGACATTTGATTCTAATTGAAGACAATGTAAAAAGCTTTGGCTGGAATGTTCGCACTTCACAGAAATGAAAACCAATCACCGCAACAACGAATTTTAAGGGAACTCATGTTGTAAGTGTGTCAAAGAAGGCATACACTGGACAACCAAACTTGGCTTGACATTGATTTAATAGGTATTATACCCATAAATATTTAAATAAATATTTATCTCTTAATTCTCGCTATTGCACCTACCAACGTTTGTCTCTGCATCACCCAAAGGTTGACTGGTAGAAAATGCCAATGGCGTTAAGTCCGCCTCTGTACATTTGTGTGCTTGAAGTATTAAAATAAATAAATGCATTGGTTTTTTTCTAGAAGAGCATTTGTGAATAATAAAAGTATTATGTAATGTGAAGAAGTTGGCAATTTTATGTTTCTTAAAGATGCAGGCGTACAAGTTATACATCATGTTATAAGTCTCGAAAGAATGAACAAATTTTAATATGACGTTGGTATTGTAAGTGCTACTATTGTACTCGTAAACGATCTGTTTGCAGTAGTCACTGCAACACTGCAATCATACAACCGCTATTGTTGTTCTAAGCAACGCAAAGAAGTCGATGTCTTACAAATGAGTATATCCTCTTGCCTATTGTCGGCAAGCAGTCTAGAACGGTTACTCATTTCCATATGTTTTTCACACTGCTACAAGTTGTCTGCTTGCGTAATGTTCAAGAAATGTTTTATTTATGTATCGTTTTCCTTTACATCTCGCTCATCCTGCATTATATTTGCATATTTTCTTAATTAAATGTAGTGTATTTGTTGTATGAATGTATATCAGGTTACGAGAGTCAAGTTAATGTTTATTTCCGTCATACCTACGTCATTGACCACGCCACTGATTGGAAATTTCTCGGAACTTTGAAGTTTATATCCTAGTCATTTGTATTATTAGTAATGTATAGACTACAGAGTATTTGAATCAATGATAACTTCAAATGGGTAATAACTTGAAGTAGGACTTCAAGTTATTACTCATTTAAGATTAAAGTTTTTGCTAAAAGAAAGACTGAAAGTGACTGCAAAGTGATGCACTACCACTCGATAAGATAACAGGATACCAGGGGCTGGGCTGGGGCAGGAGAACAGGGGCTTCTAGAGGTGAACAGCTTAGTTTGCTATTGCGGTGACGATGTTAATTTTGTACGATTATATTTTTCAAAAGCGTTGATTAACTGTAGTCGCTTCAAGGTAGACTATAACTTCTACATTAGTTGAAACAACCGTACATGTTGTGCAAAGAAATGTATATTATATTAAAGCCTTGACAAATCATTTGCCAAATACGTCGAAACAGTTTTGTATTATTCTACGGAGCACATAACATTATAATCATGCCTATTAATTGGGACCTCGAAGAGGAAGGCACTAGGTAGAGATGCTGTGTGCGTACCACCTGCTTTCACATTTCACTAGTTATGTTTAAGGCCCATGTTATGAGTAAGCCACCATTTACCGGGCCCTAATCCACAGTCCAGAATCAAATGGTACTGCGAATTTCCTCAGGAAAAAAACCATAAAATTGCCCGACCTAGGACACGAATCAAGGATACCACCACGTTTCGGAGTCGCTTGTGTTCAACATGGCAGTCAATAATAATTATTCACTACTAGCTGCTGCCCGCGGCTTCGCCCGCGTGAGTGTCGGAATTAATTAATTATTACGGAATTAATTATCCCCATGGGTTTTAAGTATAAATATTGAGTTTCGAGTTAATCGGACAGCGCGTTAAAATTCTTCCATACAAACACTGACACCCCCCAATCCCCCTTTAGAGGGTAATTTAGAAAAACAAAAAACTACAAACTTTGTAATTTATTTAGATAACTATTCGTGCGAAGTTTCATATTTATTACCTCAAGGAATAATATTTTTCATACAAACTTTCATCCCTTATTTTACCCCCTTAGGGGTTGAATTTCGAAAAATCCTGATACACGTTATTCTTAATTTTTGGGTTTAAGTATAAATATTGAGTTTCGAGTTAATCGGACAGCGCGTTAAAATTCTTCCATACAAACTTTGACACCCCCCAACCGTAGGATAGGATACTTTTCCGGGATAAAAAGTACCCAGTGTGGTGCCCAGGATATTAAAGAATAATTATACCAAGTTTCATCGTAATCGAACCGGTAGTTTTTGCGTGATACCTGAACAAACAGACAGACAGACAGACAGACAGACAGACAGACAGACAGACAGACAAAAAATTTTTTAATCACATTTTTGGGGTCGGTGTCGGTCTAGTAACACCCCCTGCCATTTATTTTTTTGATATTTTCAATGTACAGAATTTTCACTTCTACAGATTTATTATAAGTATAGATTGTACATAACTATGACTAATGAATATATCAATTAGTAAACAACAGAGCAATTAACTAATTGCTACTCGAGTAAATGTTTACTTCTCAATTATAGTCTCACCATTCACCAGCCCAACATTACTTTTCCAAATCAAGTCGTAAATATGACCAAATTGAAACAATACGTATTACATTAGCTTCGTGTGATATTTTAAGACTTTGCAATTCCACAACTACTATTTAGTAAGCGGAATGAGGTGACACTGATAAAATTGAATAATAATTTATAATTACCAAATCTGTAACAGATCTACAAAAATATTTATAAGCATATCTTTGAAAGATCACATGAAAACATTTAATAGGAAATTGGAAAGCGACACCGTCAGAATAAGCTTGCTGCCGCTTCATAAACAATCTCAGTTTATTTGATAACTCGATGTTTAATTTAAACAATGTTCTCGGAACTAAAGACAAAGGATAGAAACTCATTTCTAAGCTAATGCGCATTTCCGCCCGAAGACATTATTTGAAAGAAACAAACATAAATAAAATATACTAATAATATCACACGAGAATTTCCATTAGTCGAATTAGAAATATATACTGAAAAACTCTTAGGTTCGTTCATTTGCTTTGAAAAAGTGTGAAGTAATTACAGCAAAAGAGTTTTATTAGAAAATGTGTACGAAAGTAAAATTGAAGATCGTAATTAACTTGAAACCACACTTAGAAATTATTTGTATTAATATCATAACGAAATTCTGAAAAAGGAAAACATTACAAAGAGGTGATTGATCGTGAATCAGCAAATTGTTTTTATAACCTTGACCATTTTTACCGCTATACTACTACGGCTATATCTTTGAGACAACCAAAATCATTTTTCTAGACGGAACAACAAAATAATAATTGCGACGTTGGCGCCTGCAACTCGGACGAAAGCGATTGTTAGGTACTGGTGATTTTAGACAATAGAAGAGATGTCACTACGTCCTTACGATACTTCAGCATATTCGCTTTCTCCTCAAATAAATGAAATGATGTCAAAAGGTTATAAGTAATGCGTAAGTAGAAACAATTCATTTTCAGTATTCATACCTGCGTAAAATATTACATTAAACATTCAGACAAGATATTTTTAAAAGTATAATTACCAGAAAATATTCAATATAAAAGCCAACAGAAACGTTTGTTCTTCATGAATATGCAGTAAATGTTAATGTGAGGGGAAGAAAAATATTGAGACCGCTTTTGTTTTAATATTACTTGGTTAATTAAAATGTCGTAACAGATTAGCCTTGTGGCCACGTTGATTGAAACATTTCAGAAAAAGATTAGAATGTTTCGAATAATAATATGTAAATGTGATGGCGTAAGGGCAAAAAATGTGAAAGTTACAAACGTGGGCTGGGTGTTTGGTTACGCGAAGGGGTTTTCAGTTGACTCAAGTATTTGGGGGAAAAAGACCAAGGACAAAAATAAGAATTCTACCTAAGAACATCAATATTTCATTTAGAAAAAAATATATAATTCGTATTAGTAATGGTATCCATCTAAACCCTCTTTCGAGAACTCTACCAGTTCAATGAATGACGATGATCAATCTAGAAGAATCTATACAAAATTAAAATACCTAATTTGATTGAACTCGTAATTTTTCTAAAACATGTTTTAGTAACTCATTTTGGATTTCTAAAATGGGTGCTTTATAGTGCATTGAATTTCCTTTGAGCTTGTAACATAAAATAGCTAGCTTTTAGTCACGCAATAAACTTTCCACTATTTTTTCATAGTAGGATTAATAAATGTTACGTCCCAACAATTTTTATAGTAACTACTGCGAGTAGGTAATACAATCTGACCCATAATAGTACATTATGATACAAGTGTGCGGTGTTGGTCATTACACACGAGACGGTATTGTCCGCGCGAGCCGCAGGCGAGCGCGATAAGGTAGTCGAGAGTGTAATGATCAACGCACTCGCGTTTCATACGACGTTTTTCAACACACTTGCGAGGAAATAAACAGACTTGTAAGAATGTATGCTACAATAAGGTAATTATAAAGTTCAACTGACCATCGTTGCCATGTACTGATTATCCGGAGCTTCTTTTAAAAACTTTTCAACGTAGGTTGGTGTTACTTTAGATTTCGTATTGATAATATTATTTTAAATATGTATTAGTCTATGAAAATAACCACACAGCGAAACCGGGAACAAATATGTATAGAAAATGGCGCGACGGTTTTTTTTTTCCGCAGTTGTAAATAAAGGCACTGGCAACTGGCAAACCCGCTAAACAGCCTACACCTATTAAAAAATGTATAAAAACAAAATAATATTTTGAAAGACGAAGAGATGAAGAAAGATTTTCAGCAGAAAAATACACCTTATGTTACTATAAGTATAGTAATCAAATTGTAAATGCTTAAATAAAATATAATAAATAATGGCAACATTCCGTTCAGTCGGCATGGACATGGCATAGAGTCGCGCGCCGCCTCCGAAAAACTATACGACCGCATTCCGAGATATGCCCTAATCGCCCACACTTCTCACATCAATATTTTGCGTTCCAATTTAGTTATGATATGATTATGAAAGCTGAGGGCTGTCATCAATTTGGAACGCTAGTGAATGTGCTAATGCTGGGGCCACACTGTCGCGATAAAGCGAACTTAACTCCACGGGCTCTCTTTTATTCAGCGAGACGTCGAGCTGTGTGCGAGAGAGAGCGCGCGCAGTATAGTTTGTCTTATCGCGACAATGTGGCCCCAGCATATCAGTGCTCGCCCAACGTCAAAACTTAAAACGTTACTTATTTCTTTGTGTATAGTATTTCTTTAATTTCTTCGTGTATGTTATTTCTTTTTTGGTTAGGTGGCGACGGTAGCCAGAATCACAATTTCGAAAAAATGCCTATAACAACACAGCCAAATAACGGTTCACGGAACAAACATAAGTTATCCCGCTCAAGCTTATTCGGAACGGGTGTAAGCACGCTCAAATCGATTCGATTTCATTACATTTACATCGTAATTCGGAACGCAGTCTATGACTAACGTTTTGACACCGGAAAAAAAAAAAGTACTCTGTGGTCAGAGGAGTATATGTGTTCTGTGGTGATCAGTAAATGTAATGAGTGCTAAGATGGAATTTTGTTTACACTGTTATTTTTGGTCATAACTGTGCTTTTTAACATGGAATAGATACACCAAAGCGAGCTGAGCTTGTATTTATTTGCAAGTTCATTGAAGTACCTATGCCAAAAAAACGTTTTCCGAATATGACTTGGCATTTTTGTTGTTTTTCCACTGTATAAAAGTTTCGTAGGCCGCTACGTATTTCTCCTTAGATTTTGGTGGCAACAGGCTATCACTCGCGTTTCGTGCCTCGATGAGTATTTCCGGCGGAGTCAAACCTACGTATTGCCCGTGAAGTCGACATTTTTGTTAATTAATCACAACGAAAATGATAGCAAGTAAGTATTGGAAAATGACGAGCTGGTTTGTATTTTCGCGCGCCGCGCCAGCGATTCGCGCGCAGGTTTAAATAAATGCGCTGGAAAAACTGCTAGACAGCCTATTAAATAAACACAAAATAATAGGTATTTTTGTTTTATTTTTGTTCTGAATACGTACCTATTAAAAACATTATAAGGTTAATATGTAAGTATCGAAAAATATGAAATAATATATGATGAAATATGTTCATCATATTTTATGTAATAAATATTATGCATAATATAAAAGCATGAAAGTCTCTTTGATGAGATTAAAAAAGCGCACATCCTCTGCTCGGGTGACATAGTGGTTTGCGTATAGTATTATGTTTTACAAAAATAAAAAGCTTCACCAAATTCAATTTCTACAATATAAATTCCATGCCGCCATGATAGTACTTACTAACTCCACACTGCCATGTCATAGGACTGGTATAGGTACTAGGTACTCCGACTAGTAAATAGTTATCTGTGGCATTACAGCACTAGTTCGTTATGGTAAAGTAAAAAGCACGCGTTTTTAATACACTGCATTATGAATCTAAAAGCGGTTCAATAAGAGCCACTTTACGAGCAAGTGTGTTGAAAAATAGTTTATATTATTTATGTGTTGATTACGCAAGAGGTACTATTAAAATTATGAATTATTATTGTATAACAGATTTATGATTCATTTCATGATTTTTCGAAGTTTTTATGAAGTCTATAAAAATCAAAGCCTGTAATTAAGTTCCAACATTTATGCTTAACATCATAACTAACACGCTATTGTGTGGACACAAAAAACAAAGACCTCCACTTCCTACCACACCAAAATCGCTACATCGCCTATCTGAAATCTGTCTAGTTTGGATATTTACATTCTGTTAGCACATCTGTACAGCAAAACCTTTTGGAGCCCTTCGCCTAAATTTATTTATCTTGAATGACCACCAAGTCCACAGATGCATTTTGAGCTGCCTGCATTCTAAAATTAAAATGTTATACGTAACCTACACCAGAAGGACCAAAAACAAAAGAGAAAACTTTTCCAAAAAAAAAAGAACATTATTTCGACAAGTGCAGCTCATATCTTGGAGTCACGATCCGTGACCCAGTGGTTTTTCTCCGACATGGTCTGCTTGCCACCCCAGCAAGGCATCCGGCTGCCCGCCTTCTCTTTATCGCTTCATAGTCTTAGCTTCCGTCGATTATTTTCTACGGTGTACGGAGGTAACGAACTGAGTGTCCACTGACCCTTAAAATGTAATGGTCTACGCTTTTTGGCGTTGCAATGAACTTGATAAATTACTTAAGAAATAAGATTTTTGAACTAAGAGTTACGAAGTTGTCTTCCTTTAGACTCCTGAAATGCATTTAAAAGAAATCTACCTACCTAATTACCTAGCAGAAAGACGACATCTTATAATGTAGCAACGTGGCGTTGTTTCTAATGAATAAATAGGTACATACTTATTAAGTTAGATATTCCTATCTAGTTAAATTGTCCCGCCAGAAATTGTAATAGATATCCGGTAATCAGATTTAAAATAAAAGAAGACGTAGTGAATAATTTAAACGTTAGTTAGAAGAGCAGACCAACCTACCTGAAAAACACGTGTATGTAAGTACAGGTAAGTACCCTCGCATTGTATATCTATGACATAATTGTCACGATATAAAAACCAAACCCTCCATAATTATAAACATAATATATATATTGTTTCACGCAATGGCTCATCAACTCTATGAGGATAAAGCATGCCCCTTACTTACCTGAGAAAAGTACGGCGGCAGTACTGCCCTCTGGTCGTCTAACCGAGAACATTGTACTCGTTCCAGCAACTCGAACAATTCGTGTTGAGCGCGAGTGCCCCCTGTCGAAGTTGCTGTGGAGCTCCATGGCGCCGACACGTGCTGCCGCCTGTTGGACAAACGGAGAACTATTACATCAGGTTGACATTGAATTAGTTCAAGTAGTATGGATAGATGGCGTTGTAATCGTTTGAAGTGTTTGAATATAGATGGCGCTGTATGTTATGCAGGTGTTAGGAGAAATTTAAAAAAAATATTAAACTAGTATTGTGAAGTAACTGCGAAAAGGCAATCATGTATCTATTAGAAAGAAAAGTTTTGCTACAAATGCATATTTCAAAAATACCTTCTTGTAATAGGTACGTGTAGGTACATTGCATGCAATGTAACTACGCCTGTACACACAGTTACCGAATCAATAAAATAAAATATACATAACACATGTTAAAAATAAATTGAATTTCTATTAAAATATAATATAGGTAGGTACATTGTAGGTGAGGTACAAATTTTAATTAAATTTAATTGACTCGCGACTATTCAAGCAAAACTTTATCAAAAGTTATTTTTTTTACATATTTAAATACGAATAATAATAAATAATGGTACTTACTTTAAGTAGGTTTTTGAATTTCTTTAATTATAGCAGAATTTTTATAAGTACTTTATGTAAATAAAATAGTCAAATCGCTCTGTCTGCCTTTTATTAGCATTCTGTTTTGGACCACTATAGGTATTTCATCGGCTATTCACCTACTATTTAATAAAAAGAGAAGTCGTGAGCAGTGCAGCGCAGTGCAGAGCAATGGTGTTACTTTACTGCTACTGTTGCTAAGGCAATGACCTACCAACCAAGATTTAACATACCTAATTGAGTAAACGAGCTAATATAAAGTTAAGTAGCAAGTATCTACTTTAGTTGTAAACTCAATAATGTTGATAATGATCGTTCATGTCAAGCGGCTCTTGAAGCTGATTGCTACAATTACTTCGTGTGAAGTGTTAAAAAAAAACTTGAGTGCTGCTAATTTGAGTGGAACTCGTCGATAACGTCGTGCCTACATTGAGTAGACAAGTAGTTAAATGAATTCCAATATTTTTATCTAAGACGCAATAAACTTAAAAAAAAAAACAACTTCCCTTTTAAAAGCTTTCATGTTGACGTCTTCAATCAACATCAATCACTGCCAGCCTTTTTAATTTTTATGCTACGTAGGCTTTACTGCAATAAAGCCTATACGCTATAATAGACTGCTCCACAATAGAGCTCGTTACTGCGGCCTTCCAACTCAGGATTAAGTTATGCAAAGATTTTCCTTTTTCTTTTTACAGAATAAACTTTGCTGAAGCGTGACGGGAAGGTATCATAAATCGCTACACTGGCAACGATGCTCAAATTCTTTTGCTTTTGTGAATAAGAAATAAAACCAGATTCGATTACGTTGTGGTGATGTTCATGACTATTTTTTACCCGACTACGGCGAAGCAAAAAGGAGGGTTATGATTTTGACCGGTATGTATGTATGTATGTATGTATGTATGTATGTATGTAAGTATGTATGTATGTATGTATGTATGTTCATTTGTTCCCTCATAACTTCTAAACTACTCATCATAACTTGACAAATGGGGTATCGTTGGAAGAGTCTCGGTCGTCCGCTGGTTATAGGCTATGTGACGTTACATTAAATTGAATATGGCGCCCTCTAGAGGACAAAAAGTCGTGAACTAAAAAAAAAGTTTTTTTAATGGTGCCATGTTGGGTATCAAATGAAAGGGCATAATTAGCACATTTCAAAAATATATATATTATTACCCCAAAATAATTTAAATAAAAATAAAAGTATAAAAACTAAAACCCAACTACGGCAAAAAAGTCAACTAAAAAGGTATAAACAAGTCATCTCAGACAGACAAATTAAAAATCCGGAGTCACACGTAATCCATTCGATTTATCCCATAACACGTGTGACTCCGGATTTTTAATTTGTCTGTCTGAGATGACTTGTTTATACCTTTTTAGTTGACTTTTTTGCCGTAGTTGGGTTTTAGTTTTTATACTTTTATTTTTATTATTTCTCTGTTTACGGAATATTTTTTAACTTTTTACAAAAAATAATAATACTTACAATGATAATTATAAATCATGCTTGGCTATCTGCCTCTCTTATTTAAATTGAATAGTACTCTGATTACAGTCATTTAACGGCACGACCCCGGGAAAAATTTTATTTAAAAAATTCAATAGCGTGTAATATACGATGACAGCAAAACTTACATTTTCGAGAGAACCGGTTATTCACAATTTACTGCTATCAAAATAATATAAACAAAAGTGCACGCGACAATGACCCCATCTGTTGTCCGACAACGGAACTCTGTGCAAGTAATAATGGATCGAGTCTGTGATTTATGCGTCAATTAACTGACCATTCTCTGCGCCCTTTGCGCGGCCCTCGCGTAGCGTTATGACCAAGATAATGGTTTTCCAAATTAAATCTCCCCCTACATTAAATCGTTGGTATAACCGGTATTCAGCGACTCAATCAAGGAATGTTTGTTTTTCGACTTAGCCTAATTTCGCTGTGTTGAAGGGTGGTATTGTTGTTCGCGCATGTAATAAATTTGATTGGCAGATGTTTCCGACAGATAACAAAAAATGTTTGTTGTTTTTCGATTTGCTGTCATAAGTGACTATTTTTATGGAGCTGTAAGGGGTATCGCATATGTAATACTTTTGGTCCTAAGTCGTTATCGGGTAAAAGTTCCAGTCTGCTGTTATTTTGTCAAGGTATGAAAGCGACCGTTGCAATAATAACAGTAAGTACTCTTTACTGATCTTCCGGATTAAACGTTCTTAACTAAAACGAATAGGTTAGTAAGCTAAAGCCAGCTGAAAAACTGTAAAGTTGATTGTTAGATTCATGTGTAGGATTAACAGATTTTCATTACCTGCCTACATACTAACTTGATACCTTGATAACTTGGTACCAACCAGTCCTTACAAAATATTCAATAGGATCGAGCGTATTTTTGTCTGTATGATTCATCCCATGGAAACACGTGTTCGCATACAGCAATTGTATTCAGTCAGGAATATTTTATGCGCGCCCGTTGCAGGCATGTCGCTTGTTTATACAATATTATGTATGTATGGTGATCTTGGGGGCGCGTCGGTATACCACCATAAATACATGCAATGATATTGCTTGCTTTTATAATAATTGCATTTGATTTTTGTCAAGGCCTTATTTTTATGTACTTAAGTGAATTTGTGTCTCCCATTGCTATTAATAAAGCCCCTCTGATAGTATAATTGATATCAAAAACATTATAATAATATCTGCAACGTGTTCCTTGTTTGCTAACCTATCCAAATGGTCCTTGGGTCTAAACTTTGTTACTTTACAGTGAGGACACTGCGGTACAGTCTACAATATCAGCAAGCGTGCAGTCACTCAGTCAGCCATGCGTCACTCACAATATTGAATCCGACATTTCTGTTTACTCGGAATCGCACCTCGACATCCGCAACAATTAGGGTAACCAGGATTTTGCTGTCAGATCATTTTTATCGCAGTAATTTCTATCTTTCGTCGGCACAGAAACTATCACGCGAAAACAATAAATAACTTAGTGGTCGACACGTTGCGTGCTTATAACGACGATGTTATTGATGTTACTCTACAAACGGTGCAATACACAGTAAACAACGCGAGGCTGCCGTAATTTAGCGTTCGGTTCCTTCCGAGACGGACTTTATGGATCCAGGTATAAGCTACCCAGCTGGTGGTAAAAACGTTGGATAATACGGTCTACTTTGCAATAGTAAGAATCGTTGCCTGTGAACTAGACTATTTTCAAATAGGTACCTAGTTCACAGCGTTTTAATAATAATAAAAAAAAATATTACTTACAGAGAAATAAGCCTAGAAATCGGGCTTTTAAATACTCAATACTCAATATCTTTATTGCTTTACCATAATGTGTACTTAGGTGGTACTTTATAATTAGATCAATAAGGACCCTGTAGGGCACAGCAAATAGTTCAGTACCTAGTTTATTTTCCACGGTTTAAACGCACATGCTACACAATATTGTTACCTATGATATATTTATTATTTATCAAGCAGCCAGTACTGATCTAGTTCAATTAAACAAAACTTTCTCATGCGTGTAAAATAAAAAGTAGTAAAAGCAACGAGCGGAGACCGTGAAATAAGCAATATGTCATATCCGTAGTATAAATCAAGTTAATTGTATCAAGCCATACATCTGCCTTCTATGGGACGTGTGAATAATTGTTTGTAAGTCTTATTGTTTCTTTGAATCGGAAGAATCTATTAAGAGATAGTGTATGGCATTGAACTTTATGAGAACTTCAAAATTGAAAACGATTATTACGATGTGAATAATTATGTGCCGCAGATGGATTGCTTAATAGCTGTTTTACATAACGGAGCTAATTTGTAAAACAGCCAGCGGTTTTATAAAACAGCGGATTCGACAATTCTGCGATATATGGATCATGTTTATAGAAGGAGCACCTCACATGAAATAGTCATAACCCTCATAACTGTTAGTACCTAACTACAGAATATTGCTGTAGAATCTATATAAATCCATTTCCAGTTTTCCTGACAAAACCGCCATAAAAAACTCACATTATTTCCTTGTTTTTCTAAGTCATACATAAAGTCTAAGTCAAACATAAAGACAATACAAAAAAAATACTTTGCAGGCGTTTGCAATTTTAATCTAGCGTGAAGGATCAGATTCCAAGAACATTAATTAATCTACAAAATAAAACTCCCAAGCTGTAAACTTGAGAAAGGGTCTTCCCTTTCCAATCATCGGACGAAGTTTTTGTGACTTAAAAACTATCTAATGGTATGACATCTGGAGAGATGAACACATGTTTCATGAAGCCAATGAGTCACAAATGTTTTAACACGTATAATATTATCACTCTCACCCAGGGGGATTCCTGTGTACCTAAATGACTGCTAATCATGATCGCTGAATAAATAATATTTGTAAATTAAAAGTAGGTAAGTAGGTACATACCTACATATAATAAGACCACCCTATGTAAAATTATCTTAAATCCGGGGCTAATTATGGTGTGCATAATAAAGAGTAATCTACTCTATTCTAAAAAGTATTTTTTTTCGGATAAAAAGAAAAGAAATTACCTAAATAAGTAGCCTAAGTTATTTTCCTACAGCAGTAATTTAGAACTTTCTTCTACCAAATAAATCAATTTTGAGGCGACAATAGTCAGGAACCTAATTACCTTTTTGTAACGACACCAACGAACTGTAACATACAAGTTATCAATCAATGTTGTAATGAAAGTTAGTAGGTATGCTATACATGGGGCCCAGGGGCCCGAGTGCGCGTCTCCTATATAAGGAAATTTCTCGCCGACTGGTCGACACTTCAAGTGACCAGAGGGCTGGCCCCTTCTTTGGCCAAAGAATTAGCATTGCCACATTTTAACAGCGATGCGGAAGAGTACTTTGATGCCTAAGTGTCCTTTTGTGTTTGTACTTATTTGTATAATTAGTTAGTACATTAACTACATAGTCTAAATTGTTAGTTTTGTAAAATATTGTACAACAAATAAATTATTTAAGCTACAAAAATAATGTATACTAACTTAACAATGTAATGTCACTGACACGGATTCAAGAATCGCAAAACCTAAACCAAATGACAGCGGGAATATTCAACATGCGTGGGAAGTGACAGAAGCATTATCTGTGACTATCTTTACAAAGAGGTTTTATTTAAACGAAAATGTTTTGAAGACGAAGAGGTACAGTCGACCTCACGTCGGTGGTAACACAATGACCTTAAGCTGGCCTAACATCGGAGTTTCAATAGAATAAGAGGTCACCTTACACTGGTTTTATTACAACTGATGAGCGGTACTGTACCTACATTCTGAAAGTAACCTGAAAACATATTTAGTGACTTTGAAAGCACGTATTTTTACGTATGTTAATTCGTATTCATATTCCAATGCGCCATTTCTTTGAGCTTTTGTTATTTAACGATCGGCAAAAGCCGTAGTGGGCACTAAAATACGTGTTGCTAACTTTCGGAATGAGCCACCAACCTCCTTACAGTTTTAGACAAAATATTGTAAATACATAGATATGTTTAATATGCAAGCTTGGTTGAATAGTCTACAAACATACAGTCTTTTACGTTGACCTTGAGGTCATCGATGCGTTGCCGACCTTGTGGGTCGTATGTAAAATTCCGTGTCTTACATTATGTCATTGTTATGTACGATGATTATAAAGGTTGACAGAATTGTGTCATCTCTGACTGTTAGTTCGACGTAACTTGTTATATATGTATGCTGTAATTTGAAAGCTCGCTCGGCTGTGTAGATTCTTTTTTCGGCTTTCACAGTATTAAAAAGGTATCAGGTTTTATTCGATTACTATTCATTCGCTATCATAACAAACGGTCTGAAAGATAAAACTCAAGGAGTCAGAATGTTAATCGAAATAGATAAAGTCATCAAGACACTTCACTTCAGATTAGTTAAGAATAATCAAGCCTTAATTTTATACAAGATTAACAACTGTGCTTGTAAATAAATTTAAGACGCAGATAGCTTTAATTGCTGTCAATCCTGCGTCTGTAAGTGCGATAAAACCGCCAAGGTGGCATCGGGAACGGATATGTTGACCTAGTATTCTCTTGAGACCAGACTATAAAGCCATAGAGCCATTGGAAACGCCATAAAAGCTGATGCCTGCAGCAAATAAAAAAAAAGTCGAGATATAGTTTACGTATCGTAACATTCTACAGGTGACATACTATTAATCCTGATCATGTTCTATTTATTTCTAAAACGTGTTAGTTTGTGAACTATACGTAGACTTACTTTCGTAAGTACCACTTTATTTCTTAATTTGTTGTATTAACATAAAATTTCCTATGACTCCCGGCAATGGGTACTGTAGTTTCCCAGCAGTGAAAGAATTTTTGGAATCCAATCAGTAATTCCGTATTACCCGCTACATACAAACTTAAAGTATCAGTATAGATGTACAACACAATGTCTTAAGAAGATAAGAACATGTTATACACGCCATCCTGGCAGATTCAGTTACGAGATCGATGTCGGTCACATGCGTTTGCACATGACAGATACATGACACTGATGTCCTCGACTGTACTGACGCGTAATAAGATGTTCCAGAAGCTTTCATTCTTATTTTATAACTAGCAACCCGCCCCTGATTCGCACGGCTTTCACTAAACATCATCGTGTTTTTATTATAATTATGTAAGTTTAAAATAAATGCATTATTCACTATAAACCTTCCGGAATAAATTCTCTTAATGATGATGAAAACCACAAAAATCTGTTGCGGAGTTTAGAAGAACAACGCGGTACAACAGACACAGACTTGAAAAGCGGCTTTATTTAAAATATGGATAGCTGATAGACTGGAAGACGAAGCGTCGGTCATCCGACACGGCGCCGAGATGCGCGGTCATCTTTGGCCATCACGGGCAAAACCTAGATGAGGCTGGCACAGGAGAGTAGGGATTGGAAAAGAGAGGCCTATGCTCAGCAGTGGGCAAAGTCGGGCTGTGGATGATGATAGACATAGATATAAGTAGATTAAGTTATTAAAAACAAAACCCAAACGTATTTCGATTTTCGTCTCGAGTTCGAAACTGGGCTGCATTCTTTTGTTTCTCAACGCGTTCGTTTCACGGGGTTCTTTTGCATAGTTTATTTTCATTGATCAATCCCAAGCTACTTCAAAATGCACTTCTAACCGTTGATGTGTAGGTACATGATTGCGTGAGAAATGTCGCTCGCTAACAATTGAATAATCACACCCATAATCGATTTAAATACAAAATGAATAGAGATGAATATTAGTTTGTGATCAGTTTAGCAATTAGTGAAGTATGAATGCGTGCGATATTGAAGCCGATTATCGATTTAGGTCCAAGGAAAATCGATTTCTTGCAATTTTATAGTGTTCGTTGAGCGGTTTGACGCAGGATGGTCCGTGTTTAACGTGAATAATTTACACATATAACTAAGAAAGCTGAATTACAAAAACCTACTCATGTTTTGGATGCAATAATGAGAATTAATGAAAAACCCTTCGTAAAACTGATTAGATCACTAACATAACTTGTAAAGTTTAATAACCTTATGACATCGAAGCAATTTTGTGCGAAAGGGGTTTTGAAAAAAGATACTAGACCCGAAGCACAACGGAGCACCACAAAGAGCAGGCGTGAAGTAACAAAAAAGTTTCTACTTGGCACTGAAGTAAAACGTCTACCTTCCGTACGCACTATATGCCACAAGTGACAGTAACACTTAAAAGCCTGACAAAAGCCTTTTAAAAAGTGTCTGGCGAACGTGTGAATCACAACAAAGAGCGGTTTCCTGATGCACACGCCCCCCTTCAACCCCCGGGGAGAGGCTGTGGGGTATTTTAGGGGAGACGTCTCCGTACATGAGATAATTTACCATGAAATGCTTTGAAAGGATTTTCTAACGTGAAATACCGTGTATTCGTGAATATTCAGTCTGAAGAGGTGTGAAGGGAAGTCTAGCTTAAGTAGGTAAGTATATAAATATTTTGAATCGCGAAATTGTGTTTAAAAGAGGGTTCAATCAAGCCCCTAAACCTTACGGCCTTGATTGAGCCTGTTTCTCGTCGATTGATCTCTCGTCTTTAAAAACTGAAGTCAATCCTTTAGGCTCTAGGGCCTTAAGATCAACTGATGCCCCGTGTTTGATTTTTTTTCTTTTGGGATTCCCTTTCGAGAACTGAAATTTATTTTTCAGAATAAAGTAATATAGAATCTAAATAATATAGTGTTACCTACTGTTAGCCTACGTATAATCCGACATTAGCGATGGGTCGCTCTGGAGGTCATGGGGAGAGTCTTTGCCTACTAGTGGGAAATAATATACTAAAGGTAAAAGTAAAATCCAATACATCATAGCGTTGACAACAAAGTTTATCAACCTAAAGGAAATCCCCAAACAGAAGCTATAATCGAATTCACATAAACAATCATAAAATATGGTAATTAGAACTTAACTTTTAATTAAAATAATATAACCCATGCCTTAACTTTTAATTAAAATAATTACAAATCAAAATGACTGAATTTTTTTCGCCAGAGTCTTGTCATCTTTGATGTATTCCGAGTTAACTTGGAGCCAATTGTATCTCGATCTCGCCTCAATGAGAGCTTGGGACTATTTTCGTCGATGACACAAGATGACTACTCAAGATTTCTTGTACGAATTCTTTAAACGACGTGCCTATTGTTAAGTAGAGACCTTTATCTCTGCACATTATAAATCCAGTATGTTTTTAAGGTGGTATTTCAGGGCCAAACTACTGAGAAAATTAATCATAAATGTTATAATAATAATAGTGCCTATTAGTAGTGGGACACTGATAGGCAGGGCATATGCCTCTTCTCATACAGAGAAGGCACGAGCATTGATCTCTACGCTTGTTCAAGAGGGGTTGGTGAATTCAGACTTATCATAACTACATGTTTTTCCTTCACCAATGTCAGTATTGTCCAAGAAAATATCAGAAAGTACACATCGATGCCCCCAAGCAATAAGTCGGTAATGTGCTATTATGGACTTTTTATTGTTATGTCAAATTCGGAACCTATGAGTTGGGATACATCTTAGTAATTTATTTCACATTTTTCGTAGTGATATTTACGAAGATATCATGAAAAACACTTATATTGTAGGGAAATTAAAAAACGAAATTATGTCGAGAAAAGTATCTTTACGTATCAATACAAACGAGTATTTCGTATTTAATTTTGGTAAGTTGCTATTACCGACTTATTGGCGTGAATGAATTTCGTGCAGTTCTTGGTAAACGCTAGCACGTTGTTGTTGTCGAATTATTTTGAGTCGGCTCAGACCGTAAGGGGAATCAATGTTAATAAATCACTAGGAAAATTCCAATACAATTCGAAGAAGGAAATGTAATAATGACTTTAGAGACTACGGTCATAGCATGCCATGTCTCTTGACAATTTCTGATTGATCTGCCATATGACATGTACAAAGGAATCAACTAAAGTAATGAACAATGAAATAGATAAACGATTAATATGATACTCCTTTCAACTTTTGGTTTGTTACGCCACGCGCCACAACATAGAACTGATTTATTAATATTCTTTTAATGTTTTATAGTTCTTACAAACACATTCACCGTCTCAAGCTGTCGCAGTTCGATAGCTCGAGACCTCCGTTCATTGTCTTAAAACATCAATAAATAATGTCTTCAAGACGATTCTTTATTCGCAGGAAGCTACTGTATTATGTAAAGTCCCACCTAATCACTCTGTCAACTATGACCAACTGTCCATCCGTCCGTCAATCAAAGCTGAAGGAAACATATTGCCGCGTTAAGAAAACTTTACTTCATTTCCATCAGTTGTCAAATGATAATAAGTCTTATTTTGATGAATCTAACGTTTTATCTGAAACTTTTAACACGCAGCCATTATATTTGTGCGCGCCGACCTCCCCGACGGCGTCAGCGTGGTTTGCTACGCTGACGACACGTTGGTCCTGGCGCAGGGGAGGTCGCACCAGGCGGCGGCCGAAATTGCGACACGCGGGGTTGCGACAATCGTCGACAGGATCCGGCAATTGGGACTCGAGGTGGCCCTACACAAGTCCGAGGCCATGTGTTTTCATGGTCCTCGGAACGCGCCACCTTTGGGTTCCCAAATAACGGTAGGAGGGGTTCACATCGGCGTCGAGTCGACGATGAAGTACCTGGGACTTGTCCTCGAAAGCCGGTGGAACTTCGTGGAGCATTTCCGACGTTTGGCTCCCAGACTGGAGAAGGCTGGGGCTGCTTTGAAGCGGCTCCTGCCTAATCTGGGGGGTCCAAAAGCCTCCTGCCGGAGGCTCTACGCGAGGGTCGTGCGGTCCATGGCCCTTTACGGGGCTCCTGTGTGGGCGCGTTCTTTGAGGCTGCAGCCAGCCCGCCGGTTGAACGCGTCCCAAAGGGTCATGGCCATCCGGCTTGTCCGGGGATACCGCACGGTCTCGGGTGAGGCGGCGAGCCTCCTTGCCGGATTGCCGCCGTGGGATCTAGAGGCGAAAGTCCTCGCGCACATATGGGAGTGGCGCGAGGAGGCGAAACGCCGGGGCGTAACTCCGCTGCCGCGAGAAGTCGTGGCACAGCGGACAGAGCTTCGGCGGGATCTCATGGCGACATGGAGAGTGCGATTGTCGCAACCCAGTGCTGGGCACGCCACAATTGCGGCGATAAGTCCCCTCTTTGAGGAGTGGCTAGAGAGGCGCCACGGCGTCCTCACCTTCCGCCTGACACAGGTCCTCACCGGACACGGTTGTTTCGGGAGGTTCCTGTTCCGGATAAGGCGGGAGGAAGCGCCCGGGTGTCACCATTGTGTGGATCGCCCGGAGGACACGGTGGAGCATACGGTGGAGGTCTGCCCGGCTTGGGCAGAGCACCGCCGTGTCCTCGTGCAGGCCATCGGCGGTGGAGATCTCTCGCGTCCGGCCCTGGTCCAGGCCATGGTACGGAGCGAGACGGAATGGGGAGCCGTCACCTCCTTCTGCGAATAGTAATGCTCGCAAAGGAGGAGGCGGAGCGCGTGAGGGAGAGGCAAAGTTCGCGCCCTCACGCGCCTAGCCGCCGTAGGAGACGCACTGGGCGTCGGGACTCCTTGGAGGATTCCCGGCCACCTTAGGCGCGGGCTTGCGGGCGGTGAGCAATGGGTAGCTCGCCCCCGATAAGGACCAGGCCCGGGTCGACGGCGTGTTGTGTTCCACGCGCGCCTCAAAGAGATGTCAGCACCAATGGCGGGGCCCACCAGGGCCGATGCCTGCCGGGGTTGCGGGAAAGTCCGAAAGGGATACCGTGGCCCCTGGCAACACAGGCAACTGAAGGAACATGGGTGGGTTTTAGTCAGTAAGAGTCTGACACGCCCTCCCGCTCCGCCCAGAGCGGGAGAAGTTATTTGATGATTTCCCACACAAAAAAAAAAAAAAAAAAAGGGGAATTAACAAGGTTTTTAAAGTAAATAATTAAACGTTATTATACTCATCATCTACAGTCTTTTCTTGTAAACCTAGACATATTACACTTTAAAAATTCGATTAAAAATTATTAGTACTGGATGATTACACAAAAATATTTTTCAGAATTTTCCTCCAAAAACAATGTTCTGTAACGATACTGTTACTGTGTGAATTTAAAATAACCACAATAACACCCGTAATAGCCAATTACGTATCTTCTTCAAGATGAAAAATTACGCTGGAAAAGTCCGTATTGTAATGTTACGTATCAACATTGTTTACAAAACTGCAATAATGGCGTAAGTGTATATTACTTAAACAATTTACCAAATATATTTTTGTAATATTTATTTTCTTAAATTGCAAGGCTTTTCACGCAAAAAATCTAATGTTAAAATAATCATTGAATTAAACAAAAAATTAGCTTTCGTTTGATGTATCAATAACCTCACTACTTCGACTCGTTGAAAAGCTATTCAACAAAAACAGAAAAACATTTCTCCTGTAAAATTTTAGTTTTACGATTACCGACTTATTGCTTGGGGGCGTCGACATGAATTGTAAAAGTCACATTAGTACTTGCCCGGATTTGAACCCACAACCTCGTGCATGAGAGGTGAAGCCTTAACCACTGGGCCAGCACGTCGATATGAGCTATGAGCCCTAATATTGGAGAAATTTAACTCAAAGCTACATTTTCTTTTCAGTCAGGAAAGAAGCTTGTTATCCGTCAATGTGTGTGTATCTAATATCGTAATTTCATTGCATGACCATTGCATATTATAGATGCCAAAGATTGACCTATCTTTGGCATCAATAATATGGTCGTCGTCAGAAAACAAATGACTGTGCTAATGTACTTCTCATCATATGTGGAGGCTTGTTATTAGCTATTTTTTAATATTACTTTCTTTATGTCATTGGTTTGTTAGTCTGTAAGCTTTCTATAAAATAAAATAAATAAATACATAAAACAAAAGAGGTCCTTCAGAACGGACGTAGATAGTAAATAGTAGAATTATAAATAGGCTTCACGTAAACTAGGTCTCAATTGAGACCGGTCCCAACTTCCCTGTTGTGTTCAAACTTTGCCGCAGTATTGGGTTAAGTTTCGTCTGCATGTAAATGACGCTTATTGGAGTAGCACTCGATATCACTAGTAGTGAGTTCGGCAAGTTACGAGTACCTAATTGCATTATTATCCTGAGCTACTTTCTATGGTAATTCAATAATTCTATAAATCAGTAATGAGAATGGAATTGCTTATGAAAGTATAGACTGGGTTTTATTTTACGATTGCATTCTACCTCACCTGTGTTCACCTGTCCTTTAGTTCTGATGAAGAAGTCATAGAAATAGTAAAGATAAAAACACATTTAATTAGGTCTGTCGGACCCAATTATTATGTCAACCCAGTTACCTATCTGCAATGACAAATTAACTTATTCCAATTTCACATTCAAGACGAAGAAAACTGCATCGGATACGGTATACACATAGACACAAATACTGCTAGGCTATTACTCTGAGTATACGCAGACACGATATTTTATCGAAGACTTAAACAATAAGTCCCAGGCACGAACGTTAACTGAAACATTACCAGGCAAGTCAATAAGCTATACCTATGCGGTTTACCTGGAGAAACTTTGTGATGTCAGAAACTAGATTAAACTGCGATATCAGGTGTTTGAGTATCATGATGAAATACAAGGAAAAGTGAGGGTTATAATAGATTATATAGGCTTAATTTCATGTGCAGTACCGTTGCATACCGTACCGTTACAGAAAAAATGTTAAATTAAAATGTTTTAGTTCTTAGGAGTGCGATATGAAATCATCAAAAGTTAAGGCTAATCGTAAGGAAAAAGCGCGCTATACACCACAAATGTAAGTACTCCGAAATAATTCGACATTATATTTTATCTCAAAAGACAAAAACTACTGAAACTGGCCGAAATACGGTTTTAAGTAGAGTTAAAATCGTATCCCACCCAGTGTCCGTTTAATCCGGAAGTGTGAAAACCGTAAGTAGAAAACAAACGAGTTCAACAAAGAGAGCTTTGAGCAAAATGTACATACGAAATACGGCTTTACTAGGGGCACACATTTACCCCTTTGATCCCAAAAGCAACCATGGCCCCGTAACCGAGTTACCTACATTGTCCCACGTTCATGAGACCATACATACGCTAAAATTCTCGTTTCAGACATTCGGACGGTCGAGAATTTTCCAAAAGCCTAATCCGTAAGCTTGTTTGTGAATTATTTTATGAAAACCCCGTTATTGTATTTATAAATGAAGCCATACTAGGGAAATATACGTAATTATGCATAAAAGGCAGCATGTATGTTTTAAATAATGTATTTTTCCCGTATGGTTAAAGTTATGTGGTTTAGGGCAAAACCCTAGAACAATTTGGCCTGACATAACCAAGTCAGACTTGAGTGCGACAGTACCTAATGTGATCTGAAATACAGCTTCATTTTGACCTTAAAGCAGAAGGAGACAGGGCCAGGGACCTACTCATTAAAATACTGCAAGCAACTTATACACTCATTTCGCACTTAAATCTTACAAGTGTGAGTACTTAGCAATCCTAAACATAAGTAGATACTCCATTTGAAAAGCGTTGAAAGCAATATTAAAACATCTTAACATTCGACGAGTCTTTTAGTTGAGAATGTTTGAAAAATTGCCACGACTTGATCCCTTGGCCTTAGAGATATTTTTAAAGGATAATACTGAACTATCAATATCGTTTCATTTTCTCACTTTATTTGTGTTTGAATTCTATCTTGGATAGGTTCTTTGAACAATATTATAAAAATGTGTTAGAGAGAAAGAAATGGGTAACATTGAAAATTTTAACAAAAAACGAAGGGATGATCAATTCGGTTAATAAACGGTAGGATGGAAGAAAATCATGCTGCGCCGACCTCAAATAAATTGGTTTTATAGGCAGGAGGATGATGGATGATTAAATCGGGCTTAAACAAAATTAATTAATTTCAAGGGAATTTTAATTGTTTGTTCATAATTCGTGCCAGTTTGCACTTTTATTCATCTTCATCCTTTACAGATCGCAAAACAAAACAAAACAGACTAATAAACAAATGACTTACAAATCCAAGAAACTAAAATCCTCTGGTATCAGGATCTTAACCCGTACATTTCAAAGTTCACCAACAAGAGAGAAACGTTTCGTGACCGGATCATAACATAAGTCGCCCCGGAGTTGTCATGGTGAAATTTAGTGTAATAGGCCTCTAGATTCCGTACACAGTTCGGCAACGGGGTAATAAAAACAGAGAACGAATTGAGAATTAACCCCATAATTGATGCTATTTATTTGTTTGCAAAGGATCAAGTTCACTTATTCAAGGAAGTGATCAAGAGAGCGATCAGTACCCCAAGTGTGAGTTTGCAAGAGTTAAAACACTAATAGACACTGATAGTTTTGACTAATAGATCATAATGCTAATAATATAAGGGTGAGAATAAAAATCTTAACGCAAACGCGATAGTTACGTTTACTCTCTTGTCAACTTACGCTCGGGGTACAGTACCCCGAGTGTAAGTTGACAAGAGAGTAAACGTAACTATTTCGTTTGCGTTAAAATTTGAATGAGAGAATAAAAATCTTAACGCAAACGCAAAGGTTACGATTACTCACTTGCAAACTTACACTCGGGGTACAGAGTGACAGGAAAAACAAGTTGATTCGTGAATTATTTCAGACATACGTTATAAGTTCTAAAATTATATCAATTTAACATGAGTTTTTATTGATCGTCATTATAAGGTTTAAAAATCTTCAGACACAGATACGAAAAATACATAAAATATCACTAAAATATATATAAATTTGTAGCTCTTCCGAAATATAAAATATCATAAGTAAGTATCTCAAATGATTCAGTTTATAACGTCCATTTAGCAGTAAAATCTAATATTGTATCAAAATTATAGCAGATAAAATTATGCATCTGAATAAAATGTCGATTTAAATCGGAATAAGACCGCATTTAAGTTTACATTACCTGTACATTCGGAATGCAATTATGGAAAATATGTGTTGCACAATAGAAATAATTTACAATAAAGATGTTATTGGCCTACAGATTTCAAATAAGTATCTATGAAATATGAATACCTGTTCATATTAATATTGCAAACTATCATTGTTCAACGCTTTAACACTAAATAATACTCCATAATAGCTATCATTAAGCCCCCTATCTTCATTATTCGCTCTAAATACCTCGGCTTATATTAAAGACTAATTACGCATGCTTTAGAAAAAAGCATAATAAAAATTGATCTTAATAACAGGCACGAGAGCATACAAAACATTCTATACTGTGAGAGCTATAATCATAATATTTCTAAGCCCGTGTATTATGTGTATAATCGGCTATTATCGGGTATAATCGGTAGTACGTAATCGCAGGTGCGCCGACGCCGTTACTCGATGGCATTTTGATGTGTGCACGCGCCAGCAACACATTGCAAATTGACGGTTTAAGTCTATCTACAACAGAAATAGGGATCACGTTTGTTTGTTTGGGTTAACCAATGAAACCGCTGGATTGATTGCTATGAGATTTTTGGTAGGATCCCGTTGATTAAATCTATAGTTTGTAATATAACTGAAAATTTTAAATGAAATAGAATAGATGGAATTGCCAAATAAAAGGGGTTGACTATCCAAGTGATGGTGCTAATCAATCTTACATTACCTACTATCTTAAACAGTGAGTGTGGATGTTTAAATAACTGATGCCAATCAAAAACTTGCTGAATAATCTCAAGTCATTTTTGCAGTGATTGACTGCTGTACTTAAGTTAAGGTCAGGAATAATGCCATATTTAATAACATACTGCAAAACAAAAGACGTACGCAACAATTATAAAACCTTTCAAGACCACAAGATCACGACAACGCAGACCAAACAAAAAAGATCTTTGTTGTAATTGATAGATTTATTATCTACATATTGAGATTTATCTTAGATGCAGCAATCGTTTTACTAACAAGGTCAGGTTTAGCGAACTTGCAGAAACCAGCTGTGTAGGTAAGTAATACAAATAAAAAATACTCGTTAAAATGTTTTTCAATGTTTATATTGAAATGGGTCACGCAGTGGATTCAAATGTTAACTCTTGTCCCCCTTACACAAACGATAATATACCTTAGTAGGTTGACACCTACTAAGGTATATTATCGTCAGGCCTTAAGAATGTGTGAAGTCTTAAGAATTTAAACTGTGTTTACCAACAAAGCTATTTCTCCACCACTATTAACCACACCTGAATGCTTTACACCTTTAAGAGTAGCACGCAATTCATTATTTTAATTAGGTTGTCCAATGTCTACATGTTTACTTCATTAGTAATAAATAATAATATAAATAATTAGAACAGTGACATTATGGCATGAAATTTTCCTGGTTGCGCCGCCATTGTACTCATAAAACGTGATTTTAAGCGCGACGTGCGTCATCGAAAACTAGTTAATTTTGAATATGATTGTAGTATAAAAGCCATAGATACACTTGCCTGTAACTTGCACAAAATATGCAAGTAACTTGCAAATTGACTGTCTTTTTAGTTTAGTGGTCTCAAGCGCTACCGCTCAGCTTTTAGTCCTGGATTCGATTCCCAGGTCGAGCAAAGTGTTATTGGGTCTTTCTATCAGGAATTTCTCAGTAGCACCCCATGGTCTTGATTTGTGCCCGATTGATGCTAGTAGGCCCGTTCGAACATATTTATGAAGCAATGGATTAGCAATATCCTTCAAAATCGTTCAGATTATGATTGAAAGTAAACGCAATTTGGGTGCTGTTTAGTAAACGTCACAAATTCACAATGCCATACAAACTAACTTGTCTAATTTTGTGCAAGTTACAGGCACATGTAATACGTGCTTAAGGTACGGTGATATACCATGGATATAAAGGCTTCATCCATCATAATAGAGTATCGGAACATAACGGGAGCCTAGCAGTACTTGTTGAACCACATTACTGTCATTGCGACAGCGTGCTTCTTAATGATCAGGAATTGATTTTACTTCATATTTCATAGAACTCTGGCTAAAATGCATGTAACTAATGTCCAATTTGACGAGGAAGTGGTTGAAATAGAAACAAGTAAAAAGGTAAAACATACCAATAACCAGGAAGTAGGTAGGTTACCAAGTTTTAAGTAACTAATTGATATGGAAAAGGTGAGACGGAACGTAAATGGTTGGCATTGTTTAAAAGACGGATAAATACAGTTAGAAAAATGATCGAAGTTTACGTACGAATATGCTTTAAATTATGTTATGAAATTCCACCACCAAAAAATATTCCGTAAAATGAAATGTTTTGCGTAATCCAAGTACACACGCAGTGTCATTTGCTATTTTTATTATCATTCAAACAAATCCCAGAACACTTTTATTCAAACTATTACCTACGTCTTTTAATTAAGAGTAAAATATTAAAGCAGTCGTCATACGTACATTAGCTTCTTCATGTATCTTCTTCTCGCTGAGAGTAATGTGTAAGTTTCTTTGTGCCCGCCCGTGGGCCAATACTTTCCAACCTTCGACTTCATTCGACAAATTCCCACTCACAGTTCTAAACTATCGGAAAAATCTAATCGTCGATATGTTCACAATTTTCTTTTCACGTGTTTTTCTCGTCTTCGCCAAACCAAACTGCTCCTAAAATAGAGAAAGATGTTTGAAGGAATAATATGTACAGTACAGGGAAGCGACTACTTGGAACTACAGCAAGCAACTAACAGGGAAGCCAACCAACAAAACACAGTTCAACTGGTTAACGAATGAATCATGCAATTAATAATTAACGTGTCAAAGTAAGGAAAAATAAGCTTGTCGATAGACCCAAATAAGCATTAACTGAAACCACAGAATAAACAACAATATTATAATAATAATTATGATGCAAAAGAAATAGTTGTATACATATATGAATGTTGATAAACTAGAATAAATGTAACATGATATTATTACAATAGAATATTTTTCCTAGATTAATGTCATACATGCTTCCTTCCCACTTCCTTTACCACAAACTGTTTATCGCATTAAAAATTGTCAACTGGTAAATAAAACTGCAGTAGGTAATATCGGCAAAGTGTGATTTACAATAGTAATTGAAAACTTCAGAGAATTTGAACCAATCCGGAACATAATTTATAAAATTTAATGGCCAAGCAAGGAATAAGGAGAAATTGCAAATCAAATGTGCAGATAATACATTTCTCTTTCCTTCATCGTAGCAAACCGTGCTAGTAGCGGATATAATACAGACGGTAACTTCCTTCACAAGAAGTATTGGTGCTTATGAAGTATTAATGAACGGTAAACCGATGCTATAATTAACTATCGTTACAAAGCACAATTCTCCAACTAGTAACGGTATGACTTTGATAATCTTAATCTAATCTAACGTCGTAATTTCGGTTTCATACAAACATTTTTTATTTGATCTCTCTTGCGAAGTGATTGTTTTTGTAGCTTTAGTTACTTCGTGTTAATCAAGATTTTCTTAGTGGTAATTCTTTACAATGGTTTAAATCTATATAATTTCTAACCAACCATGACATTGACCAAACATGAACCTTTTCAAACATTTGGATGGACGGTTCATTCCGAGTACATGAATAATAATTATGGAAGTTTTTGTCGGGAGCTTAAATCGTGAAGCTAACATAATAAAGTTTAGATTTATGTTATAAAACATGATATGAAAAGATAATCTCGTTCAAACAACGGAAGCCTAGGGCGTTCATTATCCATAGATACTTATTTTAATATCCGTAAGAGATAAACACTATAGTTAAATCATAAACTGTATCAAAACGTTAAACTTTTACACATCAACATTAAATTGTGTTCAGGTTTTAAAGCTACTAAAAGAAAATTTAATGAGATTATTCCCAAAATGACAATAAACTCATTGTTTTAAATTTAACAGTCGTTAAAAATCGAGATGTTATAGTTAGAAAAGAAAACGAGTGCAAAGTGTAACATGAAGAGAAAATATGAATAATCTTACCATAGATTTGAATGAATGAGATCAAAACAAAGACGTAGAGTTAATTTGTATGAGAATAAGGCGTGGCCGTAAAATATAACCGTTAGTACATACATACACAAAAAGAAAACAATTTAAAAAGTATATTAAAGCCGTGAGAGGGGAAGCAAGTTGATGTACTTGTTAACTAGATTGATAAATATTTTGATGAGGTAGGTATTTAGAACTAATTCACACTTCAATGAAGTCCATAGTCATCAGCTGAAAGACACCTATGTCACAATAGTAACACTTCTGTCAATCTGTAGATGATAATGCTAGTAATCCGTTACATTACAAGCAAAATTAATAATAGAAACAGTTATTATGAAGTGTGTTCGTTACTAAAATATCAAAATTGCCAATGCAAAAAGTTAACAACACTACAAGGATACAATGAATGTGCCTATAATTAAACTAACAGTGATTGACAGGGGTTGTAATTATCATTTTAATAATAAAGCAGTCCTCTATAGAGATAATGCAACAGCCCAAGCCGTATTTCTAATCATTATTATGAGTAGATAGCAAAAATGTTGCAACTGCTAATGCAATTTTGCTTCAGGCTACCGATGCAATGTGTTCTCCTAACGATTTTATCGAAAATGGTAGCCATTGTTAAGCTTTCATTAACACCTACACACAACATTAAAAAGCTTAGTGATTAATGGCAGATCAAATGTTGGCTATTTGACAGACATTTTGAATTGAGATGTGGGTTATACAATTTAATATGAGGTCATCGACTACACTGTTCTTAACAATGGAGCTAAAACAGAGATTAAAATCAACTTCAAACTTTGAATCAATAATATTTTAAACATCGAAACTTTTGGTATTGACCAACAAAAAACGAATCAGGCAAATATGTTTATTTTAAGTCTTCCTGTTTGCGACGAAAGCAATTACATGGCAAACAAAATAACCGTCGAATCTAATCATATTTTGAAAGGAAACATTGTTGCTAACAACATCAATAAGGAAGTTATTGTCTTTAATATGGCATTATAAAATCATTAGACTACTGACGATGAGACGTCAAGTTCAGTGTAACAATAAAACGTGGGTAGACCATTCGAAAAGGCAAGATTAATTTGACTTTATAACAAAACTATAAAAGGACATGCTTGCTGATCTGTTACGAAACTGTCTTGTTAGCCTTTTGTTACATTGATAATATCTTGCAGATTGAGTCAACGAATGTTGTCATAGTGGTGATAGCATTTAACATTCTTGTGCGGATTTCTTTGTAGAAATCTACACTTGTTGTTTAAACGGTGATGAAACTGTGGTGTACAATGAGCACCACATATTTTGTCACTAAGGGTACTAGGCCGTGATTGGTCTTGTTCCTATGCAGAACCGAACACGGGAAGTAGTAGAGGTATAACCAAATTAAAAATAACTAAATTCTAACTCTTCTAGAAAAACTAAATTCTAAATCCCTAACTTTTCTAGAAGACAAATTGTATTCCTATATGCTACGGGGACAAAGTTAAAGTCTAAAATTTTTAGATACTTAAAAGTCGATACAAATGTACTATCTGGACATGACAGAGTCGTTGTACATTTTAAAGGTTAATAAAATGTAGTATTTTTTAGTTTCCAGTCATTAGAAGCTGCCAATCTCATCGGAATACGTTGCATATTTCATAAGCGCATTTTGTGCAGGCGTTCAGAGCTCACAGAAACTTTAAACACAACAAACACCGCTGATGCAAATTCTGCTCAAACGTTAGCTAAGTGCAACGACTAGGGACTACTTTTAGGTACTATTTGCTTTTACCGCTGAAGTATTTTCTCCTACTTTAATTTGAAATACGTTACGTGTCAGATTACATGGTCACATTGTTTTAAAAATCTATTTGAAACGGTTTTACTTTTAATTATATACCTTCCCGCTTAAATTTTAAAGCCCAATTTGGAAAACCAAGCACTGATTTTCTAATAGAATAATTACGGAACTTGAAGTTGTTAAATGATCCCCGTAGGCTATACTAACTACCGGCTGCAAATTAACAGTATGGATAGGCGCATTATATTTATTTATTGCGTTTCCCTACGTCAATTATTCAACAAATGACGCCTGCGCAGCTCTCCGTGATAATCGGCCCTATAACCATAACTTAGCTAGTTGTTCAAGTCTGACACACTTCTTGACGCCCCCAGGATTAGGTCATTAGAAAGCCCACGTCAAGGGTAGCGTAAAGTCGAAATGCTGTTTATGAGTTTTACAACGTAATCAGCAATAATTGGCCAAGCACAATATACGGCATCTCACCAACATAAATATTTCTGAACAATATTCGTAATGGGAAATAATTCTCGTTTCGTAAGTCCGTGGATTCGCATTTCTGAAATATATTGCTCAATTCGTTGGAGTAAATAGATTATATTTTCTGAGATAAAACATTCCCTATTCCAAACTACCTTTTCGTCGGAAATAAAACTTGCTCGGTAGTAAAGATTTGTCTTCTAAGGATTAGTTTCATGAAAGAACATTATTATGGTAATCAACTTGAAGAATTACGTCGTACTAACACAGCCGATTGCAAATAGTGCTGTTAAGTGCATCATAATTCACACAAAGTCATCGCTTCGGCGAAAGTTACGATTTAGAGCCAAGAACGCCTGCTTTGCATTTTATTTGTAACTTTCTTTTCGTACTTTCTTAATAACTGCTCTACAAAAATTAACTTTATTATAATTGGAGCAATTTTGAAGTAATTAAGGCATCAAAATAATAGTATGTTTATTACCTAATTTTGACATTCATATCATCATCTAACTCGGGTGTATCAAAACACTTGTTTCATTATATAAGTACTAATAGGAATATGCACATAAAATTTGCATGCATAAACCCGAGATGACATTATAGCCAGCATAATTAAAATATTTAGTAATTATTGTAATTATTGCCTAACCAGTAATTTTAACTGCGCCGGTCAATTTTTTTTTTTTTTTAATGGCGTATATTCACTTCCAGTGACCGTCCTAATTTGCATAAAAAACACTAATATAGAAATACAACATTTAATTACCAACTTGACGAAACGATGCCAAATATTCTACGGCATCCGTAAACAAACTGAGAATTCATTACATTCTACAATATTTAACAGGAGAAATAATCTATCCCCTTCAAAGTAACGCCCAAGGGTATGGACTATACAAAATTTATATTCAAAATGCTATCCATTATAATTTTCAATATGCCATTCCGTATTGATTACGATAAAAGAGGTAAGCTTACACCTTGTTGAAATTTATTGACAGCATAAATTGAATAACTTAATGCGTTATGAGTTGTTTGACACTTACCTCATAAAATACAATTTGGTATTTATACTCTATATTATAGGTAGGCAGCATAAATATTTATAGATTTGTTAATATGAACCTCGTAGGCCATCGATTCGACTTGGTATTCGTAGACCGAGAAATATACATGAAAAGGGTATCGTTGAATGGAAAAAAGCGTGTAGAAATTGCGTTGATAATTCAGAAGAACTGTTTATGGAAAAGATTTATATTCAATTAACTGCATTTATGTATGGACACAATCGAACAAGAACAGTCGTCCTTCAGACAGGTACTAGATAATTCTGAATCAGCAAATATTTCATAAGGTACGTAGGATAACTACAATTGTTATAAATTGTTTGTCAAACGTGTCGGTTCATGGTTTTATTGACTAATTTATTATCAAAGTGGAATATATACAGGCACAAGGCTAACGGCTCCTACGCGAAGCGACCATCGTAAATCTAGGACTTGTCTAGACAGTATTCAACGACAGAACTTAGATAACCGTATTAAGTGCCAAAAACGACCCGTGGGTGCAGCGGCCAAGACACTAATCGAAAATTATGAAACAGTCCAGCTATAAAAAGGATCGTATGACTTTGACCGAGGAAATAAAAAAGGTAGACTTGAAACTTTAAACAATGATGATATCAATTCTAAAGGGAAATCACTATCTAAAATCGAAAAGCTTGGTGCCACTTATTAAAAATCTAGCTAATAGCTTAAAGATACATAGTTTATCTTGCAATAGATGCCAGTCTTATATGACATATGAAACACATCGACACGATTAGGTTTAATGTTTGACGAAACCACTTCTTTTATTCTCTCTGGCGTTTAAGCGAGGTGTGTTGCAATAGATCGTGTTTTGATAACACTATAATTGCAATCATCGTCTCACGAAATCTAATTAGGTTATCTTTGATGTCACGTTCCTGTCATGGTTCTACGAAACCTCAAAACCTTGAAATCAACCATCAGATATTGCTATAACTTCTAGCCATTGCTCAATCTTCCGGGCCAATGCATCTGAAGCAAATGGCACAAATCAAAATCACACGTAATTGGACAAGACAACGTAACCAAATCAGTGTCACGTTTAGCATCGTTCAGAGCTCGTTTAGTAACAAACAGGTAATATAGAAGTTCCACTATTAGCGTAGAGAAATTTGCTCCGTTTAGTGCTATCGCTTCAACGTCGTGAGTTACAAAATAGTCTGAGGCAGGAGAGGTTTACGCTATAATTTTATAATCAGTCATAGCCTTATTTGCAAGAACTTAGTACTATTTGAAGACATTATTTTCTTACAGTGATTCCTGGGCAGATTACAGCCTGGAGCCAACCATCTGATAACATCGTGATAGGTGTTTCCTTTCCGGCTGTAGAATGTTATTGAAACGCATTTGCTGGTTATACTAGAGTCATTAACGTTTTAATTAAACACAAATGGATGATATAGTGACGCTTTTATCCGTTTCTTAGGGCAATCAGATCATACTGAAACCTGTTATACAAAACTAGTTGTTCATGTTACCAATTAGCGTCAATCAGTTATAATATATGCTTATCAGGTGAGAATTTAATGTGATTTCTGTGGCACACACGACGCGCTTCTAAATTGTTATTCTGTTTCAAACAGATTCCTCGTGAATATTTAAATTTATAATCAAGCAGAACTGAATTAACAACAAAGTAAAAGGTCACATAACCCCTGATGGAAATGCCGTGTACGGCAATGTTAATGTAAGTGAAGACAGGCAGAACATGGCAACCGTACAAACTAATTAATGAAACCCACATCAGAAGTTCATACATGTGGACCTATTAAAGCTCAACAACAATGAATAATACTTCGCTTTCACAGGAATATGAATATAATAGCAATTTAGAGAGCAAATGATTTCTACGGAAATAATATCACGTTAGTAACAAATGATTCAATTCCAATAAACTTTATCGTTGGTGGGCTGAGGTTTTATAAATGAGTTGCGTCAATTAAACCACAATTACGAAGGTTCATAATAAATTATAATTAATTAATTAGTGAACTCCGAATTTAATAAATAATAATAATAATAAGGTTCCTCTCTCTGGAGTCCTGACCACCGGTAGCTTGGACCCTGTTCCCGATACCTACTATTTTTTATATTTTTAAATGTTTTTATAATTTTTATACCTATTCTAATATTTAAAAATGTAAAATATATGTATTTAATGAAATAAAGGATATTAACGTTTTTGTTAGAAAAATGTGGAAATAAAGAAACTCATCAATCATGGAACATGTAAATGAAGTCAGTGGAAAATGAAATATCTAGTAATATGTCTATAATATTCAATTGCTGTCGTTTATGTATAATTAAACGTAGCCTTGAAACGACTCACCAAAACTACATACATATATGTATACCTAAAGTATTTCAGACTCCCGTGTACCGCTAAGATGCTGCATTTACACAGTTCCCAACTTGTAAGTCCAAGTTCTCAATGGGAGGCAAGTGAAGGGAAGCATTTCTAACTTGAATAGTTTCACTGTAAATAATAACACTTGTAAATAGTTCCGCCGCATACTCGGACCGACTATTACCTGCCACTATTACGGCTTTTATGTTGCTATTTAATATTTTCGAAGAACCGCCCAGAACGTGCAACTAAACATTGCAAATTTTAAGGCCATTTGGCTACACTTTTCTTTCATAGTCAACAACAGAACATTATTTCTAGAAATATTCAACATAGTGAATGAAAGTAGCCATTAGTAAATTGTGGTATTGAGACATCAAACTGCGGTCCCCCAAGGGTCTGATTCTGTCAACCGAGATACTTTATTCTTTATATTTTTAAATTCAATACTGTTTTCACGGGTATCTAAAAGAAAATTTCTCTTGAAAACAACTTTCCTTGTCCGTTGCCAACTATTTTCTCTGCCTATAAATCTCACTAAGCACCGACATCTAATCTATAGCCCACCGGTAGAATAAAAGCTATTACTCGTGTTTATGTAGAACCGGGCAATTACTTCTTGGTTAAGCTACATTTAATTACTATTACACAACTGTTTGTAGTTTTAACGGCAATGAGTTTGAATATACTGTTGCCGGGGATTATTTTCAGAATTGGATACAAATTACTAAAACATCGCGGGTGAAATTGAATCAACTTTTATATTGGGTATGGTTTTGACACAACAAGGAAAATCTTTGTTTTTTTGCATTATTTTATAATGAAATAGGTGCTACCAAATGCTCTAAATGTTATTAACTGTTATAAGAGAAACTACAATACACGTAAAACTAGACCTTTTCTCATCAAGTTCTAATTAAAATAGAAAAGAGGTCATTGTAGTGATGATATATCGTAATTTATTTGCATTACACACGGCAATAAAGCAAAACCTATTTAAAACTTAAATGGAAATAAAGCGTTTTACAACTAATAAACCCCGTTTGAGCGCGTAGGATATACATTAATTGTATGACAAACGATTATATGCAAATTTTATTTAGATCATGATGCGGAACTTAGGCGCCTCTGATAAACCGGTCCAGTTCAAATCAGACCATACATATGTCATACATGCACCATACATGGACATCAACCATTAGTAATCACAAGTAATTGTTTTGACTAAAGATGAATGATCACAATTAACTTGATTGAGACTTCCTGATCTGATTTTATCAACCAATTTGATTGCTTGACGTAACCGATATTTATATATTTAATAGATCTTGCAAATAATACATTTGCCTACTAACAAGTAGGTAGCACATATTAAAATGAATGGTAGTGATACGTTTGAGATAGTTAATAAAACGATTGACACGAATGATTTATATTGTAAGTTTATTGATTTGACATTCAAAGATATGTTAAGAACAGTTGATACGGAAGACAATGAATCTGTTACTAAGGACAATGATCAGAAAGATCACGGTGTGGTGAAATTTGAAAAAAAATACAAGCCGGAAGAAACCAACGCCTAATAGGACTGAACTGCGATTTACCAAGTTGTGTATAGGTTATAATAGATAACTACATTACAACCGTGGTCACTTAGGTAATTAATGACGTATCATGTAATGAGGAATCGTTTTTTCTAGAATTGAGAACGAAAGGAGCGAATCGTATGAATATGTATGCGTTGCGCAGTTCACTTTCGTACAATTGCATGTCTTTGCCTTGCTGGTGCACGCTACAGTTACTGTCAATATCTTAGATGAAATTATGTATGCTTTTTTAGTGTTCACGAGTTTAACCGAAGTGGTGTAAACACAACAGTAACATCTAAAATTAGTAAAGAGAGTGCATCAAAAAAGGAGGGAATTTTTGGTTTCAACAAGCCCAATAAAGTTGAATTATGACTTGTTAAAGACCGTAGCTTGTTGATATCCCCATAACTTTACAAAAACTGCGATACGAATCAGCGACATTCAATATTTACATTTAAATTAAGAATTTATTTGCTTTTCGAACCGCAGAGTTCGGTGGTGGTCCGTGAAATCCTATATATCCGATTATCCAAATATAAACGATCCACACTGTAAACAGTGACTGTAAAGTCATAAATCCAAATCGATGAATCGATTAGAAAACACATCGATGACTCATAACGAAATATCGATTAATCGCGTGGGCCATGCTGTGAAATTGCAAAACTGCTTTAGTTAAACCCCGGAACTAATCACTTGTTCTGTACTAAAATGGCGGATTTGTGGGCCTGCCTAATGCAACGTAAAGGTATTATTTATTTCTATGTAATACAACATAGAATCCCTATAAAAAGTATTTACTTAATGCTAAATACAAATGTCTCTACACGTAAAATGACCTCATTAGGAAAACATTTAACCGTTCTAATAGGTCTTGTGTCCGAACTTTTTGCGTCAAATAGTACAGTTCGAGAAGGCAAAAGTAATATGGAACACATTTCCTATGTAAGTGGCTTGTGACCATTCGGGCCTCGTCTATTAAATTCTAGTTTCAATATTTATTGCAGACAAATAAGGGAAGAGAATTAAGCGGCCTTTGAGCTCCTGCGACTACTGTGATACAAGGTAGAACCAATGAATATTGAATGGGCATATTAGTCTGCGAAGTATGACGGTACTTTAGCCGCATGATATTTAAGGTCCCCATAACAATAAATTACGTAACAGTGTTCTAGGCAAGTTGCTGACAACGAAGATTTTATCTGAAATCCATTCAAATTCGCGTTTTCAAAACAATGAAAGTTCTATTGTGCTCCTTAAGGGAAAGGTGGGCAGGAATAGTTGAAGTGCCAACTGCTATCTTCAGATACAATGGTTGATGCTTCGGTAAAATTCTTTGCGATCGAGGATGGTATTTCGATATTTCATGCTTCTTTTACGCCTCTAATAGGCATAGCCGAGAAATAAAATTGGAATTTCAAAGAATTCTGCATTACTTTCATTGTAATGGAATTTTGCTGTTTTTGTGGAACATATAATCATTGTCTACCTAGTAAATAGTCTTAGTAGGTATAAGAGAGAGTGCATCAACAGCTAGGTATTTAAATAAAGATACGAGACCAAATATTCAAATATCCTTATTTTGGTACCAGCTTTTACGTATACTACAGAATCTACCAAATATAAGGAAATGTAGGGGAACAAAACAAGACTGTTAAATTAAAGTTTTATCTACAAATTGTCTATTACGATATAAACTTAGTAGAAACAGGACAAAATGCAACAGGCTTTCGTATTATAATAACGATAATTTTCTATGAAAATATATAGGCTAACATCGCCTATTACTCGCCCACGTATACGTATCCCACTAAAACTAAGGCCGCCATATTGTTTCGTTTGTAAACAGAAGGTATGCCCAACCGACACAAACATTGTGGGTCATTCATCCAACTATCTTACTGTACAGATATCCCACCTTTTTGTCGACATTGAAAAACTTTTCTATTCCAAATCCAATTCCGATGCTGGTTATTTTTTTGACCTGCCAAAGCTAACTTTTTACTGAAAACAACAGTATGAATATGAACGTTATCTTTCTAAACTTTTTTTATTTTCTGAAGTTTCTCTACTCGACTAATATTGTGGCTAAATATAAATCAAAACTATCTGACAGCACCGCACTGCGCCCTTTTTTCAAATCGTTTCCTTTTTTTACCAGATTTACAAAAAAAACGGAATTCCTGTTTCAAGTTTGTTTTGAAAGGAAGAACATAAAT
Source organism: Eupsilia transversa (assembly GCA_914767815.1). NCBI lineage: Eukaryota > Metazoa > Arthropoda > Insecta > Lepidoptera > Noctuidae > Eupsilia > Eupsilia transversa. The sequence continues at coordinate 6,878,839 of OU611890.1, read as the reverse complement.
CATGGGGTAATAATAGTGGCTGATTAGTGATATAAAACCACGGGACACGCCGTTGGGCGCAGTGTTAGTTACCGATATGTCATTGGGGCCGTAAAACGGTAATACAGCAGAGTTATAGTAGTGCAGATGGTCATCTTGTTTTATTAGATAATATATTAATGTCGTTAAATGAGTGGCCATTTATTAGTTGCGCATACCAGCTATTGCAAGCTTTCCGTCTTAAGAGGGTGCATCCTAAAAGTTGGCAACGTCGTAAATAGCTGTCAAATATTTACCTGTTTCGATTAATTTGGAAATAATACTGTATGGAAATAAGAAATGTGGCTAACCAATTGACTAGAATATTAATAATGAATTGCAATTATAACATTGAATTTGATGTTGTACCCGTTTTAGGTGAAAAAAAGGCATTTGGAAAGTTACCAAATACTTTTTTTACATCTAAAACTAACTATTTGGTGTTATGATATTAATTATTGCATTTCATAATCAATATTCTAGTCAATTGGTTAGCCACATTTCTTATTTCCATACAGAAATATTATCAAATTAATCAAAACAGCGAAATATTTGACATCTATTTGCGACGTTGCCAACTTTCAGGATAAACCCTCTTAAACATGATAAATATTTTGTTTTCGATTTACGATAAAATTAATGCTGATAGTTGTACCTTGTGCCTCAAGCATTTTATGATTAACTTCAATGGTTCAGCAATTGTATCAACGTCAGTTATATGCTATTATTTTGTTCGAAAGCGTGTCTTTTGTTTTGTAAATGAATCTGTCAATGCTTTTGTCAGGATGATAATGGACAGATATATTAATATTGAAACTTAACACATAACATAACATCACGCCTGTATTCTCCGAAGAGTTAGGCAGAGATGTACTATAGGTACACCTCTGCCTAACTCGCCTACCTATTTCGCCCTTTCCTATTGCCATCAACCGAGCACAAATCCAGACTCCGGTCTGCTACTGAGAAAATCAAGATGGAAAAACCCAATAACACTTTGCCCGAACCGGGAATCGAACCTCAAGCTCAGCAGTAGCGCTTCCGACCACTAGACCAACGAGGCAGTCATTAAAGAACATTTATAATTATTACTTTCTTTATTAATAGTTGAGAAGAGCGAGACGGTTTTGTTTCTCACTCTCTTTCATCATAAATATACAGATCCAATGATACCTAACAAGAACATTGTACAGGTGAGCCACATTCCTCCGTCATAGTCATCCATTTGTATTTTACTGGCCTACCGCAGTCGTACTACTACAATCTAGACTAAAATGTCCATTGCACTGTTGTGCATGAAAATATTATTATAAATCAGAATATTTTACGAGGGACACAATAAAGGTAAGGACAGAATGTTGACAACCACCAACGGAAATGAAAAAGTTACTACTTCCAAACAAACCTGCTTGGTAGTTCTCGGAAAAAATACGATTTCTGAATTAAACTTTCTCGGTCTAAAAAGGCTAATTAATATCCAATATCCTCTCTCACTTTCCGCAACTTGGCTTGCAAGATCGAATTCTTCCAGGCCTTAGCGTTTATAAGCCTATGCGAGATCTTCCAATCTAGAGAGTGAACCTTCTTTGCTTCCCTTTTAATAATATCGTAAGCCCACGCGGTACCCATACAAAAGCACGGTAGGTAGGACCTAAATTCACATGTCGTTCAGATATCTAATGGGACCATACAGATAGGGACAAAGCTGTCGAACTTCTCTAAAATATCATATTGCCGGTTCTCATACAAAAGTACGGTGGGTAGGGCACCACTTACCAGGTCGTACTGATGCCTGATGGAGAACACCCAAATACTCCGAAATATTTTATTCCGAATTTCGATGCTCCGATTTTCAAAAGTCAATAATTATAGACACAGGACAAAATGAAGATGTTAGATGTTGTGCTTCTGTAAAATTTTACATAGCGGTTCAGTCAAACCCACACGGTTAGGCAGGCAGTTCCCATACAAAAGCACGGTGGGTAGGTCCCAACTTCCCGGGTCGTGGTCAGGGGGTCACCGATGCCTGATGGATGGGACCGTAACTACGCATTACAGATTGTGGAATTTGTGAAGCTGATTTTGTAATGGTTACTGTGAAAGACACGTTATTGGGATACAGGTTTCCATGTTAAAGAAGGTGAATGTGAATTAAGATGATAAAGACTATCGATCAAAAGACAAAAAAAAGCCGGGCATAGGTACATTAAAATGATTATAACAAAATGTTTTGTTCCCAATGCTTTATTCGTCAAAAAATATCCATTTTAATCTCTGCCCTACGATAACAAGGTCGTGTCGATGTGTATCGTAATTATAATAAGAATAAACATTGTATTCTCCCATTTAGCTTGTCAGCTTTGCAAATGTTAGATTTGTTTTGTATACTTATCGTTAGGAGTTGTTAGCACTTGCATTACGCACGCACGAGTCGTCCAAAGGAGCTTGATCGTTATAAGATTATAGCCAGAAACCTTTCTAAACTACTCAACATCCTGTAGCTCATCAGGTATAAATCTGTTTGATTAAACGCATCAAGTATCTAGTCAGACTGATTCTTTTCCAAATTGACAGCAGGAGTATCATTGGAATTTCTTCCTGCATATTTTAAAGCCTTGCTTAAGATTACTGGTTCAAATTTATCATAGATACTACATTTAACGATTTACCGTTGGGCTAGATACTAAGTGCCAGACATTCTAACTGACTGACACGACCAGGAATTTCTTCGCAGACATAAACTGGTCTCAGGAAATCTTGACGGAAACCTTCAAAGGAATTCCTCGTATTATCTTAACGGCAATACAAATATTTAAAACATAATTAAAGGACACATGAAAGTCGTTGTTTAGATAGAGTAACTTCAAATCATTATTTATTGTTCGGAAGCTTGACACCCGATTCGCGCTGACCTTTCCGTTTTGATAAGATAGTGGCGTTACACAATTGTTACTTATAAATAAAATAGGTTAGGCAAAGTGAAAGAAAATAATTGATAACATGATCGTTTTGTTTTATTGTTCTACATTTATTATGCAAGTTTCAACGCGTCTCTTTGATAATTTGAATGATCCCTGTATTACATCAACCTTTGACCTTGTTCCACATTTGCCGTACGTATAATAATATAAAAAATTATAAAAATCGAATGCGGCCAAACGTGTGTGCCATTGTGATTTCTAAATTAAATACAGTTCATCACACAATGGAACGTTAATGTGAAAGTAAATAAGAATTTTAGGGAAATACGTGACTCATTTAGCACCAGGGTTGTGGTATTGATTACCAATCAATTAAATAACATTAGAGGACAATAAACTGCGTCCGTACATAACAATAAGGTCGAATTAGTATTTGGTGATGCGTAAACCGCTCGTGGCCCACCGTGCGGACAATAAACAAACTCCACGCGAAACGCGATTACTTCCGATTAACTTGATTCGAATCGAATGAGACCGACAATGTTTTTTTTTTAAATCGATTTATAACAATCCGATCATCTACCGTTAAAAAGATACCGTAAGGCCGAGGAATTCCGATTTATCGAAAATCTATAATAGGGTTGTTACTGTAAACAATTGCTTCGATCAACGTACATCGTGTCGAGGATGGAGAAAATTGTATCATAGCTGGCAAATTTTGATATTCTTAATATTTTAAAAACTTGCATAATATACCTACTGTGATGTCCAAGTAGTAAACTCGCATTAAAAAAACACATAAAATTTACATAAATATTTTTATAAAACAAATATTACTGATTTATGCTGTTATTACTGATATTATTATACAACATAAATACTACAATATTACTAGAAGCCCCAACATACTTGGGAAAAGGCTAAGCAGATGATAATAATGATGTAGGTATATTATTAAACTTACTTTCTTTGGTATTTTAACCAACCGACTTAAACACTACAAAGTGAAAAATAATTTTAATTTCGGAAGTCGCTGTCTTTGGTTTTGAATTTTCGTTTTTTGCCACAGTTTTGTAAAAAGTTTTTATTTTTCACTTTTTAGTTGTGGTACCTACCCCCCACAAATTCGAATAACACGACCTGCTATGTTAAAACAAAGGCAGGAATATGTTAAAACATCATCCACGTGGGCTAAGTGGAAAAAATACGTACTATTGAAGCAAACTCAAAAAGTACGCAAGCAAAGTTAATAAAATTTATATGGGACCACCTCGAGAGCATACCCTTTCAAACAAAAAAAGAATGGTCCACAATTGACGGAGAAATCGGGGAACATACATAAAAATAAAACGTACTTATACGCTATGAACCTAGAACCTCCTCCTTTTTGGAAGTCGGTTAAAAATAACAACAAACAAGCGACAACCCTATAGAAATATTACAACAACACATCGATCTAATCACAACAATAGGGCTGTCATTCCTTATCACGTCTTTCAATACCGGCATAAAAACTTACAATATACAATCAGTATGATTTTTGTTAGTCTGTCATGCAGCACGCGACTTATGTACATCGGTTCTCAATTAGAAATAGAGTGGCTAATTAACGTTTAAAAAAAACTTGGTAGTAGCACGCTAAGATCAGAAACCACTTCGTTAGTTTAAGTATCACTCATCGATCGATGTTTTTTTGTTCCAAATAATTAATTCACCGAATCATTCGGGTACGCTCGGGTTTTAAACGATTGATTGCGATTGGAACAGAATATTTCGATAATTTTTAATAGATTGGAAAGTTTATAACCATTTTTGTTTACTTTGTGACCAATTAACAATTTTGTTGAAGATTTAACATAATATTTTTTGCAAAAATATTGTCTGTCGCATGGGTTATCTCTATCATGTGTATTATTATTAAAAGGGGAGAGAGATCCAAAACCACCCTAAACCAGTAAAAAATAGTAAATGCGCCACAATAAAAACGAATGTTACTTTTTGTACCAAAAAAAAAACAAAACGACGTAAAAAGACACGATAAACTCAATAATATTTTAATAATGTCCCTTTAGCTTCGGATGCGTCATAAAGAAGAGGTTGGCTCGGTCTCTCGAATCCAAATGACCGGAATGATCCGGTAACTACGGTGACCGCAGTACCCCACATTATCACGAACAATGACCGCATTCACAAAATAGCGGATTTCGTAAAAATATTCATAATTTTCCCCACAATGAAGTAATACGAGTCCCCTTACCTAATGAATAACAATAATATGATAGGTTTTTGTTCATAGCAACAACCCCATAAAAATGTGTTCTATTATGCACGGGTCCTTATATGTAATATTAATTGTATGCATAATTTATTGTGCTATCGACTGGACAGTTTGAATGAGCATAAAATGTACATTTTTGTTGTGCTTTTGAAATGTCTTATTTAATATTATTTGCCTATACACCTGGTTGATTCATTTAGATGTTACTTATAATATTTTTTTCAATGGTCCAAATCTGAAAATAGTAAATTGTAGATTTGGAACTCTTGTAAAGTAATTAAAATTTCATTTCTTTCTAGATTAAATGAAGCGGAAAGTCCTGACCTACTACATAACGGTTCTATTATCGTACAGAAGAATAAGAAGCCTTACAAAATTAAGTTCGTCAACAAGGTAACTCTATGTTGCGTTCCATCTAAAAGTTTCTTAGAAACCTGACGAAAAATAAAAAAATAAAAATTATTTTCAAAGAGCTTTTGTGAAAGGTACTAATATCGGTTTTAAATTAATTAAGTAATGTTGAAAAGCCTCCCACAAGGTCGACCGATGACCATGTGAAGGCCGCAGGCATCCGCTAGATGCGAGCTCAGAACCGGTCCAAGTGGCGATGCTTGGAGGAGGCCTATGTCCAGCAGTGGACGTCTTTCGGCTGAAGTGATGATGATGAAGATGATGAAGTAATTATGTCATTATGAGAAAAATTAATACAACTTTTTCTATTCTAAATATCGGGAAGTACCTACCTAGCCAGTGAACGTGCATAGTGCTCACTGCTCGTTCCATCTCCGTATAAGATGAGCACCTTACTCTGCTGTGAAATACAGCAGGCCCATATCTTCATATTAAAATTAAAATATACCTACGTCTCCAATAACAATTTAAATAACGATTACAGGTCAGAAACTGGTTAAAAACACTGATATTTTCTGATTGGAATCATCTAGTTGTTTTTGTAATTATACAAGTAGATGACACTACATAAATTGCATATTTAAATTCACAGTACTATTATTAAACGTGCACCGAGATTTTATAGTTTTACTTCAGGTTCATTGCACTAATAGCAACACTTGTTCACATTTATACAGGTTAAACACAGTCATGTAAGGAAATAGCTAGTAATTAATTGCAAATGCTATTCCTATATGTATCATCATCATTAATTAAAAGGAAGTTTCCGTCCGTCTGTCTGTCTGTATGCTAATCTAGACGACCAGCGAAGTAATTGAAACTAATTCCTGAAGAATATTGCTTTAAATTAAAAGCTAACTTGCACAGTAAAACTTTAAGGTCTTCTGGGTGTAGTTATTAAACAAAAGAATGGGATAAATGCAGTTTAATTTTTTTTATAGCTTTACTAAAACTGGCATGAAGTTTCCTGTAAACTATGAAAAAAGCCATATGGGTCCCACGAGATCGTTGAAATTCTAAATGCAGATTTGTTCACTTATAGTCTTGTGCTGTACAGGAACCCAACACTGAACAGAACACCAGCAATGTTTGTATGTATTATTATATATACTAATGAGTACAAACTGCGTCTGTAAAGTTTCAAGCCTCTAAAATAACATTTCTGCAATATCTTAAATCATTAGAAAAGACTTAATGTGGATCTTCGAATCTAGCAACGATCAATCATAAAATTGAATTAAAAGCACTTAATAAAAGCGAATTATAAAAGTGTATTGCAACAAGGCTGGTTAACCGTCTATGAAATAACGAGGAATCAAGACCATAACCAATCTCACAAATCATCTAAAATATAGAGCAATCAATATTTTGAAGCGAACAAAGTGTAGTTTTTTCAAAGCCCAGCAAAAACTCGCTGCTATTTTATTATCTCGTGCTAGTCATCTTTGGAGCAAAAACATAATCAAAATACACATCGCCAGATACTTGTAATAAAAACGAAGCACGTGGTCATTGGTATTCAATATTTTGTATTAGATATGGCACGTTACTGAACCAAGTTATAGAAATATATTCATGTGGGCTGATGATAGTGATCTTGACAAATATGGCCCAGAAATGGTAAGTGACACTTGCACACTAAAAAACAAAACGTTTCATCTATAAACGCGTTCTTTTGTTTCCTGTTTTTGTATATGGTAGCAATAGAAACTAGAAGTAGACTTGCATGTTCATAATTTTCCGGCATTGCTACGGAATTGGCTAATGTGATAAAAATATTAAAAACCATTTTTTATTTTATATCTACATATCTCAATTTATTATTTATTGGTTTTCTCTTAAACTTTGTAAAACATGAATTGTTGATTATAAGTAACTTTTATTGTCCCCACTTTGTTGGGATGTTCTTTTGAAGCATCGAAAATGAAGCACGGTTACCGCATCCGGACGTCGCAATGAATCACATGTGTGATGTGGTATATAGCCATTGAACGTGTTTGGCGACTTTATCGTCATATTAGACAGCACTTGCACCAATTGAAAATGGATGTCTCGAAAATATTCCAGAGATTTCAGTTACGACTTTTACTTTTGGATTGTCATTGCTTTCAGAAATATTCTCAAAACCATCAGTTGTTACATTACATGTACTCACGGTATATAATTGTCATATTTCTAATATTATTCAGAGTATATTATAACAAAAATAATAGGAAATGCAATTGAGAGTGTCAAAATGTTTATAATGCATTTATTAATAAGGCAACGAAATTGCTTTCTTTGTATAACTCCATCCACATATTAAAACTTCGACAACCCTAAGATTAACGAGCATCTAATAAAGGATACATTGACTGACAACCCGGGGACAGATCCCCTCTCATGACAAAATAAACTTAGTCGTAAACCGAACCCCTTACGCCGATTTTAGTGCTCGACTAATAAATAAACTTATAGGATTGTGGGGAGAAAATCCAACAAAAAAACGCTTTCAATAATAACTATATTACTATCACGCGTGCGCAAAAGTACTATTTATCGGTTCGTATATCAAATAATAATAGGAGAAGTTTGTGCAATTGTGTACAGGAATACCGACGAGGCTAACCTACGATTATTGAGTGTAATGATTGAATCCCTCAATGACAGATGGTAACACAATGGAGCCTGTAGAATGCCTTATTGTTGGGCCAATTTCGATTGATCCTCGTATAGGGGGCATTTTTGCGTATTCACGTGGCGTTTGCGGAAATTCATAATATTTCATCACCATAACGATGACAGTTCCGGATTTACTTTGAATTGTGTTGATTATGACATGATTAATAAGGGTGTTGATGAAAATCCCAATAAAGATGTAGTTGCTTAAGGGGTCGCTAAATAAATAGATATTCAGATGGATAGAAATAAAGACCAAACAAACGAGGATGTCAAAGCTCACAGTCGTAATGATTTATCACGTGTTTGATTCAGAACAAGACTATATGACTTTTGAATGTATCAAATAGCAATTTACATTTAATTGCCACGTCTCACTTAACCGCTGCACAAAGTATAACACAGACGGCGTAGAAAGCATAACTATCTATTCTTAAGGTGAAATCAATGAGAATGAAGAAAATACCGACTCCACGGCAGCAGTGTTGCGTGATGGTCTAGTCTAAATGATGGGTTGTAGAGATAACTTGTTGATTAATTGTTCTACTTATAACAATGTAATGAAAAACTGTTAAACATTGAGTGAAAAGAAGTAATAAAGAACTTTTCACTCAATAATTGCAGGGATAACGAACAATTACCGTACGGTATCGGTTTCGCCTGGCAACGGACGTAATTAACGTTTCTGATTGTATTAACAATCAACCCTGTACACATTAAAACTGTGTACCGCGATATAATTATCTTGCATTAGTATTCGATGTTTGAAGCAACCGGGACTAAATTCACACGTAATGGAAACCGCCATACAAAACTGATACATTTTAAACAGAACATGTCCTTGTGATAAAATAATGATACATTGATAACAAAAACTAAACCAAATATTTATTACGCTTGAAGCTGCTGGTTAAATATCGCCAATTTCTCAGACTTCTGTAAGCAATTCACATCTAATGCCATGTCTTGCATGAAAAGGTGATGTCAATAGCTCTTGGATTACAAAATCGTTACGACCATTTAGTCACGATCATTCTTCGCTCACAGATCAAATAGCATATAACACTAATTTCCATACAGTTGGCGTGATGACGATGCGTTACTTTCCCTTTAACTTTATGTTGCTAGAATAGTTATTGCATGCGGGGATAATATTTCACAAATAAATATTTTCACTACACATACAAGTATGATTGATTTTAAAGTTTGAATAGGGATTTTTTATGGTGCGTATGTATGGTGCGATGCATGTTGTGATCAATATAAAATATTTATAATAAAAATAATAAGAAAATTAAATGAAGGTGTTTGCCGAATGCAGCCACATTTGAAAAAAGACAATTTGACCGGGGAAGCTGCTGAGATGACATATTATAGCGGCTTATTGTTATGAATTTTAATGTAAAGCTTTTACTAGCATAAATACCACATACACCAGTAGCCAGCTTCATGAAGGAAATAATAGTAATCAAAATGATCTCGTTAAAAATGATTGATGAATGGCGGAAATACATTTAAACACAAATTACCGGGATGACAATCACCATATTTAATGTTGTGGTAAACAAGTGTGAGTGACGGTAACGCGAGTTTCTAAGTATCTTGCGGTAGACCGTGTTAAATTGTCGAAACGACGTCGATTCACTATGAAAGTGAAGTCGACTTTCATCAGCATCCACTAGTGCGAGAATCTAATTTTGCTCATGTGCGAATTCTTGGATTTTCGTCGAATCGTTTTAATTGGAATAGTCATTACAGCGTGCAAGAGAGAAAACGTAATGTTCTAAAACCTCTCTTTATTCGTTAAAACAGACACCTTTTCAGCACTTTGCATAAAAAGGATCAAATAGAAACAGAAATGTTACACAAGGGACCTAGGATAGTGTAAGGTGATGACGACAAAATGCAAATAACTTATGCTTATTTGCGACAATTCTCAAAGTAGGACAGGCAACTTTCACTAGTGCAAATCCCTAAGGATGTTGAGTGAGAAACTCATTACGCGCGTGTGACCCAATTCTCGACAATTTTCTAATGCTAAACAGGATAGAGGAACCGGTATCCGTGCTAGTTGAAAACCTGTTGCATGAAGCGGTACCTCTTCCTTTTTTATACCATCTTGATGACATGAATGTCAGTATATTTTAACTGTTAAGTTGATAGTAAAAGTTGTTAGAATTGTCACATAATTTGTCATCTTGATTGGTGGAGTGATGTTGTCAGTATTAAGCACAAGCTAAGAAGATTTCATCTGAAATATGCAAATATGACGAAGGTACAAAGATTAATGCCTAGAGCTGGAAGAAGATTAGGCTACTTAATCGTTCTTAGAGATGCTATCAGAAAATTCCGTGGCAAATTCAATTAACTCCAGATTCTACGTGGCAAAACATACGGGAGTATGAATTTGTTTCTCAATTTAATCAAGTCAAAATTCATCTCAAGTCAAGTAGTTGCAGTGAATGACCTCGGGGTTGAAGACATCCAGCAAAGAAGAAATGATTCTTATGTTTATGATGATAAGGTCTATAAGGCCAGAAGTCATTTATCGGTAAATGAGTTAGGAGCACTTTGAGAGGTAAATATGCCCGTGGGCGAGGACATGCTACGTGATTCATGGCACACTGACGTCCCACTCTCGAATATCAGTAGGGACAAAAAGCGCAATGATTTATTATTTTCTTAAAGTGGTAATTTTTCTTTGATCACTTTCGTCGCTTGAGAACAAGATTTTGCCTTGATTACAGTCCAGGAAAAAAATTATGTTATGGGAATTTTGACAAATTATACTCCATTTGCTTAAGCTTCAGAAGTTATGAATGCTCATGGCATTATTTCAATGCAAGCAGTCATTATGCGTAAGTGGGGTTCGTTTCTAGAAAAAGTAAGACAAGACAACCATAAACAGAAGTTTTAAAATTAAATGCGATGTTTTTGATGAGTAATTTTACTCTGTTTTCAGGTTAATGTTCAAACTTGAGAATGTTTTAATGGACATTTATTTTATCTGTTCGCATTTCGGATTGTTGGGTTGTACTGTTTTGTTTTTTCCGTTCTCTACTCTTGTTATACCCACTTTTACTAACTTCTGCTGTTTCGCATATTTAATTTATTTGATATGTTAATAGCTTTATTGTTCTAGACTTTCGCTGAAAATTAATGGTTCGTTTGACTAAATTTATTAAACAATGTAAAGCCAACGATGTACTTAATAACAGGCGGTTTACGATTTGTTCAGTTATCTAAGACTGAGTATTTAAGTACTTACATAACCATAGATAGACAGACTAGGTGTTATCAAAATCATTACTTATCTATTGCTTAACGCCTTATCTAAATTACAACTTAAATTAACTTAATTTCTTATCTTCTAAGTTATTCCCAAAGTCTGACTTCATGAGAAAAGACATTAGACGAAATCCCATACCGGTTCAGGCCGGCTACGAGCCACGAGTGCCTAATCAATCATCCACTTATTAATGTTTATATTGGCACACTAATGGCTGATATCTATGTCGCCGATACATGGCCCGATAGGCAAACACTCGGTGACGAGAGGGAGCCGCGATTATGCGTGGAAGTGCACAGCTGGCCGGACCATGCACATACATATTCAAAGATCAGTCAGTTTCCATTTTGCGTGCGTAATCGGAAACGCATCGGAACGTTTGTTTCTCGTCTGCCAATCAAATTGAAACTTTAAATCCAAACGCTGTACTTTTGAAATTGTTTAACAACAGCACCATGATAATGATTTATTCATTTCTAAATTACTCTGGTGAGGAAGAGGTAGGCCGCAGTGAGGGGAGTAAAAAAGCGCAAATTGAACATAGCACAGTACTGCAGGCGTCAGAGTATGACGGTGATACGGGTATGCTTTGCGGAAGAGCGTGATGGATGCATGTCACACGACACGATACTGTCAGGTGCGCTTACGTAAATGTTGGTTACTGAGCTACCGTGTCGAATCGGGGAACGTTGATGACCCCTGGGAATAACGGGGTAGGCTCGTGATATACTATCTACTTACTTACGATATCTACTTGCGAGAAGATGGTTTTCTTGGAAGGCCACTTCAAGTTAAATGGTACAGAATTGAAAAAATCTAATGACTCATTATTTAATAGGTAAGTACCTACTTGGTTTGTGTGAGGTCATGGTCCTGACTCTTGATTACCAATATTTGGAATTCCAAAAAACCAGTTACGCATGACTGTCGTGAAAGAAAGAAACAAGGTCAACGCATCCGTCCACTTAATTAAATATTAATGTGATTGTTCTCAAAATATTCATCGAATTAACAGCTAATCAAGATTCGAATTTCATTGTGCATCGTTTAAATAAAACCTACCTATTGGTTTACTTTACACGAATTCATTGATACTTCCAGTAATGATAATATGTATTGTACTTATCTAAGTAAGTACAAGTTAAAGTAATTCTAGGTATCTACCTACCTATGCGTGGGAGTGGAGAATCGAATTCATTCCACACAACAAAGTGGGTAGTCGTGACTTAATGTTTTGTATCAAATTGTTAGCTATTGCTGAGTACATACCAATCAATACATAATAAGATTGCAGAGCTGATTGAGCGTGACGAAAAATGCATCATCTTCCGGTACACATTGTCCATATTAGGATATAGGTAACTACTTTATTTGCGTAATTTGTTGCACTTGATTAGAATCAAGACAACGCAACCAAAACGCTAAGATTTGGTATCAAGCAGACAGATATGAACTTACTTCTAAATATAAACACACAAATATAATATAATTAATTAAAAAATAACAAAACCATGCCACACATAATTTTATCATAATGAAATCAAAATTTTAACTAACCTGTTAAAAACACTGACGATCACCATAGTAAACAATCCAGCAAACTAATATTTTCAACTGCAAATACTGTTAATAGTATTTATCGTTTAAATCCATTAACACAAGATAATCGCAATAGAAATCGAGCACATTTTCACTAAAATGCACATTATTTTCGAGTCAACATTCGGAATTAGAATTTTAAAATTGAGTTCGATGTTCGAACGGTCACATCACGAGCACCGACACTACCACACACGACGGGTGACGAATAGCAACTGAGGCGCTGATTGGTCGGCGGCCGTCGCATCAAACAATCGGCTGTGTTCGGCTCGCCGGAGATGCAGCGCAGCGCGTGCGCATGCACCGAAACAAATGAAAATGAACACGACCAACAATTTAATTTAAATCTCGTTTGCTTTACGGATGAGATTTTTTAGTTTTTCTTTTTATTATATTATCGTAGTTTCCGAATTGACGAGGATCATTAATTTGGTTGATACTATAACTCTGAAAAACTAAAGTAAAGTGCTAAACTGATGTTGATGGAAGTTACCTTCTTATTGTAAATTTCCTATCCCTGTCAAGTAAATTGAGGTTGCATTAGTTTTTAATTTTTAGCTTTTAGCTTTTCTTCGCAAACATCGCAGTAGTAGTAGGTATATAACACCTCCAGTATTAATACAAATGCGACAAACACGAAAAGCTTTTACCCAGCCATACTAGATAATGTATTCCAACTGTTCACAAGGGCATAATTTTTCAGTGTGTTAGTCACCTGTGTCTTATAGATGCTACAAGCCTCTTCACTCATGAACTGCGACGCATACAAATGTAGCTTATCATCTATAGTCTGTTCCAAAAGTATCTGATGGAAATGTAAACAAATGGATCAATCAGAAAACGTACCTGTAGATGTTTGATTTCATTATTTAAATACTTGAACCCGAAATTCTAATTTTAAATCACTAGATGCTTTTTTTAAGACTAGACTAGACTAGACTTAATTTCACAACGTCAATTTTCGTCGATTTTTTTCTCAATTACAATTTATAACGTTATTCAAACAATAATTGTTCGAAAAAGTGGTGAGATAATTGTGTGAGTGGTGAGTTGAAACCTTCTTAATTCGTACAGATTAACCTACCGTTACTAATTTGCTACTAGTTACTTATTCCTTTCAGTGGAGTGATTGCGTGAACGTTATCCTGAACATCGGGGTTTGTTTACACTTCTATGAGATACTTTTGGAATAGACTACACCTACGAGTCATATACATCACAGTGCATTTAGACATAAAGCAATACAAATTGCATGCAATATGTTTAGGTAATGCAAGGGCTTATGACAAAACGTTTGTAATTATTGCCTGAGTGGAAACGTGGTTGGAGTATCTAACTATCTTAATGTCGCCTAAACTGCTGTTACATTCGGGGCTTTATCATTATTCGTCATTGTGAGTAGATGGTTTAAACAAATGAACAAAAACTTTTCAATATCGGTCTTTGACTTGTCCTATTTTATATATATATATACAAAAGATAAGATCATAATATTACTGAAAGCTCTAAGAAGTCTCGAGGATCATCTGTCATCCGTTGATAATATCAATCACTGGTTTACTAGCCTGACTTCCATTTCCTGATGTGAGAAGTAATTTTATCAGATTTTACGACTCAGTAAGAAATGTTGAGATGCTGGTGATCTTTTCAGCTTCAAGACCACACGGGTTACTTCCAGTAAAGCACAGTTTAATGGCAAAAGTTAATGCTCATATATGTATATTACAATATATTGTATTTAGAAAGATACTGATAATGTTAAAGGATACCTACTTAGCATTTAAGCGTAGATATTCTGCATGGTTTCAAGTTTGCCTGATAAATTAACTATCGATAGAGCTTTTAAGTAATTTATCTCATAATCGATATTACACGTTTTTGACCACCAAATATTTATAACGACATAGGTTAGACATCAATCAAAAAGCCAGTAGAATAATCCTATCCCTTTCATTATTTTGTTCTATGCAATTCTCGCTATGCTTGACAAAAGCTCACGCAACCTTTATTGCAGCAAGGCTTGTTCACGCTTTTATCGCGATCTCGGCTTCCTAATTTAGGAGAGAGATGGCGAGATTATCGACAATGAACGGGAGGGGAGAAACGGGGTCACTGTGCTAGTATGCAACCACCTGTAATAAACTAGGGAGTGGTTCGGGAACAAGTATTGCTCTACGAGATAATTAAGCTATAAGTACTTTAAGCCTTTGATTACACAAAATGTGCGGATTCAAGATAATTCCAGCTAGACCACGAGTGACGGAAATGTAATGTAACTGATTGTCTAGTTCACTCTGGACAGTCAGTCCTGCTTCCAACTTACTGACTGGCGTATTTAACCAACAGCTTAAGAAAGAAAGAAAGAAAATACGATTATTTGCGGCAAACATGACGCAATGAAAAGAAAGTACACAAAAAATAACAAGTTGGGGAAAAATATGCGTCACATCCACGCAAAACGGCCATCGCTCAGCATAATGCTGCGACCCTATGCGAGACAGAGCCCCAGCGCTGGTTTACATCGACACAATAAATTATCACAGAAATTGCATCCGGTGTCGAAATTTGTCTTGACATGGTTAAATGCAGATGTCATAATGCCTACTGCAGTTGTTGTAAGTAGCACAAAATCAAACAAGATTTTCTACTAAACAAAGCAAAGCATAATCAGCCAATAATGTTCCCCCCGCTGTTGGGGCACAGGCCTCCTCTCTGGTAGAATATCACGTGTCTTTGATTTTTTGGTTCTAGGACATGCCGGTTTCCTCAAGAAGTTTTCCTTCACCGTTTTGAGAGCAGTGGTGATTAAATTATTTACACAAAGTAAAGCATCTGCCTGGGTTCGAACCAACGACCTAAAACTCTTAAGTCTGGGCCGTTACCACTGGGCCACCATTGCAACAAAGCAAAGAAAATATCTAAGTAGGTATTTGAAAATAGAAAAGAAATATAAATAGTATTCGTCATTGATACACCTATAAAATGCATAAAACTAAACTCGTAGAGTTGTAACAGACTGACAAGATACGATGCCATGCGCGTACGCAAGACTGAGTCAGACGTCATCAGACATGCAACAACGCGCGTGTCCGTGGAACGAGCCCTATAGGCTAGCTCCGGAAGATCACCAACTTTGATAAACATGATCATCCATAAATTATTATATCCGAAGATAATATCGAACGTGACGGACTTGTAAATCAGATCAAAACAATAACAACAGCTGATAAGTATTTTGTATTGTTTGGAAGACAAGTGTTTGTTACGCATGTTTGTGTCCAAAGATGAAGCTTCGAGCCAATAATGTTGCAAACATTACTTTCTGATATTGGTTGATGTAAATATAAAATGCATAACTTCCTAGTTCAAGTGCAGTTTTCATAAACGTTAAGAGTTTTACGGCGTTTGTTATCTTTACTAAAACACCAACATAGTCAAGCGATTCGATAAAGTGTAATGAAGATACTTAAGTGATAAAACTTTATAAGTTAACTACCAAGAATCACGTCAAGTTCATATAAAAAGCAAATGACAAAAGTATGCACTCAAAGACCATAAAAATATGACGGTACTTACTTCTCGCGACACAAAATCCTCGTGTGAATAAGTTTCATATTCTTTGCCTGTCATTAGCAGAAGTCATCGACCTTGCTATGTTTCTTAAATAACCATTTACAGTCCCTTTACAAAAGGTCCATTTCAAAGGGTCATGGGTCCAGTCCAACCCATAATTAACTCACCATGGAACTTCAATCGTTTTCAAATACCCATTTGGATGTCGGCAACCGTTTAAAAGTACCGTTATGGGTCCTCTTGACATTCTAATATTAGTTACGTTAAGCCCATACCGTAAAGGGCCAATTTATTTCAACTCATAAATTGCGTACTTACTGACACGAAGTAAGAAGATCTCAATAACAGCTTACCTGAAACGAGAAATGGCAATTAGATCAAGTCTCGGAATGAAGAAAAACTAGATTTGGCAATCTAGATGAAATGCTTATTTGAGCGTGACCGTTCCTAATTCATTCATTCGGCGTGGTGATCTTAAGTAAGATGGGGCTTATAAAATTGGATGTGCAACAGCTAGCTCGTATTTTACTATGTATTTGTGAAGAAACAAACAAAAATACCTACTTAATAATATGATAACACATCAATCTTTTATCAAGCTAGTAATAACAGCCGCACGGGTCGATCCATGGATGGGTGACCATCTTTATATATCGAGACTCCTCCGTGCCTAGGAAAGCACGTTAAGCCGTTGGTCCCGGCTGTCATTCGTGTATCTTTAACAGTCGTTACGTACGTCGTCAGAAGCACGAAAGTCTGATAACCAGTCTTAATAAGGGGTATCGTATTACCCAGTTACTGGGTTGTGGAGAACAGATAGGCAGTCGCTCCATGTAGAATACTGGTATTCAGCTGCATCCGGTTAGACTGGAAGCCGATCCCAACATAGTTGGGAAAAGGTTAGGCAGATTGATTGATCAATCTTTTATTATGAGTACCCATATTTAAATAATTTAACAGTCATAACAATAATTTGTGCATAAAAAACCACTGATACCTTAAAAACAAAGACCGATTCATTATAAAATGAAGCTGATAATAATATATAGCAGTTTTGTATTCAAATAAAATACATAAATTGGTACCTACATAAAAAGTCCTATATTTTTTTGTGACTGCAAAAGTGCAAATCATTAGTATCGTCTAACCATTTTACGATCGTCCGGGTATGTGAACCTAAATCTCCATAAATCTTCGGTTTATGAGGTAGTAAACTAGTAAATGTAAGCATCAACAAGTAATAAAACGATCTCAAAAATGACTATCTCGTACAGCTCAGCTATATGCAAAGGCATGACAAAGTTCCCAGTCCTTTGAGTTTCTAATGCAGCCGCCATGACAATAATCATAAGAAATTATTCATACAGTATCAAGGTATGCATCAAGTTGCACAGCCGGTTTTTGCAAGAGGTCATCCCTCCAACACCTGTGATCTTCAATTGTTATCTTTGCAACTAGTTCCAAAATCTCGTTTCAGTTCACGATTCCGATGAGAGCGTGATCGAGTTTGACCTGAACGATTTTAATTTGCATCTGATTGCCATTTGGCGTTCGGAAAGTGGATTAAAAATTTTGGAGCAGGTTTGAGAAATGGAATAAATTGAACGACTGTGTGACAATTACTTCTGTTGACATTACAGTATTTACTAAAACATAACATAACATTACGCCTGTATTCCCCGAACGGTTGGGCAGAGATTTAGGTACATATAGTACACCCGCATATTATAAACTAAAGATACAAATATGATTGTACAAATTGGAACTCTTCATGTAACATAGCCGACAGTTACTTCTCGTGCGTGATGTTATACAGTAGTAATTTTGATAATGTGTTTATTTGAAATAAGTGGTTGGCATGATTCAAAAACGCAAGTTTACAGTTCAACATATCTACCGCATACCGCACAAATAACCACCGAAGCTAATAACAATAAATCACATGTTAAACTCTTGCATCGAACTTTCTAAAACCAATTTACGAAGTCACGTAAGTGGGCAATAATTTGGTGTAAGCCCTAAGCTGCCCTGAAGCTAAACAGCAATTTTGTATAATATGCCTCTCATGGAATGGAATGAGCCAATAAACGCAATAATTATACATTTAAGAAATGCGCAATAGACGATGAGAAAGTAAATAGTAGATCATACTGGCCGCAAGTAAGATTGGTAACAAAGAACTAGGAACTGAAGTAACAGATTGTATGGTTGATGCTTTTGATTTTCGGTCAAATTCTAGGGGTAAAGTAGGGCAAACATGGTTCGTTAACAATAGCTTATTGACGGTGAACGAACTCAACGAACTATTGATTTGTATCTATTTCCAGACTTCCTATAGGATATAATCAGGACAGTATAGTGGATGTTATGAGTGCTAATAAATGATTCAGATTTAGGACCAGACTGACAATATGGTTCGTATGTGTAACTCTCGTGTGAATGATTTGAACAATTGTTTTCGAAATAGTTTCTAGCCTACCCATTATACACAACCATATACGGGCTTTATTTCCAGAATTTCAGATTTCAAGACACGCTCATTAGCTATTCTAATACCAATTTCCATTTAAACCACTAACCCCGAACTTTACGCCTACATTTCAGGTATAACAACAGTTTAAGCAATTTCCACAGCGTCTAGGTCTACATTTATACCGGGAAATGGGAATAGCCTTCCTTCTAACGACTCCTGGGTTACCTCAGAGCTTTGTGGCGGCTCTTAGTGTTATCTACTGACGTTGATTAAAACTAATCTCATTTAGCTGAAGCTTTTAGTTCAGTTGGTGATTACTGCACTGATTATTTGACTGCAGAGAACCTTTTCTAGATCCAGAACACGTATTCCGGTTTTGTGATTTGTTGGAAAAAAATGGTCCTGCCGGCTGGCAGATGATACTTTTCGATTGGAAGATGATAATATAGAAAGGCCAGAATTTAATTCAATACAACATGGTTTTATGTGAACCATGACTGCATGACATTAAACTTTTCAGCAACTTTATATCTTTAAGAAAAAGAAAAAAGAAATCTAGCGGAATAAAAACAGAATTGTTCGAAGCGTTGCATACGGATTGAGAAAGTTTACGACTTTACGCATACGATTAGGGACAAAAGAATAAATATTCAGAGAAAAACTGACCGTTTACCTTTTACGATGCAATTCATACTCGTCTAATAAAAAGGGGTGCTTATTTGACTGCTTAATACGTTTCGGACAATATGACCAACAATAGATCTTTTATTTTCGTAAGGTGACCCAGTGGCATCGAGAAAATATTCTCACAAAACTACAATAGGGTACAAAAGGATGCTGTTATTCACACACTTAATTCTTTATACTACAGATTAGACTATTTTACTCGTTAATGTGTGGATCACTATACTGTGGGTACAGTGTGATGTTTTTCTAAAATAATTTTGAGTCCATTATTGAGAGTTCGAATAGTTGAAAAACTCTCTAACTCAATTAAAATAAAGAACGAAGATAAAAATGCAATAGGTCAAGGTAATCCAATATTCAGCCGATTTGATTGCGAAAGCACTCGGGGATTGAATTGGTTTATCCAATAAGAGAAAACAGACCTTGACATTGCACGGATTTTTCCGCATTTCAAATATATATTGCATTAGTCGACAGTCGTAGGTACTTTTCAAGTTAGCGAGAATAGCATTTACACCGTGATATGATATCCTAACCGTCACTTGTAGGTATTCTCCTGGGAAGTTGCAGTGGTTTCGTCGATCAGTAATTCAGGTGTCAATCAGTCAAGTCAATGTGCAGTCTTCAATCAGGCTATTAGCACAGTTCATCAAAATATAAGTGTACAGATATTCCATGGTCTGAATAAGCAATTGCGAAACAATCTGGAAATGCTACTAGAACTGCTACGCACCTAACGCACCTAACAGAAATTGAATTGTGTCGACTCACACGCCGCAAAAGGCAAAAGCAACGTGACTGGTTAAAAAATCACCCTGTAGGTAATAAAATTTAGTTCACAAAGCAAGGTGGAACGACTTACAAGTGTGTAACAAAGCTTATAAAGGGACAAAGAGCTAAACAACGATGTGTGGAAACCACCCTTACGTCTCAGGTAGGTCAGTGACCCCACTCTTCTTCACCCCGTTCCTTACTTCAGATTCTTTTCAGAACAATGCCGCTGTGGTTTGAATATTGATGTTGGGACATAAATCTTGGCTATAATTTGGTATAAGATAGTTAGTTATTAGAATATTAATCATCGCTTTTTATTTTATGGTAAGCAGGAATATCTGATATCCATTTTTACGACTACGTTTATCTGTGTCGTCAACATTTTTTAAACTGATTATTTAAACGTCTTTGAACGTTTTTGAAGAGAAAAATTATTTCTTATAATTACTTGACATTCATAAAATTGTCGTTTCATTGTCTATTCATCTGACTTCTCAATTGCATTCTTAAATAGCATTTTCTTCCTGAAAACGAAGGGCATATCAAAAATTCTAATGCTAAAGTGACTTATCAATCATATCGGTTGCCTCATCCAGAGGTTCACATAACACACACATTTTATACACAAGTAAATCTAACCCGTAGTATTGGCACTAACATCTGTAAGTCATATAAATGTTTATCCTGTTGCGTATCCAATAGGCAACGCAAGCACACAAGGCGGACACCCGCCTCTGCATCAATTGGGTTGTCAAAACATTGTAATCTAACCAGATTAGCTATTTGCTTTCGTAAAAGTAAGCAATTTACAGAGAAAATAATGTTTATGCATGACTTTTCTCGTTTTCGGCATACCAAAGGAGACTTCAAGATTCTAGAAAAAATCGCTATGTGTTAGAAGTTTCTTCTTCAAATGCTTTACCATTTCAGACCTAACTACTCAATTTTATATCTTACTACTTTATTTTAATTTTATTCTAAGTGTCGTTCGCAACATTCGTACTTCACAGAAATACCTCGTTTTCAACGACATCTAATTCACCTACTTAATCACAATAGCTGATCAAAAAAGCTTACAAGTTCACACAAAGATACAAGAGCCATCATAACTAAAGCAATTACCTATAGCTTCATCTATCTGGGTCCAAAGCGACTCTTGAAAGACATTCCTCGACCACAAAGAGAGGTGAAAATGGAAGGTATTAAACCAGACCAGACACGCTCCAACAATAGATCTTTTAAAGCCTTTGTCTGATCTGACTGCGCTGAGATGAATACGGATCTCTAAGGCCATGATATTTATTCGTTTTTCAATGATTTATGTCCATCTTGTTAAGAAATCCTATGTATTAACTCTTGTCTGCGAATGAATTAGAATAAATCTGAAATTGACGTAACGAAGGATAATTCTCCAAGACTTGGATGAGCTCTCAGTTTAATGATCGAAATGAAAACGAGACGAGTATTTTCAGTATTAAACATAAACCCGCAAAGCTCCGAAGTAAATACAAATATTCTTGTTTCCTCCTGAAAACGTAAGCAAACAAAGTTCTAAGCGATTCGAAGAGGAGTTTGTTGATGCCACTTAAAATATTCGTGGAATAATATAAGAATGACATCATCTTGATATTCAGGAAGGAAAAACATTTCAGTGGAAAAATACAGAAACGAAATTATTTTTGGTGGTAGAGGATTCCGGGTGAAGCTCGCTTCCACCTTCGGCCTGATCATCACTTTCCATCAGGTGAGATTCTGGCCAAGAGCTTCCCCGTTGTGGATAAAAAAAAAAAAAAAAAAAAAAGTAATATTAATAGTAAAAGTAAAAGTGATATTCCGAAAATGTTGTCAAAGGTTTCATTCAAATCTCTGTTGTTCGCAATTTTATTTGAATCAATCTCGAAAATGTTACGCGAGTTTGATACTATAACCAAATTCTGTTTCAATCCTGATTCTCGGGTCGTTCGTCACATCCACAATATGTTATTCTCACCCAAAAATACTTTGACAAACTTTTTTGGTTACATACAGTACTTTAACTAACGAAAAAAGCTTAACTTTAATGGTCAAAACACTGCTTATTTACTACCGTTACGCCAATGAGACCGTTATAAAACAAGGTGATAACTATTGTAAGATTATTTTTTTTTAGGCATTTCACTTGTTGAGAAATATTTTTCTGTAGACAAACGTAGTGTATTCAACTAACGGAAAGGTGATTGAATCTTTCCCCTCGAGGGAATGTGCACCGGTTTGATTCGATTCCGAAATGCAGGTCAGGCCAAATTGCGATGCCAAGCCAACTGAATTTCTTGAAACGAATGTAGTGCAACGTTCTACATTTAAGTTTAGGAGTAACTTTTAATTGGAGCTGTTAATAGTAGATGCAGTTGGACGGTTTTGTGTAAATAATACATTTTGCTTGTATAAAATAACTAGGTACATATTTACTTCCTCATTCAATTCGAAGACTTTGTTATGAAGTTGTACTGCACCGATGTCTCTCGGATTTGTGCTGAACTAGCCGTAGATAGATACCTAGAATTGTATTGTAAAAAAATACAATTTTATCACTTATTGTACAACATAAAAACACAGCCTATAATATGTCTCATGTATACTTCTTAGGGCAGACTTTATGCGCTGAAAGATGTTCCAAAGGGTTATTCAATCACTGATCCAGACCACTAATAAACCATCAGAGATTTACATACCATACGTTTTCATACGTTATATTCTTGATAAAGTATTATGTTACATTGACCATTGCCAGTACCTACCTACCTTTCGAGGGCTCTTCAATCACAATAAGCATTAGAATTAGGGTTGCGCCCTATACAGTCCTTCGCTTCCAAACAATATACAACGTCGCATTATTATAAGTTAAAACCCGGATTACACGGGTGGAAGTGTAAACTTAAAAAAACCTTTGGTAAAATTATGCAAAACGCAGAAAAAGTATTTGCAATTGTAATGAGGTTTTAAGGTAATTCTATTGAGTTATTTCGATCCTCACGTTATACTATTTTATGGTGGGGTGCAGGGTGTGATAAATACGGATCGGAATCTCAATAAAATAGATAATCAATTAATAATAGGTGTGTTTCTAAGTACCTATAGATCAGTCGTTGTCATTCAATATGTATCACCTAATTCAAAACTTAGGTAGGTACATACATTTTTTTTTTTAACGTTGCCTTACATTAGGTTTTCTCCTGTGTCGTGGGTGCGTTTACAAACATTTAAACTGACATACACAAACAGTCAGATCCGGAACAACGACATGTAGGTCATACAAATATTTGTTCCGTGCGGGAATCGAACCCGCGACACGCAGCGCAGCAGTCAATCGCTTAACCACTACGCCAACTGGCTCGGTTGGCGTAGTGGTTAAGCGATTGACTGTCACTACACATTTATTCATATTTAGTAACAAAACATTGATTTACAGAACTAGTATAAAATTATCTCACAGTACCTATTTCGCTCTGTGATAATTCTGTGAAAACACTTCAAAACCGAATTCTGGTGTTCAAGAGAGCAAGAGATTCCAATTTTCATACCTTGACTGACTAGCAAATGAAGCAAAAACGGATGATCTAAGCAAACACTATGAAAGCTTAATATGCAATAAATCACGCAAAGTAATTAAAATGCTGATTCAAAGGGGAGATAGCGTTGATTTCCTAATGCAATTAGCATGTTGTTAGTAGGGTTTACAACCAAGATTACTATGCGCATCACCGTTGAAAATAAATTTGAATTTGGTGGCATATCGAAAGCATATTTGACAGGCTTGCTTTCTTATGGAGTTATAAATTAATGTCTTTAAGAGGTGAACAAAATTTATGGAATAAGTGTATTGATAAATATTGATAGTTTACGGACGTGATGATTTATCAGTATTTTATAAGAATAAGCACACTCAGCCTGTAAGCCTGAAAAATCGCTTTTATAAAATTCCGTCTGTGCAGTTACACCAACAGATTAATAAGGCCCTGTATACTTTTAAAAGGTATTTGCTAGTTGTTTTCTACGCTTACAAACACCATTAAGTTTTCACTATGGCAGCTGACAAAACAACACGCCTAACCCTTTAGTGCCTTCTAATGCATCAAAAAGTCAATTGCAAACCGTCAACGGTAAAATTTGCAACATGCTATTGTCCGAGTAGGGAACATTTTGTTAATTCGAGATGTTATTACAAAAATTACCATAATCGAAGCAACCAGCCGTAAAGACATTGTGAACGGCCCAAGGGTGGCCGGCAATCAACAATCAGGGTGTTTAGACGAAAACGAAACAAATTTTCTAACTTTACATGAAGCTGTACAGTTCAGTTTTCCGTGTACTATATCCCGTGATATGTTGGTATTTTCGGGTATTATAAATAATGCAGAATTTAAAGGGTTAGTTCAATGACCCGATTGAAGTGTCGAGATAACGTTTTAAGGTGTTAATTTATGTTAGTTACTTTATCAGAAGGATTGATCAATTTTTTTGAAGCTCAAAGATTTCCCCTACCTTTATGTAGGACTCGTTAGGCTTGTTTAATGTTAGGGAGGTAAGGTACCGGATATGTTAAATGATTTTCTTGAAATTGAATTAGTAAACCTCATTCCTGTGGACCTTTTTTGGTTTCAGTTTATCTCTGATTTTACAGAGCGTCAGTAGTCTATTTGAAGTTAAATTAAGTTACCGGTGATAATTATACACAGGTTATACTCTTTCGATACTTCTTCTTTACCACCATCTAGTTTTTAAAGCAATCTTTATTTTATGGGTCATAAAATAGTTCGAACATATGCATCGTCCACACAGAACAAATTCCCCTTGAGTACACTGACTGACATTGCAAAAAACACACTTATTCCTCATCGTAAAATAGCGTCCGAAATTGTGCGTGCTCTAGCAATAAAAATGGCAATAATTTTCCTTTACATAATAAAACAACTAGGTCCAAATTGAAAGAGGGCGACATTTTTATAGAGCGATAAAATATGGTCGACGTACTTACATCATAGGGATTAGGGAGCTATGCTTTTTAGCTTCGCAGTTTGAACTTTTCAACAATCCAGGTTATATTTTCGGTCATCATTACTCATACTCACAAACATTGGAGTAAAAAATTATAGACGAATAGATATAGAGAAAAGTAGGTAGATGTTGGCATAGCCGAAACTATCATGGAACAAGAACAAGTGCAACACACGAATGGTTTTAAATAAAGACAAGATGGAAATAAACGTGTTAAAAATAAAATCAGTGAAATGGGTATAAAACCTGTCATGAAAGGAAAAGTTATGAAAGGTGTCAAGAGAAATGAAAGTAAAGAAGATAAACAAACAACTGAAATGGATTTACCGATTATCCAAAGGACACTATTTATTCTCAGATGATATTCGAATAATGCAAACCGGTAACCAAAGATGTCAAGCTCGATGTGAAAAAAAAAAAGCTCAAAAAAACACAACAAATGTTCCTCTTTTCGCTAATTTCATTAAAAAAGCAAACCATTCATTTGGACATAATGTCAACAAAATATTCGCGTTTATTTGTGTTATAGCTGACTGGTTTTATATGGTTGTCAATGTCCAGGAATACAAGTTTTGCACAGAATTTGTTTGCACAAATCTTCATGTTTATTTTGTGTGCCTACACAAGAATTATAATATTATTCAAGGGGTTCGTTATTGTAACATGAGTGTGTCCCACTTCAAATTGCGATTCATTGTCATCATACCTTTTATTATCTGCGACCTTTTTTGCGATGTTAGAAAAACAAACTTTTTGTTTGTCTGTCGTTAGCAAACTTGTCTGTTACACTTCTGTTGCAGCACCACCTTTATTGAGTTATTGAATTTTCTACCTTACTGATTCATAAACAGAGCTTAAATTTTTATATTGCTACGGTCTATGACATCGTTAGTAATTCAATATCCTTTGAAACAAAAAATTCAGTCGCATTAACACGCACTATGGGATCATTGGGAACAGATGGTCGTTTTACCATAAGTGGTTTATCTTATCGACTCGACGATTATATCATCGATGAACTATAGCGCTAATTGATTCGTTCATTAATGACCAATTTACTTAACACCAGTAATACCCATAATCCCATCTGCTTCATATCTGGGGACAGTTTACGAAATTTTATTTGGGAACATATTTCTTCCATTAGTTTGGTTTCTTTTTTATCTTTTGGACTGGATGTAATAGAAAAACATTAGTTGTTGTTCCTGCAAGTCTTTTAATCAATAGAAAAAGGTATGTTGGTATTAATCCTCTGCTAGTACCAATAACTTTAAGTATATGCACCATAATAATTATTTTATATTTATAAATAAATAATCTTAAATCCTACAAATGCGACCAAAACCAAACATTTAACTTAAATTGTTCTGACAATACCTTTACTTCAAGCAAAATTGACCTAAAACTGTCAGTAGGTATTCAGTAATGCATTTTTTAGTAGTGGATCGCCAGTGGACAGCTTATCGATAGCCTTAAATTGAATTTCTCTGTAGCAGTAAGTATTCCTTGAATTTCTCTACTGGAGATTCATGTTTGTGAACGTTTTTATAATTATTACCTTTCATGTCTTTCCTATTATGTATCTGTAGTTACGGAGGAGTGTTAATTGTATTGTAATTATTAGGTATTTTATTTCAATTTAAAAAAAGTCTAGATCTGCTTCCTGGATTTTGATGAAAACTCTCCGTCAAAGCTCCACCTTTTCTACGATACGAATGTCTTATTATAATCCTAAGTGGATTTTATAGCAAAAAACTTTCTTTGATTCGGCATAGCCATAAAAAGCTCTGAACATTTTTCTCAATTATATTTGGTAATGAAAAAGTGAACTTACTCTAATGTTTTTTTTAACCTCATAAATAATGCTTTAGCTAGAGGTTTACTCTTATTTTCATAAGATAAATGGGTCGTTTTTCATATTAACCTTAAAGAGTGGGTACAGAGATGGCAATAAAACTTTTCCTTAAATCTATATTAAATTTATAATTTTTCCTCGTACCTAAATTATAAAGCCAAATTATAATGAGAATAATTATTATTAATGTGGTGAATAAAATAAATTATGGCGTTGTAACGTATTTATCAAGCAACTTGATACAATTCATTACACGAAAAATATGACACAATTTAAAATAAATATACTTACCTAACTGGCACTCCAAAGTCAGGACAAGGCAAAAGATAATAAAAGGGAGAATGATAAAATGATAAAAGAAAAAAGAGCTTTTTCGGACGGAAACAATTAAGAAATTTTTGAAAAATTCGTTACCGTTTAATTAAATCAGAACAAGAGTCAGACGTAACGAAGCGGAAAGTCACGCGCGGCGCACAAACGAACCTTACTTTGGAGCGTTATGACTATGAGCATAAACTAATCAGTTTTGTGACCCATTTGGTTGAACTACATCATTATAATCACATAGACAATTATTTTACTTAAGCAGACAGGCGTCCCAAAGAAATGAGCTAGAAAGTATGTGATGTGGCATAAAAAGTGTTTTTGGGCCGTACCTACATACTGGATGACATTTTCCTAGTTTAAAAGCCGATCATAACCGATGTAAAGTTGGCCTAAAAAAGAGCAAAAAGCAAGAACTTAATTGTAGAAAAAAACGAAAAGACTTGCAAATCAAATGAAAATGTGTTATTGTATGTGAACACCAGTACAAGTAGCACAACAAGTCTAGATTGTTGACCTATTTTATAAAGGCACAGCTAAAAATATCTTAGACGCAGTAACTGACCTTCTATCTAATTCAGGGTGCCACACATATAATGATCATGTCATCCCTACTAATAGAACTAATCGATAGAAAAATGGAAATGAACTGTAAAATAAAGTATATCTCGTCTAGTAAATGATGGAAGTTGAAATAGAATATTGCTATGAAAATGTAAGTTTTCCGTCGGCGGCGGCGGCAGGAAAATAATAGAAGGAGTGGATAACAGAATAAAAGTTTCTCTAGTAGGTTAGGTACTTACTACCTCTATTAATTATTTACTCCCGTCTCCTGTAGTTTCTATAATAACAATATTTCTAACCTGTCTATAATCAGTCAAAGGAGGGGTTTAGTCTTTGTTCTTACTACGGGCACAAGATTAACTAACTCCTCCTTAGCTTTCATCACCCACTGTTTGATGAAATTGTCGAAAATTACATCCCCTACTTTTCTCATCGTCACTAAGTCCATACCTTTTTGACGCTAAATGAAATAACTTTATTCACGCACGGCTAACCTTAAAGCTACTTTAAAAATAAGCACTGTCATTTTTTGCGTCCCTCTAAAGATCAAAGTCAAGGTAACGAGGTCGCCGAGCCCGTGAGCTCAGAGCTTTCAGTGTCGCTTTCATTAAGCTATTCGGAAATAATTTTTACCATAAAATGGCTACAGGGAGGCGAAAATATTTAATTCTAAATAAATTGTAGATCATTAGGTCGTCATAATGAAACAAGTATCTCAAGGATGTGAAGTCATCAAGGATGATGATAATTTATTACAATGATACAAAATTAAAATTCTGGTTTTTAGAGGATTTTCACGATTTTGCACGTTACAGTAATGTTATTGCAACATTTACTGCAATAACATTACTGTAACGTGCAAAATCGTGAAAATCCTCCATCTATATTAAGGAGCTCAAAGATCGATATTTTAACTAAAATAAGCAACAAAACAAAATTGCATTCTATTACGTTATCCATGGATATAGAAATAAAATTGTAAAACTTCATCCATTGCACCAACATCGTGTACAATCGGTATGTTTGTAAATTGGCATCACTAGAGCGTTCCTAATACACGTTTTCCAGCAAAAAACACTGCAATATTTTGAACCTGATTCTAGCTCTGATGTTGCACAGTGCGACAACTGAGCCGAACGTGTATGTACACTGTGTACTTCAAAACGGCCACTAACAAAGCTACGCGACACTGCGGTCGACATGTTGCAATTTACGCAGTAGCGTCCCGCTCGCTTTGTGAAAAATATGGATGTATTTTTTACAGAGTGCACGATAAACTGCAAATGATATAAATTGACGCCTTTGACGGTGTGAAGCGACTGCTATCAGAGTTTCGGTACTTTAGAACGACCGTCGACCACTTTTATTACTAGGTACAGCATACGTGTACGTGTGCCGAAAACCATTAAACATTCAGGACACTAACGAATGCAGCATCCATACAAAATGGGCATCCGATACGAATTCCCGTTATACACGATGTGTGATGTTAATTTCAAATCAGTCACAAGTCTCAATCCGACATTTCAAAGATAATACAATTTATTGTATTGCAGATCCGAACACGCGTCCCGTAAAAAAGGTTCGAAATTAAAATTAAAACTCAGACCCTTTGTAATCATTACAATGGAGGTAAAAATTTCGAATTCAAGTATCTAAGTTCATTGACAAACACGCGTACGACAAAATTAATTAGTTCCATCAATCACTGGTTGAATGGTGTCAGTCTAACACCGGCCCACTGGTTTGAAAAAGACCAACTATCGAAAAAAAATGTAACGTGATTCGACCATTGTGTGTTAACCCTTCTATTGCTGGGTTGATAAAAGTTGTGACGCTTGTGTGGGGCTCGCTAGCGCCTGGGCGGAGATATACTGGGACAATATTTTGAATGCGTTGGAGATATGATAAGTGAAGATTTATTTTGGGACAACGTGCTATGCGATGCGTGTGATCTGGAATGTTGGTCGTCTATTTACATAATTTTGATAAGTAATTACGAGTTTACGACAAAATGTAAACTTAATTTAGATGTTTGTTTATAGACTATTGGTGTTGCTAAGTAATTACGTGTGTAGTAATTGACAGCAATTTTGTTCATGTCTGGAAATAATAGAATTATTATTATTTAGCTTCCTTCTATGACCTTGTGCGAACATAAACAATAATATATCTGTACCAAATAGAACCTATTATCATGTAAGAAATTGTTTATTATCCCTGATAACTATAGGCAAAAAAAAATAAGCATCGCTCATCGAATTTTGTGTGTTTTTCTAAATTTATATAGTTACGAAGATATGATTTCAGCCTCAAACTTAACATATTTGACATTCTAATCAATCATCAATTCATCATCAATAAAGTATTATTCTATACCCTCACGTGATGAAAGCACAGCTAACAAAGCCTTGGCGGAATGGCGGCTATTGACGAAGCCTAGTGCAATTGCGGATTAAGTGATAATATTTGCTCATTATTTAGTAATCATTAAATAGTTTAACTTGCACCCCTTTTTGATATCGATCAGTTATCAATCACCGGGTGAAGCGAGATAGGTACATGTCAATCAACCGAGTCTTTGTGATCTATTTATTGTTAAAATTACAATATGACATGATACTGGAATTGATAAACTCATACACTGCAAAAAATATTGGTAGAAATAAGACAAATTGTGTCTAAATAAAACGTTATTTTTTATTATTATTTAGTTCGGTTCGCGCCTGAAATATATTTGTGACAATACCATCGGGAAGATAATTTACATAACTATAGGTGATACTTTGAATATGACAGCAATCTATCATGCGCGGTGACAATGCGCGCGCGCCCTCTGTCGACCTTTTGACGTATTTCGGAACAGTTCGGCGAAAACTGTAGGGTTGTCCGCCGCAAGTATTATTATTTGCGAAATAATGATAAAATAATTTGTAACTGACACCTAAGTTTGATATTTGTGTGGATTTATAACGTACCTTTCTTGAAATTACCTGAATAATACCATTTTATTTTCTTTGTGAATGCTGAGTAAAACATGTATTAAAAAATAATAAAAAGGTACCTAAGTCCTTACCAAATGAACGCAGACAGTGAGACTCGTGTCGATCAATTATTTAGCCACACGTCAAAAATAATCAAAACTTGGTACTAATACTTATGCGTCACACGCGTACAGAGAAGTTTTACTACAAAAATATTCACCTAAACGCAATTGTTTTGGTAGTACATGAATAATAGTGCCATAACGCAGAAATAACACAAACATTTTGTGGGCTCGACGTTCATTATCATTGTCATTTGGTGTCGTAGGGCTACGCAATTGGCATAACAATGCCGCGCCGGCGCATCTTTTTCTAATAAAAAAGCTGATTTGCATTATGACATTTGTTGTTGTCAGTGACTGACAGCTAGTGTCAAAGTCAAAAGTATTTTTTTTTTAAATAATTTACATTACAAAACATTCAATGAAGGGTTATAATATTGATTGGGTATGGTATTATTTTATTTTAAATAGGTATATAAATATAAATAATTTACACTACACTTTTGAAAAGTAGGGTGCGGAAAAACTGTTTTAAGGCGAACTAAAAATCAAAGCTGTGTTGTTTTGTTTGATCCAAAAAGTAACAATATCTAAACTGATTATTTTTGTCATGCGACATAATTCTCTTTCATTAATGGGGTAACGATTAAGACAAACTGTAATTTATTTATGCTTTAAATACAAGTTTCAACCAACACTTGCAAAAGAATAACTTTGAATTCGCCCTTTATTCATTCCACGTAAAATAAGTGTTAAACAAAAGGCAAGAAACCCTTAAAATCGACTCACTAACTTTTGTTTAGATTGTGGGAAAAAAATACCCCTAAATTAAAGGTCTTTATTAATTTGTTCTCATTTGCATTAGAGGCGAAGATTTTTTTAACACTGTTTGCAATAGAAAAGTGTTACATGTTTTGTAATTATAAGCTGTGTGTTTTTAAAGCATCATGCTGTGTTTTTCGAGCAAACAATGCGGTGAAACTGGTATTTAGCAAGCTTTTATAGTTCGCATTGTGTTACAATGTGTCAACAATTAAACATATTGGGTAAATGAAATGCCAGTTTAATGGTACTTTTTGTTCGCCTGTTGCCTTATGGCAACATGTGGCATTTTATTTGTGTTCCATATTCAATCATGCCTAAGAATCGGAAATGCAGGTACCACAGAGCTCCCATTTTAGTTAGAGGTAGTTTTTTAATTCAAATGTCATGCTAGAGCGTCTGTTATTGGAAACGTCGGAATTATAGAGCCTCGAAAGTCGAAACATAAATAACACAATTTTACCAAAAAAATAAAAACTGGTAAGTAGGTAAAACCGTGTAGGACACTAGCACATGAATAAAGATCTAAAGAAACGGAATTAGCCTCAGGTAAAACCAACAGAACACAATTCTATTGTCTGCGGTCGCTAAATCTATTGATGTTCGCAAAAAACTTGTAAATTCTTTTTTTCATCGCCGCCATCGAAAACTAGCCCCTTTTATGAATGGAGGACGTGAGCCGGCAAATCAAACAGAGCTCGGTTTAGCATTTATTTGTATTTGTATTGTATTGTTTCGGTCCAAGTATTCCGCAAACGGTGGTCGGATCGGAAAGGAGTTTATTGAAAAAAATGGTAGTGCAAAAATGTTCAATTGATTACTTACTTTATTTAATATCTACAATTTGTACTGAAGGTAAGTGTTGAACTAGACTAGATTTTGCGATTGATTCCCATTACAATATTAGGTACCTAGGTATCTATTGCAGATTTTCAGACATAATAACAACAACACCGAACTCGCAACACTCGCAACACCGAACTACGAGACTTTTCCTCTTTATACCATAACATTAAGTCCGTGTACTTCTCTAAAACATGCACTTTCTTTGACATATACGCACAGATTCATATATACATACACAAACGCATACACGTACTCACACACGCACACACACACTCACACACACACAACACTTACTTTCCAGACCCGACTCATCCACAATAACTAGCGCGCTTAATATGTTAATCTTTTTCATACTACATACTTTATTTTGTTACTTGGATTATTGTAAGAATACCCTACTTGTCAAATTTCTTAAAAACTAAATACTACAATATTAATGTAACTTGGGAAGAGCGGAGCATCCTGACACAAGCAAATTAATTGCTTAATAGGAGGCTCCTCATTGTAACTAGCGTAAGGTATTTAAGCTTATAATAAACATTTTTTTTTTTTTTTTTTTTGAATATGAGTCAGAAATTACTCTATGAAAAGCATGAATGCAATGGTTTTTGTACTCATATTTTTTCATAATATACAGGGTGATTAGAAGCTGGGTGAAAGCCTTAATGGGGTGATGTTTGACACCATTTAGACCATTTTGAGCCATATCTACATGTCCTAGACGAATAAAGGAGATTGATCAAAATCAATACCGCATTATAGTGACAGAGTATGGCCATAAAAATATACTCATAAATTATAATATATTTATTTAACTGTCCTTAGTTCATTTGATCGAAATCGTATGTGGGGTTAATATTTTGTATTAAATTAGTTCTTTATTCGATATAATTGCATACTTTTTTAAATGGCGTATTTTAGTGATAGCAGTGTTGCCAATTTTAGGAACCTCCCCCTAGTCGGTCTTAACGGATAGTCAGGGCAAACGCTGAGTTTAAAAAATAATTTGAACTATGACATTTTTCCTCGTTATTAATATTTTTAATAACCATAATATATAGGTAATATAAAGTAAAAATCACGGGTGTTTAAAACACTGCATTATGAACTTAAAAGCGATTCAATAATAGCCCATTTTACGAGCAAGTGTGTTGAAAAAATAATATTACCTTACTAATTAAAATCTTTCTTCAATAATTTCCAAACAAATCACTTATGGTCAGGGTGATTTAGATTACTTGTTGGTAATACTATCACGGACAAGGTGAACTGTCAAAAGTGCCACTGCCAAACAAATCATCAGGTTGTTGCCATGCAACTAGGTGAAAATAATTATACCAAATTGAAAGTGTACTTTATTGTACTAACAGGTCCTTCTCATAATGCCTTTTTAATTTTAACGTATTCTTAAATCATGTACTTCTTGTTTGTCGACACAGATGTCGCTTGCTGACGTTAACCGACTAAATTAAAAGATTCAGTCGGTTATTATTATTAGCTTAAAATACACTACAGCTTCACTGACCAAATGACTATTATAATCTCCATATAATCCTGTATCATAAACTCCATCAGGTGAATGCCAAATGTTACCATTAATAAAAAATAAAAACGATTTTAAGAGTTTATTCAAATAATCTAGACTACCAAACTATAAAAAGTAAATACGTAATCTATAAATAATAAAATGTGTTTTTTAGCAAATAAATCATTACTACAGCATACATTTATACGCAAATGATACGTCTCGACCTGTATTAAACATGTAAGTAACTACTTTCGTATCGTAGTAGTTATTTTGTACTTTTCAGCAGCAATGAAGCAAGCTTTCAATAAATCTGTCAGTCATTAGCCCATAAACATTTATTAGTCTATGATTACCGCCGGTCGTTTTGGTTGATAATTTCAACAAATTATAACTTATAGTAATCTGTGTTATAACTCATCGAGTTGAGACCCTGCTCCTCGGGTTTACGTCGAGTGTTTTCATCAACCTAGTGCGTGTAAAAGTGGTTCAGATATCCTATCTACAGAATAAACAATTTCATTTCATTTCATCTCTATACATAAGATTGATGACAGCAAAATAAACGATTACAATTACTTGTATTATGGGTTTTATTTTATTTCTGTAGCCCTAAATAATCTCATAAAGTGAATCAGAAAATTCCATGCCTTCAAGGGATTTCTCAATACCTACACCACCACTACAACCCCATCCAGCAAGTGCATTGTTTTTATTTTAGGTAGGGGGCCTAGGGCTTCAGCGATGTAATTGGCGAATTGAACAACCAATAAAGCGTTTATGCCCGAGTCTATTTTGGAAGGCAAAAATCAGTTAACCACAGAGCAGGCAAATCAACAAGACGTATTACAATGTGTCGTTGGGTGGTTACTGGAGTAGTAGGAAGGGTAATCAAATTAACGGTATTACAACTGGTAGTAAGATTGGTAGTAACTAGGGCAACAAACGTGAAGTAGTAATGGGCTCAACAGTTCTTGGAAATAGCTAAAACTAGATTAAATTCAAGAAATTATTTGGGAGAGTACCTTCATACAAAATGAAAATATTAATAGAAGGAGAACTATTTTCTTAATTATATATTTCCAAGACTGTCATTACATGATCTGATGCCAGTAGCTCTAGGTTCCTATCAAATAAAACAGGCTCGGTTGTATTAAAATTGAACTAGCAAACGACATTTAGGATGACTTGCCATTGGTACTGGGAATGGACAAGTATTTAGTAAGGGGAAGAATTAAGTCACGACATGATAACAGCAAGGTGTACTTACTACCCCTACATTTTGGTTAATAGGGCTACATGTAACGATAGCTGATATTACTGACTATTATTGCAATTGTTTGGTGAGTAATCGGACAGTGGGGTGCTGTGCTCACTTAATGACCATTTTGTGGTAACTAAGTTGGGCTCGATCTCGTCTGTTGAGCAGCTGGCTTCGTTTTTAGACGATATACTATGTTTTATGAATATGATGATAATATGGACCAATAAAACTATTTCATTCCAATAAGTATTCAAGCATTTTTATTTTCTACTTCCTATAGGTACAAACCTACATTTAGCATGCCCTACCTATGTAATATTATTTATTCGGATTCATTCTTTGGTTTGTTGGAACTATTTTTGTTGCATATTATGTGAATTGAAATCATATTGTTGTAAAGGACTGCTTTTTTTGGTGGAAGGTTTGTTACAAAACTAACCTCAAAACTTATCAAAAAATGAAAATTACAAAAAAACCCCACAGTACAAATGGATAAATTTTATTTCCTTTGAAAGTATGACATCAACCCTCTTTTATATCCAATTTATGCTATCATACAACAAAATTTGATGCGCAACGGCGGTCCATAGAAAAATGGGCATTTTCCTTTGCATATCGACTCTTCCGTGCCGCGGAAAGCACGAAGCCGTTGGTTCCGGCTATCATTCGTGTATCTTTGGCAGTCGCTACGGGTCGTCAGAAGCCCGAAAGTCTGACAACCAGTCTTACCAAGGGGTATCGTATTACCCAGTAACTGGGTTGTGGAGGTCAGATAGGCAGTCGATTAATATAATAAGTGACATAAATATACACATAATTTGCACATCGCACATACTTAAAAATCGTAATACGATTTCTGTATTTTTCCTTAAAAGCTGCTGCCATAAATACAGCTTCACATTCATTAAGTATTCTCAAAAAAAAACAAGGATAAAGAAAGAAAAACTACCTACCTCGAGTTAAGGCTCGTTCACACTGGCGCGACTTGTCGCGCGACGCGACACCGGCAATTGTTCAATCGTGAAGTTTTATTAGAAATTGTATTGTTAAAGTCGCGTCGCGCGACAAGTCGCGCCAGTGTGAACGAGCCTTTACGCTAAGTAGCTTGATACCATTAACCTAGTCCTTTGTTAATCTCAGTCCCCTTTGTTCATGTACGTGTCCACTAATTTAAAACTCTTCGCAAAACATCACGCCTCTATTTCCCCGAAGGGTTAGGCACAGGTGTGCCTCACTAACATTTCGCAAGATACCTATTTTTAAGTCCCATGTAAAAGGAGGCGTAACTATTGCCATCAACCTGGCACAGATCTAAACTGCTATTGAGAAATTCCTGATAGAAAAACCCAATAACACTTTCTTCGACCTGGGAATCGAACCCTGGACCGCATGATCAGCAGTAGCGCTTGGGATCACTAGACCAACGAGGTAGTCAACTACTAATTAAAAACTCTATGCAAAACATCTCCCTGTTATTTAGATTCCAGAATAATGTTTGCTGTTTCTTGTTTGGACCGCACCCATGCATCTAATGAATAAATTGGGCTCATCCAATTTGCATATATTGTTACAATGTTTGTTTCGAATTTGTTTTAATAAAAAATGGCCTATGTAATAACCACGCCTTTCTGTTACATATTTTTTTACGTAGGTATGTAAAAGGCATTTAGGGAAATTAATGCTAAAATCTGAAAGGTTAAGCAGCGATAGCCGATGTCAGCCAGTGGATGGCTATTCTTTAAGGCTCGTTCACACCAGCGCGACTTGTCGCGCGACGCGACTTTAACAATACAATTTCTAATAAAACTTCACGATTGAACAATTGCCGGTGTCGCGTCGCGCGACAAGTCGCGCCGGTGTGAACGAGCCTTTACTCATTCATACCACAACATAGTGATAGCCTAGTGGTGGGAACTTTGCTGGACTGCCAAGTCATGGGTCTCGAGTTCGAATCCAAGGCACTTTGACTTTTCGGATTCATGTGCTTATTGTATAATTATCACTCTACATTAACGTTGATCCTGGTTTTCACTAAACATTCAACAAGTTTTATTAGCTCCACGACCTGATCCCACCCTTTCACTATCGGACCACCAGATGTACTGCGGGGTACCATCCACACTTGGTTGATACACCGACAAGCCGTACTAAACGCTTCTCATCCAAGTTTATTATGCGCACGGCAAAGTGTGGAACTCTCTGCCAGCGTCTGTGTTCCCTTCAACGTATAACTCGTCGGCCTTTAAAGCAAGAGTGAACAGGCATCTTCTGGGCACGCTCGTTCCACCATAGACCTCATCCATCGCTTTCCATCAGGCGAGATCGAGGTCAAGAGCTGCCCCGTAACTCAATATATAAAAACAAAACAAGTAGGTAGTGATGGTGACAGTACCTAAATACTAATAACCCTATTAATTATCCTAGGCTGATAAAATTTTCGTTTTTCCTAATGTTAGTGTTACTCGACTGCCTAGAGCTATTAATTAAAAACTGTACTTATGCAAAACATCTCCCTTTTATTTAAGTCCAAAATAATGTTTGCTGTTTCTTGTTTGGACCGCACCAATAAAATTAATTAGGTATTATAAGCTGGTCCATCTGCTTATAATAATTAATTTCTTACGGTTGACCTTCCAGTGCAATTTAGATTCAATATGTACGTGCTAATTATAAACACATTAGTAACGCTTAGATTCACTGTTTAATGGAATAGTGCAGTAAATTGGGAGTCGACTGTTTACTAGGTAATAATAAATTTTGAAATTACAAAGCACCAATTATGCACTTCCTACCTACAAAGATAAAGGTACTTTTTTTGCCAAGATTTATAACTGTCGGCAATTCATATAATGAACCCGAAGAAAAATGCAAAGGGTAGGTACTAACAATACTTTATACTTTTTGAACCTCCAAAATTTAATTTTCGAACACAATGCGCAGGAGCAGTTACGCTAACGCGATAAACCGATAGTAAAATATAAATGGTGCGTGAAAATTGTGCATTATCGTAAATAAAGAAACGGAATTGACAACAAAGGAGCTCTTCATATAACAATAACATCGTGTTTTTTAAACCCTTTTAAGCTCTGAATTAAATGCAATAAATCTTGCTCCAAATCTGACATGATTCTGCGGCTCTTCCGATGTTAAAACGATAAAAAGTTTCATCGTTAAAGTTGCGATAAAGTTGAACAAAAATAAATATAAAAAAGTTAACTAAACGCATTGCGCATGCTCCATATAATTTTCTAGTTTATGGTGCAATTTCTATGGCTGCTCGGAACTTTTTTATGGTTTTCTATTTTACGGAATAAAGTCTGCTTTAGAAACACGGTTTAAAAGTTTTTTACTGTACCTATTTCAAACAACTGCTTCAAATAAAACTTTTTCCATAATCAGCCTATAATGTTCCCACTGTTCCAAATGTTTTTGGTTCTAGAACATGCCGGTTTCCTCACGATTTTTCCTTCACCGTTTTGAGAGCAGTGGTGATGAAATAATTTACTCAAAGTAAATCGCCTGACTGGGTTCGAACCTACGACCTACAAGTCGTATGTCGTGGACGTTACCACTAGGTCTCAGTAAAACTTTTGTATGATTGGACATGGTGAAACTTCTTTTTCAACACGTCTATCTTTTTTATTAATTTCTGTAGGAATCGACAAGTAGAATCTCGGCTTCAATTTTTTTTTTTTACCTCACCACATTTGTGAATGGAATTTTAAACGGTTTTTATTTTTTGGCAATTTTTAAAACTGGTTCATATTTCCGTTCCGATAGAATCATTAGAAATTGGATGCAATTATGAAAACGCGTTACTTATGAAACTTCAAACATCTGGCAACCAGTTCTTTCTGAGTTAAACATAATTCACCGGTGTACAATATTATTTAAAACAACAAAAACTTGTTATAACTACGTCACAGTACCTGAACACACACAATCGGACATCCGACACGCGCCTCCTTATTAAATTATAAAGAAAATAAACCGGTAAAGTTGACAACCCTACCATTTTGAAGAGCCCGTATGTATCTGTACTATCTTGTTTTATTGAAGTATTTTAAAATTGGTCGATTAATAGCTAGGGGAAGCTACCGGAAAGGGACCGCCACGCGCCTAACCAGGTGGGTGTGATTTTTTTTCTTCGTCCTTATTGAAAAAGGAAATGACTTTTTAAGCCAATTTCTTTTAAGGGTCTTGGGAATGAGTAAATACAGGCCGAAATTAAAGGCGTTTTAATTCTTTTGAACAGTTAAGCATGAGAACATGACTGTGGTTCTTTATTTAAATGTTGTGACCTAATTTGTAATGCTGGCCAGTTTAAGTAGTATTGACACAATTTTTGGATCGATTCAAATTACCAGTTATCTAGCTAATTTCATAATGTAAGGAATGATTTATTTGCAAACGCTTGGGTTGTTGACTGGAGCAACAATAATTTTAATTACAGAACATAAAACGTAATTATCATTACTCATACAAAAAAACAACATGGAAACAACTTTCACTAGTTGTACTTAATATTTCGTAAGACTAATTTCACGAAACAAAAAATATTTAGGTTGAAAAAATATTGAAGATGCCTGTGATTCAATCATTTACAATATTGAGTACTTACCTACTTCTACCCTTGTCCGTGTTGGTTTCCGTAATTAAATTTTGATGAAATTATGTACTTAGTTCAAACAGAGAATTACGGCTCGTGCAGACTGGTGCGATATCGCGGGTGCGTCAGGCAGCGCAAACATTGTACGAGCCTTTAGGGAAAAGAAACTTTGTTCAATAGCAACCCTTTTTGTACCTATAATTCCATTTATTGAAGGGTGCCGTGTCATCAATAATATTATTATAAGAAATTATAAGAAACAGTCGTGCAGATGTCAACTTTCCTTAACAACCCGAAACCGTATCCATTTTCGTAACTAAATGACCCATAACGTGTGAATTTCTTCGTTCCGTTACGTTGAAGTTAACGACTTGAGAATATTACACCCGGTCAGTACTTAAATGTCAAGCAGGTATATTCTACATACGATTACATTAATAGAATAATAAGGTACAGTTAGTATCTTTTACCAGGATATGATGACAGAAGAAAGGTTAGGAGCCTTTGTCCTCGTACAGGACTATCTGTTTTTTACTTTCTTTTTATAAAATGTTGTTTTCTAAAACTGTCAAGATTGTGTTTTGTTTAATTTGTGCTCTTCCTGTGCGAGTCACAATCAATCAATCTGCCTTGCCTTTTCACAATTATGTTGGGGTCGGCTTCCAGTCTAACCTGATGCAGTTGAATACCAGTATTTCACAGGGAGCGACTGCCTATCTGACCTCCGCGAATCATATTTTCATCAACATACAACCTGACACTGACCTGCAAATTGCAAAAAACGTAAGAAAATTTCAATTTCGCGGGCTACCTTGGAGGATCCACCTTAAGGTTAAAGCTGATACAATGAAATACAATGTACGAGAAAATAGGTTCAAGTCAGGGATGTACTATTAGAACAGAGGGAAGTCACGTTAATTAATTAGAACGTTTCCCTCGGTTGACTTTCGCTTGGGAGACAATACAAAGACAAAGCTTTGTAGATTTTTTGTGTCTAGGATGTTAAATAATATAGCACGTCTTTACTTTGTTATCCAAAACAAACGTAGGTACCTTCGTACGTCTATCTAAATTAGTGTAATTCAAAGGGAACTTTTATAGGTAAAAACTTATTTAGGCTTTGCGTCAAGCTCGGGTCGGTGACGCTGAATCGAGTAGGTATACTCGGCTCATATAAATTTTTAAATTATATCGTGTGACCTGAAGTACCAAATACCTACTTAATTACCTACTCTTAAAAAAAACCGGACAAGTGCGTGTCGGATCACGCACAATGAAGGGTTCCGTAATTGAGATGAATTTATCCCAAAAACAAACTTAACATCGTACCTAGTTGAAAAACATGTTCTCATGGTCAATTCAAAGATACCTATTTATTTTAATTTGATACCTCCGCGCGTTACAAAAAGTTTCTTGACAGACTGACAGTCAAAAGATTGGTAGACGAACAACGAAGAGATCCTATAAATAAGGGTTCAGTTTTTTCCTTTTGAGGTACGGAACCCTAAAAATAGTTTCCCTTTTAACAGACTTCGAAAAGGTAGGTATATACCTACATACAATTTCTGATGCTATTAAGTCCATTCTGTAAGTAGATACCTAAGTACCTACTTAGATTTTGAAAGTTAAACCCAGCTATAGTGCTAGACGATTTTATCTAAAAGTTAAATTACTAAACCGCTGGATTGTAAGTAAATTACAAAGCAGCCAAGTAATGTCGCATAAATAACCCCAAGTAACCGCGAGCATATCGTTTCACGCAAATCCACAAAACTCCGAAACAGAAACAAAGTTTTGAGCATTATCCAAGTCCCATGTTGGTAATTAATCCAATGCTAATACGTGGTTAAAACGCGATTAAACTACATAGCTCGGTTAAAGTGGGTTTAGTTCAGTTTGACGAAGATAGACTTATTTGCATGTGGAATTACTTGTAAAAGTGAATAAATTAACTATCTTTCATTAAAATAATAAAAAGCTATGACACCTACCCACCGACTATAATGAAATATCTCCAATAACAATAACCTAATATTAATTTTATAATAGCGCCATCTAGCGGAATTTATTTAAACTTGATGCTTGAACATCGATTCCTTTGTAACTTTTACTAAACACGCTAATAGACGTTACAGTTCTTTAGTGTGCTACGCTTATCGGTAGATGGCATTGGCTGATTATGACTAGTGCTAAAATCGAAAACTAAACATTTCTAATGTAAAATCAATACGTTTATAAAATCATAAAGAATTCCGAATATTATTACTTACTTATTTTAATAGTTCAACTACATAATGACTCGAATACTGGCGGCTTATTCCAGCTGGGATTTGATAGACAATAGTTAAAGCTAGAAACTTCAACCGCTAATCTTTGGAGATTTATCACGTAATTCACCGGGATGTTTTATAATATCTAGGCCAGGCACTGTTATTAGATGACTGCACCTAATTCGGAGTACAACAAGCCGAGCTTGTAACATGCTAATTTTATTTGTATTTAATTTTTGACGGTTACTTTCGGACTAATTCTCTTTTGTTTTAAACATTGGACAACGTTAATGAGGTGTTTTATGAGTTTCCGAGTAAACATTTAGTGTTTTCTTCGATGACTTTGGGTGATATTGGGATAGGTTAAACGTAGCATTGTTCGTATAGGTATCTTACTAACGAATGAAGTTCCCAGTCTACAAACAATCAGTATTTAGGTAGTTGGTGATCGACAAAACTTATGGTCGGCCAATTAATAAGTTACACGCATTGCTTTTATTTTAGTGGCGTTGAGTGTTGGGTCACGGGCTGCCAGAAAACTTATATAGCGTTTCTGAGCATCAGTTATAACAGGTGGGCCACCACTTCGGGGTCGGTCAGCTAAATTACCGATGCCGTGGTACTTCTTCAACGTGGCCACGACACAGGATTGAGATACAGCAACTCTGCGTGCTATTTCTCTCGTGAAATATGGTACTTCCCTCAAAGTTACAATTCTTGCTTGCAAAACTTCTGATAATCCTCATAACATAACATCACACCTTTATTCCCCGGGCGGGTTAGGCAGTGGTGTACCTAGAAGACACCTACTATTTCTTCAGTTATATTTAAGTCCCATGTAATATGGCACGAGCCTATTGCCATCAACCGGGTACAAATCCAGACTCCGGTCTGCTACTGAGAAATTGAAGTTGGTAAAATCCAATAACCCTTTGCCAGATCCGGGAATCGAACCCAGGACCTCATGTTCAACAGTAGCGCTTGCGACCATTAGACCAACGAGGCAGTTGTTATAAAATTTCAATTTTTGAATTTAAAAGTATGATAGTAAAATACAATAGAAGTAGATACCTATATTTAGTAACATATTCCGCTTAACTATTCTTAAAGAGTCATAAAAACCCTATCAGAAATCGACACGTGTTTCACCTCTCAACGGAGCATCCTCAGGATGACGATTGACTTGTGGCGAACCCAAACACGAGGTGTTGCCACGCCGAGCCCCAGACGCAGAGATATGAGATAGATTATGTTTAGTATGATAGTTTCAAAATTATCCACTATTGCACTGCACTATACTGCCAGCGCTTTCGTTAATTCTGGTATGGTTGTCTCCACGTGTTACCTATAATATTATTCCTATCAGATTAATTGGAATATTGGAAGCGATTCGTGTAGGGTAACATTAGCTAAGGCTATTTACGTAGGTATTACCTATTTTTTTTTATTAAAGGTTAAACGCTCTAATTTATACACAGACAGAGTTCTACGAACACCTAACTATGACAGACAGTTAGGTGTTCCTAGAACTCCGCCCATCATTAATGACAGCAGTTAGTAGTTAGTTATTATTAGAGACTAATTTTATACCTACTGATAGACCGAGCTATATCGAATAATAGAATTGAT
Source organism: Eupsilia transversa (assembly GCA_914767815.1). NCBI lineage: Eukaryota > Metazoa > Arthropoda > Insecta > Lepidoptera > Noctuidae > Eupsilia > Eupsilia transversa. Next base: position 6,834,370 of record OU611890.1, on the reverse strand, counting down.
AACTATTGATGAAAGCTAACGTAAAGCGAACAATATGGAGATAGAAGTTAATTCAATATACTTTTCAGTACTATTTGGAAGGCTGTTTGGAGTGACCTGCTGCAATGATCATATTTCTGAAATAACTACGCAACTTTGGATGGTATTTCATTCTTTGTTGTATACCTACTACTGACTCTTAACCCGAAAAAAAACTACAAATATGAATTTTTCCACATATCAGAATTTACCATTTAGCTGGCAGGGGGGGGGGGGGCCTTGACTCTAACAAAAATCAGCACTTTAAAGCTTAATATTTCGCAAAGAGATCCTTCAATCATAAAATAACATCACGCCTTGTTTCCCCGCAGGGTTAGTCAAAGGTGTACTGATAGTAGTTACACCCACATTTCGCTAGTTATGTAAAGTCCCATGAAATAGGTGAGCTTTTTCCATCAACCGGGCACAAATTCAGGCTCCGGGCTGCTACTGAAAAATTCCTCATAGAAAAACCCAATAACACTGCTCGACCTGGGAATCGAACCCAGAATCTTATGCTCATGGGTAGCGCTTGCGACCACTAGACCAACGAGGCAGTCGAGAAAATGAATAAGATGGTCATTGAATTAGGAAATTTTCCTTCAGGTAATTTTTTACCCCTCTTTCCTACCTTCATCTAATTGTGATTGACTCTTGATACCTGGGTATTTGTGGTCGGCAAAATTGTTCCCAGTGCCTACATTTGTTTGTATCCTCGATAGATTTGTGATCATTGACCCTTACCTCCGAGGTTGCGAGTGATCCAAATTAATGAAATTATGTGGGTCGTGTGTAGTGTATAGTCGAGCTCGAAATGACTGTACCACTTTTGACAACAATTCCCAGTAAATTTAAACTTCACTAAGATTGAAACTATGTAACTGATACATTGACAAATACACCTTATCGTTTTATGATTTCCAAGTGACATTCAACCTTAAGGTGGTATAGTATTTTAATCTCAAGAAGCGACGCGGGCTTTCCTTGTGGTATGGTAACCAAGTGAACAAACACGCTGTGAATGTGCGCATGAAGACGAGTAGCGTGGCACATAACACGCGCATACTGCTGACTTCGCCATCGTCTCGGATGGTACCGAGAGCTCCTACGGTTACACGTCATATTCACAGCGAATTTATAAAAATACTGTAAAGCAATTACGAGGTCGACTATACTTACAAATCTATAAGTAGGTATAGGTACGTATACCTACACATAAGTATTTGTAGGATGTTTTGATATGAAACCCGAACCTTCATTTTCTGATATTGGGGCAATAATATGTTTTGACAGTGTTTGTAATTTCTATGACATGGATATCCTTTTGCTGTTTTTATTAATCATACAAAATTTTATTGAAAATGAGGCTGCCTGTCCACTGGAGCGGAGAAGAGAGATGAGGAGGAATAATCAAGCTGTTTTCTGGGTAAGCATCGTTTTTATATTAAACTAGCTTCCGCCAGCGGCTCCGCCCGCGTGATGTCTTTATAAATTATAGCCCATGGTACTCAGTGATAATATAGCATTCTACTAATGAAAGAATTTTGAAAATCGGTTCAGAAGTTTTTTAGTTTGTTAATACAAATCTTTATAATATTAATGTAGATTAGTGTAGACTAAAAAGAACATGATTCTGGTAAAAAAGAATTTTAATAATCTCAATACCTAGTAGCTAGTAGTTAGTTTTGTATTTACTTAATGTGACCAATAAGTTTTGTGAAAGTAAAATATTCTTGTTTCTTATCTCCGTAGTCCCTAAAAAGTAATAAAATCTTTTTTTTAAGTATTTTATTAGCAGCTTCTGTAATCTACAGTTTCATACATAACATGAAGGTATTAGGTGCCTACTAATGTTGTGCAAATCGCACTTTTGTGTTTCATCAGCGATCATAACAAAATATAATTAAGCCCATTATTAAGAAACTTAACGTAAACACTATGCAATATTTTGTAATCGTTTTACATTTAATAGCACTGTAAAAATAATCGTGAGTTTCTTCACAATTTTGTGATCAAGAACTTTCCATGAGACAGGAATTCCTATCGCCTTTCAATTCTTACCAGAAATATATGCGGTACCTAGGTACAGCAGATATTTATATATATACATATAGATATTTATATATTTATATATACCTATATAGATATTTATATATTTATATTAACGAGTATAGGTAAATATCTTACATTTAGGCAAGATTCAAAAGCGATTATCTCCTAAAGTATTGATAGTAATTCTATAGTATTATGAACATAGTATTTTTGAAACCATACGTTATCGAAATAGGTCTTTTCTCAAAGTTGTTATCGTATACGAGAAAATCGCTTTTGAATGTTACGTAAGAATAAGGTATTTCTGATCGTGACTGTAGTTATAATAATTACTAGCTGCTGCCCGCGGCTTCGCCCGCGTGAGTGTCGGAAATTACCCCATACATCCCCATGGGTTTTAAGTATAAATATTGAGTTTCGAGTTAATCGGACAGCGCGTTAAAATTCTTCCATACAAACACTGACACCCCCCAATCCCCCTTTAGGGGGTAATTTAGACGAAGGAGGAGGCGGAGCGCGTGAGGGAGAGGCAAAGTTCGCGCCCTCACGCGCCTAGCCGCCGTAGGAGACGCCCTGGGCGTCGGGACTCCTTGGAGGATTCCCGGCCACCGAAGGCGCGGGCTTGCGGGCGGTGAGCAATGGGTAGCTCGCCCCCGATAAGGACCAGGCCCGGGTCGACGGCGCGTCGTGTTCCACGCGCGCCTCAAAGAGATGTCAGCAAAACTGACGGGGTCCGCTAGGACCGTTGCCCGCCGGGGTTGCGGGTAGTCCTAAGGGGAAACCGTGGCCCCTGGCATGGCAAGGGAAGGAACACGGGTGGGTTTTAGTCAGTAAAAGTCTGACACGCCCTCCCGCTCCGCCCAGAGCGGGAGAAGTCATTGGATGATTTCCAACCCAAAAAAAAAAAAAAGAAAAAAAAAAAAAAAAAGAAGAGGGTAAGTAATTTAGAAAAACAAAAAACTACAAACTTTATAATTTATTTAGATAACTATTCGTGCGAAGAATAAGATTTTTCATACAAACTTTCATCCCTTATTTTACCCCCTTAGGGGTTGAATTTCGAAAAATCCTTATACACGTTATTCTTAATTTTTGGGTTTAAGTATAAATATTGAGTTTCGAGTTAATCGGACAGCGCGTTAAAATTCTTCCATACAAACTTTGACACCCCCCAACCGTAGGATAGGATACTTTTCCGGGATAAAAGTACCCAGTGTGGTGCCCAGGATATTAAAGAATAATTATACCAAGTTTCATCGTAATCGAACCGGTAGTTTTTGCGTGATACTTGAACAAACAGACAGACAGACAGACAGACAGACAGACAGACAAAAAAAATTGTAATCACACTTTTGGGTTCGGTGTCGGTCTAGTAACACCCCCTGCCATTTATTTTTTTGATATTTTCAATGTACAGAATTTTCACTTCTACAGATTTATTATAAGTATAGATAAATTATTATGTCTTTAGATTTTGGCAAAAAAGGATTCAATTCGATTCGATACTTCAGATCCATGAAAATATTCGATATAGCTTAGGGGCTGTCTTTTGAGCGAACTTTGAATTAAAACTCCAACTGCTGTAGACTTTTAACGAATTTGCGGCCAACGGTGTTATTATTCACGAACGAGAAATAGCCGTGATCATTTTTTTACTCAAAATTTTTGTTAAAAATAGAGTGAAAATTTTATATAACAGGGTTTTTATATGGGTCCATACTTACGTTTTTTGTTGGTGTTTTTTTAATAGTTAGCAGAGTTGGTACAGCCATATTCAATCTTAAACTTAACCATGTATTTAATAAGCATATTGTGCGTGAATTGTGTTCTGGTTCCGTCGCATATACGTCGGTTTGTTCTTAGAATAGGTGTGCTGTTTTAAGAACAAGCTATCTAAGTTATCTCATGATATCCAATAGATAGGTAAACTTATTTTGGTATAATAGGACCAGTATTAATTGAGCCATGTCGTCCCTGGAGGCACCTAAAACTGATACAAATCAAAGAGCTATTCAGCTGATCAGAGGTCTAGTGAAAGTGGTCGATTTAGGATATATTTTCTTGTAAGCGATATTTTCGTCGACCTCCGTAGGGGGATAAAGTGACGCTGTAACGAGACATTGGCTTTGACAGGTTATACCTTTGTCACAGGTGACAAAGGAAATTATAAGTGTGACGCAAAATATGGCGTTATAACACTGTATATTAAGATGCAAATAGAATGATCGGTTACTTGGCTTTTGAGATCAATATTTTGCTGATACTACTTTAGACATACTTAATCAATTTTGGAAGTGAATTTATAAGGCCTATCCATTTGAGGACCTACCTCCCTTTGAGTTTGTTACTTAGTGCTCCATTGGCTAAATATTGTCAGCTTGCATATTCTTATCCACTATAAAGTTCTCTTCCCAAAGCATAGGTTAGTTCATACCTATTTCCTACACAGCTTGCCTTACTAAATTTTTCCATCTCTATCTATAATAAACTAGCCAACCCGATAGATGTCCTGTCCAAACAATAATTCATTTAAAAATCCCATAGAAAAACGTTCAGTTTTTCCCGATTTTTTCTTTTCATAAAAACATAGTTCGGAATTGTGAACCTTTTAAAATAAAAAAATAACGAGTGATGCGCTTACCAACGAACAGCATTTCATTTTTATATTTTATAGATTATGGTTTACTAGAAAGATTTACCTACACACCATCAACAAAGTACTTATGCCTTGACCCCTCGTCATAGTCATTAAAACTTTCCCTAAACTAAGGCTTATTACTTTCGGCATCATTGACACACACCTGCATCATTTTGGTAGGATTAAGGCCTGATATCCTCTCTAAGGTGTAACTTTGGGTGAAGTACCCAACTTAAAATGAAAATACAGGAGAGCCACCTGTGCCGTTATCCCATGTATATTTTATATATTATGTACCTATGTGATCTACACACTCGTGTAAAGGAACACTGTGTTTTTTTATTAAGCCTTTGCATTTGGATTTTACACGGGAAAACAAAGAATTTGGTGGAGTGTTTTCCACCATGGAGTTTTGAAATTGTTTTTCTGGGAACCGGCCCTGATGGATTGTAGACATGAATATGTGCAGATGCTTTCTGTGACTTTTTTAGTACACCGTGTTAAGCTAAAGATGATGATGATGGTGAATTCTTCACAAAAAAAAAATACAAGATATTTTGGAGATCAGAGAGATTTTGTGAATTCGTAACAAACTATTTTATATACGGTTAATAGAACTTTAAATCAGCTACAATAACAGACGGATAGAAAAAAAAAACAGGTTAATATTAATGTTATATCAACAAATTAACTTGCGACCAGCAAAAGAATTTCGTAAAGAGGACTACCGTTGGCCGCAGATGGTCTTACTCAGCGGAAGAAGAGCACTTGGGAGCTCTGCAGAGCAATAGGGATACAACTGGGTCAAGGGCCGAGGAAGGTACGCTCGTCCGTTTAACTCGTTAACTCTGTATTGAAACGACGAGATTCGGAAAACTAGCTCGGCAATAAACATTGAATACGAATGAAGGTAGCCAACAATGTTACATCTAATAGGTGCACAGTCCCAAAAGAATACAAAATGGCTGTTTCGTAATGGCTAGAAAAACACGGTGTAGGAATGTAAGTAACAGAAATTGTATGAAGTTATGAGTCAGTTAGGTCTATATAAAACAAAATCAAATCATTCGTAAGGTACCTATTGTAAAGGCTGTCTGCAAAGGGAACCTTACATCATGCAGGCTGCTAGCAAAATTACTCAGGTTGCAAGCGATCACTCAAGCGAAATATGAATTAGTTTCGTAATGAGTTACGTCGTGTTTCCCTTCGCTAAATATTTTTTAAGTTCTAATTGACTACGACAGTCAATCTACTTTAGTCATATATGTCTATTCATTCATATCAAGCTCCCGACGAAGGACGACGCCATCTGTCAAGTTAGGTGTTAACTATCACTCCCATGTTCAAGCTTAGTGTACATTCGAGATTCTCCGAGATGATTGGCACTGAATTGAGAATCCCGGCTAGAATTTGAAATGCAATATGGGGAGTTACGATACGGCTGTATGACCTACATCGGCGTGCAATCCTGATTTATGTGCATACCATGCTGAGCTCGAGATACACGCCAGTCCATCGACTTTTTAATGTGTGCATATTTACCTACTCGTTATTATTTATGTTTCAAGGGAAACGTCTTCTAAATACAAAAAAAAAAATAGACTTGTTTGTTCTCAGGATTTTCGTTCTTATTACCTTGATGTAGGTAACCTAGCTTACCTAATACCTTCGTCAAGCTAATTAGAACTCATACATTCATCGTATAGCTAGTTTGTATTTAACTAAGTTCCACATAATGTTTGCTATGGGTCATTTGCATCCATGCAACAGCACTTCGTTCGTGCCCCGGTTTAGGCGTGGCTCAGCTTTAGTATGCTGTAGCATTTATCACCCTTTATCCCTCGTTGCATGTTGTACAAGTCACTGGAGAGAAACATGGCCCATCCCAGTGTTTGCAGAGGACAGGTAAGCATACGGTCGTTATTTGCAGGCCATTGCAAACATGTGCATTGTACATCCCATATTGAATCTGTGTTTAGATTTTGTGCTACTGTAAAATCTTTTTTGTTGTCGTGTACAGGTTAGATTGCCTAGCTGAACTACAAAGGCATCAAATCATTCACATATTTATAATTATTAAGTACCTACGTGACTTGATCAAGATTTTTTATCAATTATCCTGGCGTTACGACTTATACCGTACCACGATCATTAATTAATAAGGTCACGTTTATCGCAAATAAACGTATTTTCTATTTTTTTCTATAGTGTCAACCTCAGATTTTCTGTGATTTTAGTTGATATAAGTAATAGGAAGACTAGTGTAGTCAATCAACGTTCCACAGGTTACAAATTAGCAACCAAGAAGTCAGAATTTTCATTCATATTTATACAGTTTATGTACGACATTCTCGCACGCTTCCCATCAACTTTGGACCACCAATTTATCAATTTACCTGTCATAAAGAACATTCTAATCGCAATAAAAACACTTAGGTATGACAGTGCCCACTATCTAAAAATTTATTATTGAAGAATAACACTTATAATGTTACACCGTGTGAGAGAAAATGAAATAAAGCCAGAGTCATCAAGACCACGGCTTTTCCTTTCTCAGTTTCTCACCATTAGAAAACAGGTTTCCCTCTATATTTACTTCGTGGAAATCATTATGAAGCTTATGTTTGTCACCGTTATTACTAAGGTCCCTTACAGTTTATTTTGGGGTACAGCTGTACCCTGTAAACTGAACCCCGGGGGTTCGGTTTCCAAGTGTCCATGTTTGGGATTAGTGTGGTAGATTTCGACATTCATAAGCGCTCGGGCTGAGTAAATTATGTTCAGTTATGTTTGAACTTTGTGTGGTATGTGTTTAGTGGTAGGAGGTAGTTACTTGGTCGGATCTTTTGGGAAGATATTGTGTACCTATGTCTTGTATAGTACGAACAGCAATATGTTTACCCTTTCCCAACCCCGTCATAAATATTATGATTCATGACTGTTGTATATGTTTCGTTGACCATAAGTTTATTTAGAATGTTAAATATAGGTATTGTAAATAAACTTATGGTCAATTGGAGCTGTGTGGCAGTGTCCAGAAGGTCAATTCTCGTACTAAAAAAACGTTCACATTCAAGTCGCAATCTGTCAAACTTGTCAAAAATGTTGGTAAATTCATTGTTTTTTTGACAGTGTGAGCGTTCTTAAAAATAGGGAATTGCACCTCTGTTCAGTAGCCGATGTCTCAAAAGATATCCAGCGATAAAATGACAATATAACAACGCCTACTACAGTAAAATAAATATTTGTGACCTCATATTGATACAATCATTGATCACAATGCTTACATTTTGTTTACACAAAAAAACCTACCTATTTCTTTGTTTTCACCATCGACACAACTTCACGGAAATTGATGTACCGGGCGGTGTCGCGCCTCTCTGTGGGAGCCTTATTTTCAACTCAATTATTAGTTAACAACTGCAACAAAGTATTTAAAAAACCTCTTAAAATTACCAAGGCTAGCTCTAATTACCAGACATTGTTCCTGTTTTATTTTCAATGCGTGTTCGCCTGTAGAAAACATGAATTAAGGCTGAGTACACATGATCGCTTTTTCTAGCGTCATATTTCACGGCTCGTTACCCTGAACGGAATATCGGCGGCACACCGTTGTGTAACAGCGGTAACTGCGAGTTAATTGCACGCTGGTGTACACCCGACTTAATTGTGTGAATGGTATGCCTGCTTTAATGAATCGTTCGTCGATAGAAAATTAAAACCAATAGCCTTCGGCCTGAGTTTGACGTAACTGATACTGTGGTTGAGTGTTTCGCTTTACTTATAATGAGACTTTGCAAGGTCGGAGGGAGGATGGATCTTGAAGGTTGGAACAATGTTTTATGCGTCTCTCAGTTGAATATTGTTCAAGTTGGTACTTTATGTTCAAATATCGAACACACACGCAACTGAAGCACACAAAACAAAACTAAATTAACCGCCAAATCACCGCCGACATAATATTGACCAAACAGGACAAAGGTAGGAATCAAAGATTACGGTACTTTACATTTTTAACTGACTTTAAATAATGTCAATATGGTTGTAGGTACATTATATTAAACATTATCACTTCCTACAAAGATAATGTGAATTGAAATAAAAGATCAGTCCCCAACCTTTCAATTTGCAATCCCAAATACAACTTTATTCTGTCCACAACTTGCACATTTTTTACAAAGCACTAACACAAACCAGTCATTATCACGAATTAATGGATTCTTCTAACACTTTTCAACCACACATTAATTCAGTTGTACCACAGTTTAACGTGCTTGTACTTAGTTATCGTGCACAAGAATCAACAATAAAATTATTAAACTGTCAAATGATTCGTCTTCACCATAAAAGTAAATGCAGTTTTCAACTACCCACAAGTAAAATTTGTCAATGTTTTTGTCAATGAGTTCTGAATCTCGCAATCAAAGTTTTCTTCCGATTTGGATGCATATCCAACTTTTTAATTATTTTTATCATGTGTCCGTGTATACTCAGGAAGCCAGTAAGGGGATCTGGTTAAAGCTTCCCCTGTACTATGTCGATGGGTTTCTTTAGAAAGGCATTACTTATTAGTAAAAGGTATTCTAAAGGAATTTCCGTTCATTGTACTCTCATACATTGCGAAAGTCTGGCAATATTTATATATTTGTGCTGAGCGATAGCTGGACGCCTTACTGAGTATATGATTTGACACTTTTGAATTTAATTCTGTATAATCTTTTAAACAAATAAAAAGTTTTGTTAAAGTAAACAACTAAAAGAACTTTGACAAAATAAAGTACAAAAAGTAAAACAAATCCTGAGATCCGAATCCAGACTGCTATAGTAATTATTTGGCAATTGCATCGTGATCGAATATTTGTGGCTTATAAGCAGACGTTGGTTCGAATCCCAGCATTGATGATACATTTTGGTTTCTTTTAACATTTTCAGTATTTTTAGTAAAACCTTTATCATTTCATAAACCATCAAATCATGATACTTACTCATATCTGACAATGGAAAAGAACCTTTTGCCACAACAAATGCTATAGATACAGGTCCTTATCCAAATATTAAAATATTCGTCTCCTGCAAGTAATTTTGGCCTCTGGTCATGGCTTTCCCTTTGTAGGAAACACCGTACTGGTACCGTGTTTTCCTACCTATCCGAGTGCGTTATAACTTATAATCCCGAGGCCTTTCCCTCATGGTGGGGCCATAAAACATTGTTGAATTTGTTTTGTCCGACCGACGCGGGCGACACGGCGACGTCGCGTCGTCCTGTCGCCCGCCGCTATGTTTTCATTTAGTTTTTACGATCGCAAACAATGTTCCCACTCGCTTCTTGCTGTGAGGGCGTGGTTGAATTGAAAATGTATGGAGTGGTAGGTTCAGTTTCATATTTTGTGGCACCTGAATATTTGTGGTGCGAATATATTGCAGTGTATTGCTTTTCAGACATTTCTTTTTGTTCGTCACTGCGACGTACAACCAAAAAATTTCAATGAATTTTGACGAAAACATTAAGGCGGGTACGCTCGAACGAACAAAACATGGTAAATACGAACATCGAACACGGGACATTTGGTTTCTACGTGTGGACGTAAATTAGCGAAGCGAACACGAACACCATACGGACAAAGTTTGACTTGTGATCACGCTCAACCGGCTCTCTTTAGTAGTCAGTACGTCAATGTACGCATTGTTGCAAGAAAAATCTCTAAACATCGTCCACACAGAACAATGAAATTGGATCGCTACGATCATTTTTGACGAACACGGTGTTTAATAATCGTTGGCGGTACGCACATGGGAAAAAAGTGTTCGATGTCCTTGTTAGTTTGTGCCTACACGCTTTTATAAATTAAAAGTTTATTAGACACTTGACTAGCTGGCAATAGGAAAGGTGCTAGCAATAGAAAGGCGGACTTGGGCTGGTATCGGTGTGGTGACCAAGAGAAAGACACTGATAATCTTGAATGATATTATGGAGGGAAGGAGAACAGAGCACCAGTTAAAGTGCTCAATAGATGTGACTTGATAAAGACTGAATAGAATAAGAAGCAATTTAGAGATTCGTTATAGATAAAAATAACATCATCCTTATATTTGAAGTTTCAAGGTTTTATATAAAGGTTGATGTGTTTGAACCAAGGGAAGATAAATTAAGTGCAAGCCGCGGGTCAAACAACGAACACCCCAGAATCAGATCATTGCACAGAATAAGGAATTACCAACTACATATTAGGTACTGCTCTTACGAAAACGCCTCTCATAAAGTCCTCCTATTCACAGTAAGTAGGTATAATTTTATTAATTTGTTTGTCATGTCCGACAAATTGTCGTCACAACTTGTCGGATGACCCGGTAGGAAATAACGATCTGTGAAGTCCCAATAAAAAGTTATTTGCGAAATTATACCGGCGGGCGCCACCGGGACGCTTATTTGGATGAAAATCGATATCTTGATACCGTAGAAATAGAATGTAGGTGAATTGTGCTGAAAAGTGAAGCTACTCTCATTATTCAGGAGCTCGTTTGGGGTTGCTTGAGGTTTGGTTGAGTATTTTGTTTGACATCAGGTATATTTGAGAAACATCAGTGTACTAGAGGAGATTCCATGAAATAAACTGTTCTGTATCATCTTCCTAAATTGTAGTCAATTGTAAAGTTTACTAAGCTGTTAGCTGGCTACAAGTAGGTATTTGGTGTTTACAGGCAAGCATTATGTCCGCATACACACATGTTGAGGTACATATTTCTACTTTGCTTCTTTAGTCCAGATTTCTCAGTAGACCTTGGACTGTGCGTTAAAACAGTGTGATAAAATGTTTATGTCCAGACCCATCCACCTACTGATTCGACCTACTGGGGAATCACACATCCCTGGCAATGTTAGGACAAAAAGGGACAAGACCAATATATGTAAAGCTCATCTTCTGCAGCTTTGCAGAGTCGACCAGGCTGCTGATAAGTCAGCCTGAGTGATAATATATTATATTTACCTATATTTATAATGTCACCCTAATTCTTTGCGAAATACAGGCGTGCTGTTATGATGTTTTATTTATTGTGTGTCCATTGTAGATTCTCTGAAGGCAGTATACATACAACAAACCCTTCTGTTGTATTGTTCACCTTCATAACAACTTTATTGTTCTGTACATTTTGGATTAGGTACTATCTAATCTTAAATTGTGTGCTGGTGCCAATCTTGACTCGTATTATCATAATTGAATATTAATATTATAATCTGCGGTTTAACTGTGATGTCGAGCTATTGTTTCAAATTGGATACCTAATGTTGTTATCGCAACTTCGTCCCTGTATAACTGGTTTCTAAGTTTTTCAAGAAATATTTGGTATGTGATGGCAGCGTACGAAATCTATACAAAATAAATCTTCTATATCAATATAAAGGAAGTGTTTGATTGGAATTTGAAAATCTCAGCTTTTAACGAAATGCATAACATACACAGTATATTAGGGACTTATAAAATGTTATTAGCACTTATTAACACTTTTATTACACACAGTATTCTCATTACTATACTATCTTCTCTTTATTTTTAAAATGTTGTCTGTCTATTTGTTCCGGCTAATCTCCGAATCTGCTAGACCGATTTTGACGGGACTTTCACTGGCAGCTGATGTTATAAGGAGTAACTAAGGATATTTTTATTTTAGATTAGAAAAGGTAGGTGTTTTATTATCATAAACATAATACTGATAAAACTCACCCATTCTGCTGCGACTCCTGATTCTCATCAGCATCATTACTGACGATGGACTCTAACATTTGTATCTTCAACATTGTAGTGCGTCACATGACAGTGAACTCACTCTTTGGCACTTAAAACACTTAACACTTTGTAACATTCACTGATTGACTTGAATAACATTTAACACTGGTTTGATTTCTTCTGTTGTTGTTTTATGATGACCTGAAACAAGTGATTTTTTTTTTAATGAACGGTGCTGATATAATATAATTGTCAAGGTTTGTTCATGTTTTTGGCGGTATTAAGCCTGGTGCAAACTAGTGTTAGAGTCGCGTCGCGCCTGTCTGCATGACGCTGTATTCAGTTGAATATGAATTACTTATACAACAAACACTGCTGTATCTCAGTTAGATTTCTGTGTGGAAAAAGATGACATGCTGTGTCGACCCCAAATACATCGGAGTAAGGGCAGGAGCATGAACAACAACCACAAGTATTTTTTATTTAACCATTTACCTATGCACACACAATATAAATAGACAAGAAGAATGGAACAGAAAAATACGTACAAAGGTAATGCTTATTTCTAAAGAAATGTCTTCCAGCATACCTGTGATAGGAAAGTAGATAGAGAAAAGAGATGTTAACAACATGTGTAAGAAAGAGTAGAAGAGAAATCAAAATACATAAATCAAAAACAATCCACTAATTTAAACATACAATATGAGAATATACTAACATACATACACTTCTAAAATAAATATCGCTTCAATATATTATAATTAATTTGAATAATACCATTATGATATGAAAGAAAAAACAATATAATGTAATTTTAAATCTATGACGAAGTGGATAGATAGCGAGCGTTCTTTCACTCTTCTTTTAATACACTGCTAGTAAGTGATATTGTACAATTCAAACTCCAATTCTTAACATAAATTATTTCCACAAGATATTACTCGCACAATATCGCATTCTTCAAGCCAACCATTCAGTTATGCGAGTCTCAGTTCCAACTTGTACTGCCAGCAGGAAACTTCACCAATATCGGCTCAAGTGAGAAAATTAAAACCATCCTATATAATACAGAACTCTAAAGAATTCTTACAACTGTGTATACCTTTGGAAACTACGCTCTTGGCACTCTTCGACTTATGATATCCTTTGATCATTGTAATTAATTAAATTAGTTTTTAACTGCACCCTAATTGCGTAATCTATCACAATCTGGATCGGTTTGAAACAAATTGCTAATCCATTGCTTCATAAGTTCGAAAAAAAAGTTTGCTCCACAACGCAAATAACGCAATGAATGTTGTTGAACTGTCAAAATGAAACAGATTAGTCGGAATCGTTTACGAAAACGTTTTACGCAATTAGATAGCTTAGCGCTGCGTTTCAAGTATCGTTGCAAGGCCTTTTCACATAAAAGTTGTAGTCAGATTTCAGTACTTATTTAAAAGTCTTATCAGTTTATCACGAATAAGCTACCATGTCCAAGATTCGTTTTTACTGTGGCAAAGACTTGGTTAAGTTAAATGTTTGTATCATTCGACTTGCTAGATCGGCTAGATCGAATGCTATTCTTTCAGGACCCTTTCAGGGTACAGGCTCAACGCCATAGTGCCATCCTTTTATCCAAGAACCTTTTCAATCTATGGTAGGTAGGTGGTGGTACAACGGGCCGCACGTCAGTGGTACACTCTGACCTCGAGCTGGCCTAGCGTAGTACGGAGTTTCAATAGATTATGAGGCCAGGCTTTGATTATTTATATGTCTAGATGCGTGTCTGTCGTGTAGATTTAAATAACTAAAACAAACAGGCCAACGTTTTTATGCTGGTGTGCGTAACAGCTACGTCTTACACTCGCGCAACGTCGTTCGGCTTTTCTTGTGTACGTGCATTTAGCGGCTAACAACAGGACGCAATTTTTTTCGACGAGTTCACAGTTTCTGAGTCTTTCACTGTCTACAGCTAGACATATTTATAACTTTGAGGCCAGGTTATACTAGTTTTGTTACCACTGCCTTGTGGCCAACCGTACGTTATGTGAAACAAGAGACTGACGAATCTCATACCTAAAATAACAAATAGTTTAAATGCCTGGTGTAAGTGACAGCTTTCATTATAGTCTACGGTAATAGAGCACGTGAAATGGACGATGTTACGCGGAAGCCAACAATTATTTGCGTGACGGTAAAAGTTGATATTAATAACACGTCTTCATAACTGTATCATGTGTTGAAAGTGACAATGTAAGGCTCAATTTAGGTACATTACTGCGGAACTGAATGGAAGACAATTTTTGGAACGAAGTTGTGTAAAGCATAATGAACTTTATGTCAATATTAATTGTTTATCTACAAACTAAATAGATTCGAGCTGCTAGCCTCGGGAATTTCCGAGAATGCGCGCGAACTCTCCGGAAGACACGCGCTCTGTTTTTCTGCTCATATCTAGTTTGTACGTTACACACTTGACAAAAAGTTAATTATGCTTTGACCCAAATGTGGTGACAAAAATTCGCTTGCATTCCGTTCCACGGTTCCGCGTGGATAATTGAGCCTCATGGTCTTCAAATGCATTCAAGTGAGCAAATTATTGGTCTGAGCTTGGCGGATTTTCTGTGAAGAAATCGTCTAATATTCCGAAATCGCCAACATGGAGTAAGCAAACGATCAATGTTTATTCTTTGTGAGAGGAAAAGCCTCTTCGGCAGGAGAGCCTAGTTAAATGCATTTAATTAAAACTAGTTACCATTATTATTATGCCAATAGTTAAAATAAGTAATTGGTAGAAAAGTGAATACTATCGTTCTTATGTGATCTCCTGCAGTTAACATAAGATTATTTTTTCCTTTGAAGAACTACATTGCACCCGTAGCAGTGACTTATGCTTCATAATTTTCCTTGGAGGTGTTTCAGAAAGAACCTACTAGATTAAGCCTGTTTTCAGTAAAAAGCTAAAAAAGTAAAGAAAAGAAGAAAAAGTAAAGAAGACATTAATATGACAGCCTATTATTGTCCCACAATAAACACAATCAAAATAATAAAATTATTAGTTAACAATTTCACCGACACGCATTGGTGTAATCTGCTACTTAAAAAAAGCTCAGCAATAAAACAAATGTTTAAAAAAAACAAATGAACATCTATCTACGTCAAAGCGTGATTACTCGAGACGTGAATATTGTGTTTAGCGTGTATGCCAATCAAGTAAACACGTTGCAAAGGCAATTATTACTTCACTGAGGACCTAGTTCTACTTGTATATTACCTAAGCCTTATTGGAATAACCTAAACTCAATACGTTGCATTTTAGTGACTAGAAATTTGTTATCTACACCCGAATTGCTTTAGCGAGGCAATAACTGTCATCGACCCACCTACATTTTCCAGCATTTTTTATTTCAAAAATTGAAATAAAGTCCGTTAACGACCTGAATCAATATCTATCATGATCTTCAACATGTTTCAATGCCGAAAAACCATACATAGTATATTTTTTGGGTTCCTATTAGGGAAACGGTAATGACCGCTATTGCCACGTTAAAGCGATTCGGGTATTTATGTAAGTAATCTTTAGCGTAAAATGAAAACTAAGCTTAATTTCTCAATTTAAAACGTGGTATGTTCCTTTTACTGTTTAAAAAATATTTATCTTGATTCTTCAGTAACACTAAAAATTATATGCTCATGTTTTTTACTGAAATAATACCTACTACTTTCCTCAGAACATTTCATTGTTTTCAGTAACTTAGGATGTTAGGTAATCTATATTTTTTACATTTTGCGCATATTTTTCTTTGTTTCCATTCAAACAGTTAAGCAGTATAAGCATAAGCAGTTATACTGTTATAGTCATGTGTCTAATCGATTTTACAGGCTTTTTAGTTACGCTTGATCTTTCTGTTAACGTGTTAGTAAGTTGTTATTTTTGTGATTATACAAATATTCTACTTTTTGTGTCAGTATGGTCTAAGTCAAAACAAATTATCAATGCATCAAGGCTCAATTTACCTTGCCACGGAACGGAATGGAAGCGACTTTTTTTGTACAAAGCATAATGAACTTTATGTTAATAGTGTAACGTACAAACTAGATACGAGCAAAATAACAGGTCGCGCGGTTTCTGGAGAATTCTCACGCATTCTCGGCAATTAAGTACCGCAGTTACAAGCTCGTATTGAGTTTGTACATTACACAATCGACATAAAGTTCATTTTGCTATGTACAATATTGTTACAAAACTTCGCTTCCATTCTGTTCCGTGGCAAATATAATTGAGCCTGGAGAGAGAAGTCCTCACTCACATTGGGCTAATCAACACCCTTAAACTTGGAAAGCTGACATTTTGCACAGAGGTTGCCTTTATGATGTAGACGAGGATAAAGATTTCGTCGAAGCGGGCCGACAAATTTGCTGGTAGTAAAGTGCTAGTGACAACAAAAGTATAACAAAAATTAGTTATTGTTGGTTCAATCTAGGACATCGCCAATTTATTTCTGAAAATAACTTCTTTAACAAAATTTATTTTTTAGCTTTGATAATGATCGTGGAATTTCTTTACTAATTACTTTAAAACTTTATTTATTTTCGCCAGAAGAGCTTTAGCAAAGTTTTTATAACTTTTAATAAGACCCCGAATTTACGCTTTATTTCTAGCGATAAGTAAGTACTTTGGTAATAAGGCTATATTTAGTCAACTATAGGATTGTTCTGTATTCAATAAGGTTTTATCATCATATTAATATGTTGCCAGCGACTTCATTCCCCAGAGTTCTGGGGTATCTTTTTATGTCTGTATTATTTTGTTTAAATGGGACTGTGCGTCATATTTTCCAACAGTCAAACTATCAATTAACTTGGCAATCAATAACGGGATTTGATTTAACAATTTATAAAAAAAACGACGGATGGGGTGCGAATGTGACGTCAGTGTCATCCTGTTAGGCGAACGTGGTTGCGTCCATTTTTTTGGTCCCAAGTACCTGCTCCCGCGCCGTCCTTTGTATACAGTATTCCCTGAACATTAGAAATTCTTAGAAATAGATTATTTTTCTATAAAATCCTACAACTCGCAATTATAGTTTTTGGGGATTTGTGAATAGATAGAAATTTTGGCTACACCGAGTAGAGGAGTCCGTTTCTACGCGGTAAGTGTGTCCTTGGAAAAGGTACACGACCCATTGGAATGACGTGAAGTACTAGAGTATGGAGCGGAAGCATCAAACGCTGGACGGCTGTGGCTGGTAGGCTGAAGCTGAGGGGCTGTGACTGGTAGGCTGAGATGAATACGCTTTGGCTGAAAATCTGAGGCTGAGAGTCTGTGGCTAAAAGGCGGTGGCTGCAAGGTCGTGGCTGGAAGGCATTTGGTGTAGAAAGGGATGTGCGTAGCACTCAACCCTACCGATGTAGACAATTTGACTTCTCTTTTAAATTAAATAACGAAGAAATGTTGAATCAATCTACATTGACTCAGAATACAAAATAGACGAAATCTAAATAGATTACGGGAATATTTAATGCTGTGAATAAATTTTAATTTAATTTAATCGCTTTTTGTAATATTATCCTTACTATATATTAATATTATAAATGCGAAAGAGAATTTCTTTGTTTGTGTGTTACGTTATCACGCTAAAACGGCTTAACGGATTTGGATGAAATTTAGCACATGGGTAAACCATGAATTGGGTTAGGACATAGGATACTTTTTATCCCGATATTCCCACGGGATCGAGACTTAAGGCTCGTTCACACCGGCGCGACTTGTCGCGCGACACGACTTTAACAATACATTTTCTAATAAAACTTCACGATTGAACAATTGCCGGTGTCGCGTCGCGCGACAAGTCGCGCCGGTGTGAACGAGCCTTTATGCGGGTGAAACCGTGGGGCGAAGCTAGTTTGATATAAGTTGATCCTTGGTTCTATATGATGGAGATGGTTATTGGTTTTGTTTTTATTATTTAAGGGATGACTTTGAAGTTTTTCCGAATATTAAGATAGCGGTTTTATAACCAACTTTCTTTTAGCTATACAGTGTGAGTCTTCATAATGTGCACATATCGAAATGAGGGATTCTATGCTTAATTTGACAAACGGAAAAAATATTTAAAAAAA
Organism: Eupsilia transversa; assembly: GCA_914767815.1. Lineage (NCBI taxonomy): Eukaryota > Metazoa > Arthropoda > Insecta > Lepidoptera > Noctuidae > Eupsilia > Eupsilia transversa. Next base: position 6,815,830 of record OU611890.1, on the reverse strand, counting down.
TCTATTTTTATTTTTTTATTTATTTTGTATTTTTTACCCCAATGTAAAAAAACGGTGTAACTTGTAAATGATCTATCGCGATGAAACAAACTCAACTCCATAATGATTGGTAGTAATTAAGTGTTCTTATAAAATGAAAATTGTGGGAAAAACCCCTCCCAATTAAACCCAAAAAACCCTCAATTGAAAATAAACAGGTATTTCGTCCAAAAATCTGTTTTTTTAATCAATTTTTACAATATTCGGAAAAAAAAATCGATAAGACGAATTTTTTTTAATAAAAAAAATGGAAAAAAAATGTATTTAGATTTTATTTTTTATTTTTTCCGTCGATAAAATTAAGCATAGATTCCCCCATTTCGATATGTGCACATTTTGAAGACTCACACTGTGTAATTAAATGGAGCGGACTTGAAGCTTACTTGAAGAAAAAGTAAAAGATAAACTTCAAGACGTTTGTTTGTCGCAGGTTTTTTTAATAACACTTGAATAATACAACCACTCTTATCTGCCGAAAGTACGAACAAGATAAGGAATGTTTTACAAGAAAATCTTTGTTACGTTCCAGACTACAAATCTGAACAGAGACTTTAGTTACGTAGCTTTAGGTATACATATACCTATTATACAGGGTGGCCCATCTTGAACTTGCCGTCTTTTTTTATTTATTTTTTATTGTTAACAGTGAGCCATTTTCTGTAAAATAGATATTGTGCGAAATGCAATAATCCAAATAACATCTGGAATACGTAAAAATTCGCCAATCTTTATTAATTCTAGAAATATTTTTAGCAAACTATTAACTTTATCAAAGAACACACTTTGCAAAGTTATTTAAAAAAAAGTATAGACACTGTATCTATTCTCTGTGGTAGGCACCTACTGTACATACTATGCTGTATAATAATGTTTTATCGTTTAAGCAATACATTACAAAACTTGCTCAGTATAATACAGCCGTATGATATGCTACATAAAGTTTTCAAATCATTGATCAATGTTTTGTGGCCTACACGTTACAGTTGTGCCTTGTATAGTCCAATGTTATCCAAAATTTAAATACGCGTGTAAATCCAGATGTTACAGGTAAAACTTTAGAACATGGAGCAAAAAAACAACAAAAAAAATTAGTTAATACGACTAGAAATTAGAATAAAATAATTATGAAAGATAATGAAGGTATTCAGTTTTATCAAAAAGGTGTCAAAGTCACTCTTCTGCGGTGGAGTAGAGAACAGAACACTGAACTCCGACCACTAGGACCATGGGAGAAAGTCCGGCGCATACCTCTCCCACGGCCCCCTTAAATCTGCCGAGGCAGGAAACCACTCAAAGTACAAATTTAGAACTGTGCACAGGCACAGTTTTGGTTCGGGACTTTTAACACATTTTTGTCTCATGTTGCATTAAATACAACTTCCCGAGAAGAGCTGGACACCTAACAAACTTTAATCTACGTATCTATTTAAGTTTCAAGGCATCGAAAATGTTGATATCGCGATTTATAACTTAACAAAAAAATATAAAAAATCTGAATGGTTCCCTTCCATATACGGTTGAATTTATATTCATCGATATTTTTGGTCCTAAATTTCATCGATAAATATGGTTTCCAAAGTATAATTATGTGCGATAATGGTCAAATTAATCAAACTTAGAACATAAACGAGTCATGGCGACATCTTTTATGAAACGTTTCAAATTAATTTTATATTTCTCTTTCGAGGGTGGTTGCATTTTTGTTGAGAGTTTGACAGCTTGCATTTATCTTGTTTACGTTATTTATAGAACGCGATAAAATAGGAAACTTATAAAGTTAAATGCTGGAATACTTGTGCTTTAACGCATTGCAAACAGTGCCACAGTGGACAGCTAGTTAAGTACTTACAACGTAAAAGTACTTATGAAAATTGGCTGGAAGTATCTAATATTGTGTAACAAAGTGCTATCATTTTCTAAAGTGAAGTAGACAGTGTTTAATTCGTTAATAGCTTCTCTTTCCCGGTAATGTTATTGTTGTTTAATGAGAAATATATTCGCATTTGTACAGGAGCTAAATGTAACGAGAATTAACTTGATTGGGTAAGGCTTGGTTTCATCCTTCATAGGTAGATGTTTTGATGTTTACTGGCTGATATAATTGCTGATCACAGATGCAAATTGAATTATATTATTGCATAATTCGATGTGAAAATTACAACTGAAGTATTATTTCACAGGTTTAAAGTTATTGGTAAAATGAAACAACTTTATTAACAAAGTGATTAACATAATATGTGTGGTTGGTTTGTTGACATCCATTTTATATTCTGTTTTGCCGAAGTATGCATGAGGATCCTAAGTATAAACTCACAGGTAACTTCAATTAAAGTTATAAAAATGCGGCTAATTGGTGATTCACCCGAATTTACTCGCCCAAAACGGGCGAAACGACACTTTTAAAAAGTATAATTTTTTTTTGAGGCGATTCGCACGAAGTTAATTTATTTGTAGGCGAATCGATTTTTTGGAGTTGTCGATTCGCTTTAGTAATTCTTAGTTTTGACTAGTGTAAGTTGTTTTTTTTATAAGCCGTTTAATTCTACAGATGAAATAATAATGCCCTACTTGTATCATTTCAGTGTCGAGCATGGCTCCAACACTTGCGAAGCTGGAAAAGTAGTGTCTATTTAACGATATCATGCAAAAGATAAGAAATAAACCAGGAATTCCTTTATAATGTCAAACAAGAGACGAGTTTTTCTAATTCAATAAATATGAAAAAATGGCGATTATATTTAAAAGGTAATGTATAAATGTACTTATTTGATTGTGATTGGCAGTGAAAAACCGTCAGAATCTAACTTTAGGCAGGTAGGTACCTGAAAGTACCTACAGAAAGAAGAAAGAAAGTAAATACGTTTATTTTCGGTAAATATGACGTAAAGTATGAACAAATACACGAAAAGAACAATAAAACTCTTGAGTTACAAAATACAACTCATGTAAAAAAAAAAATTACCCTTTAACTCCTAATTATATGAATAATATTTTAAAAGATTATGCTAATACAACAAGTCCCGAAATCCAGTTTAGTCCCAACAGCGGCGACCCTTGTCCCCCCCATTATTATTATTATAATGAGATTTTTGCCCGGGCACAGCGACAGGCAAACAATTATAACCAAGCTAGTTCGAATAAATATTAGTAATAACATAACTAACTTCACGCCTGTATTCCACGAAGGATTAAGCAGAGGTATACATTAGCACACCCACATTTCGCCAGTGCAATAAGGGGCGAGCCTATTGCCACCAATCGGGCACAAATCCAGACTCCGGGCTGCTACTTTGAAATTCCAGATGGTAAAACTCACTAACACTGCCCGACCCGTCAATCCAACCCAGGATGGACCTCATGCTCATCAGTAGTGCTTGCGACCACTAGACTAATAATTTCTAATTTAACAATTTTCAGATTTTCAGATCACTTTTATAACATTGCCATTGGGAAGAAATAAATAGGATTTCGTGCGTATATTGAATGAAGGTCAGTACATTTTCTAAGTAAAAAAATCTAATAAAAATACTGCCTCTTTAGTCTAGTGAACGCAAGCACTACTGCTGACCATGATGTCCCGGGTTCAATTCCTGGGTAGGGCGTTATTGGGATTTCCGGTAGGAATTTCTCCAGTAGCAGCCCGGAGTGTAGATTTATGCACGGTTGATGGCGGTAGGCTCGCCCAATTACAAGGGATTTAACATAACTGGCAAAATGCGGGTGTATTATAGGTAGATACACCTCTGCCTAACCCTTTGGGGAATGCAGTCGTAATGTTATGTATGAAATCTATATCTATACTTATAATAAATCTGTAGAAGTGAAAATTCTGTACATTGAAGATATCAAAAAAATAAATGGCAGGGGGTGTTACTAGACCGACACCGAACCCAAAAATTTGATTTAAAAAAATTTTGTCTGTCTGTCTGTCTGTCTGTCTGTCTGTCTGTCCGTCTGTTTGTTCAGGCATCACGCAAAAACTACCGGTTCGATTACGATGAAACTTGGTATAATTATTCTTTAATATCCTGGGCACCACACTGGGTACTTTTTATCCCGGAAAAGTACCCTATCCTACGGTTGGGGGGTGTCAAAGTTTGTATGGAAGAATTTTAACGCGCTGTCCGATTAACTTGAAACTCAATATTTATACTTAAACCCAAAAATTAAGAATAACGTGTATCAGGATTTTTCGAAATTCAATCCCTAAGGGGGGTAAAATAAGGGATGAAAGTTTGTATGAAAAATCTTATTCCTTGAAGTAATAAACATGAAACTTCGCACGAATAGTTATCTAAATAAATTATAAAGTTTGTAGTTTTTTGTTTTTTCTAAACTACCCCCAAAAGGTTGGGGGGTGTCAATGTTTGTATGGAAGAATTTTAACGCGCTGTCCGATTAACTCGAAACTCAATATTTATACTTAAAACCCATGGGGATGTATGGGGTAATTTCCGACACTCACGCGGGCGAAGCCGCGGGCAGCAGCTAGTCTAAAATAATTGCGATATATGTAGGTACCCATATTCTGAAACCAAGGTCCATTAGCTAGTAAGGATAGTTACGTGCCAAAGTATTTAGAGACTTCAGGAGAACTTAATAATTGTTCGTAGCAGTATTGATATTGTTATACTCACAAAAGCTCACATAAATAGGACGGACAATGATCCAATTGTACAAAGGCATCTCAAAAACTTTTATAAAATTCAATTTAGGTTGACCCAAAAGAAGACCTTGTTCCTGACAAAGAGTAAGGACACCCCTATCTACCGCTGGGTGACGTAAAAGGCGATTTAAGGCCGGCGCTCACCAGGCGGCACGTCGCAGCGTGGCATGGCAAAGGATTTTCGTAAGCGATAATAAGTTTGAATCTTATTTCCATACCCTCAGCAATCACATTTCCTTGATATAGTCACAAGGAGACTTGAGCATACCGTACCGGGAAGTTGCGGTATGCCAGGTTTCGGCATACCGGGCCATACAAATCTTAATCCTTGGCCGTGCCATACGTGTCGTGCCACCGGCCTTTAGAGCCAGAGGCGTCTTCCTGTCTGTTAATAACAACATTATCGTGATCGATAAACCGTCTGCCAACCAGCTGGATTAAGACAGCGTTTTCTTATGATATTTTTAAGCCCGTTTGCAACACAAAACACTAATTACCGCTAAACGGATTTAAAACATTGTTCCGTTTCTGACAATCATTTGAAGATGACAGAGACGGAACTATGTTTTCAATAACGTTTAACGTTAAACATAATATTTAAGGGCTTGAGTAAAGTTAAATCAGCGAAGGACCTACGTTGATCTAACTAAAATAAAAGAAAATTACTTTAAAATTACTAAACCGCTTTTTTTTTCTGTTTTGTTGTGCTTTTGCACTTGCAGTAAAAGAAGGACTTATCGATAAGACAAGAAAACTTTTAGCCAGCTTTTATGAAGATTATTATTCATTTTTACATATACGGCTGTGTGAATATATTCTATTCCTGCTAACAATTCAATAAATAATTATCAATTAATTGGTAAATTCTAAATAATATTTTGTTATTTGTATTTCCTATGGGTATCCTTGCCTGCAATAAATGTTTTTTTTATAGCTAAAAGTCCAAAAAAGAAGGTCGTATTATCTACCGTGGTGATCAATATGGTCAGGGATTTTTGTACTTAGGTCCAATTCGTATATATCTGGAGGTGCAATGTAGTTAGGTTATTGTAACTTGGTCCCCACACTAATTATGATCCCAAACCGTGCACTTTGTGAATGAATGGATGGATTCGAGTGAATGTGAGTACCGACCGATTTGACTCGGTTCGGCTCCCCAGGTAAACACGGACCTCCCGATGTAGCGACAAGGGTTCTTGTATATATACACCGGGTAGCGAAAACTTTAATTGCGCGATGCAGGACTCTTTTGTGTGATCTCGCGGTGGTGGATGGTGGCGATATAAAGGCGTATTGTTCTTAAAGTTTCGGAAATAATGTAAATAAACGGTTTGTTGAATTGTAATTCCCAAATCTTTGTTTTTGCATAGTGTATTATCTAAGATTCTAGTAGGTACCTATTTCTTTAAAATGAACAAAGTTCTCTAAATAAACGATAGTTTTAACTGTTATCTTTAATATGAATGCCAATGGATATTAATATTTCAACTAGAATTTATAATCGTAAGAAATTTTACTTATTTGCATAAAGCTATCAATTTCGGTTGATAAGTGCAAAGTGCAGAGATTAAATTCTAGACTGTTTATTATAAATGCAAAAAGTTTCACGCGTCGCGGGGATCGAACCGCCCCGCACGGCCCCTTGCATAAGCTCTCCGTATATTGACGGAGAGCTTTTAATACAGGGTGGTGAGTGATTTGGTATTCAATTTATGTTAGCTGTTATCTAAGTTTACAATTATATTATAAGTAAAAAGAGGTAGGCAAGGCAAGTGGCTCGTCATATTTTGGCTAATTAGCCACATTTTCTTCGTCTTGTCTTTTTTTTTCATCCGATAATTACGACATGCCGAACTGCTTCCACGTGTTATCTAATAGGGTGACATTGTGCCGTTTTTGATTTTGAAGATCCAATGTTGGTTATGTAACCTATCTACGTCTTTTTACTTTTATTATCATTGGAAGTTTATCATTTATTTTTGTCAAAAACAATAATTGGTCCTTCAAAATGATTGATTCAAATTCCTGACTCAAAATCAAAATCAAAAGTCATTTATTCAAACTAGGCTGAGAATCAGCACTTTTCGAACGTCAAAATTACATAGGATAGTCCCTCAAAACGCCCGCCCTTCACCACATCCTAGTGCTTTAGCAAGTGGCGCAACAAACTCCCCGGCGGCATAGCTGTCTGATCAGTTACAAAAAAATGAATCTATACAATGCAAAATAATTAACAATACGCAACACAAAAACGTTAAACGTTTAGATTATTTGCCTTATGCTGACATAAGGCAACGCCAAGCAATAGCACACGCCAATATACTATTTCCGTAATTATTGGCAACAGTTATGTAAGATTATAAAAAAGAAATTAAATAAAAAAGTTTTGCTGGTTCTGCGAATCGATCCCTGTCGCATGTCGTAGAATCCAAGTTGCCTCGTACTTCACGACCAACGCAAGCGCCCGCTCCGAGCTTATAATTTATTGTTATCGTAGTAAAGTAGCTAATTATACCTAGCTAATTATGTATTTAAACAACATATACTTAATGGATAGATATTTTAATTAAAAAAATACTTTTGCCAGTGCAACAACAAACGCTAGGCAGTACACTGAGGATATCAAAGTAACACAGCATGTATGCCAGGACAGACTGTTGTTTGTTTGACAAGCGTTTGTTTTATCACTCTTATTGCACTGATATGTCAGAAAACTAGCTAAAGCATGCTTGACAAAGCTTTGATGTCCTGAAAAACAATCCTTACCTACATCTGAAGTCTAAAACAAAAGCCTGCTGTTTCCATACCACTGCGTATTTAAATATAGGCATCTTCGTAGGCCAATTATATTATTGATGATTGAGCCTTACTAACGACCAAAAAGGGCAAAGTACCCAAGTTGAATAAAAAGCATGCATTTTTGCACCAAAATCAAGACTTTATTAGCATTTCTGCTTTCTGAATTGGCAATACAATACTAACACTTGATAATGGAAATACCAAAAAGGCGTCAAAAATTCTTCGTCATTGGTTTTAAGACCGTCTCGTACGCACTTAGTGCCAAGTACTAGACTAAGACTAAGAGGTAGTTCACTGGGAATGAAGAAGGAAGGCATTGCTGCCACACTAAGGTGTTATTAGCAGGACTTTGGTCAGCTCCCGTCAACTGATTCAATGCGGAGAAACGGACGCCCATAGACAGGGTTTTAAAATTTGTATCTATCCAAAATCGTTAGAAAATGTTACTTGTGCGATGCAGTTCTATTACCTGCTAGTTTTTGGGACAATAGAATAGTTTTTGGGTTCACTATTGTGTTCCTATCGGTATCGATCCCTAACGGTATTGTCATCCATCACTTGCATTGTCGTTCTGACGTCAGAACCCTTTTTAAAACGGAACCACAAAACACCGTCAACACTTTCATCGGATGATTTTGTTTTGTTTATTAATTTTAATTGAAATGCGAATTAATTTTAAATGAAACAAAGGCACTTAGTTTCAATTAAAAGTGAAAATTAAATATGGCATTAAACATTATTTTCGTTATTAGCTGGTTTAAGCACATAAACTGAACTTTAATTTACAAAACATTAAACACTTTTAGCAGTTGCAATACAATTTAGTTTCAACACAAAGTAAGGATGCTCGTTGAAAAATTTATAACCATCATAACCGGGGTTATTGCCGACGTCAGCATTATTTTACCCGCCGGAACGGGAACTCAGAAATAAGGGGCTTTATGGCCAGATCAAGTAATAACACGGATAAGAGGTAAATTTGTTATTAACTATGTTTAATCAGCAAATAAAATTCTCGATAATCGTTAGTCTATAATAGGCTAGCACGGCTGACGCTTAGGTACATGAAATGTATGGATTTCGTTGAATTTTCTTTGGAATTATGTATTTACAAAGTAGAAATATGCTCAAGCTTAAGTACAATTTATTGTACCTATAAAATATTATTTACGGTACGATGTCATTTGCCCGGGCAAAAGATATAGGCAGAGCCAAATGTTTACGTAAATCTCGCGTTTAGTACCATAGAGGTAAACCCGACATCTTTCACTCGAAGCGAAACGTCTTAACACAAAATTAAGCAAAAGTGAAAAACGAATTCATTAGTGAACCGATCCAACAATGCAGTCGGCATCTTTCACTCACCTACCGAATGATCGAAAAATGAAATGAAAGGAGCAGATGAACGTTCATATTCCTCTTTATTATTTTCGGTGTCTCGTGGGATGAAAAATAATCGAACCTTTACTCGAATGAAGCGTCTGATATCGGCTAAACTGTCGCGCTCTTTATGCTAACTGCATTAGTTGTCAATTTGTCAAACTTATGTCTTTTTTTCAACGGGTTTAAAATAGTTTTGCTTGCCCACAATTATTATGACACTCAAAATACAAGGCAGACTTTTAAAACCAACTTCATGACAAACATTGCGTGTCATAATCGTAGTTATTGGTCATGGCGAATACATTCACACCCACATGCAGGTCTGTTCCGGGATGAATAGAATTACACATGACATCATCAGAACTAATTAGGATTAAATACGCTTTAGTGTGTTGCTAAGAGATTGTTGGTTTTTAGTCTTTAAGTATTCACAAATCTGGCGAGGACTTTGATTAAAACCGACTTTCTTGAATTGTCTGGATTTCTGGTAACAAAATATGATTAAAAAACGTAAGTAAGTAATTGTTTTGTGAAAGTTCGTGGTTCCTAACAGAGATGTGCCATTTTGTTTCCAATCGTGTTCCTATGGGCTTTTGTCCAAAGCATGGACAGTAGCGTCTTTTTGTCACATGCTGCACTGCTTTAAAATCGATATCTACCTCAGTGCTGGGTGTCGAGACCTATTCGGAAGAGATTCCCGCGCGGGATACGGGACGAAATTGACGGTCCCCTGCGCCATGTTTTAATGTTTTAAAAACATGAAACGTCAAACACGAAGCGATTTGCGGATGCCTGCGGACTGCCTGATTGGTTCGTGTTTGATGTTTCATGTTTTTAAAACATTAAAACATGGCGCAGCAGACCCGGCTTTACAATCGAAGCGCGCAGTCACATCCCGTGGCCCTTTAGCAGAATCTGAAATTGAAATAACATGCAGAATCAAAACCAGCGAGGTTATTACGCACTAACAATTATGATGCCTTTTAATTTGACAATTCGACAAAATGCATTGCGTAAGTTTTCGAGTAGACGTTTTCAAACATGTTTTCAATTTTTCAAGCTGGTTTAGAAATTTCTTTAAAAATCCTTCGGATTGTGAAACAAAGTGTGTTACGCAATCGGGCGATAGAAAAGTTTGAAGAGCTTTTGAAGAGCTGGACAGATCGAAACTGTTGACTGGTATAGGTACACAGTTTCCTATGTGACGAATGTTGAGTCTATTATGATATCATATAAGATTTTCTTTATAACTTCAAAGGTTTTATTTACTCCTCATTTCCATACGAGGCGCAGTCGTGGGTGGAAGCTAATATCAGGAACATAAATACATGCAACAATAAGAAAGTTTTTCATTAAAGTATATGAAATGAATAACAGCTTTATCCTATAGTCCTAGGATAGCGACACGCCCTGGCTTGGCACAGGTGCAATTTACATGTGTAAGTAGTATTCTATTCACGTTGCGGACAAGTTCTGAGCAGTAACCAAACAAAAACTACCAGGCTTGCATGAATTCAAGATAGTATTTCATTAGAATTATTTGGTACTTCTTTTTTGTATATATTTATATAATAATGTCTATCTAGAATAATGTGTCTTTCAAGTGGTGAAAGAATTTTTCAAATATCAGCTGTGGTTCCAGATACCTTCTACCAGGTACCGAAATCGGTATGATCAATAATAGGGTATATTTTCGGTTACCTACCATAAATTGAATACAACCACTATTGACAGACGTGTAATATAGAGGTAATTTTTATTTCGGTAAATTAAAATTACCTCTATAATACCGTGCCGTCGGCATTAGTCAAAGGGCGCGCATCACCTGTGTGTGTAACCGGTATTAAAACGGTAATCTAAAAGAGGTAACATATTTCTTCTTCTTGGGTTACCTAGATAGCGGCAACCTTAGTCGTAGAAGTAAACAAAATTCTCCGATACCTATACCGTATTTTATAAAGGTTTTCGGTTCCTGCCTTCAATATATATATGTTACCGGAAATGTATGAAACCTAGGAATTGTACACAATTCCTAGGAAATATATATGCAATTCCGAGCCTACTTAGGAAATGTGTAAAATAATGTTTCAAAGATTCTTTAATACACACATTTCCTGTGAAATGTATGTATTTCCTAGGAATTGTATGCAATTCCGAGATGATACTAGGAAATTAAGTAAAGCTTTCTGTGACTAAAAGAAATAAAACACGTTTGTAAACTGAAAACAGGATATTATGGATGTCGTTGACATAATCAGCTGTAACAATCACATCGTAAAACATAAAATACTTATTCATACAGCTTATTACTAATAAAATTTCAAAAATCAACAAAAAAAAAATCCTTTCTATTGCCCATCTTGCACACATAAAAATCTACGTATAATTTAATCCCCTCGCTCCGCTATCCCCGCTGTACTTGCAAAAATCAAGAATGTAAAATACATTTCCGATTGCTATTTAGGAAATGTATTGATTTCCTAGGAAAAGTGCATATTATAAAATACATCATAGATTTCCTTTCAATTTTAGGAATTGTACACATTTCCTAGGATTTGTATACAATGACGGATTACACACTTTTCCGTTAACATATACACAAACTCACGCGGTGCATGAGTTCGGCGCGACGCTCTAAAAATACAATTTCTATGAAAACTTCACGATAGAAAAATTACCGGTGTCGCGTCGCGCCAGTCTGCACGAGGCTTAAGGAAGATACATGCGTAGCAAGCAGTAGCAGCAGTACTTTTCCCCTATAAACAATTACATACAATCGTGATCACTAATCTACTGTCAAATACGACGATTATGCTAATAGTTTATCTCTTGCTTTTTACTGTAGGTAATAAGAGGTGGCAAAGCCAAGGTTTATCGCCGGGAAGCTTACGGTTTTCATATTAATTTCTCACCCATCGCGATGGAAAGAAAAATTGCAACGAAATTGAATTCAGAATACAATGTATAATTCACTGCGGCGACGACGTTGACGGGTTAGGAAGTTATTTTGTTTTGCATTCACTTGCAAATAAATTCAAATTTTAATTTCGCTTCATCGTTGTGTGAAGAGGATGGACAGGGCTTTGTTCGCCAGAGTTATTAAAATTCGTGATAGCATGTTGTAGCATTTTACTTGTCTTTGTGCTCAATCCTAGCACGAAGGTATTAATGAACGTAACGTTAATACGAGTGTTGAGGACCACGCCTGCTCAAGACGAGCAAGCGTGTTGTTCGATGAAATGAAATGATGAAATGATTATATTTTCTGTAAATAGGTTTGTACAAAACACTTTTACATGTCAATCATATTTTAAGTACCGTACTAGATGAGGTCGGCGTTTCCTATCTGACTACTCTGAGAAGAAAGGCCGAAACAAACTCAGATTTCACAGTCTCTTTTAAAGTCCAGACCTTTTATTGGTTAGATCATATGAAGACCATGTAGATTCGTGTCTGGAATGGTCTTTTGAGGAAAGAACCACACAGATTGAGTGGACCTGTCCAGTCAGTGCATGCATTTGTCAGTAATCGTGCAGCTCAACTCAAAACTTAAGGAGCTCAACATACTCGTGCCTTCTATGAAGAGGCCGTTTATCTGCAGTGGGACAATAATAGGCTGATATTTAATTATTATTTAAAGATCCACTAAAACAAAAGTATACTGGTCCTTGTCGTAGGCACAACTGTAGACGGCTGCGGGCAATATAGTGGCAATGGGTTCTACGGTTATGGTGTACAGAACGACCTCATTATTTTTAAATTTAAACAGGGGCATGCATATAAACCCAAAACTCTCAACAGATAAGCGCCTTTTGGCACAGATATAGAATTTCCTTTGTAATCATATTATTATTTTGGTTTTCAGATAACGTTTTTGGAACTGGTTGCCAACTACAGTAGAAGCACAAGAAAAAGGAAAGATGGTAAATCGAGCACTATCAAGCTTACGGAAATATTTCGTAACGATTGCCTTCAACGTGAGTACTTTAGTAGTGTTATTTACTCGATGCAGGTAATTAGGTACTGCAGGTACTTAATCAATCAGCAATCAGATATATTTAATGCTATTAATTATGTTAAATTATACCTAGAACAAATTGAGCATGATTTCCCTTAAGCCACTAGTGCACTATACGGGATTTTACTGCCCGGGTCATTGTCCGGTTGTGAAATATGTACATTTGCCAGTTGATTACGAGATTTGCTTGAAAATTGAACCACCCGCGCCAGGACCGTAAAAATTCTTATAAATAATGCACATGCGGCCTTGAATTCCTAGAAGAGCGGATGCCACATAACGGCCGTTTTGAAAATGATGGCCCCGGGATTTAACTTCACGGTGTCAAAAAACGACCTCTAGGAAAACACCAAATTATTTAGAAGAAAACGCATGAGTGACGTCATTCGACGGTAAATTGCGGAAGCTATGTGGCGGCCACCGCTGCAGTCTTAGGAAACCCTAGCTTTTGGTTGCATAATCGACTATACAAAATCTCGTATCTATTAATTTGGAAGTACCTACTACAAACTAATTGCTGAAATCTATTATAAAAGCGATTATATCCAATGTCTTATGAAGGTAACAAAGGTTCTCAAGCACAGAAGGACGCCATTTACGTCACGGAATACGGCAATTAAGACAAGGTACATTTCACCTTTGCACAAGACAGTTTTCACAGAAGACAGATTAGTTATTATATTTAGATTAAATTGGGACTAAAGGGTTAACAGGTGGTTAACGGCGGTTACCATTACCATATATTTAAGGAATTAACATTTTTAGATTTCGAATTTAAATATTTGTGGGCTGCAGGAAAATAATGTGCAATTCAATCTACAGACCTAGCCATTTTTTTTTTTAAACAAGACATTTTATTTCATCTGGCGTAACAAAATATTTCATGGATTTTTGGGTGATGGATGGATATATATTTCATGGATATTGAATGTAAGTAGATCTAATAAGGTCTAAAGCCTAATAGAAATTATATCCCTCATAACACAATGCTAATAGTTTAGCCACAGATTAGACCAAAAAAAAATACAACTACAGTCCGGCCGTCGAAAGAATGCGTTCCTGACACCTGGGGCCTAAGTCTACTGTCATAATGGTTAGTTTTTGTCAGTTTTTGTATGGCAAATCTGTCAAAAACTAACCATTATGACACCATTGTGACGTTTATAAATTAGTAGACTTAGGCCCCTGTCATTTGGACAATTTCTAGTATTAATAAGGATCAAATTCACAAAACACTTATTTGTTGTTTGCATGAAACTGGTGTCAAGAACGCATTATTTCGACGGCAGTACTGTAATTACAATATCATCATGGTAACTTTAAGTAACTAGTTTGGCCATGTTGTCGTAATAAGTCAATCAACAAAGAAACAGTTTAATTGCTTCGCCATCTGTGTGCACAGGCTCTTCTGTACCAAGCAAGCCCATAACTAGGGCTCTTCAGTTTATTTTCATAACTGAAATAAGCAGATTTATTTACGTTGAGAGCGTCTTTCAAGTATCTTTGACGTTTTTTTTTTGTCGTTCAATGAAATTTTACGGAATATAAAAGTAAGTAGGTATCTTCTATTAGTGATATAATGTTAAGTAATGTTTAGAACTGGAACTATAGGATCGAATGTAACGTAGGTAATGCGCTGTAGTGTATTTTAACTTGCCTTTTTTTCACTTAGCTGTAAAATATAATTTTAAGATCAAACTAATATTTTAAGTTGTTTTAAGGTAGGACATTCACGATCGACGGAAAACCATTAGTAAGTCATTGCAATGTAACTCTTATCTCGGTAAGATAAGTTGTAAAATAGAATGATTGCAGAGAGTTTTATCAAACTCAAGTAAATCATTCTACTTTAAACTTTACTAGCTTTGCCAGCGGCTTCGCCCGCCTGATAACTTTATAAATAGCCTATGTTACTCAGTGATAATATAGCATAATACTGGTCATAAAAGATTGTTTGAAATCGGTCCAGTAAGTAAGTTTATTCATTACAAACAAAAATACAAACATACAAAAACACAAATCTCTCTCTAATCTTTGTATTATTCGTGGCGATAACAATGAGTTACATTGCAATAACTTACTAATGGTTTTACATCATTCGAATTTGATTGTGAATGCACTGGATAAGTTAGCAAAAGAAGTCCAGTTGTAAAATATTTTATTCTATTTTGCCACGTAGTTTTAATGACCACGAAAAAGTGACCATTCTTAAAACATCAAGGTTTTCGTGACTGCGCAACCAATTCTGAAGGTTCTAACATTCGTTATAGATAGGCTGGCTGAAAGTCTGACAGCTTGTCTAAGCTCAATTGATACCGCCCTATCAGTAATTGGATTGCGAAATGCAAAGGTCAGGTGCCAATCTTTCCATGTAAAATGCAGATTTTCTGTCGGATTCGGTTAGATTAGTTTGTTACTTAAAAGTACTGTCAGCTGCAGAGAAATCTCGACCCCTAGCAATGTATTTTTTCATTGCTAGGAGGTGAGATTTCTCTGCAGCTGACCGTACGTCGATAAAAAGTAGAATTATGAATGTGACTAGCTGTTCTCACGACTTGGTTTGTTTGCTCACCCCGTTAGAATAATTACTCTAGGGTTTAATATCAAAGATGTAGGTATGGTACCAGAAATGAATCTTGCACATGTAATTTTCAGTGACTGGTTTATTTATTGAATTACTTAATTACATTAGCTATAAGATATTTATTATCTACAATATCTATACTAATAGTAAAGTTGAAGAGTCAGTTTGTTTTTTTGTTTAATCTCAGAAACTACCGGTCGGATTGTCGGATTTGAAAAATTATTGTGCATTTGATAGCCCAATTCTTGAGATATGTATCAAACGGCACTGCGCTGCGATGGCGTCGCCGACGGGGGTGAGCCAGGCGGTTTAAGAAATTCTACGCGTTTGAAATCGCGGGCAGTAGCAAGTTTATAAATATAAATAGAGAGATATTTTATAAAATCATATGTCTAATTTGAGAACAATGTGACAGTTACAGTGCGTTCATTATAACTTGTCCTGTGACGCGATTGGTAATAGCACTGTTCTGTCAGTCGCCATTTTGAACTCTATTTGTATGGAAACTAAGTTTGACTAGCAATGGTGCTGACATGAGGGCGAGGGACAAGTTATAGTGAACCGTCTGTAGTTATACTGCTACAAGAATATTATTGTGCGTGAATGACGTTGACAGAGGGCGTTGAGGTAATCTTTTGTGATATATTGTCACAGGAATTATATTGAAAAAACAACTTGGTGGAGTTAGTTCTGATTTTGGCCACGCATTAGAGGATCTCTGTACAACTATAATATAAACCATAATTAAGTTTTAATTTACTGGGAGTTTTTTGTAAAAAAGAAGTAAAGCAATATAACATGATCAAGTATAGGTACATTATATACTTGTAGGTACACAGAAACTCAATAAACCACCCATGCACAATTTTACAGCGCCAATCATGTACTTTAGATAATGGCCAGTTTGTCAAGTTGTAACCGCGGGAGCTGTTTAGTACAAGTAAAGTCCATTTAGTATGTTTTATAGCTGTTTTAATAAAGCTGCTTTTATATTGCACAACTATGTTACGACCAGGACCACACAAGTTGAGGATTAGTTTCAATCTACCGTTGGATTTTAAGTGCCTATCATTAATATTATGCCAGCCTATAATGTCCCACTGCAGGGTAAAGGCCTCTTCTTAAACAGAGAAGGCACGAGCATTGATTCGAATACATTAGTTTACAATAGGTTTTTTTTATATCCCATAACTCTAGGGTATGAATGAGACCTTATTATAGAATCTTAAGGCTTAAGAATTATTTTTCAATTATCATTTTTTTTGTTTTCTTTTTTATACAAAATAATTCGACAATCACGACATGTAAAACACCCTTATGTGAAATATGACAACGTCGCATTTTCTTAGCTGAATGATTGGTGTTGCTTTTTTCCCCTAGGAAAGTGTTTTTTTTTTCTTGAGTTTAGGGACTCTTTCTTGAGTTAGAAAATGTAACTCAAGATGAGTCACTAAACACACGAGCTAAAGCAAAGCTTTACTGTACCCCGCGGTACCCGTAACGGTAGGCTGTACCACAATGTCACCATACTTAAAATCGCTTCATATCTGAGCAAAGTCCACGCTTGGCTGCTGTTAGTGATTCAAAATCATAACTCGATGCACCGGG
The DNA here is from genome assembly GCA_914767815.1 of Eupsilia transversa. Classification (NCBI taxonomy): domain Eukaryota; kingdom Metazoa; phylum Arthropoda; class Insecta; order Lepidoptera; family Noctuidae; genus Eupsilia; species Eupsilia transversa. Next base: position 6,798,733 of record OU611890.1, on the reverse strand, counting down.
CGGTGGTGGGCCGATTGGAACGACTTTAAGCGAGGTTAAAAAAAAAGAGTGATAGGTAGTATAGGTACACGGTAAGGTTATAATATGTTCAGTTCCAGTTCAATCAATATAGATTTCGAAGCTTAGAGTTACCTACTGAGAAATCATTGGTGAAACAGAAGTGGTTGCTCAGAGATCTGCTTACATTAGACATCACGTACGTTAGTGAAAACAGGTATTAAACAGTTAACCCCAATCGCATAAAATGTTAAGTTTTTCCCTAATAAACATGTTTTATTTATTTGTTTTCCAACTTACATCTATCATTACAGGGTAACCTATTACGATAGTGTACTGGCGTAACTCTTATCCTAACTTATAATTTGTAACATAATACTAATAATGCATTCAATGAACAACAAAATAGGTCCGAGTCGTTAGCTATGAGGTTGAGAGTGCGGAGTGTACGCGTCAGCAGCGCCTCACTTAAAAGATTGGTCCGAGGTCCGATCCGCCAGCAGCCGTGGCTGTCGTCGTCCACAGACGTACCCGTCCGGAACACACGAACCTATGTGCCCTAAAATGTCCGCATTATGTACCTTCCCTCTAAGTACTTTGAATATGTACGAGATGATACATTTGAATATAATATATTTTCCCCCAGCCTTTAACTTCTAGCAACTCTAGCACCTAACATAAACCTATGCATTTATTATTTTATGCATTCGGACTCCAAATAATTCCCATTTTCATTTCCTAAAAATATTAATGGACACTAATTTATAAAATTATGTGCTTCTTTTTGTGAGGCTCAAATAATTGCCAATGTCCTAAATTATACCAAATAACTGCAACTAGCTTGATAAGTTTTTTGATAAATTGATAAATTTAATGATACGATTTTTTTTTTTACTAAAATGTAGGTACCTATTTTCGAGGCCGATTTGATAAACTAATTACTTTTTGCGTTACTAATTGGCTAGCAGATCGAGAAATCAGCATACCTACTGTGTGATAAATACCTATTAATTATAATAATATTTTTTGGGATTGCGTAGGTAAGGAGGTGCGGAGTTCTTTGTTTATAAAAATGAGCGATTTTCCAATTCAATTAGGGTTAGTGCTGATTATGGCGCAATGATAAAATATGGTATTTTAATAAGTTTTGTTGTTTGATTATAACCATTGTTAGATTGGCTGTTTCAAGAGCAACACCCGTTTGCCGAGGTTGACAGTGCTTCTACGTCGAACTGTTCATAAATACTTTTATTCTACATTCTGCAAACTGATCAATCGAAACTGTGCAAGTGACATGCGCCATGTCTGAAAATAGAAGTGAACTTTTACACTACTTCTTGTATAAATACAACTTAACAACAAGTGATTATAATTATACCAGTGAACAGTTTTATAACATAACTTTCAAATTTAGCGACTTTGAGAGATATGATGACACTTGGGATTGGGAGTTATCGTTCATGCAAAGTTTCTATATTGACTTCACAGTGCTTGTGATGTCACTACTTTCGTTGATATACGGCGTGATATCATGGTGCATCGTGACAAAGTTTCGTAATTACAGAAACTATGTATTTCTTAACACAATCTTATCAAACCTCTTACTAAACGTAACAACCATAGCGTCTTACTTTTTACAGTATCGAGATAGTGAAATACGCCCCTATCTATTTGAATACTTTTCAAATGCGAAGACCCACTGGATGTTAGTAATAAGTCATTTGTTTTACGCAGATATTGTAAAAGTTTTTAATGGACATGTCGAAAGGAAATATTTAAAAAGTAGCCTCTTTGGTTGGGGTGTGTCTTTAATATCATACACCATTTGCACTTTGAGGGATTTTGATGTTTTTACGTCTTTGCAATATACGTTATGGAGGCTCGCAATGTTTGGAAATACACTTCTACCCAATGATGTATAAAACTATAGATACGTTGTCCGCACTCTAAAATGGCAACATGAAATGAAGCCAATTGGCCACATTGCGCTCAGTCACGCACCAACCTGTCGCGCGACGCTACGTTTGTTTTTAATTTATATCGTGTGTGAAAACGATAAAAATAAATTATATATTACATATTTCCCTATTATAATAATAATTATAATTATATATACGTAATATTACGTATTTCCCTTTCTTTACGCGTATAAGTAGTTATCTAGTATTTTCGCCGTTTTTAAGCGCCGAGATGTTTGTTGATAACGTGTCTATATATAATACGTCATTGCTTCTACCGGTGACAATTAACTGTATTTTATACATTATAATTGTATTTTCACTTTGTCGTTGTGTCAACACGAGTGCACATACAGCTTGTAACATCTGGCGTCGCTTGTATATAGCCACTTTGATATTTATATTGAGCGACGTCATCATGTTGTATCAGAATTCCCTGAACTTTTACCCTTCCAACATCGTAGCATTTTGTTCAAAATTATTTATTTCTTTTAATTCACTTATGTTGGACGTTTTTTTTATAGTTATGAGGAATAATCGGAAGATATGGTATGAGTTTTTTGTATATAAATTAAATCAAATGCGTAGAAATCTCGATATCATCTTACATGAAAGAATTGCCTGAACCTGCTGATCCCCACCGGGAGGTTCTTGATTTATAAATTGAAATTTTAATATAAAAAAGAATGTTTTGCCTATTAACTTTAACTACCGTCTATTATTATTTATAGTCGACCTCGTAATTGCTTTTTGACTTTTGACAGCAATTCTTAGTACTGTACCTAAATAAAAACTTAAATAAGTTTGAAATTATCTAACGCAATTGACATTCAACCTTAGGCCAGTAAAGGAATTACGAGTTCGACTATACCTACTATTTTATTGTTAATGGCGAGGTGCCACGTATTTATCAAATAGTAATAATATTACTCTAAATACTTAGGACTTTAATAAGATATATAGGAATATACCTATGTTCTAATATATTTTTAAATTAAGTTACATTTTAAGTGACAAATAAATATAAGTACACACATAACAAAACTTAAAATAACATTTCATAAACCAATTATAACACGCCACAAAACAATCGGAAACTTGAAATTTTTTTTTCTATAAGTTGCAGAAATTCTTGTTAATTTTATAAACAATTTTTTATCAACAATCTACGTAGTTTAATTTTAAAGTATTTAAATCGGAGCTCACCTATGAACTTGGGTAATTTGTAAAAAAATGTAATACACATAAATGATAAACATTCTTTTTAATAAGATTTGTATTACAATATTGTCTGTCTGTCAGCGGCCTGTATCTCATGTACCGTCATAGGTATACAGTTGAATTTTTCACAGATTTTGCATTTCTATTGCCGCTGTATCATTAAAATAAAATAAAAAATAAAATAAAAATAGGTTTTGGCTGTGCGTTGTCTGTTAGTGCATGAATTGAAAATTTTTATAAATAGGAGATGTCTACCAACGCAATGACAAACAATTTCCGTCGGCCGGATGTAGATGGTTAAAAAGCTAATAATGGAAAACAAACGAGTGTTACTCTTTCCATAAGCTTAGAGAAGCTCAAAGATAAAGAAGAAAACACAAAATATTGAACTCGATAAACTAAGTAAGCCTAGTTTCATAAACTTGTAAAGCAGGTAAAGGCTGATTTGGTTCAAATATCGACTTTTTGCTGCGTTATAAATTATTCTATTAATACCTACCTCATTACCTAATGTGTTTTTTTAATAATATTTTGTTAATAATAACGACCTATATGACTAACAAAAACTTTAAATTAATTAAATCAGTTGAATACAGTGTAACGATAAAAAAGAGTAGGTACCTTTTAAATAGTATTCTGTTAATAATTACTAGCGATTAAAGGCTCGTTCACACCGGCGCGACTTGTCGCGCGACGCGACACCGGCAATTGTTCAATCGTGAAGTTATAATAGAAATTGTATTGTTAAAGTCGCGTCGCGCGACAAGTCGCGCCGGTGTGAACGAGCCTTTATATATCAAAAATGTCAAGTATAGTCCTTTCAACAGTTTTGCAGCGTTTTAATAAAACTATTGTTAGATTAACTATGCATGTATGTTAGTCATATGTTTTACTTAGATGTTGTTAAAGATTCTATAGACGTCAGAATGTAAAAGGCCTATTTTGACATTTGAGAAAGACTCTAGAATGCAACTTGGAACGAAACTGAAAGCAACAATAAAATAAATAATTACAAGTGTTTTTAAAGACATCATACATTTTTTTGGCGCGTTAAATAATATAGTTACGTTGCGATGACAAATGTCAACGGGCCTATTACATTTTGATGACTTTAATAGAAGATATTTATAAAGTAGTCTCTTTCGCTGGGGTCTGTCTTTCATAACAACCGCCATTTTTGTGTGTGTAAATGATTTTAAGCCATTAAAAACATCTTCTGTTTTTGATAATGATAATAATATGATACTTAGTGTCATGTGCAGGGGAAATCAAATTCTACCGGTGATAGTTAATAGTACATTATGATACTAGTGTGCGGTGTTGGTCATTACACACGAGACGGTATTGTCCGCGCGAGCCGCAGGCGAGCGCGATAAGGTAGTCGAGAGTGTAATGATCAACGCACTCGCGTTTCATACGACGTTTTTCAACACACTTGCGAGGAAATAAACAGACTTGTAAGAATGTATGCTACAATAAGGTAATTATAAAGTTCAACTGACCATTGTTGCCATGTACTGATTATCCGGAGCTTCTTTTAAAAACTTTTCAACGTAGGTTGGTGTTACTTTAGATTTCGTATTGATAATATTATTTTATATAATTATGTATTAGTCTATGAAAATAACCACACAGCGAAACCGGGAACAAATATGTATAGAAAATGGCGCGACGGTTTTGTTTTTCCGCAGTTGTAAATAAAGGCACTGGCAACTGGCAAACCCGCTAAACAGCCTACACCTATTAAAAAATGTATAAAAACAAAATAATATTTTGAAAGACGAAGAGATGAAGAAAGATTTTCAGCAGAAAAATACACCTTATGTTACTATAAGTATAGTAATCAAATTGTAAATGGTTAAATAAAATATAATAAATAATGGCAACATTCCGTTCAGTCGGCATGGACATGGCATAGAGTCGCGCGCCGCCTCCGAAAAACTATACGACCGCATTCCGAGATATGCCCTAATCGCCCACACTTCTCACATCAATATTTTGCGTTCCAATTTAGTTATGATATGATTATGAAAGCTGAGGGCTGTCATCAATTTGGAACGCTAGTGAATGTGCTAATGCTGGGGCCACACTGTCGCGATAAAGCGAACTTAACTCCACGGGCTCTCTTTTATTCAGCGAGACGTCGAGCTGTGTGCGAGAGAGAGCGCGCGCAGTATAGTTTGTCTTATCGCGACAATGTGGCCCCAGCATATCAGTGCTCGCCCAACGTCAAAACTTAAAACGTTACTTATTTCTTTGTGTATAGTATTTCTTTAATTTCTTCGTGTATGTTATTTCTTTTTTGGTTAGGTGGCGACGGTAGCCAGAATCACAATTTAGAAAAAATGCCTATAACAACACAGCCAAATAACGGTTCACGGAACAAACATAAGTTATCCCGCTCAAGCTTATTCGGAACGGGTGTAAGCACGCTCAAATCGATTCGATTTCATTACATTTACATCGTAATTCGGAACGCAGTCTATGACTAACGTTTTGACACCGGAAAAAAAAAAAGTACTCTGTGATCAGAGGAGTATATGTGTTCTGTGGTGATCAGTAAATGTAATGAGTGCTAAGATGGAATTTTGTTTACACTGTTATTTTTGGTCATAACTGTGCTTTTTAACATGGAATAGATACACCAAAGCGAGCTGAGCTTGTATTTATTTGCAAGTTCATTGAAGTACCTATGCCAAAAAAACGTTTTCCGAATATGACTTGGCATTTTTGTTGTTTTTCCACTGTATAAAAGTTTCGTAGGCCGCTACGTATTTCTCCTTAGATTTTGGTGGCAACAGGCTATCACTCGCGTTTCGTGCCTCGATGAGTATTTCCGGCGGAGTCAAACCTACGTATTGCCCGTGAAGTCGACATTTTTGTTAATTAATCACAACGAAAATGATAGCAAGTAAGTATTGGAAAATGACGAGCTGGTTTGTATATTCGCGCGCCGCGCCAGCGATTCGCGCGCAGGTTTAAATAAATGCGCTGGAAAAACTGCTAGACAGCCTATTAAATAAACACAAAATAATAGGTATTTTTGTTTTATTTTTGTTCTGAATACGTACCTATTAAAAACATTATAAGGTTAATATGTAAGTATCGAAAAATATGAAATAATATATGATGAAATATGTTCATCATATTTTATGTAATAAATATTATGCATAATATAAAGGCATGAAAGTCTCTTTGATGAGATTAAAAAAGCGCACATCCTCTGCTCGGGTGACATAGTGGTTTGCGTATAGTATTATGTTTTACAAAAATAAAAAGCTTCACCACATTCAATTTCTACAATATAAATTCCATGCCGCCATGATAGTACTTACTAACTCCATACTGCCATGTCATAGGACTGGTATAGGTACTAGGTACTCCGACTAGTAAATAGTTATCTGTGGCATTACAGCACTAGTTCGTTATGGTAAAGTAAAAAGCACGCGTTTTTAATACACTGCATTATGAATCTAAAAGCGGTTCAATAAGAGCCACTTTACGAGCAAGTGTGTTGAAAATGTTTTTTTTTGCATTATGATTGTATTTTCACGTTTTCGTAGTATCAAGTCGAGCGCACATACAACTTTTATCATCTGGCGTCGCTTGTATAATAATATGTCTATATTGATATTTATATTGAGCGACGTCTTATTGTGTTATGATGAATTAATACAGTTGATATTTCAATTCGAGGCCGTATTTATTGTGGAATTATTTTTTCTCTGTAATCCACGAATATTAGATGTGTTTATGGTCGTTTTAAGAAATAATAGAAAAATATGGTATGAATTTTATGTAAATAAATTAAATCAATGGCGTAGAGATCATGATAATTATCAACCTTTATGCAAGAATGGCCCGTGAACCTGCAAATTCCCACCCGGAGGTTCTTGATGTATATAACTATAATATAATAGACACTATATAATAATAAATTGCTGCCTCTTTCGCAGAAGTTCTACGGCATAATCTTACTTGGGACTTTTTGGACGCGCTTCGGGAATTTTCTTTACTCAGCTATAGCTTGTCCACTCTGAAATGACGCGCCCCACTACCGCATTATAGGTACAAGTCGCGGCGCCGCACCGTGTTTCTTTTTTCCGGTTTCGTGGTGAATGATCTGTGTTTTCTTCAGCTTTTATTTAAATAAAACGTTGAAATCTCACGCAATTTGTTATGGAAAATAATGATAGACAAAACGTTCAAAACCACATTTATCCAATCAGGTTACGTTCAAAACCACATTTATTAAATGCATACAGGTGATTAAAAACAGCACATATCGTGATTTGTTTTCACAAATAACTTCTCCAGACTGACTGATAACGGTGGAAGCAATTTTTTTTAAATTTTTTTTGCGACTTCAAATTTTATTTTTACTAACTTGACACCCTTTGAGACCCAAACAGAAACCCAAAATTACCCTGTTATCTCCTGATATCCCAGACTTATTAAAAAATGTACTACTTATAAAAGTAAATTAGCTTCTGTATCTACGAACTAACTAATATTTTATGCGAAAGTGAGTTTTTATTGTTTATTTATTTGTTACGCTTTCACCCTAAAACGGCTGAACAGATTTAGATGATATAAGGCATATGGGTAGAATATAACCTGGATTAGGATATTAGGATATAGGTTCCTTTCTATCCCGACATTCCCATGGGATCGAGATTTATGCGGGTGGAACCGCCGGTGCAGCTAGAGTGTGTAATAATTTATCAAAGATTTTTTTTTGTAACTATGAAACGCGATATCCTATTTTTATGCATTCTAAAGTGCTTTGTTTATTAAAAATGAGCGGTGTTCCAATTAATTAGGGTTTGTGCTGATTATGGCGCAATGATAAAATGTGGTATTTTAATTAGTTTGTTTGATTATAACCATTGTTAGATTGGCTGTTTCAGGAGCCACACCCGTTTATCGGTGTTGGCAGTGCTCTGTCGAACTGTTCACAAATACCCTATCTAAATATTCCAATTTCTGCAAATTCATAGTGAATCAATCGAAACTGTGCGTGTGACATTCGCCATGTCTAAAAATACAAGTGAACATTTAGACTGGTATAACTACGACTACACAGAAAGTGATAATGATACCAGTGAACAGTATGACTCCGTTGAGAGTTATGATGACACTTGGGATTGGGACTTATCAATTACTCAGGAGTTGACTATTAACTACACAGTACTAGTGCTGACTATACCTTCGTTGATATACGGCGTGACATCATGGTGCATCATGAAAAAGTTTCGTAATTATAAAAACTATGTGTTTCTTAACACAATCTTATCAAACTTCTTACTCACTATAATGACCACAACGTATTACTTTCCCGAGTTTGATGATAGTTTAATACGCCCCTATCTATTTAATTACTTTTCAGCTGCGAAGGCCCACTGGTTGTTAGTAATAAGTCATTTGTTTTACGCAGACATTGTAAAAGTGTTTAATAGACATATCGAAAGGAAATATTTAAAAAGTAGCCTCTTTGGTTGGGGTGTGTCTTTTATATCAACCACCATTTTCCAGTGTGTTTTTATTTTTACGTATAAGTATTTAGATGCTTTTGCAACGTCTTATGTGAATTATACGATAAAGGTGTTTGTAATTTTGGGAAATACAATTCTACCGGTGACAATTAACGGTATTTGTTACATTATAATTGTATTTTCACTTTGTCGTAGTGTCAACACGAGTGCACATACAGCTACTAACATCTGGCGTCGCTTGTATATAGCCACTTTAATATTTATACTGAGCGACGTCTCATTGTTGTATGATAATTTCCAGTTCTTTTTCTATTCCAACATCGCATCATTTTTTGTAAAATTATTTATTCCTTTTAATTCACTAATGTTGGACGTTTTTTTTATAGTTATGAGGAGTAATCGGAAGATTTGGTATGAGTTTTATGCAAATAGACTAAATCAAAGGCATAGAGATCTCGATATCAACTTGCATGAAAGAATTGCCTGAACCTGCTGATCCCCACCGGGAGGTTCTTGATATATAAATACAAATATAAAAATCTAATGTTTTGCCTATTAACTTCAACTACTGCCCATTATCACGTATAAGGTGCTATAAAAATATCTGCCACGGCTTTAATGAGAGGTAGTATTGTGTTTAAAGATAACAATAGTGAAGAAATTTCGTACCCCGACACAGTTAAATCAATTTGAGAAAATAAAGTAGTTAAATAAACATTGACTCTACTCTGCATAACGTGGTTCACAAATTACGCGCGAAGTGCACTTCGTCAATGAAAACAACTGCTATCTCTTTCCATCTGTTCTTTGAATGAAAACTGAAATCAGCTGACTAGTTCGTCACTTGCAAATTTATACGTACAATTTTTTGTATGAAAAAAAATATGACACATGATCAATAATTTATCTTTACTATTGTAATCTATAAACACAATACTATCTCCCATTGCAGCCGTGGCAGATATTTTTATAGCACCTTATATAGTCGACCCCGTAATTGCTTTTTTCAATTTTGACAGCAATTCATAGTAAATTAAAACTTCTTTGGTTGAAATTATTTAGTGCAAGTCGACTTTACCAACTATTTTACTGTTATAGCAAAGTGCCATTATATTTACCTAAAAATATTAGGTACATACCTACATAAAACTCATACAATACATGGCACCTATTAGATTATGTTACAATTAAAAATATGTATTTAGAACAAGTTATGTAGATTATACCTAATTTATTCTTAACACAAAAAATTATAAACACTGTCAAAAAGCCTTTTTTAACCCCCGATGGAAACAGAGGGGCGTGTTATAAGTTTAACGAGTGTATATGTTGTTCCCTCGTAGACGTGGGGCGTGTTTCTTTTCTTTTTAGACTTTGTGAGTGTCGGGGGTTATTTAAATTTTTAATTTTAACTTGTTGAAAGCAATGTGTTACTTACGCGTTCTATATTGTTCTTACATTATTTACATTTAAGTTAGTCGGGCAGTAGCCCATCAGACACAACACCCGTCTGTCCGGAGGATCCTCCCTTTTCTATGGAGGATGAGTGAACTTAACACCCTAGTCCTCATATCTCTTTAATGGTGACCCCGAGTATGAGCGACAGCGCAGCCTTCGTACAAGTACTCCAGCGTAGCGTCATCATCATCACTTCATCAAGCTTTCAACTCGAGCTCGTGTAATTTAACCAACATGCATCTGCTGCGAATGCGCAAACTTGGTCATCACCCCCAGCCTCACCAGCAACATTGACACACTGTGCTGCACTTTCGGCCGGTCAACAAGAAGCGTCCATAAATCCTCTTCTGGTCCGAAGTACTGGAAACTTCACTGGCCCCGTCAAGCTTCGCAAGATGATTGGATTCAGCAGTTCTCACTGACAGACTCAGACTCATTAGTGACCTCCTGTCTTCGGAGGAAAGTGATGTGGATGTGGATGTGAAAGTGATTTACATCGTCACATGCGAATTACGCATCACAAATGTTTAACGCGTGACGACATCGATCGTCGAACAATAGCCCAGCAGGCACAACACCCGTCTGGTTGGAGGATTCTCCCTTTTCCATGGAGGATGAGTGAACTTTACACCCTGTACCTCTATAGTAGTAATACTAGAACTTCGAATCACTCTTACCGCTACGATATTAAAGCTATTACCCTATACTTCTAAATGAAAGAATTGGTTGAGTACATTGACATAAATTTATTTAAATTGTGGGTAACCGTTTGTCTTTTATTTTGTTAAATTAATAAAAAGCCAAGATTTGTTTTTGTTTGATTCCCATCTTTGGTTTAATACTCTTATAATACTAGAGGTAATTTGCCGCACGATTCAGATTTGTAGGATATTTAAATACTCGAATTGAAAATAAATAAAATAGGTACTTACATCATAATTCATATTCATCGTCGATATCGTCAAAAATACAGTAAAAAAAGAGTTTTTTTTTAGGGTGTTGTGTGACCCAAAGGTATGGGTGCAATAACAATAGCGTCCATACTGTGTAATAAAACAAAACCATTTTTTTGTTTGGAAATATTGTTTCTGAGGACGTCTCCAAGCCAGATGGATGGATTTTCAGCAAAGTTACTAACCTACCATCAGCCTTCTGGTTAAAAACCCGCCCCAAAATCATCCTTTTAGTTTAGAAGCTATGATGCCATGGACAGATACACAGACAAACAGGCAAAAGCTTCTAACATACAAATCAATACTCATTCCTCTTAAACGTCAGGGGTATGATCCCGTACTGTAATGACAAAATAATCAGGAAGGTAATTTAATAATCTACCAAATTAATGTAAGGGTATCCGTTTTCAGTCAATACGTGTTAACATCACCACTGCTCCACTTGTGGCATTTTGAACTTATCAGAGAGGTTGGTATCTTATTACCTACAGCAAAACTTTTATAACTGATGGAATTCGATAAAATGTGAATTTCCAGAACACATGCGCATCCTACTACAACTATCGAACGATCGACGGCCGACAGCGTCAGGTCCGACTTCTGATACGAGGGCACGGCGTGATGAAGTAGCCCTAATACAAGTTCATAGAATCCTAATACTACAACCGAATAAGGTACTCGATAAGTATTTCAAATTGGGTGAAAAGAAGAAGTAATTTGAAAACGAAATTACACGCCACATGTAACGTACTTCACTGGTTTGTTCATAAGTATAAAACCGATCTTTCAAGGTCTTTGTAAAGTCCTTCGGAAAACAAGTTGAAACTTTGCTTTTATTATCAAGTTGCAAACTCGAAAATCTTTTATCAGTTTCCGTTCAAAGTATTCTTGGCGTTGTTTGAGCTAAATACAGATTAAATATCAAATCGATTTCTGGAGAAAAGGTATTATTTTCCTTTGGTGTGCACACTAACATTTAACGTTTCGTACGAAGATGGCAAACTGGGTACTGGTTGCTGTTAGCCTGCATCATCCCACTGCTGGGCAAAGGCCTTCCCTTATTAATTCCAACTATTTTGGTCCAGGGCTAGCGCGAACTATTGTTTTGTCTCTCACATCCTGCTACAATACATGTAGTCTGCTGCGAACCCGTCTGGCTGCGTCAGCGTTCCACATAGTTGTAGTTTTGGCTCACAACTCATTTGGGTATGCGGCAGACATGGATAAGAAACTTGTCTTATATAAAAGCTTGAACTGTTAGTTGGTAGGTACTGAACCATATGCCTTCGTATTCTTATTGTTAAGAAGACGAATCGTAACTTCGTTACCCAATAAATAACGGTTCGTAGGACCACGCATCTGTTTCGATTACGTTTGATGGAAATATGTAGCGAACCGTGTACGCAAGATTATTATGAATAATGTGTATCCGATTATAGTCCTAAATCAATCACAGTAACGATTCTTATTTGCATAATATATTAAAAGATATGTATTACTTTATTACCACAAACATACGAGTGAACTACCCAGTGTCGTTTTGAATGATTTATCCTTTGTCATGTTATTTATCCTTTACCTACTTATCATTTGTCTCATTTTCGTATCAATTACATCAATCAATCGACTTCCAGTCTAACCGGATGCAGCTGAATACCAGTATTTTACATGGAACGACTGCATCTGATTTCCACAACCCTTATCTGGGTACTACGAAGCCCCTTGGTAACACTGGTTGTCAGACTTTCGGCCTTCGGGCTTCTGACGACCTGTGACGACTGTCAAAGATCCACGATTGACAGCCGAGACCAACGGCTTAACGTGCTTTCCGAGGCACGGAGGAGTCTCGATATGTAAAGATGGTCACCCATCCATGGACCAACCCCGGTAAGCATAGCTTAACTTGATGGATCGACCCGTGCGGATGTTATTACTTAGCCACGAGCTCGTCGTATCAATTACATGTTATAATACATTCTGGTGTGCGTGCATAACATATCCGTCAAAAGTATATTCCCATAAGGTAATTAAATTAGTAGATACCTATAACCACAGTTTGTGCAGTAGGTTGATTAGGACCCTGAGCTGAACTAAGGTTATTTCAACGTCTCGTTAGCATAATAGAAAAGCCCCAAAATTACAAAAGAAATAAAGGCTGTACTTGAGAATCAGCAGGTTAAAGGTACAGTACACGTAGAACATTCTTATTCTATTACGTCAACCAAGGAATTACTAACTATTTCCTATGAACGCCGGACGTGGACGGCTATAAAGCTAATAATGGAAATGAAATGAGTTCTGCTTATTTCATAAGCGTAAAGTAGCTCAAAGATAAAGAAGAAACACAATATTTAACTCGACAAACTAAGTTAGCCTAGTTTCAAAGAAAAAACACGGACCATCTGTTAGTAGCCGCGGCACGTAGACAACTAAGTGCTTCGCAAGTCTATGGGCTAGTTTTAATCATAGCCTTCGCTTGGTTGTTTTAAATTCAATTAAGATGCAAAGTTATTATTTTTCTAATCGATTAGGCTTTGACGAATTACGTGGTTATTTACTGATTAATGGTGTTACCGTGATACTACATAATTTTATCATTATTTTTCTCAAACATGCTGGGTAATTCGAGTATTATTTTGACAATCTTCTTCGAGATAAATCGAAATTGCTGTACTAGCCGAAAACATGCGAGCGCCCCGGCCGGCAATGTTTCTATGAAGCTTTTTTTTCAGCACATGGCAACCAAGGAGGTAACTTATCAACGATTTTATATTTCGATCTGGTTTGCAGTTGAAAGTTAAGAAAGCAAATGAAAGTTAAGAAGAAACAAATGAACATAATGGCGCGTGAAAAAATCTCTTTGTTCATCATTGAATCTGGAATTTATAATTAATTTACTTAGTCTGAGTTTCCGCGCATTATTTGAGAAAAGTTCTATACAAGTCTTGGTCGCAACCAGGCATCGATGCACTCAATGCTATTGTTGCAGGCCGCGACAGTAATGTACTATATCTATTACTTATCTTATTTTTTTCCACTGTGTATTTTCTCTTACAAGTTATTTGGTAAATAGGGTTCTCATTCGGATTGGTTAAAGTTGTAGTGACAACCATTTGGGTTAAATTGGTTTTTATTATTTTATTCGACCTTTATATAGATTCCTTTATATTTTGTGAATGTGAGAACGTTGTAGGCACAACAGACTGTCGATTTGCAGACTATTTTCTATTTTTTTTAAGTATCTTGTTGACAGGCCTACGCTGTCCTCGCATACCTATTCAAACTGTACATTTTTTAAAGCATTGTAAAACCCATTTATTTTTAAAAGAGTAACCGTGGAGTTTCTTGCCGGCTCTTCTCCATAGGAAACGACCAATTGGAACCGTGCACCTAGATTCTGACGTTTCATAAGTGCCCATGTAGGTTTATGTGAAATAAAATATTTTGATTTGATTTGATTTGATTTGAATACATGGTACGAAATCACATCACACACAGTGAGGAAAAAAATTATGTTCACTTTTTGGATAAATTCAGACTTTAGCTTTCAAATGAAACAAAGTATCCTGTGAGCTTGTTCAATCAAAAAAACTCGGCCTATGGCAGTCTACTGCTGCACATAGGCCTCTCCCAGGCTGCGCCACAACACCTTCTCCTCCGCCTTCCGCATCCCGTCTGTCCCGCCACCTTTTTAAGATCGTCGGTCCATTTAGCTGGGGGGCGTCCCATACTACGCTTGCTGATACATTCCACTCCAGGACTCGTCTGCTCCACCGGCCATCGGTTCTTGATCGGTCGAAATGGGCACTTTATTTTGTCTCTAATCGATCCAGTCAATATTATCTTCTATGAACTCATGCTGGGTTAAAACTGGGCATGTACCAATGTGATTATTCAATTCATAAATGCATTTTTACATATTTGATGCTCAAAGAGTAAACAAAGGTAAAACTAATTGAAACTTATAAGCCCTAAAAAAATTATGGTTGTTTTATGTAGTGTGGGACGTTGAGACCATGAACTTGGAACAAACGTTTTTAATATGAACACTGCCCCTGAAGCAATAATTTATAACGTTGTTACAAAAGTTATAAAATTGTTATGGGATGATCATAAACAATTCACGGTTAGAACTTTTACACGAGTTTCTGATTCAATTTTGTATGATAAATCCATTTTTGAAAACAATTTTTGTTCATATTTTTCTTGAAAAACTTTTAGGATAATTTCCCTACATTTTGCTAAGTATCCTGATGGTACCGAATCGTTGTGAATATCTTCTTTATCTAGGTTTAAATAGTCTGCTGATTGTTTTCGTTGTGTTTCTCATTATACTCATTAGAAAGCGTGGTTTTCTTTCGTAAACTGATTGCCGCCTGCTTCCTTAACCTATGTTTTCTCGTACCAAAGTAGAGTAGTAAAATGTCCCTCGCTGGTACATTTTACCTTGTTACTCAACTTTGTATTGCTAAGAAGTAAGACGATCAATGAGAAAACTTATGTGTCTAGTGTGAATCTAAAAGGATTTTAGTTCCACCGTTTTTACCAAATACCAATAAGCAATAAATAGAATAACAATATTTCTGCTGAGTAATTAATTTGCTAACAAAAATTATTTCCATTTTATTAGCATCGTAACTTAATTCTATGAATTTATAGTACCAAAAACCGCGTTATGTATCAAAGGGTATGTAGTGTGCCCGCAGGGAAAATACGAGGTAGCAATAACCTGGGTACCTTAGAGTAACCTACGAATATTAATTTATACCTATAGTTTATTGTCTGCTCGGGTACCATTTGTATATATGCACGGACCTTATATGGTACCTACAAGTAAAAGAGAATTATTACGTTCGTGCTTAGAGCTTAGATTAAGTGCTAAAATGTACAAGTAGAATTCTCTCCGTGAATTTTTTTGAGTAAGTATTGTATATATAGATACCTATGTTTGTGGAAAAGTAGGGGAAAACTATAGATATATAATGTTGGGAAGACCAAAGAAGGATACAAAGTCCATCCATCTTTGGCTAGAAAGGGGGTGACTACAGAGATGATGACTAATAGAGAAAGAATACATGCCGCGCCCACTCCGAATTAATTGGTATAAGGGGAGGAGTATCATTCCTACAAGGACGAAATACCCCGTATTCGTGCATACATGCGAGCATACGTGCGTATATTCGCGAGTGGCGAGGATACACAGAACACGAATGCCATCTGCCTAATTCCGAATGCAATAATTATCTAAGAAACACACTATGAAGACACTTTCATTTAGGAATACCACTCTCCTACTATGAAAACAAAGATATCATAAAAATACAAAAACATGCCCATGTTGGGAGGAAGCGAAACCTTTTAAATATGTATGCGGACCCACGGAGTCGTTCCATCCTTTTGTAGCTTCCTCGAAGTGAAAGTTGACCTCGAAATTTTCTACCAGGTCAAGGTCGTGACGTGAAATGTTTGACTCATACTTTTTGTACCTAACTGCAGCAAAGCCCAAAAGGGCAGTCATTTTTTAAACCCGTATGTATGTATACCCGTTTTTATTAATCTTATCTAGGAGGATAGTTAATTGATTCAGGCGTGACTTGGCGGAAATCCATTATAAAATACAATAGACGTAGATATATTTAGTAAACTATTCCGCTTTACTATTCTTAAAGAGTCTTAAAAAAACCCTGTAAGAAATCGACACGTGTTCACACAAGTCAATCGTCATCCTGAGTATGCCTCATTGAGAGGTGAAACACGTGTCGATTTTTTACAGGTTTTTTTTAAGACTCTTAAGAGGGTGCATCCTAAAAGTTGGCAACGTCGTAAATAGCTGTCAAATATTTACCTGTTTCGATTAATTTGGAAATAATACTGTATGGAAATAAGAAATGTGGCTAACCAATTGACTAGAATATTAATAATGAATTGCAATTATAACATTGAATTTGATGTTGTACCCGTTTTAGGTGAAAAAAAGGCATTTGGAAAGTTACCAAATACTTTTTTTACATCTAAAACTAACTATTCGGTGTTACGATATAAATTATTGCATTTCATAATCAATATTCTAGTTCGCTAGTTAGCCACATTTTTTATTTCCATACAGAAATATTATCAAATTAATCAAAACACCGAAATATTTGACATCTATTTGCGACGTTGCCAACTTTCAGAATAAACCCTCTTAAAGAGAATAGTATAGTAAGAATAGTAAAGCGGAATAGTTTACTAAATATATCTACGTCTATTGTATTTTTATCTAGGTTAGTTTTAATTGATCTTATCTAGGAGGGCTAGAGATGTGAGGATATGAGGTGCCATTTGGTTCTTAAAAATTGGCGGATTTACCTGCAAATGTGCTTTTACTATTAGGTACTAACGGTAAGATATTATTGTGGATGTCCACGTCTAGGCATCTCGACAACAAGTAAAATGTTTGGAAATATATGAAAACGCTTTTTGAAGTACCGTCTACGATATCGTTATAAGGTACAATTATTTCTATACATTTTATGGAGGTCGCGGACGTCCACGATAGTGTCTTCACGTTAGAAATTATAAAAGCTCACAATATAAAGCTAAGGCGACGGCATTAGCTTTTTATTGTGCGTTTTACAGTGCAGATGACAATTTTTTTTTAAAATTTGAGCTTTCAGTGACAAAACTATATGATAAAGGTGTTTCAGAAATAGGGGATAAAGTCGGTATGAAAAAGTCCAAAAACCAGGCAGATAAAGTCGAAGGTAGGTCGATGGAACGGAAAGTGTTAGGACCTTGTGTATATTTTCAATCCCTTATCGAACACATAAATCATGATTAAAAGGAAATATATTATTTACAACTTTAACAAAAACGAATACATTATCACCTAGGTATACCTTATTGTTTATTAAATAACAAATAAATAGTAAATGCGCGATGAGTTTCAACAGTTTGACATAAAACACTCCCCTGACCATGGCCCGTTATTCGGGTGTTGCTTCTGAAATGTTCGACCTAACATTAACTATACGCAATCAAATGCATAATTAGGTGCATTGTTTCCTTATGCCATCATCATGTAGGCTAGTAGTCTAACCGAGGCACCTGAATACCAGTAGGTATATACCATAAACCATAAATTGCACTAAATTAATCTTCACCTTCATTGTAGCTTGGATGAACTTATCCGAAGACTTAACATTGTAGTTGAAAAACATGTTCTCCCATACAAAATGTATGGTAGAACATGTTTTTGCAACTGCATATTTAAGTTGGTCGAACAGCGCTGGCAGGGGGACACTTGTCTCTAACAAAAATTAGCACCTTAAAGCTCAATATTTCGCAAACGGATCTTTCAATCCAAAAATGGTTGTAACAAACTCACAATATTTTTGAACGACCTTTTCAAAGACACCCCAAACCACGGGAAAGACGAAAAAAAAAAACCCAATTTACGTGTAGGGGAAAAAAATATTTTTCATGATTTTATTTTACCACTGTCGGCGTAGTTAATATGTATACTCATGCCAAATTACAGCTTTCTAGTACTAACAGTCTCTGTGCGACGGACATGGCGAAACTATAAAGGTTCCTTGTTTACTACGGAACCCTTATAGCTTGCGCTGAGTCACATTAATTCATCATCACAGACTGCTATCTGCACGGTGAAGGAAAATTGTGATATCTTAGAAAAAAAAATCGAAGACATGAGACACCAACCCACAGTGGGCCCGCGTAGTGGATCACGATCCCAGCAGTGGGATCATTACCAGCTGTTTATGTTTAGGCTCACAGTCTGCGGCAAAGAGTTTAAAAAAAAATACGATAAAGTAAAAAAAATCGCTGCATTCGGCTAGCTCGTTGTCCCATGTAAGCCTAATTTTTTTATTAAGCCACGGATTTCGTGATTGCTATGAAATAGGCAATGAATTTTCAACGAGTCTTTTGTTTATTTAAAGCTTTAGATACTTTTTGTTCGACAAGGTAGTCTTTGATGATATATAAAAATATAAAAACATTATTGAAAGTTGTATTTAAAGGCTCGTTCACACCGGCGCGACTTGTCGCGCGACGCGACACCGGCAATTGTTCAATCGTGAAGTTTTATTAGAAATTGTATTGTTAAAGTCGCGTCGCGCGACAAGTCGCGCCGGTGTGAACGAGCCTTTATATGGGGAAAGATCTATGTTGGTCGTTGAATATAAGGTGCCTCGTTGGCGCCAATACGTACCTATACCTACTTTCTTTTTCTCTTCAAAGTATACAAACAGACGCCGAGACATTTCGGGACCACTTCTTTTAATGTACAAAAACTTTCTAGCGAATAAACACAACACGGGTTAATTTTTGCGGGTCGTGGAAAGAATTACAGAAGGTATGTGTTTTTTAGTAGGTACATTTTCAAAGCTTTCGGCTCGCAAGATACTTACTGCATTTTTAGAAAAAAATACAGATCTTACAAGTAAAAGGATTTAGTACAGGTGTAGAAAAAAAAGAGAAATGAAAAGAAAAATAATATTATGTTCCTATGGTTCCCATTTTTCGAGAAAACCAACAACAACAAGCTGAAAAAAGTAATTGAATGGTCTTTTTGTAGGTTGGTTTACGCTCGTCTTCTTTCAATAGATTACTGTACGAAAAGGTTAATAAAATGATTTATCAATACATTTTTATTTGCTCATACAGCCGTAACCCAGAAACGTGTAGCCATTGAAAATTTTGTATTCATAAACGTATTGAATCCTTTTTCAAACATCGAACACCTTAGCACGTGCACGGTTAAATTGCGCCTCTACACGTGAATTAATTATTCTTGAAGGCTGAACGTAATTCCGGGTGGATGGCTCTCTAGGGTGCTATGCGAGTTGGCTCTTTGATCGTCAGTCGTAAGGTGTCACATGCGTGGTTTTAAAGAGGATAAAACGTATTAACCCACTTAATTTCGTATGGGGTAATATGTGCCCCGGGTGGGAAAATGACTATTCTTTTGTTTTTTCAATATTTGTAAGATCTTAGTTAGAAAGACGCTAAGTGACCAATTTAATTGGATAGGTATCAAAATTCTTCTTTAAGAAAACAATACAAACTCGTAATAAATATTTGGTACTTTAGAAAAATAAAATGTTTTTACGTAGGTATAGTAATTTTGAGCGCTCCTCAATTCTTGTTATTCTTAAGCTTAAAAACAAATCTTTGTTAAAGAAAATGAAAGAAAAATCTTGAATCAAAATAGACAACTCATTCAATAGTCATCTTATTCAAATTCCGTAAAGAGCATTTTCCCTAATTGAAAAATCTATTTGCTCCATGCTTTTATAGAGGTACAAAGTAAATAGAGCGCTGGAGAGAACCCTTTTAATTTTAAAAGTTCTACGAAAATCCTTATAAACTTTACTCAACTAAGTTAAGAAAAAGTATCGAGGCCTTTAGCTTTTAGCAGGTTGGTCTGACGGAATACATCTTATATAGTCTCTTAAGTTTACATTGGGGATGTTCTAAGACATTAGCCGTGATTTCCCAAAAGGAGCTTTTGTTCTCCGTCAAAGTAGGTAACGTTTACATTCTCTGAGGGAACTAATTTTCGTTGTACTATTAATTCCACTTAGTTCTGTGTACTGAGACGATTTACTTAAGACCCCTGTACTTTTTACGTAGTTTTTGGCTGTTTCTTTTATCTATGATATTTTATTCTGTTTCAGCAATCATTTTAGTAGGTAAGTAAAACTACATTAACTTCTAAAGAGTATCGTTTTATGCCCAACCGCCGAATTCATCTTTAGACGGGTTTTCGGCTTTTGATATGATTTGGTTCCCAGTTACGTCACAAATACGTCACATCCAAGATCACCGCTAAAGTTTACCGTACTGAGTTACGCCAATACTATCGTCATATTTAACTAAGCCTCTCATTAAAAAATCGCATCTCGAAAAAGGGATTCTCCAGATACCATGAATAGCATCGAAGTTGCGCATATCATGTACCCTAAAATGCCCTAAATAACGTTAAGTGCCTCTGGGTCATTTGTACAAAACCCCCAAATGTTTCTTGGTTGGGCCTTAAGTGGAATCTTGCTAGAAGCCCGAGGGTATGGGCGAAGAGCGAATACATATACGTATGTATTCATGTAAGTATGTCTAATACCTACTTTTATGTGTACATATTCCTTAGAGTAGATACTTCAAAGGGTATTTTTTTTTCGATAATGTATACTGATAATGTGGAGGAAAAGGCAGGCTTTCCGAGTGTGTAGATGCTTTGCATAGTTATGTTTGGTTAAATAATATCTCTATGTAATTAGGTGAAATAGCCCAGCTTTGTTTCCATAGAGTATTGTAGCGCTAGAAGAATGCTACCTATTATGTATGTGTGTGGGCGGGCGTAATAGATTATGAAATTACTTTTGGATTTAAATCAATAGTTTTGCAGGTATGGGATATTTTTGGTTACAATCGCAGAAATAATGTTATTTTAAAAACTTAAATATTTATTCTTTACCCGACTACGGCTAAGCAAAAAGGAGGGTTATGGTTGATAAAATCAATATTGTACGTGCGTAAATATTCATCCCAACTACGGAACCCTGTACTGTGCGTGGTCCGACACGCACTTGGCCGACGTTTGAGTTATTGTTATCATAAACTATATCGATTCCCGGCCCGTCTGTGAAATTTTACTCGTTAAATTAATTAAACCCTGTACCAAGCAGTTGTACCAATCATAGACAGAAAAGTTTTGGGTGTTTTCAAGTTTACTTATCAGAAATTCTGTCAACGTTATGATCAACGTTGGGATTGTGCGCACATTTAGGGCACGATTTAGAGCAAGTCTCATATAGCGCACTTTGTCTTTACTTTGCTTAATAAAGTCAGTATTTCGAAATCGTTGAATATTAACCTTATAGGCATTAAAATAAGGTTCATATTCATATGTGACGCATTCTTTACGTAGCAAAGTAAAGCAAAGTCAAAGTGTGGTCTGTGAATATTGAACCCGTACTTTTTTCATGAAGCGACATTCTAGACACAGCCTGAGCACAATCTAACTAGCTTACCTATTTTGTAAAATATATGTATGATAAAGCTATGATTTCAGTACAATAGAATAGAATAGAATAGAATAGAATAGAATACTACAACGTCAATACAACGTTGATTGAACATAATAAATCTTCTTGGGCAACTTTCCGTTTACTTTATTAATTACCATTATGTAAACAGATTGTACCGATAAGGAAAACAACTGGAAAATTGGTCGGAAATATTCAGAATGATTGATGAGATACGAATTGATGATTCATTATGCATTTGGACTTAATCGAATTAATGGACGACGAACATCGCTTGAATATTTTCTCTTTCCTTAAAGTATATCTGGAATAAATTATTTATTTAATTATTGTAGGAAATGAGAACAGATTGGGACAAAAAACGAGCAGTGTAACGTTATAGCTCTTTATTCTACACGGAATTAACTTTAAAATACACTCACATTTGATTTTATACCTTTCTACATCTTAAAACTGCTGTTGGGGTAAGCAAGTTCCGGAAATAGTTTTGAAGCCAATCACTCACTATCATTTCTGTTTGTCATTGTTCCAAATTTGAAATCGGAATACTAAAAAAAAAACATTAATTGGAATAAGTCGTTTGCTCAAACTCAAAGCTTTTATTTCAATTAAACCATTTACAGGCATTTTTGAATAAAATTGTCATGGAGTCAGTCAGTCAGAAATATGAAGCTAGTTGCTTTTCTCAGGGGCAACATTAGCAAGGAATTTTTAAGAGTTTTTAGAGAAAACATTATTAATTAGTAACCCTTCAAGAGCCGACTATATCACATTCAATCACACTGATGTATTTTGGGCTTATTGGTGATGTTTTTCAGAAAGTTCAGGTGCGTAATACTTGCAACCTGTGTGCGTTATGAAGAGATATGAACGTAAATGAACCAAAAGGAGTATGTAAGGATCGTAGCAGGTCGCATTCTATAGTTTCTGCCTACCTCCATGGAAAGAAAGCGTGAGTTTGTTTTATGTGTATATTATCGGCAATTTGTAACTACATACAATATCCTGTCTTTTAAATTGACAAGTCACGTGCCATTAATCTGGATTGCTTTATTATTTCCATTATTTCATTGCGATTTTATAGGATGTCCCCATTGTAGGACGGTCATTATTTAATTGTTCCCAAGGTTAATTCTTAAAGGTTAAGGTTATTCATTGACTGTATCAATTTAGAGTTACGAGAGGCGATATTTATTTTATTGTTTCATTACGGGTGGTCGGAAGGAAATAGAGAAAAACAAGCGGAATACTTGGGCCATTTATTGGTTCCTAAATTTTATGTTTAATGGTGATTCGGGCACTTTTATTGACTCTATAAATAATTATAATTAGGTTTTGCAGGCAGTTAAAGCAGTTTGCCAGTCCTGACTGAATTTCAGATTTAATACTATTTGTTTATAGAGCAAAAAATTGGCTGGTGAACGTGACGGGCATTTAATTTGTGATTACAAATGATAAAAACTTTTTTATCTTATGTACTTTTTACACATTGGTCTATACTATGAAGCTTGAACCTAATCAATCTCGGAACTTAAATTAAGAGTATTACTACTACCTACTAAAAGTTTAAGAAAATCGGCCGACCAAACAAAAATAGTATCATAAAAGAACATTGAGCTCACATGAAGCAACAAAAACGCGTATTTAATGCGGCAACTAAGTAAAATGAATATAGGTTTAAAAAAAAAATAGAGTGGGTACCATATACCTATAATGGGTTGGCAGCTAATAAGGAGTATCGTAATAAGTAATAGGTAGCATATTAATATATCAGTAATAAGCTCCGTTTTAATTTAAACTAGCATCAAGTTTTTCTTTTGGGAACAGAATTAATATCTAAGCGGAAACTTAATGGCGAAAATAAAATAGAAAATGGGCATTCATAAATAATATATTATTATTGTATTATTAGGGCAGGTTTAGATTTTCTATATAATCTAGTCGTTTCTGGCACTCGCCGCTACCGCGGCACCGCTCGCTTCGCTCGCTCGGCTCGTGCGTAGGAAGTCACAGTTTTAACCTAACCTAACCATTAAAAAAAAAAAAAAAACCTACTCTAACTAGACTGGTAATATATTATCTTTGCCACCCTACTAACATTATTAGTCGCCAAGTCATTATTTAAGGTAGCTCCTCGCCTAATATTTTATTTGCTACCTAAAACAATCGCCCGACTAAACAAAAATGGTATCATAAAAGAATATTGAGCTCACATGAAGCAACAAAAACGTCACCGTAAATCGATTTCGTAAAATATACCTATAAAAGGTTTTAGGATGCGGTAAAAACACTTTAAGGGAAAGATTATCGTTTTCAGGAATCCATAATAACTTTTGATCAGATCTTTGTCATTGAACATTTTCCTGTTTAGGTAACGTGGATTGGGGAATATTTACCCCGAAATTCATTTTATGACCTTTTTCAAAAGGAACCTGAAATCCTGCTGTTTTTTTTTTATGTTTTTGCGTTGGATTTAACGAATAATAAGGAAAATGTTGTTCTTAATACTGGCACAAATGGCTTGTGAGTAGAATTATAGTGATAATACTTTCCATACAGGTATAAAATATTACATAAATTAAACAGTTGGCAGATAATAAATTAACACACAATACCTCATTACCACCTACAAACACTAGCTCACCGTGACATTTTTCAATAATTAGTTTCAAAGGAACGCTTGTTTATTCGTTGACCTAGACATTTAGTATCGATACGTTTGTACAGGCTTCTTATACATAAATACTAGCTGAACATGTGTGCATGTCTCGAGCACAAAATAGACAGGGCCAAAAGGTTGACTCCATAAAAAAAACATGGGCAAGCGCACACAGGCGCGTGCGCGTGCTTAGAACTTCTACACACCGAATGCGATCTGATCATCCGATTCGATCTCTAGAGCAGATGCGATGAACTGTACGATTCCAAAGCGCTGCACCGTAGTATCGAGATTGGAACGCTTTTCGGTGTGCAGAACCTCTTACGGAGACCTCAAACTGTCTCAAACGATTGCCAGTCGCGAGTGCACTTACACTCGGTATACCTACGTAAAGGGTGTCTATGTATGCATGCGTTTTAACTCTTTGTAAGGAGCCGACCTTCTATATCTATCTATTTTGTGTCCCAAGTCTAAGTGTCTAAAGGGTCGTGAGAGAAGATTTCGCAATTTCTCTAGCGTTCTTAAGGCGTCGTCGTCGGTGGCCGGCAAGAGATTGGCTCTATGAGGGATGAATTTTTAACCCGCCCTTTCTGAGAATTTATTCATATAAATTCTCTGAGTGTTCTTTTATTTTAAATAACGGTGTCACTAAAAATGCGACTCATTGGTCGTAATGTATTTAATAAAATATGCTACAAAGGTATCATTGACTAAATAACAAATAGTTGGGTACTTCAGAGTATTGTAAGGAATTTCCTTGGCAGAAAATAACAGACAAAATTTTGAATTGACCATTAGTTACTAATGTTGTAGTAATTTCTATCGATGGTAACTTTTTATCAATGCATATAAAATTCTTATGAAGATCGTTCTCTTTTCTATTATGAACAGATGCAGAATTATAGAGCCGCTGTGTGCACTGAACATAAAATCTAAACTTACACGTTCAAATTAGAAAACAATAAAATGTATTATTATGCGCTTTTATTGGTACCAGCTACCACATGCCATCTTTATTGGCGAATTTATTTTATTTCGTGATTGTTACAATCTGATTTAAACTCCTGGCTGCTATTTGTGCTGTTTTATGGTCATCGTAAACATTTATTGTCGTTGGAACCCACTTTTGAATCCCAGTTTATTATTTTTGGCGTTGGATCCCACAAAACATTATTTTGTATTTCCGTTGAATCCCACATTTGAAAAATGCAAAAGAATAACGTTTTTTGGTCAATGAATCCCAAAAACTATTCCCGTTGAATCCCAAATGCTAAAAAAAATTGAATGCGGGTACTTTCAACAACAAAATTGTTTATAATAAAATGAGGGTATATTTTATTGACTGACCACCTATGATACTGCTGTCCTTTTTACCCGTTTACGGCGAAGCAAAAAGGAGGGTTATGATTTTGACCGGTATTTATGGATGTATGTATGTTCATCTGTTACCTCATAAATAAATGCCATTATAATTTCGTAGGTGTACAAGGCATGCGACCACGGCTTTACCTTTGTACCTATGTCTTGATTTCTGTCTGAAATATTTTCTTGTTTCATACTTTTAGAGCGATGTTCGAAAATGGATGAGTTTAAAAATTATATGGTTAAGTTTTGGCTAAAAAATGAATCATTCGTAGATGTATGGTGTGTGAGTGATGAGAAGCACCGAACCACCAACAATGTCGAAGGTTGGAATAATAAAATCAACAGGGCAACAAAAATTAAAAATCCGAACATTATGCATAATTATATTGACTGTATTAATGGAAGACGCTAGCATGTACAATGTTAGAATGAACCAATTTGAAAAAAAAAAACTTTACTCCAAATAAGCAAAATATTGAGAGTAAAGAAAAAAACGAATGGATAAATTATGTCTTGCAACAATTTAAAAAAAAAGAAATCTCAGTAGGCTTGTGTTTGGAAAAGCTTCGAATGTAGTAAACTACAAAAGACGACGTACATTTAGTAACCTAATCCACTTAACTGTGTAAGAGTCCTAAAGAACCTTGTAAGAAATCGACACGTGTTTCACCTCTCAACGAGGCATCCTCAGGATAACGATTGGCTTGTTGCGAATCCGGACACAAGGTGTTCCGTTGCGAGGCTTTGCGTTCGGCGGTTGTCGTGGACAAACGCTGAACGCAAAGTAAACTACACCGCCCGACAACCCCACTTATACTTATAGGATTGCTGCTCGGTCGACGGCTAACGGTCATCCTGTATCTGTTTACATTATTTATAAACTATTACTTATAATGGAAAATAAAGCGATAATTTCAAATGAACACGTCTTTTAAAACAAATATATTATTTAAAATTCGATAATAAATGAGGATAGTACGGACAAAAACCAAAAGGGGGGATCAAGTGTCCCTAGTCTCCCTTATATTATTACAAAACAGATAAGGTATGGTAGGTAGTAGTGATAGATTAATGATAGTGTAGGAGATAGATTAATTATACTTACATAACATAGGTATATACATACATGATCAGCCTATAATGTTCCCACCGCTGGGACTCAGGTCTACTCTGGGCGAGAGGGAGTGGGTTGTAATCCACCACGCGGGCCCAGACTGTTTAAATTTTTTAATGCTTGATAAAGATAAAACACTTTTCTTTTGGAAAGTACACATGTTGTCATTACATAGGATTCAATGGAAATAGCAAATGGGACCCATCGTTAATATACAAAAAATGGGATCGAAAAGTGGGATCCAACGAAAATAAATGATCGTAAAGGGCGTCAATAAATTCCAGACAATCAATTTGGATTTAACTTTCGAACGGAATTCCACCTTTCACTCAACTTCGGAACATAGGTCATAGTTCTGAGTTTTACTGCTATAGATATCGACATTCAGCATAAAGTCTTATTATCTCCTTTATCGTGCCTTCAAGGGACATTAACGAAGTAGATACTAATAAAAAGTTCTAGTATAGTTCCTTTTTCTTCGACCTTTCTCGTCCATTTTCCATTATTACGAAATTCCGCAGGCCAAGTCCCCTTCTGAAATGTTCGGAATCCTGATCGGCGCATAGGGTTTTATCATTTTAAAATAGTTATAAAGGTAAAATTGCTGAAACGATAGGAATATAGTAATTGGGTCATTCATGAATCACGAAATTTGTCTGTGGTTTTGGAAGACAAAAAGAAAAAACATGCAGGCCCTGGAATTTTTGCAGGATCTTTTTGGAAAGGACCCCAAAAATGATTATGTGTCGTGACAATAAACAACCTATAATAATTATTCCATCAACGTGATACTACATAATGATAATGATTGTCAACACAACAACGAACTGCTCCTAAAATAGCCGATCGCCGCCATTGTTGACATCGATGAATATTCGAAGCGCGTGGGCATGACGTGTTAAAAGTTAAAATATTTCGTTAGAAAGTCGCCAGGGTATTCTGTGTTCCATTCACGGTGTCAGGGATAGTGGCCTTCACCATTATAGGTTCATTTGTTTTCGAGGTGAGAACTATGATTTGGTAGTAAAATGACGGTTTGATGATTCGGCCCGCGTACGCAAGTCTCGCTATTACTGGGAAGATTCTGATCGGTATTTTTGTGTCAGGTCCGGTATTTTTATTTAATGAAACTTTTATTACTGTGATTAAAGGTTATTCCGATACACATTAAAAAAAAACTTGTAGAATTACAGATAAAGACAGACCTTTGCATAACGATAGGTTTGGCCCTGATAATTTATTCTACCACAGTTTCATCGGAACTGAGTTACGAGAATAATAAGCGGTTCTTTGTTCCATCAAACGCCGTTTGGCTGAACTCCAGGACTGAGGACGAGCTTGCAATAAAGACAGCCTTTAATATGCCTAATAGATTGTTATTGTCTGGTTTTGAAGGAGAATTCAAATGTAAGGCAGTTTCAATCGTCTTCGCCGTTCGAGTTGGTGGTCGTTTCCATGAAATATTATTGATGTTCACTTTTCTAGAAACTAGTCTATAGCAGCATCGGTTTCTGTATTGTCGAGAATACAGAATGAAAGAAAACAAAACTTTATTCTGCAGAAACTAAACGCACATTACAAATATTTTTTCACATGCAACACTTAATGACAAATTAGCCAAAAGCCTCGTATTCAATAATGAAAAGCATTAAAAAATTGTAAAATTTTGTCCATTGCATAACTACATTAAATTCTAGAGTGTTATTCCGCTCGAAACATTTTATCAGGTCTAATAAAATGGTGTATTACTTTTCTTCGATACTTTCTTTCCTGAAATGGTAAGGAATCATGGCCGAAAAGATTATTAAATGTTAGTATCTGTGATCACATATTGCATGTTCATAATAAACCTGACAACGATCAGACATGATAGGCCCTTGGGTGTCGTGACACAGAATAATTTAACCAAAATATTACGCAAAAAAGAAAATCAGCACGACCTATATCTTGCTCAAAGCAATTTGTTTAGAGTCATCCGACAGTTACACAAGCGATACAGTAACAGTAACATTAACGTTTTGTTAACAAAACACCGGTCGTTAGTTGTTTTTTCACAATTCTCCCCATTGTTTTGTTTAAAAGTCGATTGAAATTATCGTTCTCACGTTCCACTAGAAATGAGCCATTGTTGGAGTTCCAATGTCTCTGATATGTTGTGATGTGGCTGTGGTGTTAATTGATATACCTATATACTTGCGATTAACCTGATTTAGATGCAATAGAAATAGATGAGATTGTAAGAGCGCTGAAAGGGATGAAAGTTGGGAAAGCTGCAAGGTACAATAGAGTATCTGCTGAAATGCTGAAGGGCGGTGACGGGGTGGCAGCAAGCCTGTTGTGCCGGATCTTTAATATGTGTTGGAGATATGGCCGTACTCATGCGATTGTGGCCAACCAGCTGATGTCCAGAAAGGCTCGGATGGCTGTTCACAATGGTGTTCTGGTGCCCACGCTTATGTATGGAAGTGAATGCTGGGTGTGGTAAAAGAAGCATGAAAGTAGAATAAATGCTGTGGAAATGCGTTCCTTGCGGAGCATATGTGGTGTGACTATGAATAATAGGCTGAGGAATGAGGTGATAAGACAACGGTCAGATTTAAAAGAAGATCTAGTGACAAAAATTGAAAAGAGTATGCTTAGATGGTTTGGTCATGTTGAGAGGATGAATGAACGGCGACTAACAAAATGTATTTACAAGGCAAGTGTGAGTGGAAACGCCGAGAGGGGACGCCCTAGGAGGACATAATAGTGACATAAGACATCCCCAATACAGTGACCTTATTGGGGATCTTCTTCAGAAAGGTAAGGTGCGTAATACTCGCAACCGGCGTGCGTGTATGACCAGATGTATGAACGTTAACGAGGCAAAAGGTCTTTGTAAGGATCGTAGCAGGTGGCGATCTGTAGTTTCTGCCTACCCCCATGGGGAAAAGGCTTGAGTTTATGTATGTATGTATGTAACCTGATTTATTTGAGATTCTGGTAAAGTGCAGCTATTTCGACGGCTACAGGTTGTGGATATGGAAATGTATCGCCTTCTTCCCTGCCTTTCATGCCCCAAAACCTGAAATAAAAGTTACTCCTGCTCCTCCACCGATGATGCTGTAGAAGTGACAAAAGATTCGGTACCATCCACACTATGAAAAAGAATAATGTTGGTTGGAAATGAAATATGAAATGAAATTATTTATGTAAATAGGATATCGGAGTCACAATTACACGTCATATTTAAAAAAAATCCAGATGGAGTCGACATTAAAATTTCCTATCTGACTACCCTTGAGAAGAAATGGCGAAACAAACTCAGGGTTCAAAAGTCTCTTGTAAAGTCCGGACATAATCTTGGTCAGATCATGTGAGGACCATGTTGACGAGAGATTTAAGTGGACCTGTCCAGTCCAGTGCAAGCATTTATCAGTAATCTTGTAGCGATTTCAACGTTAGCTAAGTAAATAATTATGTAAGTTAGCGTGAGGCAAATGCGACGCTGAACCGGCAAATGTGAGGCTTCATATGCGTTGCGAACTAAAATAACAACTTATTTTAATTAAAAGAGCAGGTGATGTCATCAATGTGAGCCAGTAGTAAATAGAGGTACCTCTAGAAGCCATACTTGTAGTAAATAATGAGTGGATTTATTTACTTACAAGTATCGTTTGTCGTCCATAAATTTTATATCTCATTCCCAGTTTGTCTCGCTACATTATTTCTCTTCTTGATCCTTATAATCTTCTTATCTTTTGATCCATAATTTTTATCATAATCTTTAACAACATGTACCAACTAGATCATTTGTTTTCATCCCATACACGGGTGTGTATATTGAAACAAAACGAATGTACCGTAAAGATTTGTAAACATACAAAAAACATATGTAACATCAAAGAGAGAAATCGTTAAATTGATGGTGTTATTATCTATGTTCATTTGCCTATTGTTTCTATCGATGAGAATTTCCATGACATCATGTTGTAAATCTCCGCATAATTTGCATTCTTAAGGACACTTTTTTTGTTCTATTCACGTGAAAGCAATTTCCTCATGATGTTGGTAATTATAATCATCATCATTAGTATTGACATTGAAAGCATATTAATTCTAAAACCCTACTAACATCTTGTTTACAATACACAGCGTCTATGTCTGTTTGTACGTTTTTCTACTTATTATTCTAAACCTTACATAAATTACACATTTTTTGTTTTAATTATTAGAAATGTTCACGGCGCAGATTTTATACAGTTCCAACAATATTAGTCCACGCGAGCGAAGCCAGGGGCACAGCTCACATATCATTAAATACCTCGATTTATGGCCTTCATAGTAAATTAGGAGCTCCAAATATATTTAAGTACTTACATAATTATAAAGTAATTCAAAGCCCTAACACTTCGAGCATACTCTATTATTGAATCAAAATGAATATGTCAGGAGCAGGGCTTGCCTGCGACGCTTGTTAAAACAACTGAATATGTTGGTTACACAACATTCACTGACGTACATATAACGTGTTACGTTTATTTAGTTCTATGATTAATTTAGGAAATGCTGCCTGAAAGTTTTGGCTTGTTACGTCATTACAATTTTGGGGTTGAATTTTGTGGTTGTCGTTACGTCAGAATAAGTAACGGAGTACGCAGTCTAAGTTTAGTTTATAAAAGGAAAAAATACGAATTACACTGCAAATAGTACTAAAAAAGGTTACCTAACTAGTGTAGGAAACGATCCCAGATTAGAAAGCACATTTTATACAACAGTAACTGACGACGAAAAAGAAGTAAAATTCAACGAAGATATTTACAAAAAATACCGACATAAATCTACGCCTGATTAAAATCCACCTTTTACACGTGCAAATAAACAGATTCGCCCCTCTCGACGTGCAATTCGTTCGCATTGAAATATTCCTCGCCCTACTTCCTTTATAGCATCGTGTCCAGAATGATGGTAACTCATTGAAATCTCTCTTCAAACAGCCTACCTTTTCCTTTGAATATAATTTTTTGATGCGAATTTTTCGACTCTTGTACATTTCCTGCCAAATTGAGATAAAAAATGTAATATTTCCGTTCTTTATTGTAATGCGCTACAATAAGAACTTCAAGAGATGTTAAAAAGGGAAGAGAAAAAATCTGGTGATTTTCTTTATACAAGCTATATAGAAAAATCTGCCCCAAGAAAGTGTATAGAAAAGTAGAACATCCAACTCTGAGTGAATTTTGTAAGAGGAAATTAAGGGACTCTGAAGTAGACACAGCAATACGTACACGTGGTGAAATTAACCTGCCTAAATATGTCATGAAAATAAGTATAGACATTTGAAGTATAATATACACAAGAGATCCCAATATTTTGTGAAGGAAAACAAACAAAAAGTACTTAGGTTTGCTTTAATGGAACTAGACAGAATCTTGTTGGACACTCAGACTGTAGAAATAAACAAAGAGCTTAGGTTTATTTGGACGAAAACAACCTCTCCACAAAGACCGAACTTGATCAGAGGGACAAACACATTGAAGACCCTAAATACAAATAAAAACTAGATTTATTTTGGAATAATGAAACCGAATCTTACTTCGAAATTCAAACAACGAGTAGTTCTAAGAATAAATTTTATTCGTAGAAGAAAAACTTATTCGAATTCAAATAATTCTCCAAGCCATCTTTAAATAATAATAATTGTGATCGAGTATAAATTATTTGAATTAAAAAAAATATTTTCTCGATTTTCATTCCCTTGCGGAATGATTAATGAAGGCAGTTCATTAAAATATTGTCATCAACGTAATGAACTCGAGGAATATATTAGTATTCTGAATTAATTTTCTCAATTTTTAAATAATATCAATATTCTCACCTATTTTTGTTATTTAATACCTACATTGGCGAATAACCCCGAGTGAATAATAGGGAATATGCATGTATTTCAAAACTTATTCATTATTTAAATATACATCATAGGCAAGAAACAAATCTTACCATTTTTTATTTCATTTTTTTATGCATTACTTATTTCATTAGCAACCTGCTTGAATTCTCACCAACTTAAGTTTGTAAGTGCGATTTCTGTTTGAATAAAGCACAAAAACAATTTAATTTATATGAATTGGGGCTAAAAAACCTTTATAAAAAGATGTAAACAAAACAGTAACAAGGAGTAGTAAATTTTTTTTAGCTTTATAATATTAAATTACTGTCTTTTATTGATTAAGTGGTAAAAAAATACATGCGTATTCCCTATAATCCTGATTTAATCAAAGCCCTGCTTATGAAAACGATTGAACCTACCTGAAGATTTTATTGTACAAAATGTACCTACATTAGAAGAGTATTTCGATATTGAAGTAATTGAAACCGTACCGCTGTTTAGATCTTGTATCAACAAGACGGCGAAAACGAAATAATAGCGCGGGTGGGCGATACAATGCCACGCGATGGGTCAAATTTTTATTATTATATCTTATAGTATACGGGGTGATTTACAGTTTTTAATAACCGATGAAAAATTTATATCTATGGGGGCTCAGAATGATGCACTGAGTACGTGGTAATCGTTTTCGCTTCGCTGTCCCTGCCACCCTGTATAATAAGCATATCTTACGACTTCGCCGCGAAGTGGCGGCCAGAAGCTAGTAATTAATAAAGTGTTGATGTCCCAGTACAATAAACAGCAGAAACCGAAAGAAAATAAAACAGAAAGAAAATAAAACAGAAAGAAAGAAAAACACGAAGGTACTACGGGTATTTACATAACATAAGTAGGTCCTTTCGAGAACAACATCCAATTTGAATTTCCCGAGTACAGCAGTTACAAGTTTTTTGTTTATTCATGATTCATTTGGGAAGCGATGTTGTACTACATTTAAAATCTACATGTTGGATGTTTAAATTAATTAATTTTACTCACTTTAATTATTTTTTTTGTCGCTCTGATGTATTAAGTTTGTTGTAACCGTACGAGATCAGGGGCCTAAGTCTACTAATTTTTAAACGTTACAATGGTCTGTCAATGGTGAGTTTTTGACACATTTGCCATACAAAAACTGTCAAAAACTTACCATTGAGAGACCATTGTAACATTTATAAGTTAGTAGTCTTAGGCCCCAGGGATGATTGGCGTAAGGGTAGAAGAGAAAGGTTATACGTAATACCTAGCCAAGGTTACAACTAAGGAGAATGATGATTAATGTAAAGGCATATTATGAAAAGATCAATTAAGACTGAGGACAGTGCACCAGTTTGAACTGACTGGAACGGTACATACACATGATGAGACCGATAAGCATTAACAATTTGCTTGTGTACTTAATTCGCGCGGATTTAGACCAGACGAGTGTGTGCATCATGGCCGCGTCGCCAACAAAATATATGGTTGTATGCGTAACCAAGCGGATGCCACCCACTATATAGCTGTATATATTTAGTTGGCAGCGCGACCTGGCGAAGTCGCCATGGCGATGGCGTCCCGGTGAGGTATGACTCTTACATCCATCGTCATCCCTTTGATACCAACAGATTTTATAATGAAACACGCATAGCTTTTGAACCTAAATTATCTTTATCTTCTTCGTCTGAAGTATTTTGAAGTCAAGTTACTGAACTGAAAATCAAGTAAGATCAAATTCAAAATCAAAAGTCATTAATTCAAACTAGTCTGATGAACCAGAATCAGCACTTTTGTCAAAATTACATAAGACAGACCCCCTTCACCACTTCCTAGTGCTTTAACTGGTCAGAAAAAATGGCGCAACACACCCCCCAGCCCCCCACCCCAGATCGTATTACAGAAATATGTGGGTAGTAAGTATATTTTATACTTTCGTGTTGGATACTGCAATCGCATAGTGAACTGCCTGTAATTATTTTCATTCCAAGGAAGGTTTAGTCGGCCGGGAGTCGCGTAGATGTAATATCGAGTTAGGATGAGTTCAGGATGACCTACCTATTTACGATTTCTTAGGCAACTGGTTTAAAGTGAATTTTGTTTGGTTTCACAGTAGGTACTTGGACTAACACGCTATTTAAATAAATATCCACAGTGTAATTTCAGTGTATGTTTTTTTTTTTCAGAAACTTTCCTGTGCATGTTTAGTGCTTGAAAACCATGAAAAAAGCCCGGAAAAATGCTACGTTAAAGAAAAAGATTCACCTCAGGTAGGAAATATTTTTATAAACTATTGAATTTCTTATTTCATTCGCGTCCAATCCGACCTCAGCTTTGCAAAGACATGAGTGGGCTCACGAACAAATTGCCAATAACACCAAGCATTGAGGACGTTGGAAGTTACTAGTATACTTACGGGTATGTTCATTAGTTAGTTAGCTTCATTGCTCAGTTAATAATGTAGTAAGTGGTCATAAACCTACATAACCTAGTATTCGGAGTAGGTATTATGCATCTAAATCATAATCTTTTTTTTCCGATTCTGGATTTGTACCCGGTTGAAGACAACAGGCTCGCCCCCTACACTTTGGACTTTAACATAACTGGCGAAATGCCTAACGGCGCGCGTAGCGTGTTCATCGTAAAAACGGGTTTTGTCGACGGAAGAATAGACAAAATAATAGATAAACAATCACAATCTGTCATTTTGTCTATTCTCCCGTCGGAAAACAAGCGTGAAAACATAGGATGTGTTATGTATTATTTCAGGCCAGTCTTTCCAAGGGGTATCGCGGTAACTAGTCAGTTACTGGGTTGTGGAGATCAGGCAGACAATCGCTCCATGTAAAATACAGGTATTCAGCTGCATCTAGTTAAACTGGAAGCCAACTCCAACGTAGTTGGAAAAAATCTAGGCAGATGATTATATTATTTGGTTTCTTATTAAATATAACTACAACTGGATTTTAAACTAATATAGAAGATAACTCGTATTTCGTACTTGCACAAGGATTGCCAATTTAATTAATCATAACCGAATCATCTATTGTACTTGTGAGCACGCACGCGCGGAATATTAAACGATACCCTAAAATTATGTATTGTACCTAAACTAAAGATACAAAATGTATAGGTATGTACTGAATGTCAATTATACCCGCAATGGATATAATAGTATATATACGTAATGCGTAATTACGAATTAGTACTCATTATGGACAGGGATTTACTTTATTAGGTGGGTATCTCTAATTATGATTCACTAAGTGAAACCGGTAATTTCCAAAATGTTTTCAGCACTACTATGTAATAATTATGTTGTCAAGCAATATCCTATAGATAACAAAACAATGTCTGTTAAGCGCAACCGCAGCTTCTGTCTATTTAGGGTCTAGGAAGGACAATTTACAATATAAAACATATTGTATAACACCCCTTATTTATAAAACCCTATCACAGATTAATAACATAAAACCTAAATAAAATAGGGGAGAACGAATAATTTAGGAGTGTCGTGTGAAATAAAAAGTTTGCGTTGCTACATTATTAAAACTTATTAGTGAGTTAAGTGACCTTTCCAAAAATTCCATATTTTTATTAAAAATTCATAGAGCAGCGTAAAGGTTCTCATTTATTAATCATCTACTAAAAGTATTTCGAAAGCCTGAAAGTAAAAACAAAGCTTGGATTTTTAACACCTCTAGTTTATGAATATGTTATTAAATTATATTAGGGATTCTAAGATTTTTTGGCACAAATAGATTATTTTTAAATGGCCTTCGACGTAGAAAGCCTTTTAGATTTAGGTACCTACATGGGTAGATATCATAGCACCTATCATACGCACCACGCGTGACGTTCTATCCATGAACACGTACCTACTCACCATAGATATAAGAAAGAAGATTTCTATGCTACTCACTCTGCAGTCGTCCAACCACAACACGTGCCTACACAACCTACCATTGAAATATTAGATGATAATGATTTCCTAAGTAGTCTTTAAAGAATCGAAATGCTGTTCGCATCACTACTTGAGAAAGGATTGGACCGATTTAGCAATTTTTTATTTTAAAATGTTTGTGATAAATGAAATACTCGGAAATCATTTCGAATTCGGAGAAACTAAATGTCCTTTTTTCTATGGTATTTTTGTATGAATTATTACAATTTGGTCAGGATAACGTCTTTCGTGATAGTAACCTATTAAAAAAAAAAACGTATATTACATTTTTCACAAAATACAAGCGTTCTAATCGCAATGTCTGTCCCTAAAATGTATTAAAAATTTAGTAAATAAGCAAAGCGGGTAAATTAAAAATCCTGATGAACTTTCGTAGCGAGTGCGGGCACATGCCATCGTCTCCTGTCGTGTATGAACTCAACTTGTGACACGTATCCAACGCCACCGACCGTAATAAAAATATTAAAACCGTTTCAGAGCTTGATTAAAACGAATAAAAGCAATGAATGCGAATATTGAAAATATGGTACAAGGAATAGATTGGTTTTATTGAAGCTAGAGTAAGTTTAAGTAAATACTTGGTCAAATTAATTATATTATTACAATTGACCTTAGCTGGAACAAAACTAACTCAGTTTTTATGAAGTTGTTTTTCTACCCCACTTACCTTCTGATTTAATTATCTAGAACAGTATAGGTATGGTTTAGAGTATATTGGGGTTAGGTCCCTAATGCATTAAGTAGGTAGATACTAAAACTTGTAAGCAAACAGTCACCATTAATGCATTTATAAGGTCTCATACCGACGCATGCTTTTCTTTGAAGCAACATGGATAGAGCACAGGTTTTCGGAACAACACCTGAAATAATTCGCAATAATTGGTTTTCTTCCTAAAAGTTCAACGTCATGATTCTTCACTGAATGCTCAACGCCAACAGAATTACTGTCGCATACCGTCACATTAGCGCTTACTACCGTAACGCACATTATTATAATACAACATAACATACAGTTCAGATTGTTTCTACTTCCACGAATGTATTCCGTATAAAACGGAAGCGTAATTATATTTCTGTTAATTTACTTTCATGTCGTGAACATTACTTCCATTTAATTTGATAATTAATATTTTTAATTAAATAATTTCTTAGAATAACGGAACAGTTTAATTGATAAGATGGGTCAATCTTCCAATAAACGTAAAAA
Organism: Eupsilia transversa; assembly: GCA_914767815.1. Lineage (NCBI taxonomy): Eukaryota > Metazoa > Arthropoda > Insecta > Lepidoptera > Noctuidae > Eupsilia > Eupsilia transversa. The sequence goes on along the minus strand of OU611890.1, from coordinate 6,760,410 downwards.
TAATGATTATGTTTTAGTAATAAATAAAACTTACAATCGTTTTATTTAATCCTATGTGTCATAATTATTATTACCAGTAGGTATTTAATTAAGTACAGATGGTAAAAATATAATACTTAACTGATTATAAATCTACGTCGTTATTATTGGCTTGCTTGGCTTGGTGCTTGGGAAATTAGTTTATGGACAATCGCACTTAATAACCTATAATTATTTTAACCTAATTAATTATTGAAAATAACAAAATTATGTTGTATGTAAAAATGTATGGTTATTTACAATTTAACTTAATTATACTTTTGATAACAACATTACCATACAATGTAGGGAAAATAATCAGTGTTCTGTTAATATAATTTAATTAACTTTAATTAATTTCTTAGTAGCAGGGTTGTAGTATATATAGATGTGGTATGATATGATATGATGTTTATGATAGGTATATTGATACTCTTTGACTACAGACTACGAGACCGTGTGGATATTGCGTCTTAAGGCTCGTACACATTGGCGCGACTTGTCGCGCGACGCGACACCGGTAATTGTTCAATCGTGAAGTTTTATTAGAAATTGTATTGTTAAAGTCGCGTCGCGCGACAAGTCGCGCCAGTGTGAACGAGCCTTTATATCAAGAGCTTCTATCAACATAATATTATATAATATTCAATGAATATTCGAGAATACTGAGCCGACAGAAATAGGCCTAAGGAAATGTTATAATATTATACATTTATATTTGATGCGAAACGTACCTAATTAATGTTCTAAAGCTAACTAAAACATCTTCTTAATGAACCAAATTGTTTGAGTTCATTTGTTAGTAGTAGTGAAATTAAAACTAATTGGGTTAATATGAATACTTAATCGTTTTCATGTGTTTATTTAATAATATAACTTACTAAATAGGCTTTCATTTAAAGAAGGATCCATCGAGTTATACGTTTCTGTTTTAGGGTGTACCTACGTCCGAATGAAAAAACCGAACCGTTATAAGGCGTGAATTGCACAGAGAAGGCGTAAGGAAAAGGCGTGGCACGGGCGCAGCACAGGCGTGGAACGGATAAGGCACGGACGCGATTTAAATTATATAGAAGAGGCGAAGAGACATTACGATGTTTCATTATACCGGCTGACTTTGTATACGCAAATGAAACAGACTCAATAAATCAGATTATAGTGTAACAATCACTTATAGGTAAACTCTGCATCCACACAAAAAGTTTATGTAACTTACAAAAAAAAAGAAGACTATATTATAAAGTTTGTCGTAGTAGCTTTGCCGTTTTATTGCATAAATACTGCTCATACTGTTTAACAAGCGACGCGGCACAGGCGAGAAAGTGGCGTGGGGGTGGCACGCGCCTCCGCCACGCCGCTTGAGTTTGAACCGTTTCAAGACACGTGGTACATTTTGTATGAAAAATTTTAAAGCGGCATCATGCCTGCGCCACGCCCTCGCCACGCCGTTTCTGTATAATTCACGCCTTAGTCTGTTTGGCTGGCTGGTTCGTCTGTCACAGCAAATTTGCTCCGAATCTACTGGACGCATATAAATTTCTGTGGCCCAAACACGGAGGTGTAACGTAACTAAATTAATTTTAATAAGGTGGTCACTTCACGGGGGCAAAGGTGAAAATTAAAAAAAATACTTTTAAAGATATTTAAGAAAATTGACGAAAGTTGACCAATCTTCTTATCTCCGAAAATGCTAAGCATTTCCATTTTGAAAAAATACATAATATTAAGTACAGAAAAACTTATAAGAAGTCTATGGACTCAAAATAACATGGTAAATCAGTATTGTTGCGTAAAAATTTACATTTGCAGTTGGAATGTATGGAGTTAGTTAGGTTTGTTATTGCGATAAATTCATCGTAACTACCCTTCATTGTGCGTGGTCCGACATGCATTGGGCCGGTTTTTTTATTGTTAAGTGGAAACATTTTTCAACGTCTTTTGCACCCACTGTTATACCCACTGCAGTGGACATGGGCCTCGTCGTGGGATTGTCTTAAAAGGTCGTCATTTGTTATCGTTTTTATTTTGGTAGGACCTATAAAGTTCAACTAGAGAAATGACCTTTCAGTAATACCTACATGACTATAAATCGAGGCAAAAACATACTGCAAGGCACCAACGAAACAGATGACCCAATCTTCTTAATTGCCTACCTGTACCTACATACGGCCTAGACTCAGTCTACCCCCATAAATTAGGCTACCTACTGGCCTAGACATTGCCCTATCTTGGCCTTGGCTACTAATATTAAATTTTCGAGATCGTACAGGGTGATTAAAAGTTTGAACTTAATATATTTTTGTACCTATACCTACATAAGGAGCACATTCACAAAAGACAATTTATTTAAGTAAAGGCAAGTTTTATACAACTCTCGGCAATCATTTTTGTTTATACTTTATTACAATGACTTTACATTATTTTTTATCGTGAATTATTAAAAACGAGATTATGATAACCTCTTAAAAGGTTGGTTCCTGTATTTCATAAAGACATTGGGCTTTAAAAACCTTTTTTCGTAGCATGTGGCGTTCTGTAGTTTCTGTCTACCCCCATGGGAAAAAAGCGTGAGTTTAATGTGTGTATGTTTTCCTTATTCTCAACCTCCTGACATCTAGTGCTGGGCTTAAACTACTTCTAAGGGAAAGTCATTGCCTAATTACGGTAGCAAATACACAAAGAAATGAGGGGTGTGTTTCGGCAAACCGCTAGCTTCTAGAAACTCGTTTTGTTAACAGCAGTTCTGAAGTACTGAGCGCCAGCAGAATGCGCGACGTAAACATAACGCAAATTATTCGAACCATTTCAATATTGAAAATACTCGTTTCGCACATTATATTTATTTAGTTTTTTGACAAGCACAATTGGTAGTAAATATTATGTGCGAACCACAACACGTAGACGTAACGTTAATTCCAACGATTTTAAAATTTTAAATTCTTTTAAAATGTTAAAATCGTTTACGTTAAGTTTACGTCGCACGTTCGTGTTCTGTTCATGTGACCTGATAATAAATTTATCCGTCGAAATATATCCGTGTCTATTGATTAAAGGTTGTAAGTATACTACACGTAACCTATTTCTAACATTAGACGACATCGAACAGGGTTTATTGATTTAGGCAGGTAAAGTACGACATATTTTAATCAAGCAAGGTCCTTCACCTTTAAAAATCTTTAATAAATGTACATAAAAGAATGATTAAAGTTTAAGTAATACCAAAGAACTACGGCTTTAAAAGTAAAGTTTTTATTAGTTAAGTTCTGTAATTTAAAAGCTATCGATTTCAAGATAATGTCAACTTTGATCTTTATCTAAAATTGAATTAAATCTAGTTTGTTTTCATTGAAGTTAAAATTGAAATCTTTTATTCTGATCAGATATCATCATGAAGCCATTTCTGCGAAATCGAAGTGCGTCCATCTCTTAGTAATATTCTTCAAGTAAAACAATAACAAAGTTTCTAGTTATCAATCTAGCAGTATTATATAAAAACCCACTTCTAGACTTTCATATCCAACCTAATTCCGAAATAAGTTATCATTGTTCAGTATAATTGAAATATGTATTTGGGGAGTCCGAAATACGTCACGCTTATATTAAATCTGAAGGCCAATGGAAACTAGCAGACATCTGACGATCACTGAACTGCAAATCTGAACAAGTTCTGTTCGCATTTCAAGACAAAACCACTCATTGAATACTCACTTAACGAATCTTACTTCTCTACTGAACTCGCTGAACTTGGCAGCATGCCTGTTCACTAAAGTGCCTATGATCACGATTCCAGGGGTCACCCAACGATAAACTAACAACCAATCAGAACGGATTCTGAAGGGTCCTTACTATCTGAATGGGTCCAACTGGTCTCGGCAAACATCGGGGACGTAATCAATTCGGGACTTGGCTAAACATCATTAAATCGACAAGGCAACATCGTTAATCGTAAATAAAGGTTATTTGGTCAATACCTATGTAAACATTTTGAATAATGTGCTTGTATTCTGTAATATTTCGATCATAACATTATAATCATAGTCCATTTACATCTAGTGTTGTATTGAAGTACATAAAGGAATTCTTCGAGACGTTTTACCATATTACTTACGATTTCTTCAGAGAAAATGTTTCATTTACCTGAAAAAGAAAACAGATATAAGTAGAGAGAAAACGAGAATTATAAAGTTTTCTAACACATTTTTTATAGAATCAGAAACAATAAGTAGTTGAACAAACAAACTCAACAAAACAAAAAAATACTGAATCTTCGAACAAATAAAAATATTTTGTAAAAATTTATCAGATTACAATTTTTACTCTCATGGAATTTTCTCACAAGTTTAACAACAGTAATTCGTTTTTCGTTACCTATATTGTAAGCTTTAGTACCTAAAAAGAAGATGCCGAAAACATTTTACAATTACCTACGTCTTTTAAGCGTAAGTGTAAGTTCTCCCAATAGAACACAAAAACCATCCAATACAGTAACTCCTTTCCAAAATACTCCTCAGGGAACCATCGTCCATGAGAAGATGATACCTACTGAGACATTCAATTCGATAAACAAGGCTTCTTGCATAAGTTACTATAATTTGAATTTAGAACCTGAGATAATTATCAAGTTTTGGAACACTAAACTCAATGTCCCTTGCAACCTTTTTTTAGGACCTTTTTATTATGGTCAGTAAAAAAATAAAAAAACGCTAAAGTAGATAGTAGAGTGCTAAAGGTGATGAAATGTAAATTATCTGGGATTATGAATTGAAGTATAAGTTAGTAACTAACTCGATTCAAGTCAATGCTTAATGTAAGCAAAACGGTACAGCGGTTGATTGAAAAGGGACTACATAAATCTCAAGGGTTTTGTAAGGAACCTCCCTTAGTATTGAGCGCGAACAGTTAATCTTCACCTGTCTAAATATTTTAGATGTTTCTTTTTTTAATCCGCGCTGAAATATTTTCGTGGATCGTTTTGGGAGATTCTTTCGAGTTATTAATGTTAAGAATTAAGGGTCTTACTATAAAAACTTAGAAACTTGTTCAACGTGTGTCTAATGCCAGTTTTACGTCAAACTCCATTTAAAAATGTCGTGTTTATAAGGTGTTTAGCCTAAACAACTGATAAACACGCTTTTGTGGTAGTGAGGTTATTGTCTACCGGCTCTTGGCAGAGGTTAGACTAAGACATTATCTGACATTAGATTAGGGGATACCTGTTGAATATATTTGAGTAATATGAGTCTGACAAAATTATTAGCATAAAACCTGGTAGGGTTAAAGGTCCAGGTCTTAAGTTTTTGAACAAATTGATCTGTCTGTCATCTTTAAACGTCAGTTGCTGTGAGCAAATAGCCTAATGATTTAAATCCGGAACGGTCAGTAGTATTACTAAGCAGAATATTAATGAATGCAATGCTGATTCCTTGGCCTAAAATTAAAACATGAAACTGACTGTTTTATTCTTCAGAAACACTGACTGCTCTTAAAAATTTGCAGAATAATTTGTAACTAGTCACGTTCATATGCAAAGATTCTCTCCTTCTACAGTGTTGCGGCGTAGTAAACATATTATTAATCTATTCTCCAGACTTTATAACCGACGAAATTCTTGGCAACAAACCCGCACACTCCATATTAGCAAATTTTGCGTATTATTTAAATATTACACAGACGCGTTGGTTTTAAATATGCATACAACTTCAGCCGAGCCGAGCGAGCGAAGCGAGCGGTGTTAAGTCAGCGGCCGGAGTGCGCTACCTCCAAGTTTGTAGCCGTTACTTGGCTATAATATTTTTTTAATTTGAGGTTCAATTAAATAAATGCCTTTTCAAAACTTGCTTATTCCGCTGCGGACCGAATCTGTTTAGTTCATCATTCAAATAAATCATTCATCAAACGTAGCATATTCCAATTAACACTCAAGATTAATGACTGATTTTAAAAGAACCTTTATTTATAGATAAGTAAGTAATGTTTGATACAGTCTGCTTCATTGTAAAAACGAAAATCTTTATTTCAATTATTAACAAAAATAAACATCAATAGAAGTGAAATCACAAAAACTTCCGAGGCGGAATGGATTCAAAAAGGATTTAAACAATATAAACTTTTTCCATCTCGGTCAAAATATCATTTCCTCTCTTAAACCGAGCTCAAGCGGTAACGCCGTGGCAGTAAATAAATTATTTAGAAAAAGTTATCTCGCGAAGATAGGATTATGTAAATCTGGGACGAGGTCACCGGATCACGAGAAAATCTTCAGATGTATTTGAACATTTTCACCATTTCTTCTGATATAAAATACACGTATCTAATAATTGTTATTGTGTATTTTGAAGGTTATGTAGCGATCAACTACCTACTAGACAGCTCTATCGTTTTTTTGTTGTATAAAATCTTTTTCACAACTGAATTCAAAGCATTACATTTATGTAAGTATTAGAGATTATGAAGATGAAAGCACTCTGTTACCTACTTAGCATTTGTAAAAATATTAAGACAGTAGTAGTGACGAGTAAAAATCATTACTTAGTAGTATCAAAAAAAAAAAAACAGACTCCAACCAGTTTAAAAAAAATAACGTGGTAAAGTTTTTTTTTACCAATTTACAAAATACAATCATTTAATCTAAATAAATCATCACTAGAAATATTAAACATATTATTAATATTATCAATAGGTATGTTTTTATCCACTATTACAGCGAGTCCGAGTCCCACCCCTAAGTGGTATTAAGAACCAAACCACTATCTAATAAGATTTTATAAACCCAAGCGAAACTACCACAAGGAAAACTTGGTAGGTTGGTACCTTCATCGAAGCTCATCGTTATTCTAAACGGCACCTCGATCTGTATTCAATAACTGAATCGTGAAATATCGTGTTACCGAAGAAACAACATTATCTTTATAAAATATTTCAGTACAAATAGTAAGGAAAATATTGATTCCTAAGGTAATTGCTGCGGTATAAGCAAAGGCCTGCGTTTGCAGCACCTTTGAACCTCATTGCTACTTAACTGCTGATGCAATGCATGGACGGTAAAGTTGTTTTCTTAGTTTTGGTCATAAAACCTTGATAACTTCGAAACAAAGTCTGTTTGATTACAACTAACATTTTTACGGATCAAGAACTCAAGATTGAGAATACAATGTAGCACTTTACGTACTTAATTCCAATACATACATATTGGAATTAAGTAACAGTGCTACATTGTATTCTCAATCTTTTACATTCTTTACAATAATTTTCTAATGAGGTTACTTATTCATTATCATCATGGACAACCTGCCCAAAAAATATATGAGTACCGGCGAACAGGGGCCCGAGTCTACTAATTTATAAACGTTACAATGGTCTCTCAATAGTGAGTTTTTGACAGATTTGCCATACAAAAACTGTCAAAAACTCACCATTGAGAGACCATTGTAACGTTTATAAATTAGTAGACTTAGGCCCAAGGCCAGATAGCATAATCCTAAAGGCCACTTTTATACAACAAACGTCCTTACAACTGACTAAGCCCGTTCACATAATGCAGTAATATTTTGTTTTAGATTGCATCAAAGAATGTTTATTAATATTGTGCGTCATCGTAAAGTGGTTTTACTGCATCTGTATAATACATAAAGTAGGCAATATCCCTTACAAAGCAGCCATTCAGCTACTATCTGGTCATTTATAGCAAGAGATGAAACAAGGCGCTATAGTGAGGGACACCCATTCGATCTATCGATAAAATGAGCTTAAGAATAAGTAAGCCGATAAGAGAATTATGCGAATTATTTGCGTTGATCGAGGATTTAAATTGCACATTAATTATTCATAATGTTTTAATATGCGACGGTAATTGCATTGAATGGAGCTGTTATTTATTTATACACTAGATAAATTAGCAGTGATGTTTCGTAAAATGATTTAGGTATTAGAAATAAAGTTGTTAAGAATTTTTATGAAAATAACATTGTAATAATAAGTAACGTATCACTAGTCAAGCTTCTACAGATTTCCCAATACTAATGTTGCCACGCCCCGACAAATTGTTTATTTATTCATATCGTTTGCCTAATGGCTTATCAAGCTGTACTTACCTACGTTCATTTTTAGTAGAAGTTCTTGAAAACAAACTCCAAAACCACGCCTTTCTAGAAGATCTACATTAAAGATTCAAAAAACATTACAAGCGTAAAAAAGACGGAATAATTTGTGTCGTTACCTTTTTCTACATTCACAAATCCACGCGCCGCTAACCACGTTACGTCTTAATATGACGGGCGACGTGCTTACAACAAAATAAATCCGTTTTATCGATACCTAACGACATTATTCATCGATAAAACGTGCCTAGCAACATCACTCGTCGGTGCCGCAGTGTCGAAAGGGTGCAGTGCTTCAGCAGGCGACGAGCTGACATCTGACTCGAGAGGGGTCAACGACTTTCTTTTACATGACCGTCGGCTCTAACACTGTGCCTTAAGTCTGTTATCAGATTTAAGTGAAGTGTGAATCGAACAGGCCGAAACGACTGTCAAAAGTTTATGTAACGACTTTTACTGTTCAGAATTGGAGTGCTCTAGGGAAAACCTTTCGTGACTTGGTCTGAAGTTTTTTCATTTAATGACATTTTGGACACTAATACCTATAGTTTCTGGTAGTCTTTAAATAATTTGTTGTCATTGATTTACTAAGAACAGAAATGAAAATTAGCTGATCAGATTATAATGCGCTAAACATCAATTGCCCTCAACCTCAAAACTAGGTACTTATCGATTTCAGTCATGAATTTCATCATCTTGTTTGTTTCAGGTTTCAGTCTTCGGTCTCAGTTTCAAAGTTATATTTTTATAATTACTACAGGCCTGTTCGTCCATCCGTCTCTGTCAGTCGTTGTACGTCATCGTCTCATGGTTTTAATTATACACTGGCTTCCAGGAAATTTCACAAGATATTTTGTGCATACTCAAAGATAAAAGTTTATAATAAAAAAAGTTGCGGGCTTCATGCATTAATCATTAAATCTACAAGTCATATTGTTTGCGATCTCTTTCCCATACTTTGAGTGACTGGAAAGCAAGAAAAATGATTTCGGTAGTTTTAAATTGGGTGGACAGGAAATTTTGAACGTTGTTACCTAAAGTGACGAGCCCAATGGAATCTTGAGCACTTAATCAAGAGTGAACTATTTAGAATGCGCAAATGTATTTGCATTATTCTAATTGTGTTAGCTTTATTTGTTCCATCTTTGTTTATTAGTTAATCTTGACACGTAAAATGGGTCAAGTGTTTTCCGTTATGTAAAACAACAGAAAAGCTTTCTGTCCTTTGTTTTTATGAAGTTGGAAGCGTACACAAATTGTATTTATCCATTGGTTTGGGTTCATATGTTTTATTAAAATGTCATAAACTGAAATTGGTTATGGGACTTTCGATATTGTTCTTCTTCCTCAATTTAATTGGAATTTCTTTTGCTTTGAATAGGAAAACATACTAACCGCAGATAATTTACTGTAGTTTATATTGATAGTTTATTGTGTTAAAGATGTTGATGTCGACGAGAACGAAAGATGTTCCCGTAAAACTGCAATAGTATAGTGTCCATACGTGTCAAAAAAAAAAGGTTTTTTTTATAATAAAACATTTAAAAAAAAATACGTCAAAGAAAACTGTACAGACGCATTTGTCTTTCAACGTGGAAAGATTAGTGCGACTTTAGTTTTATTTAAAAAAATGGTTAGAATTTTTTGCATGCATGGACGATATACTATTGCGGATTATAATATATTATCTGTAATTGCGGGTTAGCGGGAACACACAATGTATATTAAAGTCACTCTTCGTGTCTGTCCGTGTGACCGTGTTGTGCTCGCAACAGATTTCGATGCGGTGCCCACCATCATTTTTGAAGAGAAACTATTCTGTAAGGTTTATGTTAATAATATACATTAACATTAACTTACATAAGAATAATAAAGAAATCTGGATGTTTTGTCAAGTCGTCAAAACCGTGTGAGCAGGAGCGGGTCGTTTAAATCCTTACCACTATTTAGTTACTTTAAAGTTTAAAAAATAGTTTTTCTTCGGATAATTTGTTTGTTTGTTCAAGCCTCTGTGTATTTGAAATAATAATAACCGAATGAGCACACAACCATTTCAAACCCCAATCGTGCTACCAGTCTGCAGTATTAAGGTGACAATAATATAAACAGATATCCAACAAAAATATCACACTTAAACAAACCTTTAGTGTTGATAAATAGACATATTTATTGAACATCAGTCATCGATACACAGAAGAATATTATCCACTTATGATGGATAGGTTCAACAAATACAATACAAAAATATCCTACTTTAATAAACGATAGATTCAAGGAAATAGGTCGCTGTGCATGACAACGTAAGGCTATGTACAATCAGAAAGTTATTAAACTTCCACTCTGTAGGTAATAAATTGTTCCAGAGGATATTGAGTTTGTTTGTTTGTTTGTTTGAAAGACAAAAGTTTGACTTTCTACTAATAATAATTTTAAACGACTAGGAACTAATAATAATTTTATGTTTTATTGGTTCTCTACAAGGGGTAAACGATCGTAACGAATTTCGAATAAACATTACAAAAATGCCATATGAACAACTTTAGGTTAGAGAGAGACGACCGTTTCTGCTCAAAATGAGTCAAGTAATTTTTGTTGGTCCGACTCAAATTGGTCCGTAGCGTGATACTTACATACTCAATCAAATCAAAAATATCAACGCATACGCAATGGAATTTCAGCGACTCACTTCAAGCGGCGTAAATGACGCGTCATTCTCAGCTCACTGTCCCACGAAACTTTTTCCCTATGTAGGCGTAACATTCGACCAAAATCAGAAATGGTCAACCTTTATTCGATCAAACATGAGCTGAAATAACCAACATTTACCGAACTACGTATGAAAATAACCCCTTCCAGTGATTTCCCGTGGGCTTTTTGCGCTTTTTGCTCACGGCAAAGACAGGTTGATTTTAGCTAAGCTTTAAGACCTGAGCAACATTACTGAGGTGACACTCGTATAACTTTTCCCGAGGCAATAATTTGAAGTTTGACAGGTGTAAGACGATGAATTTTCAATTTAGTTTATTCAGGTCTTGTCGAAAATTTTCGGATCCTATTTTATACTTTACTGAGTAACTTGTACAGGCCTTGGAACCATTTGCAAGTACCTATTTATCAGTTGCTATGTTGCTGTTTATGACCTACGTTACATAATTCGAAAAACGAAAAGATAAACTGGAAAATAAAATAACTCAGTCACTAGTCACCATTTTTATCTGTTTTTACGTTGCTAATACTGACGTTGATAAAAAAAGACTGACTCAGATACACACGTTGAGTTTACAAAAGATTTATAAAAATTCGAAACTTCTCACGCTTATATCTGATCATAACTGACTGCAAAAGTATTCCAATTTTTTGCTATTTTTTAGCGAAGTGTTAACCCGTGTCGTATGTCCATCTTAATAAGTAAATTGGATATTTTTCATGATTCAGCATAAATGTTGCGAAGGCCTGCATGCCCAAAATAAAAAGTAATTGACAAGTTCAAGGTGAACTTGTCTTCGATAAAATTCTATTAGCAACATGAACTATGGGCATCCATATAAAAACCTAGTCCGCTTTAGTGCGTAAGCTAAGCTACCATTTATGTTTCATAGAATGTGTCGTGACCATACTTGTATGAAACCTTATACTTGTAACAACTTTTATACTACATGAATGCAATAAATGATGATTATGACTATGATTACTCAAACTCAACTCAAACTCAAAGCATTTATTTCAATTAAACCATTTACAGGCACTTTTGAATTCTCAAAGAGTCAGTCAGTCAGAAAATATGAAGCTAGGTGCCCATTCCAAAGCGTAGTAGGTACCTATAGAGAAGAACAGGCTAGAAACTCCACGGACACTCTTTTGAATAAAAAAAATGATAAAAGCGTACATACAACCATGACCTGTCAGGACCATCTGAAAAAATGTTTCAAAAACATGTTCGCCGGGTTCAAGTTGTAAAACATGTGCCGTGACTTAGGGCCGAAACTGCGTTAAGCGGACGCCCGCGCGGTTCTATACAAAAGTGCTCCGCGCGGGTCACCCGCAGCAGCAGTTTTGTATAGAACCGCGCGGGCGTCCGCTTAACGCAGTTTCGGCCCTTAGTGCTGAGCGCGCACAAGATTTTAAAGATATGAATTTTTAAGGTTAGTTCTAAAGCGTAAAGCATAAGTCTTGTCAAGCCAGTAAGTTCTGGGAACACACTACTGCAAGATGTTTTAGAAGCTTCGCCGTACTTGAAATACTTGCTGCAACCTTAAGGTTAAGGGTTACAAACAGGTCCAATAAAACATGTATGGGTTCAGCAAACATAGCTCAAGTTCCTAGCTAATTAGTTACAAGGTACCTTGTAGCTGTAAGGTACTTTTAGCATATAATTTATTGACTTTTGAAAGTTTCTGCGCAGTAATGCGATTTAGCGTTGCAAGTAAATAAGAATTGGTTACGAAAATGTGAAGATTTTTTACAAGTAGGATTACAAAAAAAAGACAAAACGTCGTTATAAACACAGGAAAGTCGTCCATAAAGTTAAGCACTATTCAACAATATTGAAACACAAAAATGCACGATATTTTCCTACAAGCACCGAAATTGCACGATAAAAATAGTGGAACGAATACTGGCAGTTATATTACCACCGTTTTGAGTTACGTACTAAAGGAAAAGTGTGAACGGTACTCACCGTTCCACTCACGGCAGGTTTTATTTCGCAGTTTCTGAAAATGCATAAAAAATACTGGTATTTTCCTCGCTTTTACGTTCGGTAGTAAAAATTCTTTATTCGAAAAAGGTTCCAAAGTTTAGAAGATGCTGGCAGTGTTCAATGCGCGTTTAAGAATAGTGTTCTATAATTTGGAAAAATAATGCATTTCTTTCGCAACTGAAATATGTATTGGGACTTCTGGAACGTCTTGTGTTCCAGAGAGGAACCCGGTTTCCATATTTTAACTAATGCTCATATTTATTCCATATTTCAACTCAAAAAAAAAGGTTTTTGCCGTACTACGTATTTACTGACATTTTCATTAATTTTCTGAATCTGCCAATCACGATCAATCATATTGAAAGTACCTATCAAATTCTTCGCTAAACAGCAACATCAGTTATGTCAATCACATTGTTCGTTAAAACGCAGGGTTATTTCAGCCTGAGACTAACACAATGCGATGGAGAAGGTCGAGAACTTCTCCATCGTGACAAAATGTTCAGATATTATTCAGCTTTTACTCTGAGGAACGGTAATTATTTAACCCATTAATGTCATTTATAGTTTATAAATGTAATTGAAATTCTTTTAAACGGTTAATAACTTACTAACATCACGGGGGGCAAAAGGCTTTAATATTTTCCGCATTTTGTCAAGATCTTTACTTTTCAGAATTTTCCGAATTGATATAAACATCCTCCGTCACTTAGAAAATATTGATTTGGAGATATTACAGGGTATTGTGTTCACCGTTGCCTATGATGATACTCACTTACTTGGACTCATCCGTTTACTAATTATAGCTACAGTCCAAAATCATTATTGATCCTAATTCAGGGCATCTACCTATTTCGGAATCTGACCTTTTATGAAATAGTAGGTACCTACGTCATTACGCTTACCCAACTGACTACATAGGTACTTAGTATTCTTCCACCGTTCTTCTCAAATAGATAAATTCCCTTTATTCTCTGTTATTATTGTCGTCCACGAACATAATGTTTTATTTGATTATCTGCATTAAGAAATCCTGCACGTATTTCATTCGTGATGTGTCGCCTCTCTCAAAATGTTTCTATATTGTTCATAATGAAATGTTGGACACTAATTAATTTCGACCGGACGCGAAATTGACCTATGTCAACTACGAAATCGCGTGTCTCTACCCTAAGGACTACCATTCCACAATTGAATTTCGACTTTAACATCTTGGTATACCATTTATTATTGTGTAGACTCGTTCTTATATTAATGTAGTTGATATTAGGGCTGTGAAACAATAGTTACATAAGTGAGTGTACAATAAGGTCGGCACGTCCGGTAGGGCATTGCCAGACGAGAAATTAACGGCTGGAGATGATTATATTACACGAAGGAAAATTTTAGCAAAGAGACAAAGTCCAGTATAACCCGTCTACGTTATTAAATTTAGGAAATTGTTGGGTTTGTCTGTTAAGATAATTAAGAGAATTATAAAACGAGAAATAAAGATGAGAGGTAAATGCCAATGTAATGTAGGTACCTACCTCAATAACTAGATATTTACATATACATCGCCATTTTTATGATACCGTGGAGAATTAATTTAATCACGAATTTTACGTAAGTACTTCGTAATGAACTGAAGAAAAATGGGTAGATCTTCGCAACTCGACAGTGGACAAAATGTAAATAGCATTTTAATGTCCAAGCACTCTAAACCCATTTGTACTTTCAAAACAGGTCTCAGATTCACGACCAGCAGGCAGCAATACATTTGGAATAGCAGATAGAAGCTCATTAATTTCGAGGCTAACCCCAATAAAAGCTTAGTTAATCCTACTAAGTTTACTGCTCATTATTTATTCCACCTTCGTAAACAATTCGAAATGTAGAGCCTATTCCTTACCCATTCAAGTATAGGAATAGTGACGTTGATATACTGTCATCGAGTGAGTCAGCATGTTCATTCAGGGAAATTAATTGTTAAGCAAATTTACACCCTATTATGTCAATTTACCCTGTTATAGCCATTTGACAGAATTGTCAAAGAATGACAGCACGCGTAGCACCCAATAGAAACGGGTTTTGTCGACGGAAGTATAGACAGATGACAGATTATTATTATGAACCTGTATAATATTCTATGGTCATGTAAGTGCAGTTGTGAATTGAATATACGGACAATTATTGAGTTGGTAGTCAATTTGCTTATCAATTAATTTATCTGACTGTACCTGCTAACCATGACCTTTGAATGGTGCCCTTTGTGGTGTATCAGATTTGTGGCGAATTCATGGCTGATATATATCTTCAGAAGACGGATTGCGGCCGACCCTTGCTCTTTTTACGGCTGATAAAGATGGTGATAAACAAAAAGTTGTAACGTCACGTCTGTTTGTTGGTCGTCGTAAAAGGAAAGTTGTGTGATAGCCTATCAGGGATGTTACGTAATGAGACATATTGGAGTCAACAAAGCTAACTGTACTATGTTAGTTCAGCTTAAACAAACATATCGGTTGTATAATATTCTGGTGTTGTACCTAAATAATTCTAGGAAATTTTGATTATTCAATCCCCGAGGAAAATTTAGCACGTCGCTGTCTGGTGAATTTCAGAACCCATTTATCTTCATGAATCTCGATTATAAAAAATAAAATAAAAATCTTTTTATTTCACACATAATTGGCCCAAAATATTGTTAGTAGAAATATTATGATACATTTAAAAAAATTAAAAGTAATTTAAGAATTTTTGTATGATTCAACTGTACCTACTTACATTTTTAGTACACTACTTACTTCTCAAAATATTTCTTGTTGCGAAGTTTTTTCCCTATTATTTAACTAAAAACTTATTTTTTTCTACAGAAAAGTTAATTAAAAATATCAAGGTGAAGTTCCAATTGAAATTTTTGTATAATGACTCCCATAACGCCGTGAAGGTCCTTGGTCAATCCGTAACAAGTCTTATGACGTCAGACAAAACTGGAAACCATTCCATGATTCCTTCTCAAATGTCTCGGTTGGTTTGCGTTACATTATCTTTAAAGCGTTGTAGTCTATTCTATTCTATTTTTAAACCTGAATCTGCAATCTGTTGGAGGCTAACCTTAAGGGAGATGGTTCTGTGACTCGCAAGTTTGAACGGAAGTCTAAGGATTACCCCGGGAGTAGTTACCTTGACCTTCCATTGTGTAGTGGTCTTACGACGACTTAGGACCACCAATCTGCGCCGATCTTCTAAGAGTACAGCAGTAAAAAGAAATTCTTTAGGATAAGCCTGAATATTTGGACAAGCTTTTTGTACCTGGCATGACTATCATGTTTCATTCATTCCTGATCAGCACCCAAATTGCGTAATACACTTTGAATCACAAACTGAATAGTTTTGACGGATATTGCCAATCCATTGATAAATATGTCCGAACAATTTGTCTGCTCAACAACGCAATGAATGTTGTTAAACTGTCAAAATGAAAGCCAGTGCTACTGTTAATGTGTTAAGCCTCGTGCAGACTCTAACAATACAAATTCTATGAAAACTTCTCAGTAGAACAAGAACCGGTTTCGCTCCGCGCCGTCGGGTCGCGCCTATATGCACGAGGCTTTACGCAATTACCCCGCAGGTTCTATAAAAAATCAATCAAGTTCATCTCATTATGGAAATGCTTCCAATAATTAAATGCAGTTTTTACTCACATACCTAGTTTAGTAAAAAAAAACCTTGAACGACTGTTAAAAAATTCTTCTACCTTTTTGTAACGATATTTTTTCATCCCATTTTCAGAAGTAGGTAGGTATAGGTATTATTTTGTAAGCCGTTTTGCTTTTGCTATTACGTGTCTATTATGACTAATAAGCATCTAAAATAAATTAAATAAGCCTTAATTCAAGAAAAAAAGCTTTTAAACTACATAATAGATTCACAAATTAGGTGCTAGATCCTTGTAAAATACGCAGCGAAAACTTGCATTAGTGAAAACCTTAGTCATTAATATTCATGAGGTTACGCTTTAATAATTAACACCCGAGGTTTGTGAGCATGAAGGCTTTAGCAGTTTATTTGCAGTTCGGTCACGTGGTCACATTTCTAGTGCTCACGTTTAGCTCCTGATGCGATTGTGACCTATTAAAAGATTGGATAGCAGCCGACGGAAAATAGATTGTCACTCTAACGGCTTTTATGGTAGGTCTTCCTATTATTTTGTTGGGTTCTGCTTTGATCCGGAAACAAAAAGAAACAACACATCGTTTACAAAAAGAAAAAAGATGAATGAAAAGATTAAGAACAATATTTTTATAACAGGGAACATATAAATAATGTGAACATTATTTTTTTAAATATTTGCGTGATTGCACGACCATTCAGTAATTACGCGTACGTAATATAGTGATTAATATATTTTTGTCATCATTGCGTTTCAGCTGCCAATTGCATGAAATTGAAACAGACAGAATGACATTTTAATTATGTGTAGCCTTATTTAGTTTGTCGTTGTGAAAGCGGGCTTTATGAATTTTATTATGAATGTGTGTTTTTTTTAATAATAAATCTTTAGACGGAACACCTACCACACATACCACACTATAGGCTAACAAAAAAAACCATTAACTACTAAAAATAATTCAGGTTATTATACAAGAATCCAATCAAAAAAATTTAAACCAATAAATAAAAAAATAGTTCCGTTATTTCACATCATCGTAAAATATTAGGTACTTATTTCTTTTTTATAACATAACATGCATAACACACATCTGTCTTCACCAATCAAATTGTGTGCAACGGAACAATAAAAAACGCGATTTAATTGCACGTCTCGTCTTGAAAAGCCAATATGAAGTAGTTGTACAATAACACGCTAATGCCACTGAAATATTTGATTATGTTCCGAGGTTTTGGCATTCTTCCTCATTCTTCATAAGGCATTACGTGCGTTGAACTCGGATATATATATTTCAAAAGAGATATCGTTGTTAAATACATAACAGTTACAATAATAGATTGGATCTCTATTTGATGAAGTAACTACATATATTTTTGAATTAATACATTTTAGTTATTTTAAATTGATAATTATTCATTGTGACAGTAACTTAAATCACTGTTGTGTAAATATAAATAATTTAGTTTTTTGAGCCTTGCTTTTCCAATAGTAAGTAAAATTCTGGTTTAATCGAATCGAAACAGTTTAACCAGTCCCCTGAAGCACTTTAAGATAAAAATATAAACTTCTTAAAAAGAGCGTCTTCTCAAAGTCACAAAGTGGAATAAACCAGACGCCGCGCCGCCGGAGACACGGCTGATCTTAGCCCGATGTAATAACAGGGGCAATATCGACATAACACTACTGATATAGTTACACAGTCCCTCCCTTGAAGTCCCGAGTAATCATATTGGTTTGTACTCAGTCGAGTGGTTCGGCTTGTGGACGCCCGTATTAACAGATAGAGTGCAAGTGGCAACATTTCATTCGCTATTGAGACCTTACTCATTTGAGAAATGATGATGTGTGTTTGGTATTCAATGACATCTTAAACTATGGTGCAGGTCAACATTCATTTATGTGAATCATCTATTACATTATTAATGTAAATTAGCCACTGAGAGCACAAATTATCGATCGGTACACCCGTACCGATCGATAATTTCATAAGAATCTCTATCGTCATGACTAATATCGTCATAAGAATATCTATGACAGTTATTGGTGTCTAGTCAGAATCAAAACAGTAAAGCCCAATACCTAACTTGTGAAGGTCAAATAGTAGTGGTTTCATGTTAAATATTTAGTCACAGCTGGTTAAACTAGAAGTAAACTCCGACATTGTACGTGAGTTAGGAAAAAGCCAGGCAAATGTCAAATGGAGTCCTGAAATTGCACTTTTGTGTATTTTTCATTCAGGAAAACACTAGGAATATTTCCCGTGGGTAATACCGCGGATGTACAGATAATAACTGTTGCGTCAAATACCGCTTGTTTATAGTTTACAGCTATTTTAGAGATAGATTTATGATGACAGGATGAGTGACGTGGTAATCGTGAGTTATGACTTGAATAGTTAACGGCACACTGTTCAAAATTAAACATCAAACAAACCAAGGAATTATAACTAAAATTGACTGGTAGAAAATATTTTACTGTACAAGTGGATAAAGTTTTAATTATTACCCAGAAAATTGAAATTGTTTACTCCTTTGGTATTGTGGAACGTGGATCAACACGAGACTCAATGGATTTTTAATTATGTCTGTAATTACGAAAGGTTAAACTAGACATTTGTTATGATTGGAATCTACCTGAACTAGGAAAAAACCTGTATCTCAGGTATCACATTCGAATGCAATATAAAAAAATACATTAATATAAAAAATGTGTAAAGTTACACGTGAAATCTGACATTACAGGCACAGTGAGCCGTAAGTCCATAGTAACAATGTGACTTTAACAGTGCCTCCATTTCATTGCAGTCAGGACAGTGTTCGTAATCAAATGAGCGGTGCGGCTGTCTGTATCAACAAATTGGTTAAAAACTCTTTTCACTAGTGCGAGAAACCAAAAAACAGATCGAACGAGCCCTTTTCTTGAATGTCAATTTTACTATCCGTCTCGAAAGAGATACGAAGGCATTAGATCCCAAGGGAATCGATCGTCGCGATATTACCTATCTATTCTATTCATATTCCTAGATCTAAATGTAGGCTACGCATGTAAGTACGGTATTCTGTTACTTTATCGGGTATTGTTCACCTGAATGTATGATTTATTATGAGTAATGTTCTCCTATCTGTAATAAATGTTGTTTCGTTGGAAATACAGAACATATTTCGAAAGGGCGAGGATGTAATGTAGGTATTGTCGAGATTCATATGCTAGGTGGAGTCTTTTGGAGGAGCTAAAACTTTGGCAATCCATTATCGTTATTAACTGGAATCTCACATAAATATTACACGTCTTGGAATTTGTTATGAAACTTCCGTGCTGCGAGGTATACTTTTATTTTATAATTAAACCACGAAATTCTGAGTTTGTTTCGGTATCTCTGCTCTCTGATTAGTCAGCTAGGAGCGCCATCTACGGAGTTTTAAATATTGACCACAAAATTTAAGAGTTTTAAAATGTTTACATATAGAAGTAAATATCATCATCATCGTTTCAGCTGAAAGACGTCCACTGCTGGACATAATCCTCACCCAAACACCACTACTACGACGAATTCTGTGCTTCCCGCATCCAGCGGATTCGTGCGACCTTCACAAGCTCCAAATGAAATAAACGTCATTTAATTTTATTTCATTTAAACGCAAAAGTAGACTACTTGCATATCAGACCACCTAAAACTCTTATCCACCCGAACTCAACTTCTATCAAACTTAGGTCCTTATAACGAAACTATTCTGAACAGTTCTCAAGGAAGTGATAGCACCAAGTTTATATCTTCGCTTCAGCGCATCTCATTGAACGTCTTTCAATTCTCAAATGCCCGATAAGAATAGAAAAGCGGGCAAATATTTTCCATGGGTCGTGGTGGAATAGGCATCATTATTGCTATTGGAAAACGCCACTAACCTCATTTATTTCTTCTAGATAGTAGGTACTTATATTGCGGGTGGAAAGAGAAATGGTGCAGCTTATTCCCTTGATTATTTTCTTAGGAAGTAATTGGACTTCACCGTTTTAAAAAGGCTGAAATAATTTAAAAAAAATGTGGACTTTAATATTGTATTTTTTTATTTTTTTGTATATTCTTTTTCTTAATAAACTTTGACTTTGCTCTCTTTTTGGCTTAAAAAATGTCTCCGCTTTTCTACTTCTCTTTAATTTTCAATTTTATTCCATTTCACGCCTTTCTAACCGACTACTAACTGTCTACTACCTTATCTACTAACAGATCGATTCGAGACGACCCACTTCCTGGAATACGAATTCGATGGAGCTGAAATTTCGCACACACGTGTGGTTCCGATGACAATACAACTCTACTATACCTGATCTAATGATGGAATGAGATGCTAAATTATACGTAATCTATTTTAGACAGATATTATCTGCCTAAAATGAGTATAATTATACTGCGTCAAAGACGTGCCGGGTACCGAATGTCATCATAATTATGTCAAAAAAAAACTGTTTACATACAAGGATGCTGATCAACTCTCTGTATACGGTGTGACCGGGTTTTTAAGACCAAATTTAGTTATAGTTTTTACTGGCTCGCTGTTACCAGATACGTTAAAGACGACTACTATATATTTTGGGATTTATATATCAGAACGACCCGCCTCGCTTCACACGGTTTTTACGACCTGACGAAACATCGACATTTGTGTTTTATTTATATACCTAAGTTTTATATTAATGTATTGTACGCATATAATACACCTGTAGTGCTATTCTGTAAAAAAAATCACCGTGAAAACATAGGTGAAGTGAGCTTTCAATAGTGTCAATCTCGATCGAATGACAGCTCACTCTAAGCTCACTTCACCTCAGTTTTCACGGTGAGATTTTTACAGAATCGAGCGGCTGGAATCAATTCTCTAATTAATGATGGTGAAAACTGAATAGATAGATATAACCATACATTATCCATCTATCTATAATAGCCATGGCCTCCTTAACGAAATCTCAAAACTGCTGGTTGACACGTCCCGTGACCCAAGGGCTGGCTTTTACCTTGAACAGAGGCTAAGCATTGCCATACAATCTCTTGGGTACACTGCCAGGCGACAGAGATGCGGTTAAAATTTTAGACGACAATTTGTGAATAGTTTTACTTAAGTTAGTACATCATTTTGTTATTTTTATTTATTTATTAGTAGTTTATAAATTGTTATGTAGGTACGTATCTTGTTTAAAAATTAAACCTCTATAAATATTATAAATTAGAGTCGCGTTTCGTGTCATCTTGTGGGCGCTGGTCTTCCAAACTGCTCTACGGATTTTGATGCAGTTTTCACTATAATTTAGAAAATGTATTACAGGAGCTGAATGCCGCTAAAGCAACGGTGGCAACCGGTGTTTGCAACTTGTAAAAAACTTACATATAATAAAGAAATGTCGATGTTTCGTCTAGTCGTAGAAACCGTGTGAAGCAGGGGCGGGTCGTTCTGATATAAAGCGGGTAGGTAAGTTTTTGCGTACTTAATACAATTTTTTTATAAGTAGGTACATGCCACAAAACGTTACGAGAGTAATAAAAGCCATTAGTTATTACCCACCGTTATGCCCAATAAAACTTTATTTGCGTATTTTTGTTCTTCTTTTAATGGCCCCTTTTATTTGTCCAAGCAACATAGTTTTACTTAGTATATTGTGAAATCTTGGTACTTAAACAAAAAAGTTACTGAGTGTCTTCAGCTTACGATCTTTATAGAGATACACTCCATTTTTATATCTATAGGTATGCCCTTTATGGGAGTAGCTCGTGGCTGAGTAATAACAGCCGCACGGGTCGATCCATCAGGTTAAGCTACGCTTATCAGGGTTGGCTCATGGATACCCATCCGCGGACCATCTTTACATATGGAGACTCCTTCGTGCCTCGGGAAACACGCTAAGCCGTTGGTCCCGGTTGTCATTCTTGGATCTTTGACAGTCGTTACAGGTCGTCAGAAGCCAGAAAGTCTGACAACCAGTCTTACCAAGGGGTATCGTATTACCCAGTAACTGGGTTGTGGAGGTCAGATAGGCAGTCACTCCATGTAAAATAATGGTATTCAGTTGCATCCGATTAGATTGCAAGGCGACCCCAAGATAGTTGGGAAAAGGCAGATTGACCCTATATATTTTTCTATTACTGTTATGTTGTTTATGATCTTTGGATTTCAATCAGAGAGCAGGCCCAGCAGTGGGAACATTATAGGCTGTATGTTTAATGTACTGTGACAGTGACAGTTGCTAATTGGGTTTTATCGGAACGAAATAATAAAGTTGACTTTCATTCATAATTGTCACCCAAGGTAGGAAAATATTTTTACTCGTAAATAGCTACAGAGAGAGCAGATACAGCTATACCCCATTCGCAATAAGATTACACATTTAAACAAAACGTTTTACAGTCGGTTCAACCGATTTTGACTTCTATTCCGTAGGCATAGTGATGGTATTTAAAACAAAAACGTGATTATAATACAAACTGTTTACTGCAGCTGCCATTTGTCATGACACCAACGCAATAGAAGTCAAAATCGGTTGAACGGAAAGTAAAAAGGTTGTTTTAAATGTCTAATCTTATTGTGAATGGGGTATAGTTAATAAAAAAATTACATACACCAAAAACTTTCAACATGAACGTTTTTGGTGAAATATGCGTAAAATATTTTACGGAGAAAACACGATATTAAAACTGATACAATTTTTATAAAGGTTCCGCAAAAGATATGAAAACCACCACAGATATCGGCTAGATGCCTATAGTTGGAATTGACACCAGTCATTCAACCTTTTCAACGTATATCGTTACTCAATATATCAACATCAAGTCAATATTTTATACCCAACATGACAGGGGACGCTATCTATTCCCCTACTCAGGGTATTACATGCGTAAGAGTTTATTATAAACGGATTTTCTTTTGAAAAGTCCCAAACGAAGGTAGGACTTAGATACCTTGTTATATTGGTGTTACTGACACATTCAAATACCTTTAAGATGAGTTTATTTAAAAGGGTTTTTCGTTAAATTGGATTTTTCAACCGCTAGAACATTTTTTTCCAAATCGAATGGAAGAGTAATGTTAAAACAAAATATAACGTGAAACATGGCAGCTTAAATAAATTATTACAACCAAAATCTTGAAATCTAACGAGGCACCTGTAGTAATTAAAATATGAAATACCGTACCGAAACTAGAACTAGGTATTAATTTAAAAAAATATATTTTTTGTTAAATAAAATTAAATATTTAGTTTTTTCAACATCACTTCATCAACATTATACAAATTGCCTCAAAATTGATTTTCAGATAAAAAGTTAGATATTATTTTCTCAATTTACTATGAAAATAACGAAATCGTGGTTTTAATTTCCGCGGTCCTAATTTAAGTTAGCGCGCCTTCCATTAGGGGTAACTCCTCAGGGCAACTCCCCCAATAAGATTACCAAGATTGTTATGACTAAGTTAGTGCTAAGAACTTGGACCAGTCTACCCACTGGTAATATATTATTTATTTCTGATGCCAATAACCTGAAAACTAAAAGCAGAATTATTGTTCTACTTCATAAGATACATAATTATGCCATTATACACGAAGGAAAACACCGTTTGGAATAAATAGTTTCTTTCGGAGACAACTCTAGGCGACCCATATACTCGTAAGTACTTACGAGTATAAGGTTCGCCTAGAGTTGTCTCCGAAAGAAACTATTATAGAGCAACTTTTATCTCCTAAACTAATGCCCATGATCTCTCTCTCTCTCAAACTCAATGATCAGATCATTGAGTTTTGCACGACATTCATTATTTATCATATTTTATTTACTGGTAGGTAGGTATCTTGATTTTGATGTGATGTTTGTTAAGTTGAAAAAAAAATATGAAAAAAAAAAAGTAGTTTATTTATCACAGAAACACGGGCACAAAACAAGATAAAAGTAATCAGCAAAATTAAACAAAATGGATCATTCATTCTGCCTAGCCTTTTCCCAATCATATTGGGGTCGGCTTCCAGTCTAACCGGATGCAGCTGAATACCAGTATTTCACATGGAGCGACTGCCTATCTGACCTCCACAATCCAGTAACTGGGTAATACGATACCCCTTGGTAAGACTGGTTGTCAGACTTTCGAGCTTCTGACGACTCGTAACGACTGTCAAACATCCACGAATGACAGCCGGGACCAACGCCTTAACGTGCTTTCCGAAGCACGTAGGAGTCTCGGTATGTAAAGATGGTTACCCATCCGCGGACCAACCCCGGCAAGTGCAGCTTAACCTGATGGATCGACCCGTGCGGCTGTTATTACTTAGCCACGAGCTCCTTAAACAAAATGGATCTAAGTACAAAAAAATTATGGGCGAATAACAGAAATAGTCGGCAGCAGCACGTCATGACTGTGACAAGAAGACTTCCACTCAGCATGATACTGTGCTAGGGGGGACCCACAGCACAGCACTGATTTTGAGTGGTCACCCGAGTTGGGTTTTACGAGAATAGTACTTTTCTTCCTTTGACGATTTTCAGCCCATGATGAACACTTTATACATAGATACATTATTTTACGTTATTGAAGAATGTCAGCATCAATGAAAACACTCAAAGTCAAATAGTAGCAATATGCTACATTAAATTTTAACACTATTTCGTTCAACTATTCACAATTTCTTCACGGCTAGGCGTCACGTTCCGCGTTCGTGAATTGCGTCGAAAGTGAACGTTGTATACTACAATTAAGATCTTGCATCTATTGTTTAGTTACGTCACTACAATTAGTCTCATTGAATGAAGTGATAACTTGCTAAGTGTTACCAGAATTAGGTAATGGTGTACCTAAGGTAAATTAACATAGACCGGGACTAAAGTTTTAGAGAATTTAATTTTTGTTTTATCTTAACTTTGCGTTACATATCAATCACATCATTATGCTAAAACAAAATGAAACAGAACTGGCAAGATGGTCAGACGCAATCAAGAAGGCAGTTGGAGGCAACATTTGCCGAGCGCGGTCCACACTAACTGCTCCACTGGATAACTTAGAGAGTCGCATCGTATGTGGTCAACATCCTCAGCACTGAGGGACCGACGAAGAAGAAGAAAAGATCCTGAAACCTCACCTTACTGTTTCTGAGTAATCTGTTCCTGAGAATGTAGTATTTTTATTCCATTTTCTTTTCAATGTACTATACATTGTATATATATATAATAACATAACATCACGCCTGTAATCCCCGGAGGTTTAGGCAGAGGTGTATCTATAATGGTATACCCACATTTCTCCAGTTATGTTTAAGTCCCATGTAATAAGGGGCACGCTTATTGCCATCAACCGGGCACAAATGAATCATCATCATTCATCCTCAATTGATTCTAATAAGTAGCAAATTATATTTTCAGGGTGCAACAATCGCTCTTAAAAATAGGTATAGCAGCCTTGGTTGGAAAATCTTGAAAGCTATTTTTCTTTGTAAATACAAAGAAAAATGGCTTCCAAGATTTTCTGTTGAACTGTTTAGTTAAGTAAGTTTTAATTAAATATAATACTTTTAAGTTGAATTCCGAGAAAACAAGCTGATTCTGTGAAACCGTTTAGCTATTGCGAATGCAAAGATGTTTCAGTTCTAGAATATTTACTAATATATACCTACCTACAAACTCATAGGTACTAAGTGCGTTCATGTTCAAGCGGGCTCGGTTGGTTCCCCTCTCACATATTTCAATTAAGAAAATTAGCACGTACGTCCGTACGTTTAGATAGAGTAAATCGAGCGATTTTAAACGTTAGTCAGGCATCCACTAGCATTTACCGTAAAATGTTTTTTCGTGAATTAAACTGCACGCCTTTCGTGTCAGGTAGTGCAAATTACCTTATTATCATTTCCAAATAATATTACAATGGAATATAAGTACAATATAATAGAACAAATTTGTATGGTGTTATATAAAGATATAACACCATACAAATTACAGATTATAATCGTAAATTTTTTACATAGGGTAACAGAATGGGCGGTCTTACAACCTTTGGATGGATTTAAGGGAGAGGGCGAGACAATACTGCAAGCTGGTAGTCTGTGGTGTAAATACATACATTCTGCCAAGCCTTTTCCCAATCTTGTTGGGGTCGGCTTCCAGTCTAACCGGATGCAGCTGAATACCAGTATTTTACATGGAGCGACTGCCTATCTGACCTCCACAACCCAGTAACTTGGTAATACCTACGATACCCCTTGGTAAGACTTTCGCGCTTCTGACGACTCGTAACGACTGTCAAAGATCCACGAATGACAGCCGGGACCAACGGCTTAACGTGCTTTCTGAAGCACGGAGGAGTCTCGGTATGTAAAGATGGTCACCCATCCGCGGAACAACCCCGACAAGCGCAGCTTAACCTGATGGATCGACCCGTGCGGCTGTTATTACTTAGCCACGAGCTCCTCCGTAAATACATACATAAAGCATATACTTACGTGTCCTTATATGTATGTACGGCATAATATATTATGTATGTATCTTGAATCATTGAGCCTTTATACAATGGTTGGCTTCGATGTTCACATGTGGAATGGTCGCATATTGTTTGACTTAACGCACGTGTATCATTCTTCAATAAATCTCTCATTAGTCATTAATTCATGATGACAGGGACCTACCATAAAAGTATTACTGCTGGTTCAGGTATCAAAGTTATAGCATACTGTTGCAACTGTTGATACAGAATGTGTGAATACCACGCAACAGTCTTAAAGTAATATAACATGGATAAAACAAATAAATAAAACCTTAGAAACTGTATACTTAGCAGAACCTAAATAACAAATATCTAACATAGAAAATGTAGATTTCTCTGCATTTTGCGGTTAATATTGTACCAACCGAACAGCCGAAGGTTATGAAGATTACATAAGTAAACAATAATAAAATAGATACGTATGTTACTATGTATCAACACTCAAAAGTAATTCCTTTGTTTGTACGTATGTCCATTAATGCCTCAGAGGCCGGCAATTAACATACTACTCCTAAAAGTTCATTGTGAGTTTGTAAACAGTTCAAACTGATTGAGATTTGCAATGGGGCCCTAATAGAGTCCCATTACAATTTAAACTTTTAAATTACGTCATTCAATTTAATTAAATAAACGTTAACGGCACTTTCACAATTAATGAGAATCTTCAGGATCACAAAATAGAAGGGAAAATTACAAAAATCTATGTTAAGAAAGAAAAAAAAAAGAACATTAAGGAGTATGAAGTCCAAAGAAATATTAAGTTAAGGATTTTTTTTTAACAAAAAACAGGTATGCGGAAAGCGTACTAAAGGAAAATGACCGCACATCATTTTTTTAACTTAACAAATATGAAATTAAGTAATTTCCCGCACGACATTACAACGTGCTAAAAGTCTTTAAGTAAGTACAAACTATAAAGAAAAAAAATAGCCAGAGACATGAACTAGTGTTATAAATGTGTGCCGAGAACGGACCGTGACGGACGCATTATTTTATATAGCTACGGTTTAAGTAGATGCCTGTAATGAGAGGTGAGTAAACTTACAGATTACTCAATGTTGTACTAGAATGCCGTTGAGAATGAAACAATTCATTCTGATTAGGTAGGTGTTTTAAAAAGAAACATTTCTTACAGTAGCATATCAACTCGAGGTCATGCCCAGAAGTACCGAAGAGACTGTAACAGTCGTTGATGATAATAACAAAAACCGCATCCATTCTAAAACTATAATTTAACTAAAGCAAATTATAACAGATGTCTAAGCTCAGAATTTTAATGTCGTTACAAAATAAATAAATAATAATGTAACTGACCTATCCTACAAAAGCTTCCAAGTGGCTAAGTGGAATAAATTGAACTGAATTGGTTCACTCAAATACGGCTAATATCTGACTCCTTATAAATCTTCAGATGCCATCATAAATTGCAAACAAGCCTACGCATGAACCGAACATGTCAACGAACTGTACCACAATTATCTAAGTTATAACTGTTACATCTTTAAAACATACAACATTGTACGACGCGCGCCGTGAGGCTTGCTCATTCATACACAAATGTAACAAGGGAACTGTTCAACTGGAATACGTGTGGCGAGTGGTCACGACCTGTCGTGCAAATGGCATTGGCAATTCGGACATATGCTCCAACAATTCGCTTGTTTACCTCCACAATCAAATCTATTTGTTCCTACTCTCTGCTTATTATGCATTCCCTATTACCATATCTGTTAAAGTTACCACTTCGCCTTTGAAGCCAATTTCGCCAATATGAGAACTAAATTGCTATTATTTCACAAAGGCGCGGCTACAATCGATCGTGTTCGATACGACACAATGGAGCGACAAAATTTACAAAGGAGAATACAATCGTGCTCGATTAAAAATAAAAATGGCAACATGCGAAATGACTTTATGGCGGCGAAGCGGGGTCTGTGGTGCATTCACAATTTGTGGCAAGTAAAACCTAAACGTAATACTCAGGTTGATTTGATTATCGACGTTGTTTGCGGTCAATTCGTTTGTTTTCGTGCTCAGTCGTGTTTATTCTAATTGCAAGAGTTAACTCGATAATGAACCTGCGCAGCAAATCGATTCTATCGTCGCAATAGTACAAATACAAATTCAACATTCTTACTTAATGGCTGATTCTATTTTAATAGTCATTTATTTAGAAAGAAAACAAATCAAAACGTAGTTTGATAGTAGCAGGAAAATTCAATGGCACATACTTAAAGAAATACTTGAAGTAAATATGGTACGCAGTAATGACACAGCGTAATAGCAGCTCCATAATAAATCTCAAAACTGAAAATATGACAATTTAAATGTAAAACTTTATTTAATCATTGTCTCCAACTGAGCAGTTCAATGTTAACAAGCAAAACTTGTTAAAGCGGAACTGCGCGAACTAAAATAGCTCAGTTTATACATAAGTTTCAGCAAAACACGTGTTATTCTGAGCTGAAACCTGAAGAACAGTAGAAATTGTGTGCGAGGACGAAATGCATGACGCAAACAATGGAAACAGGTATAACAAGGATGTGGAAATGTTCCCACTGCATTGTGTGCTCAGATAAATATTTTTATTGTGTACTCTGTGTATATCGCGTAGCCTGGCCAGATGGAAAAGAAAAAAAAGATTTTCCTCTATTAATGGTGTTATACCGAGGTGTGCTTCGTTGTTCGTTTAATGGATTCCTTCTGCCTTCAAAGCCATTGGCTTTATTGAATTGTTCTCACAGATAGGTGCGATACGTTTTCGATGGTCCTAGTTTTATCGGTTTTTGTCGCTGTTTGCTTTGGTTTCAGTTCTTCTTTTTCAGGTTGTTAGTTCAGGTTGTTAGTGTCATGACTCTATTGTGTGATTTACAACCGTTTTCACTAACACAAAGCGACATCTACATATATGAATACCTATACAAAAGCGCGCTGTTGGATTTTCAACTATCAGTGCTAAGCCGAGCGTTGAAAATCTAACGCCTCAACAACTTTTAAGAATAAAACTTCCATAAAAATTAAATATCGAAGTAGATATAGTATAGGTGGTGTAGTATATTGATGCAGGATATCTACATCATGAGGTATAGCAGTATCCTTCCGCAGTTGCTAATAAGCGCTGGCTAAAATACAGGTTTAGCGCGATAAGTACGGCAATTTCCCCTCTTGTAGAGATCATAGTCGGCCTTATGGTTTTAAAACTGTGCTTCAGTTTCATATTATTATTAAGTTTAAACGATTTAAATCTTCAATTTCTTATCAGTCTATAAAAGAGCTTTATATTGCTGCCCTGTTTAACCAGAACTTATTTTGTTGACTGACGGCAAACGATAAAGTTATATCGATAATTTGCCATCAAAAGAAATTGGTACGCACGTGTAAGATTTCTTAGTATTCTGATCACGTGTTAAGCAAAATGATTTTATTGTCTTTCTGTCGGCAAATTGATTTTCTCGTAACTTGTTTCTAACCGAAAATAAAATTGGTATAGGAAATTATGATAAGTCCTAGTTTCTCTAAGACGATTACCTACTTTTGCGTTTTTCTATTTTATTAGTTACGAAATAATTGTGCCTTAAAATTATGTAGATAGATTTCCTTTTCCCTCATTACTACATATCAGCATAAAATACTTAATGACTAATAATTTTTAATCGTCGTTCATTATCTCTCACGAGCTTAGAGAACGGAAGTTCTTCAGATTCAACGAGCAATTTTCTTTGAATAGCTCACGAATATTGTAAGCCATTTTTGTCCTAATCAAGTACTTAGTGCTTGTGATAAGAGATAAGTCACGCGCCGACAATTTAAGGGACACGAATTTTTCGAGTGCCCTCAAGCGTACTAAGTGATTGTTGATAGGTACTTCATGATACTGCCGTTTTATTTAGAAAAGAAATATCTTTAAAGGATTTTCCTTTTTGTTTCAAGTTATAAATTCGTTTTTATTTCAAGGAGAGATGTTATGAGAGATATATGTGCTTACCTATCCCTGCTATTTAATTCAGTTTAATCAAATACATCAATACTACACTACGCAAAATAATAAACACGTAACCAGTTAGTTTTATCTGCACTGTTTTAGTTCTACCTAGGTACTTATTTAATTGCTGCGTTGTCAAAATAGTAGGAACGATGACAACAAACTATTTTTGAATTCATTCTTGAATAAATACTCGTAGGTAAATAATTATTGGAATTTAAAAGCCGCAGTCTAAACCAACACGCAACGGATTTTGATGCAGTTTTCACCATCATTTAGAGAATTTACTCCGGAAGGTTTATGTATAAGTACCTGTAGTAGGTGCCTACATTAATATTAAATCGACATAATATTAATAAAGATATCTCAGTGTTTTTTTTCAAGTCGTAAACACCGTGTGAAGCGACGACGGGTTGTTCGTTTTTAAAATAAATATTATACCGGGTGGATTTTTGAGATGGAGCAGTAAGGACAGATGCCTTGACTACGCGCTACGAGAAAACGGTCTTAAAAGACCGTCCTTAATTTTTTGAGACATTTTGATCTACATTCACAGATTTTGAAAAAACATAACAGTCAAATCAAAACATAACAAAAAATCTGTGAATTGACAGTTTCTAAATACCGTTTTCCTTTAATTACAACTGTTATGGTACCTGCCCTTACTGCCCCCTCTCTAAAATCCACCGTGTATAATAAAATAATAGAGATAGATAGAAATAGTTTTTTTTTTTACAAATACGTAGCTAATACCATTTTCTTTACCCGACAGTAATAACTCATACGTACCTCTTTTCGCAACTTATCACTCATGACAATAATTGAATTATTCTACGTTCTACTTTCTCATCTGATATGGACCTACATTTGGATCTCCTTCATACTATTTAGTCTACATTTCCGTCGGAAATTGATTTTAGCTCGCAGCTTTATTAATCCTAGAGTTCGACTGGGCAATTTTAGTTGTGTCAGTGCAACAGTGGAATATATAATTAAAATTGTGGCTAGTACGTCAGGACTGGGTAGTTTGATAGTGAAATTACTTTTTTTTAATACTCAGAATGTTTGGTTGTTTGCAGTTTTTATTGTTGTGATATTATTTGAGTTCAAGTGCAGTTTTGGCAGTGCTCAAAATTAAGTTTTTCGCGTTATTGGTAATTTCCTTGGTAAAAATGTAGATGTTTTTACGACAGCCGAAGAAAATCAATTCAATCATCCATATAGGCATCCTGGACAAATAGAGTAAATTATAAGGGTGGGAAATCATCAAATAACTTCTCCCGCTCTGGGCGGAGCGGGAGGGCGTGTCAGACTCTTACTGACTAAAACCCACCCGTGTTCCTTCAGTTGCCTGTGTTGCCAGGGGCCACGGTATCCCTTTCGGACTTTCCCGCAACCCCGGCAGACAACCACCTGGTTTGACAACTGAGAATTTGAAATTTTGTCAATCTCTGCTTTAACCAAAGGTATAAATGTAGGATGTTAATTCGGAACGCACCATAATTATAAGGAATAACTGAATGAACGCAGCCATGAGTGAATGAGAGAGTATGTGGAGAGAGGGAGAATTTGAAACGGTTGACGATCGAGAAAAAAGATGTGAAGACGTTTATTTTGTAAGAAGATATAAAATAATTAAAGAAGTATTTAAGACGACAAGAGTTTTGATTTCGGTCATCCACCCCCCTACAGCCTCGTCCGGGATAGACCGTAATAATAAAGACGAAATATTACGAAGAAAGTTGAAGGAGGAAAAAAAAATCACGGGTACAACGGCAACGGCCATTACGAAACCGCGTGCTAGCGTCGGTCAAAAAGAAGTTGTATTTTACGAAGACATCATGGGAAAAGACGATACCATGGAACCAAACATTCCATCATTACAATATGGTATGGTGGACACTATTATTAAATTCAATGGTGAAGACATGACCTACTCGTCTGTGAAGTGGTCACAAGATATCGAAGACAATGCCGAAATCTTCGGTTGGACGGCTCAACAAAAACTTATTATAGCCAGAAGATCGCTTACCGGAACCGCTGAGTTATGGTTACGTACGGAAAAACCATTCAGATCGTACGAAGAATTGAAGAATGCTCTGCTAAAAGAATTTCCAGATTCGGTAAATACCAAGCAAATGCATGAAATCATGGCGGCGCGTAAAAAACGTAACAATGAGAGCTACTACCAATATATGCTTACCATGAAAGAACTTGGCAAAAGAGCAAAGTTCGCCGATTACGTTTCAATCCAATATATAATAGACGGGATTACCGATTACGAGCAGAACAAAATTGGTCTGTATGGGATTACGACATATGCGGTTCTCAAGGAAAAGTTGGTACAATATGAAGCTATGAAGGAGAAGATGTTGAAGCAACGACGAAATTCAAGCGGTACAGGCAAGCAGCGTGAGTGTCTCGAATCCACAAAGCAAGCCAAAACAGACGACACGGAAAACGCTAGTGACAAAGTTTATCGTTGTTTCAAGTGTGGGGAAAGAGGTCATTTAGCGAATTCATGCATAAAAGGTATCAAGTGCTTTAAATGCAACCAATACGGCCATATTGGTACCAGGTGTCAAGATGGTAACGATGGTAACACGTCAACTGGTGGAAAAGGGCAAGGCGAACCATCGACAAGTCGTAATGTTGGCAGTACGCGAGGCGCTGGCGGAAAGAGCGGTGGAGGAGCTAACACGATGGCACGTTCAATGTTCACTCATTATCAATCTCCAGATGACGGAATGGAGAGTGAACAGAATAGCACGCTAGTGTCAAACGGGAAAATAGTTAATCAGTGTTATAGTTGTCAATGTCAAAATAATAACCTCAATGGTGTCCTTAGTGTAAACAATAATATCGCGGTAAATAAATCTGTTAAATATGTTATTATAGGCGGTATCACAGTGAAGTGTTTGGTGGATACGGGTAGTGATCTTAATTTAATATCATACGATGTATTTACGATGTTGTCGGTTAAGTGTGAATCCGAAACTATGTTGTTAACCGGCCTCAATTCGAGTAAGGTGTATTCGATGGGTAAGTTTAACATTAATTTGATAATAGATAGTCATTGTTATGACGTGTGTTTCCATGTTGTACCTAAAGGTGTCATTCCGTATGCAGTTATTCTCGGGCAAACTTTCTTGGTTAATACTTTCACGATGATTAACAAAGGTATCATTGAGATAAGGCCTCAATGTTATGATAGTTCGTATTTACAGTGTTTACTTTCCAGTTTCACTGACGAAGATGAAATACCGATTCAAGTTAAAACTATAATAGATAATTACAAACCTTTAAAGATAAAAGAAGCTCCAATTAAATTAAAAATAATATTAAAAGATGATATACCAATAGCACAGCGTCCACGGCGTCTAGCATTACAAGAGGAAGAGACTGTGAAACAACAAATAGAAGGTTGGTTGGCTAATGGTATCATACGTCCTAGTTATTCCGAATATGCTAGTCCTCTCGTTTTGGTGAAGAAGAAAGATGGAAGTACGAGGATCTGTGTTGATTACAGGAAGTTAAACCAGAAGATGGTGAAGGATGAATATCCCTTGCCAGTAATCAACGATCACATAGATAAATTGTGTACGGCTAGGGTTTTTAGCACTTTAGATTTAAAGAATGGATTTTTCCATTTACCAGTAGACGAAGACTCCATAAAGTATACTGCGTTTGTGACCAGCAACCCAGAAGGTCAGTATGAATTTCTGCGGGCACCATTTGGTTTATCCATCTGTCCCAAATTCTTTACCAGATATATCAACATTATTTTCACTGATTTAGTAAGAAGAGGATTTCTACTCATTTTCATCGATGACCTGATTATCCTGGCTGAGGACGAACACCAGGCAGTTGAAAGACTACAAGAGGTATTGAAGGTAGCCGCAGAGTATGGTCTTGAGATTAACTGGAAGAAGACACAGTTACTACAAAGATCAGTGGAGTACCTAGGTCATGTGGTCTGCAATGGAACCGTGCAGCCAACAAAGGAGAAAACCGAAGCAGTGTATAAATTCCCTGTGCCTAAGAATCTTAAAGAAGTTCAAAGTTTCATCGGATTGACTTCATACTTCCGAAAATTTATTCCTAATTATGCTATGGTAGCTCGACCTCTAAGTGACTTATTAAAGAAGAAAGAATTTTATTTTGAAGCAGATCAAAGAAATGCATTTATGAAGTTGAAAGAAATTTTATGTTGTGAACCTGTTTTAAAGATATTTGATCCACAATTAAGGACTGAACTTCATACAGATGCCTGCAAGTATGGATATGCTGCAATACTGATGCAAAAGGATCCTGCAGATGATAGCATGCACCCAGTTCATTACATGAGCAGAAAGACTGGTGAAACTCAGCAAAGGTGGTGCAGCTATGAACTGGAAGCACTGGCAGTGATAGAAGGCGTGAAAAAGTTTCGTAGATACCTTATAGGAATTCCATTTACGATAGTCACAGATTGTGAAGCTTTCCAGAAGACTTTAACAAAGAAAGATGTCTCAGCTAAAGTAGCTCGATGGATTATGTACCTGCAAGATTTCAACTATACTATTGTGCACAGACCTGGTGAGAAGATGCAACATGTCGATGCTTTAAGTCGAAATATATGCGTTATTCAAGGTGAACTCCATTTTCGCATACAGAAAGCTCAAGAAGAAGATGAAGGTTTGAAAGCAATAAAAGAAGTTCTCAAGGACAATGAGTATGAAGACTATGTGCTTGAAAATGACGTTATTGATAAAGGTGAAGATAAGAAATTGGTTGTTCCTGAATTAATGGATCTTGAGATTATCAGAAGAGCTCACGGTGTTGGACATTTCGGGAAAAGGAAAATAAGAGATCTAATAGAACAAGATTATTACATCTCCAAGTTAGATACTAAAATAGAAAAAGTAATTTCTGCATGTGTGCCCTGTCTACTAGGTAGCAGGAAGGCAGGAAAGAAAGAAGGATTTTTAAACCCGATACCAAAAGGAGAATTGCCATTAGATACACTTCATTGCGATCATTTAGGACCTCTGGATGCTACCAAGAAGATGTACAACTACATTTTAACTGTTATAGATGGATACACAAAGTTTGTTTGGATATACCCGGTGAAAACTGTTACAGCAAAGGAAACAGTTGATAAATTAAAATTACATCAGAAAGATTTCGGAAACCCAAGACGTATAGTGACTGACAGAGGAACAGCATTCACAGGAAATGAGTTCGAAGGTTATTGCCTGGAAGAGGAAATAGAGCATATTACAATAGCAACAGGAATACCTCGTGGAAATGGTCAAGCTGAAAGGATGAATCAAATCATTATCTCTGTATTGACCAAAATGTGCATTGAAGAACCTGCACTGTGGTACAAATATGTCAGTAAAGTTCAGAGGGTAATAAATAGTTCATATCAAAGATCTATCCAAACATCACCTTTTGAATTATTAACAGGGACTAAAATTAGGCTTAAAGAAGACATGAAGATCTTAGAGTTTTTAGAAGAAGAAAATAGAAGAGAATTCATAGACAAAAGAGATGAATTAAGGAAAGAAGCAAAAGCTCAGATATTAAAAATCCAAGAAGAAAACAGAAGAAATTTTAATAGTAAAAGAAAGGAAGGACAGAAATATAAAATAGGGGATATCATAGCAATACAAAGAACTCAATTTGGAAATTCATTAAAATTAAAACAGAAATTCTTTGGACCCTATAAAGTAGTAAAAGATTTAGGAAAAGACAGGTATGAAGTTAGAAAATTAGATAACAGTAAGGAGGGACCTAAGCATACCACTACTGGGGTAGATTTTATGAAAAGATGGCCTTAATTCAATAATGTTTTGTTAACATTATAATTTATCTTTGTTTAAATAAGGAAATAATAATTAATATTTCATACTTACCGTTGAACGCAGCTAACTTACCATTCTATTTTATTGGTTGTGTTGTGTTGACAGGTTGTTGTATCAAAACAAACAAACTAATTAAATAGTATCATTAATTTTACCTTGTTGTAAGATGTAATTGAGTACTAATAAACTGTATAATGTCTGTAAGACTGAAAAGTTGAAGAGTTTAGTATTTGTCTAGTTTGTGTAACTTAAATGCTGTAAGTTAATAAATAAAGAAATACTTACCTACTTTGTAACTAACCATGATATTTATTCTGTGTAACAAATGTACCTAAACATTTAAGTAGTAAGTAAGTAAGAGTATTGTTAAAGGAGTGAAAGGTTGTGTGAGTGTATTACAAATAAGTAAGGAGATTTTAATTTTTAGATTTTGTTAATTTAGAAACATCTGTTGTAATTTAAGTTGTGTACCATAAAGATTGTTAAAGAAAACTTAAGAGTAATATCACTTTATGTTTAACTTTATTCAGTTTAGTTGTTTTATTGTAATAGAGTCAGTCTGAGGGCAGACTGAGAGCAGAATGGCCGAGTTGTAGGATGTTAATTCGGAACGCACCATAATTATAAGGAATAACTGAATGAACGCAGCCATGAGTGAATGAGAGAGTATGTGGAGAGAGGGAGAATTTGAAACGGTTGACGATCGAGAAAAAAGATGTGAAGACGTTTATTTTGTAAGAAGATATAAAATAATTAAAGAAGTATTTAAGACGACAAGAGTTTTGATTTCGGTCATCCACCCCCCTACATAAATATGCCTAGACACACAGTCAAACACTGTGAACTGGTCGAAAAAAATAGCGCCCAACAGTTAGCCGCTAAATGCACGCTAGAAAAGTAAAAGGACAGCACAATGGCGTGGCGCGAGTGTAAGAAATAGCTGTCACACACAACAGCATTAAAAAGTTGCCCTGTTTGTTTAAGTTTTTTTGCAGCGCGAAACTCTCTCTAACCATATAAATAATCAAAGACATTATAATTATTATGATTACCGCGAAATTCTATTTTTTTTTTTTTTAACTTATTTTTGATTTTCGAGGGTTACATTGAAGGAATCACCTTAAAGACGATTTTCACCAATGAAACTGAACGCAATCTGCACGTGTTATTTTCTTTGGAATATTGACACTGACAGCTCGGTTTAGATGTGCTGATCGCGTTCAGTTTCATTGGTGAAATTCGCACTAAGTCATTCTAAAGTAGTTAGACAAATTCTCAATTCAGAAACCGGGTGTGAGTCAGACTCTATGATAACAATGATGGCGCGCACTCTTGCAACAAAACTGTTTTGTTTTAGTGGACCAAACTGTTGACTACAAACAATAATATTTTGACTGGTGTCCACATTATCACGAACTCCGGATTATTTACTTCTCCGAAGACGAAGAAGTAAAAGAAAGACTTAGTATTCTTCAAATATATAGCTGGACATAAAACTACAATAGAGAGCGTATAAATCTATTAACTACTTTATTTTAAAATATTTACAGTACAAATTACCTATTATTAAATATTTACAGTTGCAGCACATCGTCCTATTTAACAGAGAAACGTATCTTGATTAATTACTTCGTTTACCAGATGTGTTAGATAAACATGAAGCAGTAACTGCCGAGCCACACAGAAATCAAAGGATTTACCAACCAATTAACTAGACCGTAATTATCAAATTAAACTGAGATTTGGGCGCTCATTTGGGAAGAAACATCTATCAAGTAGCGATAAAACCTTTTTGTAGAGATGTCTTGAGAGAAAACTTAACAAGATAAGTTTTGAAACGGTCATTTTGGACATTCTGGGAAAAGGAAATGTCAAAGACTTGTTGTTTTAGTGTAAAAACAGATGGCGTTATACATCCTCGGTTTTTGCACTGGGATTATGATGACTTTGACACTTACCTACTCTTGTTGAATTGAAGCAGAATTTTGAACAAGTTTTTGCCTCCAATTCTTGCATGAGCACTGTTTGACATAAATACGACCTAAGCTTGTTCCAATATGTTGGTTTTCCCTTCCGCAGTGTAACCAGATGCTGCTGAATATCAGTACTTCACACTAAACGACTGCTATTGAACCTCCGACCTAGTTATTGGACAATTTCGAAATACTAAGCTGAGCTGTTGAGCTTTAATATTGCTTACAATATCACTTAGTATTTAAATACCTAAAAGACCGTATCTAGACTCGTATACGTAAGTATCATAATTATCTTCAGTCTTCCGCAGTGTTTTATGCCTAGTGGCTATTCATAAAATATTTTGTCATAATTTTAAACTAGTGTATTCAGTTACATCCAATTAGGGCGAATTTCACCAATGAAACTGAAAGCGTTTCTAAACCGCGTTCAAGAGCTGTCAGTGTCAAATATTCCATAACAATGAAGACACTGACAGCTCTTGAACGCGTTTTAGATGTGCTGATCGCGTTCAGTTTCATAGGTAAAATTCGCCCTTAGACTGTGAGCCGACCCCAACACAGTTGGGAAAAGGCTATATCGAATTCACTTAGCATAGCATAGCATAATCAGTCTATAATGTTCCCACTGCTGGGACATTGGGCCTTCTCTCGATGAGAGGGTGTGGGCCGTAATTCACCACGCGGGCCCAATGCGGGTTGGTTGTGTTTCATGTCACATGTCTTCGAATTTTTGGTTCTAGGACATGCCGGTTTCCTTACAATGTTTACCGTTACCGGTTTGAGAGCAGATTCACTTGATGATTATTTATTTATTTATTTATGTATATCACACATGGTGACCTCTGAGTTGGTTTCGTGTATTTTTGGACGAATTTACAGAAATAAATATCATTTATCAGACATAACTCTAACAACCCTCCTTATAAAACTACAAATACGAATACCTTTAGATGGTACACCTCTACAGTACTAGATACAAAAGGTTCCGTACCAAATAAAGGTAATTGATGAGAGGGCGCCCGCAGTCTCATGAAATTTAGATGAGGTCCAACCCGCACCTCTTGCCGTGACAAATCGGGGGCGCTCCGCGATGCATTACCGGTATAATTTAATATAAGCCTGAAACTGTCCCACTGTGAGGCTAAAGCCTATTATGCCTCCTAAAGAGAAAATACAAATATTCGTCACTATTTGTGTGCTGGGAGTTCATCTGAGATCATTCAGAATTGCGTTTCACACATACAATGGCAATCGATCGCATTTTGAAAATTCAGCCACATTGATTGCGTTATTTACGTTGTTGAGCAGACGAATTTTTCAGCGGTTATTGTCATGAAGAAATATGTACTTAGTATATGTCAGGAATATGTTTGCTTTCAAATGGAAATGAAAACAACTTTCGAGGAATTTTATCATAAAAACAATAATAGATACTATGTTAACTACATATATTAATTTATTATTATTTCGTTCATTTATTTTTCATACTTATTTTAAACATTTTTAAATATTTCTTAAAAATTTATATAAAAAAACATTTAAAAATATAAAAAAATTGTGTTCCGCCGGTGTCGGGAGCAGGGTCCAAGCTACCGGTGCAGTGGTTAGGGCTGCAGAGACAGGAACCTCCTCACAATGCGAGCCGTATTATTATTATTATTAATTATACTAACTAAAATGTTACAGCTAAAAGAATTTTACCTCTTATATTAATTTAATCTTTTAATTTATTCATTGTTAGCTTCAGACAGTTCCTTAATTTTCCTTTGGGACTGACAGCATAACGTAATTTGCATAGAACGAGTGTCCATCCATTGATTGGCAGACGTGACGGATATACTGCAAAACAATCTACCGTGACTAGTCTGTGACATCAAATTGACCGATAGTATTTTGTTTGTTTATTTGTTTTATTAACGGATTAACTGATTAATATTATTCTGGACATAAGGACATATTGTCCTTATTGTAGTAATGATGTTGACTTCGAGACCTGTAGGCTTACTCTTGAAATCAATCTCAATCTCGATCGTATTCTAATCCGATCCAGTTTCAATTCCAATCTTCAGAAAATTGGCACTCTTGAACGAAATCGAGATTGAGATTGGAATCGACTGCAAGATCGATTATACTAATTCACATGGGGTGGCCATACACATCAAAACGTTAATTACCAAATTTATGAATATTGAATAACTCGTTAAATCTATTAATAAATATGTTCTGATATTTATTTTAACATAAATAATCATTTAAGTGTTCTTTGTTTGCATTTATATGTATTTTAATACTAAATTTTTAAGCAGCATAGGCTCATTGTGTATGTCATTGCCTAAGTTTAACATTTAAAAAAAAAACTTCTCGCGCGTTTGTCATCCACTTTGAATCTTTTTAAGTTTTTGCTTGAATAAGTTTAAGTTAATTTTACCACTTTAAGACAAGTATTCAACAGAAGAAGACGAAAATATCAAGGTAAGGCCACAATTCTATTATATATATTATAATTCCTTTAAATTTTAATATTAAACACTTGCTCAATACAAACATTCATTGTTCTTACAGGATGAGTAGGCCAACACACCAACAGCTGGAGACTCTAGTAGATTTCCTGGTACAGAACCCAGGAATTGCCAAGGGGTTATTGCGCACTGCTCATGCTAAGCAGGAGACAAAGAGAAAGTGGAACGACCTAGCAGTATCCTTAACTTATATTTATTCGGTAATTTCTCCTGAATTCCTCGTCAGTCATGGCAAAAGCGTTGTCTGCATAACGCGCCATTCGTCTCAAATTCCGCCTTTGTCTCATATCTAACTTATGAGCATTGTCCAAAATATCACAAATAAGTCCTAAACGTGCCATTATTCACAATAAAAACTTCACAAATCAGCCACAATAACAAACTCGATCCCAAAAAAGTAGCCTTTTTGGAATTGTTCAATTTTGACATAAACACGACTTTAAACTCGATATGTCAATGTCAAAATCGCGTCAAGAGTACCGAAAAAGTGCATTCGTTCGACTAGAGTCGATTTCATTTAGTACCAAAAAAATCCACCCAATACGATTCCAATCGTGCGCTAGTGTGGCATTCAAGAGTGCCAAATGACAAGATTTCGATCCCAATTTCCAATCCCGATTGAGATCGAGTGTCGAGAGTAAGCCTACTGAACCTTAGAACTCGCACAATTATTCATATTAGTGGTTCCTGAAAAACTGGGCCCCATTACGGCTCCCGCAGACAATAATTGGTAGAACAATTTCTGTAAAGTTTTTATAGAAATTGTTCCACCAGTCGCTTCGCGCCGTCGCGTCCCGCCTGATGTCCTTCCTGCCTTCAATTCCAAATCCTATTTCTACATAATTAAAATCGTCACTAACAAGAAAAAAGTTTGCTAACAATCTAATTATAAATACTCCTAAAAGTCAAAATTGTAACCCAAAAGTTTAAGATGAAATGGTTCCAGTTATACCGAAATATACCAACCCACAATCTCTCGTTAATTCAGAAGGCAAAACTTTACGGCTCGTGCAGACCAGCGCGATATCGCGGGCGCGACAGGCAACGCAACCCATGTCGCGCCTGCGATATCGCGCCATTGTGTACGAGCCTTTACTCTTATCCAATTTTCCAATTCTATCTAGCAAAAACAGTTACATACACACACACACACACACTATACATACAAAGTCTTAATGCTAAGCAAAGATCATCATCTGCCTAGCATTTTACTGTCTTGGGGTCGGCTTCCAGTCTAACCAGATCCAGCTGAATACAAGCATTTTACTTGGAGCGACTGTATAATATCTGACCTCCACTAGTTCCACAACCCAGTAATTGGATAATACCATAACCCTTGGTAAGACTGCATGTCAGACTTTCGAACTTCTGACTGTGTAAAGACTATTAATGATAAAATGACAGCCGGGACCAACGGTTTTCCGAGGCACGGAGGAGTCTCGATAGTAATGGATGGTCACCCATCCACGGATCGACCTCGGCAAGCGTAATCCTTTGGTAGACCCATGCGGCTGTTATAATTAGCAACCTAACAAGCCCCTCTATTATGTATTTAGCGATGAGCACCTCTATTTTTCAGCCACAAGCCCAAAGCTTTAACAATCGAAAAGCATTAATAAAATCACTAATTTGGCCATTATTCCTCACCTTGTCTGTATAATGTGTAATATGTCTGTATAATGTTATTATGGATAGTTAGCTCACTTCTAGCTCTCATAGCATGTGTTATTATCACGTGCGTGAGCGCATACAGGTCGTGTGAAGTTGAGCACTTTTTAATACCCTCTTGCAATAACATGACGTATTGCATTATTGTGTGAGGCGATATTTTTATACATCATGTGGGACAATGACAAACGGCGACATAGCGTGCTATCGAGCATCTCACGCTTTTAACTATTAGAGACAGAGTTCTATCACGAAGAATTGCCTTATTTATGTACAAAAACATATTTTATTTCTTTCTTTCTTTCAAACCGAAAATGCCAATAACAACCACTTATTGTAGAGGCTAAGGCTCAGTGAATGTTTATTGGCTGATAAGAAAATAATGTTCACAATAAACAACCAACCGCAGACAGTACAAAACTGAATTTAACATCAAAAACTAACAACAAAAATAAATAAATAGTAACATCATCATAACACGCTAGTATTCCCAGGGTTAGGCAGAGGTGTACCTATAGTACACCCACATTGCACCAGTTACCTATGTTTAATACGGCCAATAGGGGGCGAGCTTATTGCCATTAACGGAGACTCCGGGCTGTCACTGAGAAATTTCAGATGAAAACACTCAATAACACTTTGCCCGACCCGGGAATTGAACCCAGGACCTCATGCTCAGCAGTAGCGAGCTTTCGACCACAAGACCAATGAGGCAGTCAAATAAAATAAATAGTAGGTATCAGATAAACGAAGCAATCAGTCAATCTAAAGAGACTTTTGCCCTTTAGTTCAGCACTAAATCACTGCCGTCCGGACAGCCTCATGAAATAATAATGAAAGGGTCACTACTCACTGTATTCCGAATTGATTACCCTTTAAGTTTGGCTGAATAGTTACGAAAATTAGCTAGTGCCGGGTCTTTCGTAGAATTTAGAGCTGTCAATTTGACAGGAAGGGGCGTGAAATCGTTGACAAGGACCGTATAAACG
This sequence comes from Eupsilia transversa, assembly GCA_914767815.1. Classification (NCBI taxonomy): domain Eukaryota; kingdom Metazoa; phylum Arthropoda; class Insecta; order Lepidoptera; family Noctuidae; genus Eupsilia; species Eupsilia transversa. Next base: position 6,716,457 of record OU611890.1, on the reverse strand, counting down.
TCAAAGGGTTTTGCAAGATTGATGCCCAAATTCCATTGTGGCTTTCTGCACTGGGTTGACTGTCAATTTATTATTTTGACTTTATAGGGTATTGTTGACTGATATTGGTGGCAGATTGCTCGAAGGTAGTTTTAGGTATTTGCTCAATTAAATAAAAACAGAATACTTGTTGGCCGTAGGTCTACAATTGAATGTAAAACGAAATGGAAATATCACTTAAGCACCGAGTAAACATTTTCAAGATATTTATTTATTCTATCACATTTTAGACAGTTATGTTAACATTTTCATTGCAGCGAAACATTCATGTAAGAAAATAGTGCTCTTAATAAACGATTCTAAGCTAGATCTACAGTAGATAATGATTATGATAATAAGCGTTCAAGACCTATACGACTCAGATACAAACAATTTTCTAAAATAAACAAATCCTTTGTAGAAATCACTCAGGATAAATTAACTCTTTAAAGGCTCGTACACACTTGCGCGATATCGCGGGCAGCGCTACCCTTGTCGCGTCCGCGATATTGGGCCAGTGTGTACGAGCCTTAACTCGCTTCCCATTAGCCCCGTTCACTCACTGCTTATTTAAAACAAATTGACGCGCAAATTGATAATTATTTCGAAGCGTCGAATCCAATCTGAATATTTAATGAAACTTTCGCATTCATATTTCAAGTTCATTAGGTACTGTTTTGGTTTCATAAAATGAATTATAAATTTATAAATTTTCAGCACTTCAGTAATTTATACAAAGTTGTTTCTTGCCTTCATGTAGTTTAGGATAAATTCGGTGCAAAGTTACGTTTCAGATTGATGACTGACCTAAATTGCTTTCAAGTTAAGATTTTGAGTTCTTAGTAAATTGTACCTGGTATCTGGACTAAGTTTCGTGAAGTAGTTTAAAGTTGTGTCGTATGGATTAAGACGCAAAAGCTTGGTTAGAAGTCTAATTGAAGGTATTTGGGATTTGAAATTGACTAAGTTTTTCGCTTAGGTATACCTACTTCATGTAGAATGTTGATTACATCTCAACTTCAGAATAAATTACTAGCTTGTGCCCGCTCTTAAATCAAGGCTCCCGCAAACAGGCGCGACGCGACAGCGCGACGCGACAGCGCGACACGACAGCGCGACGCATCTTTAATAAAACAATTTCTGAGAAAACTTCAAATTACCGGTATAAAAAATTACCGGTGTCACGTTGGGCGACAAGTCTCGCCAGTCTGCACGAGCCTTCAAATATGAGAAGGAACTTCAGACCGTACACGTTTTTTTATTTTTGCTCGGGTCGTTAGGTCGCGTACCGATACACTACGCGTTTTATGCGCGTGTACTCCCAAAGGTTACTGCAATTTTGAGTAGTATGCTAATTACATAAAGCTTATTTTCGCTGTTCGGTGACTGCGCGGTTACTGCTTGGTGGCTGCGCGTACGCGGTGTTTGTAGAAGTATTTCAAAATAAGCTATATGTAATTAGAATAGGAATATAGGGCTAAATTTCAAATCCGACTGGTATTTCTGGAGATTAGCGCGTTCAAACTAGTAGTAGTATAATATATAGATAATAGTAGGTAGTCAGATATCACATTTTGTTATTGAGATACCTACGAGGATATTTTATCCCTCCCTACATAGACCCCATTCCTTCTAAAGAAAGTTTGACCCTGTTACTGGCATGCACAGTGAGACCTTTACTTTTCTAGCCTCTTGAAATCCAACTCTCTTTTTTTTATCCTATGCATCGATGGGACATGTCTACGAATACAGTGACACACTTCATGATAAAGCAAATTTTCACAGAATCCAAGATTAATTGTATGCCAACTATCTAATCTAAATAAGGTCAAGTGCGTAGTACTCACAACCGGCGTGCATGTTTGCAAGTGAGTAAACGTAACTATCGCGTTTGCGTTAAGATTTGACTGATAGATCATATTGCTAAGATTATAAAGGTGAGAATAAAAATCTTAACGCAAACGCGATAGTTACGTTTACTCACTTGGAAACTTACACTAAGGCCTCAGATGTATGAACGTTAACGAAGCAAAAGGAGTATGTAAGGATCGTAGCAGGTGGCGTTCTGTAGTTTCTACCTACCACCATGTGACGAAGGCGTGAGTTTATTTATGTACCTATACAACTGAAGTAGAGCCAAACAACTGTTAACTCACCATAATAGGCTTTAACGAGCTACTTACGAACATCGACTGGTTAACGAGCCGTTATAAAATCGATATTTTTGGAATCTCTAAGCTTTTATACGCTCATTAGGTCCAAAATAAAATAACAAAGAATTTTGTCCTAAATAACGCTGGAATATTTAAAGTAACATTTTAGACTGTTATTTATGTGATAGCAGGCAAATAGAAACGTTATAATAAGCGTGGACGTTAAAGAAGATTTATGGGTTTCAGTAAGCAAATATGAAACTCTTCGGTGAACGTATAAAACAAAAGAAATACGAATGAAGGTATTGATAACATTTTTAAATAATAAGACCCTATTTTATTTAGAACGATGCCGGATAATATCTATTTAAAAATGTCAGATTTATTACTAATCTCAACTCAAATCTAGTTTTAAATCGAGTTTAATGACGTAATTGTGTTCTAGAAAACGGGCATAAGCTATTTAATTTTAAATCTCGGTCTAAGAAATGATGATGTTCATTTCATTACGAGCCTAAAAAGGTTTTATTCATTTCTTTTTTATTTCGTCCCTGACTTTCGTAATGGGTAAGTACCTGCTTTCATAGTATATCTACTATGTATAATTAAATTAATTAGCCAGTATTACGCAACAGCAATGCATGATACATAATTATGTAGTATTAATTTACACAGCCAAGATTAGTCGCGCTAGGAATAATAATGAGTCAAGAAACTTAAAGCAATCCTTCATCGCAGGATTACAGTAGCTACGACCTTCATTAAAGCCTTCATATTAAGTACTTTATTCTAATTAATGAAAATGGGAACACCGTTTTAAGAATTGTCCGATATTACCATGCTTGGAAGTCCATAAAAAATGGTGTCAACCGCGGCACGTAGGTATTTAAATCTGAATATGGATAAACGTAAAAAATAATAGATGGTTGAGTAATGGCATGGCCAAGCTCAGTCCACTTTAGTCATTAGTTGATACCGTAATAAAAGCTTACGCGTGTATTTAAAGCCTTTGTAAGGTAATGAAAAGCTACTGTTGATGAATAGAACGGATGATAGGAACTGACTGACATATTCGCCAAATGACCCAAAAATTCATCTTTTAAAATAATACTTACTCTAAAGTAATACGACTAAAGTCGAAAGCATAAACCAGTTGCAGTAAAAGATAAACATTTCTATAAGTTAACCCTTATGCTAATTTATTATGAGTTAGCGTATCATGTCTTATTCCATCCGGACTTCCCCCATTCATGTATACTCAAATATTGTATATATAGAACAGAAACCAATTTGTATTACGAAAACCAGTGTGGCCTGCAATTGTACGGTTAGCAGATACGGACATCAATCCCTTGGGATTGGACGACAAATTGGGAAGCACGAACTTATTTATTGCGTTCCATATGATAAATAGATCGGCTTTATCGAATGCACTAGAATCGAATCAAAACAGTTGATGAAATATCGAGTTATCGAGTTTATTTGTCGAATAGCGATAAAATATATCGCTTTTGATACATTGCTCGAGGGTATGCAGATGTGGGGAAAATGATAGCAATGTATGAAATTTTGCTTATAAAATTATCATGAAATTGAATAGATATTGGCATACATTGGTTTGGTGCGTGTCAATAATGCAATACGCAAAAAAAAAGTTCCAATAATCTTTACAGAAACTATAGTAACTATGATTATTGCTTGACAAAATCATTTTAAGACCTTTGATGTAAAATAAATAGATCGAGATAGATGTAAATCCACAGGCTGCTACGAAAAACGGTCTTAAGGCAATATTTTCATAATAGCAAAAGGATAAGTGACTACTGTTCACTGTTTTAGAAAACAAAATGGAAATGCCACACGGTATTTCCACTGATACTATACCTACTTAAATAAATCCAAAAATAATTTACAATGCACATCGTTATTTGTTAAATTAAACATAATATTATGTCTACAGTACCCGCAAAGTCAATCAATAAAAACTCACTGACTACAAAACGGAAAACAAAATCATTTATTCAATAGATTCGGTACGAAAAGTATTTGTCAATTCAACAACTCCGCTGAACGATTCAAGTTTGTATTTTTACTTAATTGTGTATGTCCAAAGCAAATATTAGGAAATGTCCTTGTTTGTCTTATAAGAGGAACAATACCCGTAAAAGTCGTAATTGTTTCAATAGCTTAGAACAAACTGTTCAAATACAGTAATATCAGGAATAACTTAAGCAATTATTTGAATAATAATACTGTCTACAGTACTGTCCCACTGCTGGGCAAGGGCCTCCCCCAAGTCCTTCCAGGAACTTTTTTCCCGCGCCACCTCAAACTAGCCCTTGGTACGTCGTCTCGCCATCGCTTTCTCGGCCGGCCTCGGCGGCATTTATTAAAATATTGTAGCAAAATTGTATATATTATATCTTTTCTACGTTAATTGATAACGACCTGTGACCGCGACTCTTATATACTTACCGAAATTGTTGTAGAAGCCCAGGTAATAATAAAAGCTTTCCATATTCTAAATGAAATATTTTGTGATATCAAAAAGTCCAACTTCTAAACTTTATTAGAAGGAAAATCTTTTGTATATGTTTTAAAACACTTTAATATTACGTAACTGTCGCTGTTAATTCGGTTCGCCACAAAAGTATAACTTCAAAGAGTAGGTTACCATAACAAAAACATGTATACCCAAAACAGAGGATCATAAAATAATCTATAAAACCTAATCAAATTCATAGCATTTTCTTAACAACAAACATTTCTATCCTTTCGAAAGCTCTCTCAACGAAATGTACTATTTCGTATCTTAAATAGCAATAGACGAACCATAAAAAGAAGAGTAGGTATATTCGTTTACCTTAACTCCGTATTCGAAGCACACGCTCTGCATAACCGTGAAAGGAACGCAGGGTGTGAAGAAAATTCCTCACAACTTATAAAAATATAAGGAATTCCCATAAAGTTTGTACGGTTTGAGAACAAGAAACTCATAAAAGAAAATACTTTTTGTTGTGACTTTTATAACAGTGATATGTGAAGAACAAAATTAAATCCTTAAGAAATCTCGTTGATTAAAAACGTGCCTCACTTACTCTTATTGGAACTACAAAACTGTGCCACGCTGTGAATCTATCCTTGGATATATGACTGATCTTTGAACAGAATTTATAGTCCTACTCAGGCACAACCAACCAATCATTGCTCTATGTTTTTATTCGAATTTCGAACATCTCAATGCCAGAGATGTCTAAAAAGGATTTACAAAAACTAGGCATGTTTTGTCACGTCGTATATTCACGACATTCGGCATAAACAGACGTGTTCTCGAATCGATCGATACGTATCTTCGCATCCTTACCATTGCTACTCGATTATGTTTGCTTTGGTACTCGCAATCGAGAATGCAATCTCAGTTGCGGGTTTTGCCCTAGTTTTACGGAACACTACTTAACTTGTGCCCATATGAGGTATACATTGATGCCATGACATCTATTATAGCTATGAATGTACAGTAAAGTCCAAATACAGTAACAAAAGTTGAACTTTTGAATAATTTATTTCATTATTCTCCTGAAAAAAAAATTACTTCAAATGTCAACCATTTGCTGGTTTAAGAATCAAACATTTTAAGAGCTGAGATGAGATTAAATAACAAACAAAATTATTATGTAAGTATACTGAATTTAAAACGCATTGTAATCTTAAACATTGAATACAGCTTCTTTGTAATAATTATGTTATATAAATATCATACATGTAAAACAAAGCTTCATGAATTGATGAATTTATAACGACACATTTGCTCCGTCTCATGCGATATCTGTGTCTGAATATTTTAAAGGGAAAATAATTCAGGTGCCTATTTCTTCATATACCTTATTTCAAGGCTATGACTTTTGTTATTTTATTTCTTGGGAGGTGAAATTGTTGTGATTTCTGTGTGTAGACGCCGCCTTAAGTGGTCATATTCCTAGGTATATGTTAGGCTCCTTACGTTTTATGTATATGTCGAGGTTATTTTGTTACAGTATTGTTCTGCTATATCTGAAGTTACAGAACCTTTTATAACGAAATGTTATGGCGACAACCAGTTCTGTAGAATCCCGTAATAATTTATACAATAAAATTATTTTGTTGCGTTCAGTTATACGTACTGATTTGGATCAGAATTCTACATACAACATTGAGGATGCACAAAAATATTCGCTAATGTTATAAAAATTGCATGTGAATGGAATATTACTTCTTAGTCCGATGTGTGGTCCGACAAACTGGTTATATCAGGAGATTTGATGGCCAGGAATCAGCTCTGATTCGATCTTCTACATTGGAATGTAAAATTAGGCCCAGCAAGCATTAAGCCGGTCATAAAAACGGTACCGCAAATTTTTGAATGGCTGTGTATACGTGACATTTTTGTACAATATTATTCTTTTTTCGTTCACATTTTATTTCAAATAAGCAGGATTTAAATTTACAAGCAAAATAAAAGAATTTACAAAAATATTGGAGATGTTTTGACGGTGAATTCAGATATAAAAAATTACAATATTCTGGCGCGATACAAACAAGGTAAAATGTTCAAACAATTTACAAAAAAATAAGTATATAACTTACCTAGCAACATGAACAGAAAAGTAATTAATGAAGTTTAATATAATATTCATAGCAGTCTTTCAATAACGATGTTACGTAAGACGAGGTGAATGCTATATAACATTTACAGCTGTACTATAAAAATATTACTATATTATGTATAGTAAGTTTAATTTCAGACAGTATACCAATTAGTCTAATTTAGTATTGAAATACTAACAAAACTCGATGAGAGCTCATTGATGTTAGATAAAGAGTATAATAAAATGAATGGACAGACACTAAAAGTTGTTTATGGTTCAGGAAGTGGATCTAGATTTGTACCAGCTGTTACTTCCTCAGAAGTATTGAGACTAGTAACATTTGCTTTGTTTATACTTCTTGTTTTAACACTTTCTTCTAAATAAGCTTCCACGAATCTAGTTAAAGTAGGAATTTCCACAATAGTTTCGAAATCATCTCTGAACTTGGATGTTATATCATTAAGAACACAAACTAAAATAACTTTTATAATTATGTAGATAAAGACTTTAAGTTCCTTTTAAATCTACATTAATATTCCAAGAATTGGTTCTATAATGAATTCTGTTCCTTATTTTACGCTGAAACCGAGAAATATTAGCTTTGTAATAATATACCCGCATCTTATTAATAAGAAAGATACCATAACAAATGAAAACATCTAATATCCGACGAACTAGAGTAATCTCAAAGAATTATTAGGAAAATCGACTTCGGCCGTAGTAACAACGTAACAAAAGTCGAAAAGTTAGATAACTACTCAGAATTTTCTTCTATAACGTAGGTATCATAAAGGGAATATAATATATAAAGTTGGAATGGCAAAAAGGCGAAATACGTAGTAAGAAATACGAAGTTTGGGACATGATAAATATTTAATTTCATTAAGTTGAGATGAGATATGAGTATTAGGTTTTTCTATTGGGAAAGATGATTTCAATCAGCTTTACTGATTGAATTTACACTTCTATCCTTTGATGCAGACACAGAACTAGTAGATAGTAAGTAATGAGGTAGTTACTAGAGCGGCAGTAGGTAAGGGGTAAGTTTTGGGATTCGGTTACGCGAGCAAATGAAACCGATTGCAACTTAATTGTGGATGAGAAGACAATGGATGCCTAGTCTAATGCTCTAATGAATTGCCACCCCATAGCAAACACCATGGTAAATAAAGCCTGCCTCTCAATCGACTTACAATAATTGCACGGGAGAGTAATGCCACGGGGACGCATTCGCTTTCTAAGCGTAGAAATGATTGCGAGTTTGCGACCATTGTTTCCTTTTTAACCGCCTACAATGGATGAAACCATGTACGTACGCGTTGGTAAAATTATGTATTTATATAGACTTGTGTAAATAGATAATAATAAATCCTTCAGTCGTAAATAAATGATCACCAGCAGATCTTGTTAACACAATTTCAAGATTAGGTTGCTAAGGGAAACGTTCATAACTTTGATTTAAATGTAATAATTATTTAAATCAAAGTTATGAAACTTCATTATGAATAATTTGTTCGAAGAAGTTATTTGGACTAAAATATAATTAGGTAATGGTGCCGATTCCCTTGTTCACAAACTAAACTAAAGTTCAGTGCATCTTTTTCTTTCTATTTCATTAAGAAAGGGACAGAAGATATATTTTAGTTTAGTCCTGTCAAATTAATCGGCGCCTGACGTAAATTGACGTAATTTTAGTAGGCAAGTTTTTAATCATGTCTAAACTTGTATGGAGTAGTGACAGATTTGACAGGACTAAACTAAAATGTATTTTCTGTCCTTTTCTTAATGAAATAGAAAGAAAAAGATGCACTGAACTTAAATTTAGTTTAGTTTGTGAACAAGGGAATCGGCACCATTATCTGCCAAATTATGTACAATTATATTCGAACAAATAAAATAAATTCATTCATTGGGAGCTCGTTATTTATAACAGCTGAGTGGAATCGTTCAATTTTAATTTTTTGTAGAGACTGTCAGCACCCTAATTGCGTTTCAACACACGATCAATCACAATCTGACTCATTTTGAAAAATATTGCAAATCCATAGCTTCATATTCGAAAAATTTGTCTGCTTAATAACGTAAATAACGCAATGAATGTTGTTGAACTTCCAAAATGAAACAGATTGTGATTGATCGTGTGTTACGCAATTAGGGTGCAGGTATGTTTTTGTAAATTCCTTCTTTATTAAAGGTTTATATAATAAACTAGCAATCGCCCGCGTGGAGGTCGTAAATTATCCCACGGGAATGTACTACCGGGATAAAAAGTATCCTATATTATGTTAATCCAGGTTATAACAAATCTGTGTGCCAAATTTCATCCAAATCCGTTCAGCCGTTTTTCCGTGATTGAATAACAACCATCCAAACACACAAACTTTCACATTTATAATGTTATACTATACATATACTATTAGTAGGATTAGTAGGATAAGTATAATCTATTTATCCTACTAATCCTACTAAAATAGTCATTGGACTGTGAGACAGTATCTGATACTATCTCACACTCCAATGACTATTTTTAACTAGTTCGCTGGGGCAGCAGTACCAAGAAAAATATCTTATATTTGCCCTCTTTGCCCCTGATCCTCCAATATCGAAAATTCTTGTGGATTTTCTTATTTGACGGTTAAAGTGCTCATAAATTGAGGTTTTGTGATTTTCCTTCACTACTTTGTACCTATCAATATCATGCGCCGGATATATTATGCTAAGTTCTGATTACAGAAAGATGAGTTGCTTTAGGAAAATAAGTAGTTAACCTTTTCAAAACAATTTCCGTTTCGTAGTAAATGAAATGTAGCGTTATTTTTTAACGTATTATAGAAACAGGTCTCAAGGTCAGTGGTGAAATATAATATTGTTAATTTTCATGGCTTCAGTGTTCCTTACAACGGACGCCCACGTGATACAGACGAATGAAAAAATAAAAATCTTATGTATAGAGTTTCTTCTTTACTTGTTTCAGATCGTGCCGAGGATTGATGACACTAAATCAATGAAACCTTTCGAATACATCATTAAACATTGATAGACAGTATTATATACGTGCATAACAACGTATAAACTACTTAATAATAACAATTAATAAAATAAAATATGTACTAACTTAACTAACTCTATTCACAAACTAAAATATGCCATTGAAAAATTCATCCGCAGTGTTTTCAACTGGTAATGTACCCAAGAGACTGGCGGCATTGCCACGTTGTATGGCAATGCTTACCCTCTGGCCAAACGTAAAAGCCAGCCCTTGGGTCACGAGAAGTCTTGATAAACAGAGTATAACATTCTTAGGCAGAGGATCATACAGACCGTTAGTTCCTGCACGTAGTATGACCACCGTAGAAACGGAAGAAACGAAAGACAAAACGAAAGATTTTAGTTTAAATAAATAGTCTATTCGTCGTATCAGCAGACGTAAGGTAGGACGCCCACAGGCCAGGAGGATGGTGGATGGTGGAGTGATTATCTTCACAGGGTGACTGGTAGCAGCTAGATGAGTTAGGCGCGTCGCTCAATGGTAAGTCGAGGCGAGGTTGCGGCACGGTCGAGGCGAGGCGTCTCTATATAGAACTCCGCCCGTGCCGCGACTCTAGTATATGAGCGCATTGCGATTTATTCCTAAGAGAACGTAGAAACAGCGCGCCGCTTGTGCGCCCGTGCGTTGACGCCGCCTCGACTCCAGCTCGTGTGAGCGACGCCTTAGAGAGGCCTATATATGCCCAGCAGTGGACTGATGTAAGCTGATAATAATGATGATGACTCTTCGTAGAGTAGAGATTGAAGTGGTAATGTTACGCTTGCCTTGTCAACCCTGATCCAGCTCCAGCTATTGGTTGGCGAAATTAACAACAGAAAAGTAATAAAATAATATACCATGAGATTTGACTGTAGATTAAATTACTCATGTTTTATAACACTGTCCTGTCTGAAACCCATTTATTTTTAAAAGAGTAACCGTGGAGTTTCTTGACGGCTCTTCTCCATAGGAAACCGTACACCTAGCTTCTGACATTTCATAAGTGCCCATGTACGGTTATGTGAAATAAAATATTTTGATTTTGAATATAGGAACGTAAAGTTACCAAGTGGCAGTAAACTCGAAGAGAACATCGCAAAAGTGTTAACATCCACGAGAAAACGCTGGAAAAAACTGAACAATAAGTTGATTGATTAACAATCATTGGCAATTTGGTAGCAACAATAAAACAGATCGTCTATTTATTGACTTTGATTGCTGTTTTTATTTTCATTTGACACGAATACTATTGTTAGAAGTATCACGCCATGACTTAGTTCTAGACCTTAATAAATAGCCGCCATACGATTACAAGGACTTACTGCTGCTTACCTAAATTTCTAATTTATTAATGCTAAACTTGAGCAGTGGTGGCCCAGTGGTAACGGCTCCGACTTACGAGTTGTAGTTCGTGGCTTCGAACCCAGATAGGTGCTTTACTTTGTCTAAATAATTTCATCACCATTGCTCTCAAAACGGTGAAGGAAAACATAGTGAGGAAGGCATGTCCTAGAACCAAAAATTCGAAGACTTGTGACATCTACCAAGACGCAATGGGCTTGCGTGGTACTTGGATATCAGCCCATTCCCTCTCGACTCTTCGACAGGGAATGGGCTGGTATCCGAGTACCCAGGAGCCAGGAGGCCTGTGTTCCAGCACTGGGAACATTATAGGCTGATTATGGTTATAAGGTTATGGTAAATCTAAAATAGCTAGAAACCAATATTAACGTAAGAAAATATTTTGTGAGTAAAGCTAAAGTCATAATGTTAACATGTAATTATGAGGGTTCAGTTATAAACGTTGCTTAGAGGAGCTCGTGGCTAAGGAAGGAGCTCGTGGCTAAGTAATAACAGCCGCACGGGTCGATCCATCAGGTTAAGCTACGGTTGCCGAAGTTGGTCCGTGGATGGGTGACCATCGTAACATACCGAGACTCCTCCGTGCTTCAGAAAGCACGTTAAGCCGTTGGTCCCGGCTGTCATTTGTGGATCTTTGACAGTCATTACGAGTCGTCAGAAGCCCGAAAGTCTGACAACCAGTCTTACCAAGGGGATATATCGTATTACCCAGTTACTGGGTTGTGGAGGTCAGATAGGTAGTCGCTCCATGTAAAAATACTGGTCAGCTGCATCCGGTTAGACTGGAAGCCAACCCCAACATGGTTAGGAAAATGCTAGGCAGAATGAAGTTATGTTGCTTATAAGAGACGTTTAAAAATCAATAAATGTATGGTTTAGCAGACTTTAATCATTAATAAATACACCGTGAAGTGTTCAGTGATACTACGAAGGTACTAGCTCACTGTTTCTGAACTAGCACATGCACCCTTTGATTTAGCCGGCTGTTTTGATTAGCGCGAGAATGGAAAACATTTCTTGTCATCCATCAAAATCCATGTTTTTCTTTCAGCGATAAATGAGCGTAAAGCTTTCATTATGGTGACAAACCAGCAGGCTGTTCTCGTGGCTGAACGAGCACCCTAGGTGCGTAACACTGAAGACACTTCAATCACAATCTGAAGTTTGAAGGAAATTCCTAATCCATTGCTTTACACGTTTAATAAATTCGTCTGCTCGACAATGTTATTAACGCAATGAATGTTGTTGAACTGTCCAAATGATTTGAATTACCATTATAAGTATGTAACGCAATTCCCCGCTGACTGAAGATAAAGCTTTCCCCTATAACAAAATTATACTTGTTGTAGGAGACATTGCCAACAGATCCTATCATCCAGCGAGCATTCAATCATTCATTTTTTAATATTAGAACACGATTATTGCCCACCTTCCATCTTGCACCGCATGCACTATCAGCGGTGAACTTATGACTGTGTCAGTGAGTGGAGTTCGCGTAGTTGAATTTTGGGCCAAACATGTTTGAACTTTTTGCCATCGATACGCTAAGAAGAAGAAAGAAGATGATAGATTCCGTGAATGAATCGTGTAGATCTTAAAGACTTTGGTAAAAGACTGATGGCTTCAATAATATTACGTCGGCGTCGACAAGATTTTTATTTCCCTTGGTTGCCGAACTTTCCAGTTCAGAACCAGTATTATATGTCTAGTTAGCAACTGGTACTTTCATCGTCGTATTTGGGGAGCGACTCATCTCTGATCCCGACCCGGTTGCTTCCGCTCGCGGACTCGTCAAGTAATTTCCGTCGCCAAAGTATATACGAACATACTACAGTAAGTACGAATGAAAACGGCCGGAATCGCGATGCGTTGTGTGCGTTCTGCGTTTGAATGCGTGTTTTGACTCAATAGGTGAAGAGGGAAAATAATGGAGAGTTTAAAAAATATCGTTAGCTTTCAGAATGATTGTGATATGTTTTATTATCGTGGGTATTAATTAATTAAATATTTACATAATGGACACTCAACACATTAGGTTGATGTGTGACGTGCAGCTGTCTCTAGCTGACAGCACACGAACGAGCGAGACCACACGTGCGATCTTAGAAAACAATTGAGCATCTCGATGAATATGATTGAAATCTCGATTATAACTAACCTACTACAATTACCTACGTCTGCAATGAAAAATTTATTCAACAGTTAACCTCGTTATTTTTTCTATCATAAAAAAATATTTTATTAATCTCGTTTCGTAAGCAGATTAATTATTACAGTAACACAATATAATAAATCGTCAAGTGAAACGGTCGAGCATGTCGATCGAAACAATCACGAGTGTTCACGTGTGAAAACAAACATTACCGGCTAAAACAATATTTTGTACTACAAAAAAGAACAATTAAAATCAAAACAGGTACATTACCTACCTGAAAAACTGAAGTCAATGAACGCAAACTATTTTCACCAGTTTAAAATCCCACTGAAAACACACACAACAAAAACAATAACTGAAAAATACGTTTTTTCAAAACCACTTTTGCTTGCACTATGTCAACGAACACTCCTGAATTTGATTCGTTCAATTCTTTAAATGTTTCCAATTTCAAATTTTTATTGCGTTCCGATTTGTTTACATTTGATTCGTAATTCGTATGAGTGAAGACAGCGCGCGCGTGCGGCCCCTCTGCATGAACGTTCGGAACTGACGAAGCAGTACCGAGCGATGAAAATTGTACCTACTGTGGAAAATGGTTTCGCTATGTCCATAGACACGGTACGTCAAGGAGTTAGGACTCTTTTCTCCTTGTTCAAGAAGACGAATGATCAAATATGATGTTGTATTTGCGTTGTTTCATTTTTTTTAATTATGATCTGAATCTGGCGGCTAACTGACAACACATTTTTATGGAGCATGGAATGATTCATCTCAGCGCATTTAATTAAACACTGCAATATAGACGATACTAAAAACAATACAGTTTTAGTACCCTCTTAAATGTTTAGTTTTCACCGTTTTATTTTACCTAATCTCTGCTTTTATTTTCGTGACCAGAGCTCGTAATAAAAGTAATGATATAATTATCGAAGTTTAATGAACCGTTTAATAAGTCTTGGTAACGGTTTAGCGTTTACGAGTAACTCCATTATCATACTACTATAGAGAAAAAATAGGCCAAGTGCGAGTCGGATTCCCACACGAAGCGTTCCGTACCATCGTACAGTATTTAACAGCACATTTGTTTTTTAATTTATATTAAAGTACAATATAAAATTAAATAAATTTAATTTTTATTATCCGTTGTTACAGTGGCAATAGAAATACACAATCTGTTAAAATGTTAACAGTCTAGCTATTACGGTTCATGAGATACAGTCCGCTGATATACAGATTGAGGGACAGCGGAGGCTAAATAATAGGGGTCTCTTTAGCACCCTTCGAACCCTGAAAAGGAAAATCTATGATAACAAAAGGTAGGTAAGTGGACTTTAGAGTTTAGAGAATTAAGTTAGTGTCATATCCAGGAGACAGTTTTATTGAGTTAATAATTGAATTCAATAGTGAAAATTGGTTTTGCAATCATTCAATTTGATCTCTGCGCATTTGACTTAGTGACTTTTTGTTATTAGCATAAATCACTTATCAAAACTTATGAATATTGCTAGATTAATCGAAGTTTTGCTTTCACCGAATTTAATTTCAACCGTATTTGACAGCTTTTCGTGGCGAAAGTGCCAGGGCAGCTCGCGAAATTCAAATTTTCTTAAGTTTTTTTTGCAATTTGCAGGTCAGTATCAGGTTTTATGTTGATCAAAATATGATTCGCGGCTGTAACAAGTATGTATTTACAGAGTAATAATCATTAAAATCATCAATACAACTCTCAAATTACCCTATTGAATGACTATTTTATGAAATCATGACATTTGAGGTCTTTTCTAACTGGGACAGTCTGTTGTATTGATGATTCTAAATATTATAATTTTGTAAATTCATATTTGCTGTTGTCCCGAATTTTGAGCAAAATACAACTTGAAATTAAAGACAAAAAGAAAGAGAATACGCAAATGGCAAAAAAAAAAATTCGCGGGCTGCCCTGACGCTTCCCCCTTAAAGGAATAAGTATGTCAAGCCAGATAAATTTTGTCGGAAGAATAAATAAGGCAATTATTCTTCAGACAAAAGTTATTTGACCATTGGAAAATCGGCCCTTTAGCTTGCGTTTTTTTTCCGGGGTAGAAAATTCTCGTGGATGTCCTCCGCCCTGGGGCGGACGGAGGGATCTGTCAGGCTCATACTGACTAAAAACCATCCCGGTGTTCCATCTCACACCTACGCCGGGGGTCACGGGAACATACGAATCTACCGGAACCCCCGACTGGGCCCTTTAGCATGCTAGCCCAACTAAATGTGGACTTAACCGGATTCATTACATCGTACCTACTTAAGTACTTACCACCTAAGTACCTGTACATTTCGGCGGTATTGTTAAGCAAGGCGCAGTCTGGCAAGAATAGAGGCTCTCTAAGGCTTCTTTGAAGAAACTCTACCCGTCTAAGTAATGTATCAGCTGATAGCAACGTGTCAGCCGTTGATGAGGCTTCGATGCGAAGGAAAATTACGTTTCAAGAAATTGAATAGATCAACAAGTAGGTTATCATTTTGTTGCCGCGTGGATTGCGTTGATTGTATGCAGTGTGTAGTGAAAATGTATGCACAATGTATAGTAAGGAGAAATGGAAAGTTACAGCGGCGCTGGAAAGTTCAAGGAAAATGCCTTAGACTGCCTGTTAGGCTAACAACGTGTGATAATGCAACTTTATTTTGTGTATATCTATGCATGTATATGTATATATATGTAGTTATGTATATATTTTATGTATGTATGTATTTATTGGTCATGCAAATGGTACGCCACTGCAGTATTGTTTCTCCTTCTCCCTTGAATCCATCCAAAGGTTGTGTGTAAAAGATCGCTTTTAGCGATTTATGACTGCCCATTGTGTCACCCTATGTATGTATGTCTGTAATTTTTATGATGTACATAATAAAGAGTATTCCATTCATTTATCTATCTTTGTTTGATGTGTGTTGATAAATGACTGTCAAAAAAATATATTTCAATAATCAGTTTTCGACGATGTTATGTACACGGATTTTCTTTTGCGCTTATGTTTAAAACGTGGTAAGGAAACCCTTTGAAAAATCATTTAAGTACCTAATGTAGTTTTCATTTAAGGTTCATTTTCTTATAATGGCTGAATTCAAAGATTAAGGTTAGAAGAAAACCAAGGTTTTGAAGTGAAACTTCTTAGATTCGGCAATTGGACGAGAATTATTGAGAGAGAAATTTCAAGGACGCGTCACGTTTAGGCACATTTCGTTACATGAGAGAGATGAAAGATATAATTCTCTCTGTCTCTCACACGAAATATTTCTTACTCTTAATTTTTTAAGAAGTCCCACTTCTGTCACGTGTACCTACGGTGGTGTACACGCGCAATTTTTTTTTATCTTTTTTGTAGTTACACGAGAGAGAGACAAGTTTGCGAAAGGGCAACGAACGAGTGGGTTGCCAAAAGACAGTTTAATGTTTTGACTAACATGGTACTAGGCATTGTTATAAACTGTTTAGTGGCACTTTATTTATAGCTCGCAAGTGCAGCAGTCTTATATTATGGTCCGACAGCATACTTAATGCCTTTAAAATGGTAATTGCTAAACCCCTAAGTGCTGCTAATAACTTATCGTGCTGCATTAAACCCCTTTTTCGTAATAGCCATAATATAAATCTCAATCAAACTGTGCTATAGTGTAAAACACTATCTATTTATTGTCATGAAAGTTCAGTTAAGAACATAACGTTTTTTATCATTTTCCATTAGTTGACGATCTTTAAATAAATAAATAAAATAAAATGCTGCCATGTAGTAGGGGCGAGCCTATTGCCAACTGACAGGTCACAAATCCTGATTTATTATATATTGATTAATACTTCAAGCACTCAAATGTTCAGAGGCAGACTTAAAACCATAGGCGTTTTCTACCAGTAAACTTATGGGTGATGCAGAGACAAATAGTTGTAGGTGCAATAACGAAAATTGTGGAATAAATATTTATTTAAATATAGGTACGAATGCTTATTAAAAACTGTAGATACAATATAATATACCTAATTATATATAAATATACGAACAAATACACATAAATATATGAATATACTAAGGGCGGATTCAACCAAACAGGAATAAATTTTATCTGCGGAATAGGCCTTCTCTTCCAAATAAATTTTGAATTTCTGACACTTTCTCCATACGAAAACTGTCAGAGTAAATCTTATTCCGCGGATAAAATTTATTCTTGTTTGGTCGAATCCACCCTAAAACAAATAAGACAAACATTTTTTTCATCCTGCCTAGCCTTTTCCCAATCATGTTGGGGTCGGCTTCCAGTCGGATGCAGCTGAATACCAGTATTTTACATGGAGCGACTGCCGTTGTCGGTAGCCAACAAACAAATTAGACAAACAATTAGAAAATAATATTACAGTTGTGATCATAACCAGCTTCTTACGAATGTGCTTGCGATAATCGGTTGGTTGCCATCCTGATTTCTTGAGGTAGCGCATTCTACAGAAAGATAGTTGAATGAAAAAGGAGCGAATGAAGTCAGTGCGGTGAGTGGGGGGGAGATTGAAGGAGACGATTGTGTGATGAATGAAGATTTCTATTGTATTCCGGGCTACTGCTGAGAATTTGGTTTTGGGAAACCCCAATGACACTTGTAGGTAATTTTGAATGAGAATGTGTCATAATTATGATAATATTTATTTATTACGTTATCTATGTGTGGATTTATTGAAAATTGTATGTCGATTTTATAATTATCTGAAAATAAAATAATTCATTTAATTTTTTGTAGGTAATATTTAATCGGATCTGAAATAATTCCCATTTTGCGTCTTAAAAATATTATTGATAACTCTAATATAAGTGAAATGAATGTGCTTCTTTCTGTGAACCTGATAGAATTTCTATTACGGGCTCTTAAAAATACTAAATAGTCTAGTAACTGCTACCAACTTCGATTAGCGCTCGCCGGACGCTGCCGCGGCACTTCTCGCTTTGCTCGCTCAATTCGCGCCCGGCTGGTCACTGTTCTAACCTAACTTTGAAATAAATGATTTTTCTTTTGTTTTACTATACACTCCAATCAAACTCCCCATGCTCAGCATGCTCACGCTTGCCAATAGAAGACCAACGACGCAGTCACCAGTTAGTATTTCATCAGTCAAAGACATCAGTCTTTTATATCTCTCTAGTTTTATTTACAGATTTACACATTACCTAAGTAATAAATTATTTACAGTACAGTTACAGTATCTCATTAAATTATTCATACCAATTACATTATATCAATTATGTTTATTTTTAAATCTTATCTACGCGCTCGTGCTCGCTTACGGTATTGACGTGAGTCGGTTACGGTAGCGGTAACAG
Source organism: Eupsilia transversa (assembly GCA_914767815.1). Classification (NCBI taxonomy): domain Eukaryota; kingdom Metazoa; phylum Arthropoda; class Insecta; order Lepidoptera; family Noctuidae; genus Eupsilia; species Eupsilia transversa. Next base: position 6,697,771 of record OU611890.1, on the reverse strand, counting down.
TGTTCATTAATGAGGAATATGATTATATCGTGCGATCCGCGATGTGCGGTATGGTCTGTTCCAAAAGTATCTTATCAAAATGTAAACATAATATGTTCCTGAGGATGCTAATTTGTAGTGCCACTTACAAATTGAGTGGTCTGATTTGATTATTCGAACCTAAAAGATGTATTTCATTTGATAATTGAATTTTTTGTCGATGAATATTCAATTATAATCATATTATATACTTAATTGAATACCTAGTTCAAACAACAATATTGTTGGAAAAAGTGGTGAGATATAAAATTGAAACCGGCTAAATACAATACAAATGAATGTCTTTCCCTTTAGTGAGTGCGTAAGAATTTAACATGAACAGGGTTTACACTTCTATCAGATACTTTTGGAGCAGACTATATGAATAAGACGTTTTGTCTCAAGTAACTTGCCATGCGAGACTAACTGGTAAGGGCTTCTACGTGACATGAACTTTAGCTAATTTTCTGGTAAACATATAGCTACAGCAAGATCACCTTGTTCCACCACACCGTTATAGTAAGTATCAGCAATCTTTAGTAGTCAGTCTCAAACAGATATACATCGACAAGAATTCATTTGATTGTCTACAGTTTGTGTTCCATAATACTGTATCACTGTGTAGCTACAATTAAGTAAATTGATTGATAAAATATAATGGAACAAAGATTGTAGACAATAATTATGAATTCGTTTCGATGTACACATCTTTTTGAGGTTGACTTTACCTAAGTAAGTAGAATCTATGATTTGTGTAATCGACCCTTCGTCAGTGTTTTTGATAATATAAACAATATTGAACCTTACTTAAAATAATGATTAAGTAGAGCTTCTGCATTATTATTTCTCCCTCAAAACCACCTGACGAGACACGTAGGCACGCATTTTGTTTTAATTATTAATAATTAATTATAAAAGCATCAAGAGTTCTCTCTGTGAAATGTAAATAACCTGTCACCCTCGCATGCATACGTGAGCCGAGGAGTTCACGCTATGAAAATTAAATTACCGAGTCGTGTGGCTTTACTGTCGCAGAGATACGGTTAACCCGAGCTTTAGTGGAAATGTACGAGTCTCTTCTTGCTAGTAGGTACTCATTTTATACGAAAATTGAACTCTTTTTGAACTTTTCTTTTATTCACAAGGGTGTGCCGAAAATATGCACTTCAGAAGGCCAAATGTACTCAAGCGTAGCGACACACCTGCCGAAAGTAATGCGACGGAAATTCCATGCGTTTATTTTGCTATGAAAATTCAAATATAAAAAAATAAAAAAACATTTTTGAAAAATGGTAATTATCTATGGATACTTGCCATTTTTAAGCCATAAATGCCAACTCTATACATAGGTACCTACAGTAAATCCTAGTGAATGCAAAAAAGGATTATTTTCCATCGAAATTAAATGACTGGCATAGTCTGCTCAGTCAGCCTTAGCTATCTTGGAGAACTTGTTATCAAACGTTGGATTGTTTAATGTCTTGTCTTTCAAGAACGAGATTTAACTAAGGAGAATGGATTTCTTTATGTTTCTAAATAGTGGGACGTTCTTAATCATTCTTTGCGGGTTTTTCACAGATGGTAGGTATATACAAATCCGCCCATAACAACACACTGCTGTAAGTTTGCCTCTGAATGACCGCTGGAATGATCGGTCAAAGGGAATTTGAATTATCAGTGATATCTTGGCCCAGAAGAGCTCGTGGCTAAGTTATAACAGCCGCACGGGTCGATCCATCAGGTTAAGCTGCGCTTGCCGTGGATGGGTGACCATCTTTACATACCGAGACTCCTCCGTGCTTCGGAAAGCACGTTAAGCCGTTGGTCCCGGCTGTCATTTGTGGATCTTTGACAGTCGTTACGAGTCGTCAGAAGCCCGAAAGTCCGACAACCAGTCTTACCAAGGGGTATCGTATTACCCAGTTACTGGGTTGTGGAGGTCAGATAGGCAGTCGCTCCATGTGAAATACTGGTATTCAGCTGCATCCGGTTAGACTGGAAGCCGACCCCAACATGATTGGGAAAAGGCTAGGCAGAATGAGTGATATCTAAGCCCACTGCGCATTGCGATTGTGATAGTAATTTGTATGAAGTAAGAAGATAAGGTCGTTGCTTCTCTTTCTATTGACGTGAATATCGCCTTTCAGGACAACAGCACTGTCTTCATTTCTTGTGTAGCCAGGACCACAAACTATATGTGTATGAAAATATCTCAGTGCGCCGCAAAAATCAATAAGTAACAGCGAAACCGACTGTCTAGAGGGCTCAGTTTTGCTTGAATATTGTAAAAGACACATACTCATAGGCTGTAAATGTAAAGGAGTGTTGATCAAGACAGGACAGACACTACATAGGTCACGCTAAGAACTATTGAAGGCATTAAGCCTCGTGCAGACTGGCGCGACGCGACACCGGTAATTGTTCTACCGTGAAGTTTTCCATTGTTAAAGTCGCGGCGCGCCAGTCTGCACGAGGCTTTAGGCATCAAATATAAAAAAACACTAATGTACCTCATGATCGTCGTTCTTTCTAATGTATGTTCTAATTTCTTTCTGATTCCAAGGAAAAGGGCATTAAAGATCGTTCCAATATTTTTTGTTCCCGTTTCAGAATCAATTTTAAAAGCAATTAATTGGTTTCAATGGTCCATTTTACTTTTGCTTAATATGTAACGTGGAATCACATTACAATGATATTAAATTTTGTGAATAGCAATCGTTTGAAATTAAATTGAATTGACCTAGATAAAGGTATATATTGAGATAATTATTTGGGATAGATACTTATAGAATAATATTATTAAAAGTTTGTATGTTTGGATGTTTGTTATTCAATAACGCAAAAACAGCTGAAGGAATTTGAATGAAATTTGGCACTATTAGTTTATAACCTGGATTAATGCATAGTATACTTTAGTGTACGTTCCCGTGGGATATTTTGCGACATCCACGCGAAAGCCGCGGGCTAAAGCTTGTTATAAATAAGTCATTTTTTTTAAATATTTTAATATAAACGATTAATCTTGCATAGCCACATGAAATTCATATATTGTTTTAGTTTTTAACTTAACAAGAATTTGCTTATTCACCGATTACTTGTTTATATTCGCTGACTAAGCTATCGTGCCCGCCACACGTCACCTATTTTAATGTTTATCCTAATAAATAGGTCAACCTATATCGGATACAAAATAGTGATTTTATTTCCTGTAAACATCCCGTGTGATTCGTACCCATCAACAATCTACATACTAATTATTTATGACGTGTCGTAATTGATTGAAAATGGTACCTTTACCATTACCTACAGTTGTTACCGATTATAATATATAAGATATAATAAAATAAAAATAAAAAATTTGAGTATGGCTAGGGCTACCATCATTCACAATGTAATGTTACAACACCTTACAATATTTATTTCGACCCAAAAAAAAAGCCTTTGAGTTAAAATTTTAAGCAGACCTTTGTGTAACGGGCTTCCCTTGGGTTGATTATATTCGTCAGAGGTGTCCCTTTGACAGAAGAAAATTATGTTTATTTTATTTTTAATTTATTTGGTATACCAACAAAAAAATAAAGTAGAACGATAACATAATGTTTACGGTTGTAGGTACTTCAAACTCTTCGTAACTAGGCATACCCTATACATACCTACATATCATTTACCTAAGTACATTACTTATTAGTTATTATGAATTTAAAGGCAGACATTTGTTGCTCGCTCCAAAGACATGAATCGTTCCTTTTAATTTTACATAATGTATAGTGTATATACCTACTTCTAAATATGTATAGAAAAATACCAACGTACCAATCTATACAATTCCATATTCGTAGAAATTGCAATTGCAATGACTACAAAATAATTGCACGATTATCGCTTGCTGCAAATTGGTCATTATCACTTTTAGTTCCCGTTTTCTACATGTTATGCTGGTTTTTATCTGTTGTATCTAAGAATGGCGCTTATTAAATCATTATCTAAACTGTCAATGGACGGCCTATACGGAATCCCTGACCATTGACATTGGATCCTGGAGACGGAGTATCATCGTAGATAGTTAACAGTAAAGCTACCACTAAACTTGTATTTATAATGCACTAGCGACACGCCTGTCGGCACTTCTTTATTATATCATCATTCTCCTGCTCTCATCTCAATTTATTTGGGGTACAACATGACTTTTTCTTCCATACTTCTATTCTTTTCTTTCTTCTATTAGTCGTCATCTCCGTAGTCACTCCCTTTCTAGCCATATCACCTTTCAAACAGTCCATCCATCGTTGCCTTGGTCTTCTCTACTCGTATAGCCATCAACATTCATACTCTAAACTTTCCTGACGAACACGTCTTTATTATATGTAGCTATGTAACTATAATATTAGTTAATGTACTTTAGGAAGCAATTCTCTAAATGATGGTGAAAACCGCATCAAAATCCGTTGCGTAGTTTATTAGAACAACGCGGTCACACAGACAGTTACAAACAGCGACTATAATTTATAATAGTTATTATAAATATAGATGAAAGGAAGATTTCAGGTAGGAGGGTTATTACAGTTATAAGTAATTTGCAGAAATGTGAAACTGAGTTGACATCCACCAATCCGCACTGAGCCACCGTGGTGGTGTTAATGAGCCATGTGTACTAGCAGTGCAAGTGGGAACATTTTAAGCTGATTATTATATAAAGATATATACAACAGTTCATGTTATTGTAAATGCATGCGAAATAGTTGTTTTCGGTTGAATCAAGAATGTTCAGGTCAAGAACAACTTGGACAGGCGTTTAAGACAATCGTCTTAAACGCCTGAAGCTACTGTTTCCAACTCAAGATTCACTTAAGTGCGATGGAACGTAGCGTGCTAAGTGAGTTAACCCTCCACCAATCAAAGGCGTCACAGATTTGCGAATACATGATTATTCACCCTAGTCGGGTTGGTAAACTTACACAGTTAGTGCGGAAGCATAGAATATATTAAACACATTGAAAGACCTTTTCCTGACATGCCATGCCATTGTATTATTAAGGCCAAGGGCATTTTATTTATTTATTTTTAGGAAAACTTACAGCTACACAGATATAATAACCAATAGTTTATACAAAATATGGCCAATTATAGAGATGACCCATGTCATGATGCTGATGTCAGATGGTGACCTACATGTACGTCATCATCTGCGTAGCCTTTTCCAACTATGTTGGGGTCGGCTTCCAGTCTAACCGGATGCAGCTGATTTGGTATTCAGCATTGAAATTGGTATTGAGTACCTCTATTGTAAGTGGAGATTTTATTTATTTACATACACTTATGTACCGCCCTATTACAATAATTACAGTAAGTATTACAATAAAATAAATTGTATCATTAGGTACCTACCTCTGTAAGCCTGGTACCTCTGTTTGAAGGGTAAACGGATCATACTCCCTCAGTTACATAACTTAAGAAGAAAAGAAAAGTAATTCGGTGGTTGCGTCGTTTACGTAAACAAAGGTCCCTTGTTCTCTCCCAATTACGTAGGCCTGCGTTAATTACTACCCACAGAAGTTGACCGAGCTATGTCAATCTTGCTTATGAAGAAAGAGGGATATGTTATCAGGAATAAAAGGAGGTAGTACAATAGCTAGCTCACTTTGATCTAGGACATGTATCAACTTTACTAAAGTATTCCTTAAATAATAGTAAAAGTTTCTTTACTTTAGGAGTTAGGAAAATATATATCGCTATAAAAACTTTAAATGGAAACTTTAGGCCATAAACGGTTAAATAACATTGTCCTTAGAGAAAAACTTGGATGATTAATTAAAGTAAAAGCTCTTGTAAAACTAACTTAAAATAAAACCGTATAGTCTTGATATTATTCTCTGTAAATCTTAGCTTCTTATAAAAGTTTTTTTTTTCCTTTGTAAATTCAAACCCGAAAAAACTTTTGGCTAATAGTAGTACATCATTAAACTTAAACTTCTCTTAAGGATGTTTCTAAGACCTGATCAGGCCGGCCAGCACGTGTGTAATGGAAGCCTCAATGCAAACAATCAGTCTCCTCCCATACACTTCGCCTGACATACCTGATGATGCACCTCGACCAGATCATCGGCTACGTTGACAGCGAACCTACACCTAAGACCGACTGGGTCGGCACCGGGCCGGTCAGAAACTTAAGCAGAAGAAGATAACGATCGTCAAACTAGATATGCCACAGAGTTATTCTTCAGACAATGACACCACCATCACGCACTTTACGCGTCCATCCACCATTGCGTAGAAATCTTTTTACTGATCCTGCCGAACTACAGAATCCGCAGATTTTGTCTCACACGACACTGCCTACTGCAATTACTAGTACTAATCAACCAGCCACGCACTACTAGACTCTTAGTTTAGAACCTGTTTTTCTTTAGTTACCCCCAATATTAAGCAGTGACGGTACTGCCATCTGGCGGAATGCTGATGTAGGTACCGGATAAACAATATTTCTTCCTAATCCTTCGAGGAATTTAGGCGTTATGTTATGATTACTGCAACGTGCCTGAAGAATTAATAAGGGAATTATAGGTAAATTCTCAATTACTCACATTTACCATGATTGGCTGTTCTTTTTTCAATACACTCAATCATTCCTATTGAATTGCCAATACCCGGGGGTCGGGCCCCTGCACTGCGGAACCAAATTATCCTATTAACCACAGGAATGAAGTGATCAACGCGCGAAAATGCGTCGCTTCCTCGCTACACGGTTGCTAACAGGCAACCATTGTGCGGTAGGTTGCAATTAGAAACTGTAAACGAATTGTAAGGAAACTATAGGGATTTAATAAGTGGTAGGTAACGATAAGGTATTCTCATAAAAAGCTAGTTGGATCGATTACCAATATTTCGAAAGTAAGTAAGTAAGAATTCATCGTAAGATAGGGAGGGTTTTATAAAGCAATCAATTTTCAATCATTTTCTCTCAAACAAACTACTAATTACAAGATTAATATGTGTAATAAGTAGGAGTACTTCACGCTAAATTTACCATTAAACTAATTAAACAATGTAAAAAAAATCCATCATAACAACTTAACAACTAATTTATGTATTCAGCTAAAACAGGAATTCTTTCAAAACTTCCATTTACCTTTAACCTCTATCACTAACAAAGCACTTTGATCCTAATTACATTTGTATAAAATAGTTCAGCCTGCAAGCTATATATGGAACCCCTATGTCCGGTCAGAAGTGTGCCGGCCACAACTTTATTGCGCCGCAGTTGCGGACAGGACAAGGCAGGACAACTTGCAGATAGCGGACCCTCGCTGCGGAATTCCGGACCGGGATGCAATTGGCGTATGCCGCAAAGAACAGACATAAAATTTTGTGATACTTGATTTTTGCTGCCTGTAGGAACCCATCCGACGAGACACGACCGATAGTGGTGATAATCAAATTGTGACACATATTATAACTTTTTGTATATCAAACTCGTGGTCTTTACTCCTAGCCACGAGCAAAAGGCTACTTAGCTTGTCATTCATATAGGATTTGAATAATATTCATTAGAAAAAAGATAATGTAATTTGAATGAATAGGAGAGGAAATCGCGTATGACTAAATAGTTCTTCAAAGGGCCTATGCGGGTTATTAGGAATTCGACCAACTATGGCAATCTTATCAGTAACAAATCCCATCAACCTCTATAGGTACGTCAATAAAACCTCAGGGCATTAATTCCACTAACTTACACCACACCCTAACAGAAATACAGGAGCCAACTTGGAAATGCCAAATGCAATCTCGAATTCTGTTCGCATTATAAGATTATTTCCAGCAGTTTAATATTAAGTCCAGTCTGGTCTAATCCGATTCAATTAATCGCAGATTTGGAGATTGGAACTATCTCAGTAGTACCTACCTACATTATTATTTATTTGTTTAAATGTCTGTAATTTTTAGGAACAAAATATAATATGTTTGCAACAAAGTATGATATGTTTTGCGATCATTTTCGCAAATAGTGACAGTTATTATTTCGATCAATCTTGCATCATGTTAGATGTTGAATGTCCTGAGATTGACACGTCAATCAGTCCTATTCCTGTCCTCGTACTGGCGTAATCAATCAAATCAGCCTAACGCAGTCCACTGCTGGACATAGGCCTCTCCCAGGCTGCACCACAACTTGTCCTCCGCCTTCCGCATCCAGTCTGTCCCGCCACCTTTTTATGGTCGTCGCTCCATCAAGCTGGGGGCGTCCCACACTACGTTGTCGATACGCAACCGTGTATAGGACTGCTCCAACGGCCTTCGGTCCTTCGATAAACATGACCAACCCAACACGTCAGCTTGCTTACTCAGATGAACTACTTTGCAGATGAAGATACTACAAAGCCAGATTTTAACGTTAGGAGTAAATAGCAAATATTAGTTTTCAGCCCTAACGTTGAAAGAACTTTGTTCCGTTCGTGGGTGTCTTATAACACCTCTGCCTAACCCTTCGGGGAAAACAAGTGTGATGTTATGTCATCTAAATTCGTTTCCTCTCACAACATTAAGCTGCATTCACATTGTGTTTTTATTGTACACACCTTATTCCGCACCTCTTCATGATTTCTGTCCTAGTGTAGATCATTATTGTTTGTACTGCCGTTAATTTCTGTTGAGTGTTCAATAAAACAGTAGTTCTTCTGTTGAAATAATGTATTTTTACAGTTTCAAAAAATCAATAAAATATCTATTTAATTAATTGTTTTAATCCTAAGGATTACAAAAATAAGTATTCTTATTATAACAATTTAAAAAAATATTTTTTAATTACATAGCTTCAATTGCATCACCCAAACTTTAAAATGTTATTCATACTTACACAGCTGAATATTTACGTTTAATTTTACTAAAAGAATATTTACAATGACGGTTTTTACGTCTATAAATGGAAGACTTAAAATTAAATTGACTATTATAAATGAATTATATGATAAGTCTTAAATTATGTCATGTTTAGAGATAGCTACCGATTAAGCCGTAACGTTTAGTACATGACAAACTAAACATAGTAAAGTAACTAGTAGTGGACTCTTGAATACATTTATTTTTACAATTACACTTAATAAATACAATTCAAATATTAAAATTTACATATATTTCGGTTTACTTATAAATGTCACTTAATTAGGTAACTACTCTGAGAACCAAAATTATTACAATAATTCAATTTTCAATTTGTTCATTATACCTACAGATTTTCTAAAATGCTGCCGAGCTTATTATTAAGTGTCCCGTTACTTACAAAAGCTGGTGATATTAAAACAACATAAAAGCAAATTGTATTTGAATATGAGTGTAGTCCGCCACAAACTGGACTGCAATCATCCCGAAAATATTGGAACCGGTTTCAAGATGATCACATTCACGAATTATAAAGGGATGTACATTACTTCTGTTAGATGTAAGATTTTTATTTACTAATCATCTTTTTTTTGTCGACTATCACAAAAAGAAATAAATTACGCATAACTTTACATTTTAGTCGATACTTTCAAGCTTAGACTTGCATGGTCATTTTCGCTTCGATGGAAAAGCTATTATCACGAATGGGGCAGGAAATTAGCATAATTTAGTGTTTGTTAATATTACATCTGAAGATGATTAAATATCATGATCCAAAAAAAAGAAAGTAATTGTCGAAATAAATCTGGTAACACAATATTTTGGCATTTCGGTCACCCTGACATATTTAAACTATAATATGGTAATACTACAGAAAAGATATTCGTATGACTTATATAAAGGAGACCAGTAAGATTGGCACAACATGTAGTCAACATAAATAAATATAGATTCAACCTTTTCTTAATATAAAGGGTTATAGTCGATAAAATAATAGAAATAATACAATAGAAGAATTACAATCGCGCTTTGCATGGAAAAATCCTTACGAACACTCAAAGTGATAATATTATGATTATGTCAATCAATTGCGTATCGTTTTTAGCACGAATTCTCGGCTTTATTATAACTATTTTTATTTCTTATAAACGTTCCGAGATTTTCTTACATTTCTGCACCATTTTCAGTACACGAATAAACTTATACCATTTGTAATACATACGTACATAGGCAAAAATAAGTACAAAAGTGATAGAACGAAAACTTGCTATTGCACTACTATTGAAATGAATTAATAAGCAAAGATGTAGGTAGCTACTAAAAAAAAAAATGTTGAGACTTTAAAATTGATTATAATTTACGCTATTTACAATCCATAGTGCTATTCAGAGCGTTGATACAAATAGTTAAACTAATTATGATTTAACGAAACCATTTTTGCAATGAGTTTCATATTTACCGACTCCGAAAATCACTATCAGTTGATGAGCAACTGGCAAGAGCTAACAACTAAATAATTAGTGGCATTTTTAACTTTCAACTGTCGTGGAGCTAACGTAGCGAAGTGAGAAAACAGTTTACTTGTCTCAATATACTAGTATAATGGAAACGCCATTTATCTATTCTTTATAATATTAAGTAAAATAATGGTTACGTACTGGATGATATTGACGTTTCTAAGAATGTAAATCTTTACGCATATATTGCCTAAACCTATATAAAAATAAAGGTTCGCATGCCTCGCTTTGATCATGCAAAAGTTACTGTAGTCGAGGCAATAATTACAAATGGAAATCTAGTCTGGATTCTGAACAGATAAGTCTGGTGTTTTTTACACTCGTAATAGTAAGGTTTTCTCCTCTATTCGTCGACTCGACTAATTTAGAAGTTATTGTCCCATCCGGAGAGGTCGTCTGGTGGAGGTTCGTCGCCGTCAGGAGGGTACTGGTCGAAGTTGTGGGTGTCGACCGGAGACTTCACTACAGGAGTGATTGGAGGCTCCAGGGAACGTTGTGCCAGGCCCTCCCAGTTGAATCCGTCGAACCACCTGCAAAGTGCATAGAAATTGTTATTAATTTAGTAGTTAAAAAAAACATCATTCATCATCACCAACATCATCTGCCTATTTAAAGCAGTCCACTGCTGGGCATAGACTTCTCCAATTCAAGTATAAATCAAAATTCTACTTTATTTATCAATGTCATTTCATTATTTTCCTCATTACCATTTGCAGCCTCGTGCAAACAGGCACGACGCGACGCGACGGTGCGAAACCACTCTAACAATACACTTTGTAAGAAAACTTCACGGTAGAACAATTACCGGTGTCGCGTCGCGTCAGTCTGCACGAGGCTTGATTGTTTAAGTTTCTCATTACTCTACATCGGTACCTAACTGTTTTCCTTCTAATTGATCTATTTAGACTAGAGATTCAAACTTACTTGTGTTTCTGAATTTCCGTGATGCCACCTCGTTGGTAACCAAGTCGCTCAGCAGGGTTATCTCGACACAGCTTCTTGATGAGGTTAGCAGCATTCCTGGTGATGCAGCGAGGGAACTCCACGGCATCGATACCCTTGAGAATCTTGTTGTAGGTCTTCATAGGATCAGTACCGGTGAAAGGTGGCGAGCCGGTTAGCAACTCGAACATAAGAACACCTGGAAACATTTATTTCTTAATGTTAGCAATGAAGTAAATGAAGATGGTGGGAAAATTAACAATTAGAAACGGATTTGAGTATTTGATGTTGATAATGTAATTATTTATAGCAATATAACTACTATGGGAGTAACGAATTGTTACGGCAATCAAAATGTAAGAATAATCAATGAAAGGGTAAATTAATCAAGATTTAATTTGGCAGGTAATAATTTACTTACAAAAAATCTATCAATTAATGTTCTTGGAAATATAGAAAAGAGGGTTTTCTTAAATCGATAACTGAAGAATACAGTCGAAATAATCATTCTGCTTAGCCTTTTACCAACTATGTGGGGTCGACTTCCAGTCTAACTGGATGCAGCTTCATATCAGTAATTTACATGGAGTGTCGGCCTATCTGACCTCCACAACCCAGTTACTGGGTAATACGATACCCCTTGGTAAGACTGGTTGTCAGACTTTCGGGTTTCTGACGACCCGTAACGACTGTCAAAGATCCACGAATGACAGCCGGAACCAACTGCATAACGTGCTTTCAGAGGCACGTAGGAGTCTCGATATGTAAAGATGGCCACCCACCCGGATTAACCCCGGCAAGCGTAACTTAACCTGATGGATCGACCCGTACGGCTGTTATTTCTTAGCCGCGAGTTTCTGATAAATATAGTAAGGGACTTAATATAAGTTCAATGATTCCGTGTATTACCTAAGGACCAATAGTCTGCACTAATATCATGACCTCGGTTCATGATAACTTCAGGAGCGACATACTCTGGCGTGCCGCAGAAGGTCCAGGTCTTACGGCTAGCTTGCAGCTTCTTAGAGAAACCGAAGTCAACTAGTTTCACGTAGCCTTTACCATCTAATAGTAAATTCTCCGGCTTCAGATCCCTGGAAAGAAAACGAAAGAAAATGTTCTGAGCTGTTCAAGGAAATTGCTGAATATTCATGTTCGTAAAGATTTCTATGGTTTGCCTTGTAATAATGAAAAACGTGCTCTTTCAATCATTCTTACCTGTAAATAATGTTCCGCGAATGAAGGTAATGGAAGGCTTCAACCACACAAGCCGTGTAGAATCTCGTTGTGGCATCGTCGAATTGGCCTAAAATCAAACCAGTATTTTAGTCATATTGATCAACACAAAATTTCAACTTGAGAGAATGTATGTTTTTCTAATTACCTCGATCTCTTAAAATAGTCCACAACTCTCCTCCTAGGCAAGTTTCCATCAGCATGTACAAATATTTACGATCCTTAAACGTCTTATACAACTTGACGATAAACTCGCAGTTCATCTCAGACATAATCTCCTTTTCTGACATGATATGCTGTTGCTGCCTGGTTTCAACGATCTGGGCTTTCTTCATCTGCTTCAAGGCAAAGCTCCTGCTGGAGTCGCTCTGTATCTGGACCAGTTCCACTCTGCCAAAGCCTCCAATACCGAGGGTCGCGATGATGCGGAGGTCTGAGAGACGTAAATTGGCGAATTCCTCGTTTAATCTGGAAAAGTAGATGGTTTATTAGAAATCTGACCTCGAACTCTATTTTAACGGCAGCGGAACAAATTTGAAGTTTTTGACAATGAATGGCCTCGAACAACGCTCGGTAAAGAATGGACTCTGGAGGTGGTCTTGACCCAACAATAACACGACAATATCTAAGTTGAAAATACAATCGCAATTGAATAAGTACAAAAACATACACTTTTTGATAACCTTGATTTATTTTAATATTTCCAAGGAAGTGGATAGGTACTACTGGCTAGTTTCTCTCTCACAGTTGGCATAGCAAAACGATATTCTATTTCTGCTGGGGTGTTTTTTCCGCCACTTCTTCTCCCCAGCTAAAGCACTAGAAAGTGGTGAAGGGTGGGACGTTTTGGGGGACTGTCTTATGTAATTTTGACATTCGAAAAGTGCTGATTCTCAGCCTAGTTTGAATAAATATGCCTTTGATTGAGATTGATTTTGATACCTACATTATTGATACAAGTAACTTAATCAAACCAGAAACCCAGGAGGCTTATCGATTATGTCAAGAAAATAAACACGTTTGGTAAAACCCGAAACTAATAGCTGTGTGAAAACGACACAGAAACGATTTGTGATTGATAAGTATCGGAATCCAAATATATAAAACTGTTTCCTTCAAACTTCAAAGTGTTGGCCCCAAAATATCAATTCATCAACTCAATAATAACTTTCATACGGAGTTAATTGATATATCTTTTGTTTTTGCAGCGATTCCATTACTAAGTCATCCAGATGCGCTAGCGCCTATTGTTTTCATTCACACCTCACAATCTGTGCAACAAAAACGCGGGAAACGTAATTGTTATCGCTCAATGCCGTGGTAGACACATTTTCTACATCAAAGAGGAAAGTTAATAACCGATTTGCTTCCACTCTTTAATTAAATTCGACATTGATGAGTAGAAAGTTTAGGAATTACTTCTTAATTTTTATAACTTACCGTTCTTTTGAAATCCGTATTGTTTGCATCAAACAAGAAATAAAAATGATTATAGACGGTGAAATCAAGATACAAATCGTTATCATTTCTAGTCATATTGCAGTACCTATTGTTTGAGAGTCAAAAAAAGATTAATAGCCACACAATGGTGTATGCTGCATCTGTGTGGTATATTTTGTGATGTTATCGTAGTCGGCTTAGTTTCGGATTGGTGTGAACTTGACATAGGAAGAATTAACGACTCCCAGACATTAATGACTTCTTAATTAATGTTTAAATATAATCACTTCATCAAAATAATTATAATTTACATGTTTCACCTTAATCATTACTGACTCGCGAAAAAAAACCTATTCATTATTTCAAATTTAGATATTACAACATTTACTGAATCTTAAGAATAGCACAGATAATTTATTAGTTTAAAAAAAAAATGACTTAAGAGGGTGCATCCTAAAAGTTGGCAACGTCGTAAATAGCTGTCAAATATTTACCTGTTTCGATTAATTTGGAAATAATACTGTATGGAAATAAGAAATGTAGCTAACCAATTGACTAGAATATTAATAATGAATTGCAATTATAACATTGAATTTGATGTTGTACCCGTTTTAGGTGAAAAAAAGGCATTTGGAAAGTTACCAAATACTTTTTTTACATCTAAAACTAACTATTCGGTGTTACGATATTAATTATTGCATTTCATAATCAATATTCTAGTTCGCTAGTTAGCCACATTTTTTATTTCCATACAGAAATATTATCAAATTAATCAAAACAGCGAAATATTTGACATCTATTTGCGACGTTGCCAACTTTCAGAATAAACCCTCTTAAAAGCCGACTGTAACAATTTGTATGAGAACGGCCTCACATTGTAACAAACAGGACATGACACGTATGATGTGAATTGTACTAATTATAACAATGACTCATTTAAAAGGATGAACAAGATCAAACTAGGAGAAGAAGATTTAGATCAGGAATGAACAAATGAAGGTAACAGCGATGACTTACTTCTGTCTGCTGTCTCCTTCATCCTTGTATTTGGTACGGATCTCGTCGAGAGCCGAGATAAGTTGGTTGAAGGTCTCCCGGTCGATGACGAGGCAAGTTGTGCCCTCCGGCGAGTCGCAGATAATGTTGGCTGTTCGAAGATCGTCACTGAAATTTCAGAAAACAATATTGCAATATTTGTCATGTTTCTAAAAAAGAAACAAAAGGTTGTCCTACAAGACATTACTGCCTGTTTTACAGTCATGATTCATGGCTAAACAATGACATAAATAACATTGGCTTTAACAGAAATAACTACACGTTATACAATCATACGTTCTTCGTTAGCCCATTATGATATTATAGTCAAGTATTTACAATGAAAACGTGCATACATTCTAATTATCAAGTAAAGCTTACCCTTGCAATGCCTTCTCTCCGAAGAAATCGCCTTTCGTGAGAGTTCTTATAAACTTCTCATCGTTACTGTTTGGTGGTTTCTGAGTCACTTTCACCTGAAAAAGAAAAAATCATGTCTTAGGATATATCATATTATGTAATTCGAAATAAAAAAAATATAATTAGTCCAGCTTATAATTGTGTCTATATGTCTTGAGTGTCTTAGGCCTTAGTTCACCAACATTTAAATCAACTGTTTAGATATTTAATCACTTCTATATTTAAAATTTCCTTAGGAAATTTGACAAAACCAACTGTTTAATACCTAACCGGTGGTTTGAATGTTGGTGAACACAGGCCTTAATCTTCCCATTGTTAAAAAATGGCATAATTGGATTGACATCAAAATCGTCTGACGTTTCTGTAATAGCGTAGATGCTGAACATAATAACAGGTTGACTGAGCTTATTACCGTTATTATAAAAACGTGAAACGGACGTTTAGACAACATCGAAAGTTGTCATTAAACTCCGGATGGACATGAAGTAAGGCACGCAGGGCTAACGGGCATTTATGTTCAGGCATCATAATATGCTTTGCAATTTAGTCACGAGCATGTAATTACCGGTTCCGCTATGTAAATTAGTAATTAGCCTCTGCTACTGATAAGGGAAACTATAAATTCTTTATGTTTCTCAGGCAAACTAAGTCAGTAAAAATTGGATCAACCAACGGTTACAAACAATGTGGAATCAGCCTTTATCGAAAAACTAAATCACGTATCTAACTGTTAATATAAATAATGGAACATAAATCATAAAAGAAAACAGGAACTAAGCTAGTTCAATATAATTATAAAGCGAAACGTGATGAATGCTCAATGATGCATCGATATAGTAATACCCGAAACGTTCACACCTCACGACGAATTAAAAATTTAAACATAGACCGTTCTATTTTAGGAACAGCTATTTTTACCTTTTGTTACATTAGATGCGTTTACACATGGTAACAGTACAAGACCCTATAAACTGTTTGATGAAAGACAGGAGAGTAAACACTGCCCTATCTATCTAACCTCCATCTTTGTAGACCGGAAACTGTTTTACGACCCAGTTAAATCAAATAAGAACGAAAGAGTGTAAAAACTAAAAAGCATACAAACATTGATGAGATAACAACGGAAATAGAAGAGATAATGTAAGTTTGAGTAACAGACGACCACAATGAAGTCATCCGGATAATTTTACAAGATCAACAAAAACGGGAACTTTTGTCACACCTCAGTGGTTTAAGAGGTGCTTGCTTTATAAGACTTTATTTCTTAGAAGTGTCAGAACTGATCTATCCAATCATTAGGTGTAACGAATGGACTGTGGTCATTCAATCTATTGGTTTGAAACAATCATAACTGGTGGTGTTCAATTTTTTTTTTCTTGACTTGTCTGCGGCATGCTCATGTCCGCCCAGAATTTAGTTTCGAGTTCAGAATTAGTAGTACTAGCTTTATAAGCTTAAACAAGCAGAATATAAGTAGGTTATTATCAATGTTTTTTTTATTTTTTCAGAGTTCTATTCAAACGATTAATAATTATAAAGCTGAAAAATATATTCCTTGGTAGTAGGAATCATTTGCTCGCATTTTGAAATATTTATGCCCTCATACATGCTAATTTAATTTGTTCTAATCAGTGTGTAGGTTCAGTTGTTGGTTCATCTAACTAACCAGTATGTAATGCTTTAGCAACACAAATAATCGCCGATCCGTAATGTTTGTTCTAAATAATTTAATTTACATATTGGCTCAGACACAGGTACTTCAATCACGTAATGTAACTCTTTCACTCGACTAAGTTACCAAGTTGTATATCCCTATTGACTATGTGAATATTCAACAGGTTACCAAACAAGATTACTTCAACAATTGGGAACATTTCGGTCGTAATAAAGAAATCATCAAGTTTGAGAAGAATAAGAACATTACTTCATTCTTACGACTTTATTGTTAACTTTGGTATTTCGCAGATTTTAGAACAATGCTCTCAATGTTTAGACAACCTTGCGGATTTGTAACGCAGTGATAACAATAATTTTTGATCGCAAAAAAAGGAAATGTTACTTGTTATTTTCCTTGTAACATTAAGCCGCGACGCGACGGCGCGAACCGACACTGGTAGAACAAATTCCGTGAAGTTTTCATAGAAATTGTTCCACTAAAGTCGCAACGCGGTGTGTCGCGGCGCTCCTGTCTCCGGGAACCTTTATTCTGGTTGGTTTTATAGAAAAAACATTGGTAGTAGGTACTTTAACGGTCTAATTATGTGCGTATATCTAGAAACATCATTTTCATAATGTGTATATCATCTACAGTCATTCGTTTTGTTTTTATCTTACAAAAAGACTAGATAACAAAAATCTAAACGAGTTCCATAGACAACTAATAGAGTGGTTCCGCAATCAAATGAATTCACAGTTTATCTAGAAACATTTTTTAATTGAGTTGCGGTAAATTGCTTCATTCGCTACGATTTTTTACGTAAATAAACTTATGTACATAAACGGAAAAAGAGTTATTATAAAATACATTTGCATGAGGCAGTACATTTTTGTATTTGCACTCACTTCACGTTTATGGAAATAACTTTCTCTCATCAAGTCGGATGTTAAAATTAAAGTACCTACCAAATATCTACAACGTAACATTTAAAATTTAAATAATCCGGGACTATTCATTACGATATACAGAAAACAAAGACCAAGATTATCCAAACAATAAGTTCGGAGTGCCCAAATATTTCCCACAAAGCGTTCAAAAATCTGGCCTCAAAATGCCATACAATCCTCTCGCTTGTCCACAGTGCGCTGACCTTGGGGCCACACTGCCACAATAGCCGGGCTTTTGGCCTTTACCACCTCCGTGTTATATAAAAATTGAGTCACACCGGTGATTGTTTAATGTCAAATGTTTCGATCGCAATGATTAGTCCTTTATAGATTAAAACAACATCATTACATTTCGATTACAATCTAATTCAGGC
Source organism: Eupsilia transversa (assembly GCA_914767815.1). Classification (NCBI taxonomy): domain Eukaryota; kingdom Metazoa; phylum Arthropoda; class Insecta; order Lepidoptera; family Noctuidae; genus Eupsilia; species Eupsilia transversa. Next base: position 6,679,311 of record OU611890.1, on the reverse strand, counting down.
AGCTTTTATACTTTACTTGACAAACGTAGTGTTCCTGATTTCATAATGAGGTTTTGTAGGCCCTTTTACATGAACCTTTTCTAGATTTGTATCAAATTTTGCATTTTCTTTTGCTAGTGCTAAATCTCTGAATAACCCATGTTTGTTTGTCTGTACCTATAGAATCTAATATCTTATCTGAGCAAAGATATACAATATAGTGTGAAATCAAAATATTCCTTCATTTGCACCGGTCAGAAATAACAATCAGTGTTTGCGGAGACGTAATGCTAAATGCCAAGGTGAACCTCTTGCACAGTCACCGTGTCTACTGCACGAAGCTTATACAATTTAGTATCATGACAACATAAAGGAAATATTATTATGACTTTCGAAACTTTGCCTTTTACAAACAAGTCTCCAAATTGAAATCAACAGCGTCCAATTTATTAGATTACATTTTTGATTCAACGTGTATTATAATCTTTTGACGACACACCACAGACGAAAAAGCGAAATCAAACATAGCCTTCTGTTGATATTACGTACGTATTAATATTATACTTATGTGTTTTAAGTAAACAAAAGAAAAGAGAAAAAAATTACTAACAAAGATCACGGTACTCAAAAATAGTAATATTATTATAATAAAGCCAGTATTATATCACTAGATGTAATATTTTGAAAGCGAAACGATCATTACAGATAATCGAATTACGTAGTGTCGAAGACGGATATATTTACAAAACACGGAGGCGTGGTCAAAGGTAAAAAAGTCACGTCGCTTCGGGCAAACGCTCGAGAGTTGGTCCAAACAATGAAAGTGAAATTTTCAAGCTTAGTAAACATCTTCATTTTATGTATAGAACAGATTTCTTTCCATGTCATCGTAATAAATGACCACCAGACAAAAAATACCCACTTACTCGCAAATATATTAGAAGATGACAAAGTAATTGTTGAGCTAATGTTCTGTCTATGGAATGATGATAAAAAGTATGTAATAATATTTCTTTCAAACATCGAATGAGAAAGTCGTTATGGCGGCAGTAGCTGAAGCAGACCATTTAAGTAATAGCGTCATCATTTCCATAAGTCATTTTTGGTAGTGATTAGAATAAAAAATCTATAAGTTTTGCAAAAACCACTATTACTCATCGATTTTGTAAGACTATGACTAATCGTTTCTATTTATAAACAAATGTAACGACAAATATGATAACGCAACTGCGATGAAATTAATTCTTGATTATAAATAACCATAATCATTCTATTTAACATTCTAATAGATTATTCTAGTTTTCATCAGGTTGCATTTGTTATAAACATAACTATTTAATGATTAGTTAATTAATAACAAATTGCTGATAAGCTAGTGTAATGATCTTTAACTATCTGTGGAATAGTTAACTATTAGTAGATACGATTAAATTCATTATGCCAATTGCCCCAACGCAATACTCTGCTAATCCGAAACATCAAAATATTAATTGGATAATCGAAGTTCCGCGATAACAGAATTAAATAAACTGCAAATGGTATGAACGATGTTACTCGGCCACGCCTGTCTATATGTCCGAATAACACTTTGGAACAACTTGAAGAGACTGCCTCCGTAGCTTATATTTGAAACAGCCTAAGTTAAGTCTGGAAGAGTCACTGACGTAGTAAAAAAACTAAATGAAGAAAATAAGCTCACCTGTCCTTTAGAAATGATGAAGAAGGTGTCACCGCGGGCACCCTGCCTAATGATGTAATCGCCATTCTGGTAGTGAGTCTCTTCCAGTACATCAGAGATCTTGATCAGTGTGTCTTCAGGCAAATCTTTGAAGATCGGTACGCTGTTGAAAAAAGAAGCAAAACCGTTAAAATTGTACCACAGATTATGTAACCAGAAAAAGTAGGCTTACTGTTACGTTTGAAGGGAGAAAGTGTTCGGCCGATGGCATATTATGGAATTTGTACGCTTTATAATAAACAAGTATGGTTTCAATGTTATAATGGTGTGTAACTTGTTCTGTTACATTTTCTATAAAAACTGTTGTAATACTGACATTTTTTAGTTTAGTTATCTATATTTTTCACAATATCAAGATGCTAGTTCTCTAACATTTACAAAACTGGTCGATTACTAACAATGTTTTGAAATTGTTGAATTGTGTACTTATGTTAGTTTACCAATCATGTAGTCAATTTACTTCCACCTAGTTGTGTGCATATTAAATCAATTCTACAAGCTATTCGGTTGAAAGTGAACGCTTAAATGTTGCTGGTCAACTTAACGAAGTTTCCTTGAGTGAGTCATATAATTCAAACCTATAAGTTGGGTTGGCTATAAGTGGGATAAGTCAAATATGGATAGGAGAATTTGATTTTGGTTTGGAATTATTTGCAATGCTACTGAACAACGACAAATATATGGAAGATATTGTAATCATAATCTTGGCGACTATACCTTAGATATTTTCTTTTGAATGCATGTTATATTTGTTTCAATATAATTTAATCCAGCTTGATTAGTCTTGCTCTGTGTCTTGATAGTTATTTCTAAGCCATAATATTTTTTAAATGCTTCAGATATTATTAATTGATCAAACAATTTCTCTACAATATTTTTTATCATGAACGGGTTAAATTGCAATAGAATAAAGATCTCAAACAATTTTATTGATTGCAATTTAATGTCTCTCTATACAGCTGCGTAATGGCAGTGCACTACTTATCAGACAATTAAACCCACATAAAAGAGTAGTCAGCAGAACAGTACAATATTATTGTAACTGTGCGTCACAGTGAGCGCGAATGAAAATTGCTTCAATCATAAAATATAATTTTTCACGGTCAATACTCTTTGGTCCTGAAGTATAATATTATGTCAATATGTATTATGGTGGCTGGTAACACAAAATATAGTTGCGTAAGTTGGAGCTACATTCTAACATTGAGAATTATTTATCATAGCGAATGGTTCTTAGAATATAAGTAATACATAAATGAATAAATTAGTTTATTGGAATCGAAAAAATCCAGGATTCCAAAACCAAATAAGTCTTATTACCGTTACTGTGCTAGCACTAAAGCTAAATAAACACAGTTTTTTTCTTTAAGTTGGCAGTTTCGACCTCAATACAAGGTCTGACAGTGACCTCGCTCGATTTGACAGTGATTTGTTCCGGAATGTTAGGCTATACTCAAATTATACCATATTTGATATGGTTGGACTTTTTATTAAACGTCTACGGATATTTACTACCTTATTTATTGAAAAAAGTATATGGAAAAACTGAATAATACAATATTTATTTATGCATAATTAAGAAGGCTTCGAGAATGCGACTGTCAATAATTGTTCCCAGGTTCCCCAAACAAAGAACAACAATAACATGAAGTAAGTTGATATCTTGTTGCGTTGTTATATTGCAACATCGTGTAACTTGATGCTAATGCACAAGCGGGTAATTAACTAAAGTATGTCGAGGCAGAAGCTACAACTCCACGATCAGTATCTTAGACAGAGGAAAACTCAGTATCATGAATGATTATCTACACGTATTATAAGATTAACGGAGCATTCAATATTTCATCAAAACGGTTTTCATCGCGTTCTTGGGGTAGAGTTTCTAAAACAATTTTCATAATTATCTAATGATCGCTAATGTGCGCAACAATGAAAGTTTCGTGACAAAAGACACCACTTAAAAATGAGAAACAAAATAAGATACCGTGAGTTATTATAAATGTGTATGCACATAAAAACCCATACTAAATATGTATTTGAGTACTACACGAACAAATCAACACGGTGAACGTTATCGACAATGTATACTAAAGATCGTCACAAAAATCTTACAAATGACTGGTAAATAACAATGATATCAAACTGGCGGCAAACGTTACAGTTACATATCATCACTCTGAAAGAACAACTGAGTACATACCTAGCGCTCGAATTTAATTGTCTGGAAAGATAAACAGGAAATAATCGTTTTAATGTGGCGTTGGAAGATGTTGATAAAGCAGCTGGGGTCTGAACAAAAGAGACTGTATTCACAAGATGAAAGAATATGAAATAGTGTAACAAGGACTTACAAACCTAAAATCCTAACCTCTAATTTCTAAAAATACGATAAGCGATGCATTTCAAACCATAGATCCGTCATCCACCGTATTAGATTTTCAAAATTCCTACTAATGACAATGCATGGCGCAACAAAGACGATATTGATGATGATGATCAGAGGATTCAGACTAAAATATTACGTACATTTTAGTGGCGTCTCTTGAAAAAAATTATACATATCTCATGTACCGTCTGTTCTGCTTTCTTAGAATAGATTATTACGTCTGTGCAGTGAAAGGATTGTGCAGTCTCAAAATGTCAACTTGCAAACGTGACGGCTAGTAAGTGGGTATTTCGTAAATTACGCGCGAGTGCTTGGGCAATGTTGCGTTGACACTGGTTTCGCCAACAATGGCTTTGTTTTATTGCCGGTTGATAGCTAGATGAATATAGACAGTATGTGTTTAGATACTGAATTGCTTTCGTGCGTTCAATGCAAGCCAATCGTTGCGTGTTAGTTTGGCATAGCATCAAATGAAAGAATTGGATCAAACGCATCAGCAAAAAAAGCGTTACAAAAATGTGACCCAAAATTATTCTTTGTTCCAAAATAAAAGTAGACTAAATATGTTGAACCGGTTGCATCCCAAATTGACAGCAGTGATAATATTTCATGTCTTCTTTTTACTTATTAATCGAGAGAAATTATCCATATTTTTAACATCAACCTGACAAGTTCTAAAATAAAGCAACAAACAACAACTTAGATTAACATCGCGATAGAGACATTAATCTTGTAGATGATGGGTGCAACAAAGATGGATCACCGTGCTTAGAGCATGTACGGGTACTTCGAAGGATATAAAGCAACAGATGCTAAGCATTCTACAACACGATACCCTTGATTGTAAATGGAAAGCTGCATAGAGTTACACGATAACACGATACCCGAACTGAACACAAATATAACTTTTTATGGCCATAGGGCACAGAAATGTTTCGCGTATGTCGTCGTAGTAAAAGTTTTACGATATTTTCTATCTATGCATTTCTTAATTTTAGATTCACATCTTAACACACTTTAATTGGGTTTTCTACAACGATTCAAGCATTTGGATGTAGGTTAACAATCAACGTGAATGTTTTGACATTTTCAACTCTCGCGAAGATCGTTCCAATAACATCGTTCACGTTATTAATAAATAACCATTCGTGCGTTGCAATCTGTTCACATACATGCCTCGTGTCAAGGCCCGCTGTGTAGACGGCATTGTAAAAGTGTGAGTCCGTCGAAAGCAGAAGAATGGGCCATTGCACGCCCATTGCATTTGCATAAGTGTCCTGAGGTCAATATCCTTCTCTGTCATCGGTAATGCTCTCAGAGGCAAGCCTGCATTGTTGTGGTCGGCTAATACAGATATATGGAAACCATTCAGAAGGTATAATGAAGACTTCCGTGTTGTATGGCATCAGAGTCTCGAGAACATGAATAATACATCATTGTTAGTCGATTTCATGCTAGTGAACGTAGAAACATATATTATTGTCCCTTTTCTTTGTAATTCTTTACGTATTAACTAAGGTGTATGTTTACCGATTTTGATCATTGTAGGCAATATCACTAAACGTTTTTGTTAATAAAATACTTTATTAACAATACATATAAAGATAATATACATAATTTGAAATGTACGTTGTGTAACAAAGAACAAATGAAAGTAAGAGGAGTTAAAGAATGGAATAAAATAATGCAGTAAACGTAGATGGATTAACGTTTCACAACGATTTCATTTAAAGCAACTATTACAGAAGGAATCATTTTAAAGTTAGATATACTTACAAACAACATGTTTGTGTTTGAATGGGAATTAGGGCGAGTACGTGTTATTGAATCGTTGTTAAAACAAAATAATGGGAACATATTGAATATTTCGTTTGTCAGTGAAGTCAACACACTGTGGGGTTACTGGCCCCGATATCGTAAACAACAATTCTTTTTAGGAAGGATTTAAAGTCGAAATAGCTCATCTAAATAAAGAACAAGCTTTACAAAAAAGAAACCGGCCATGTGCGTGCCGGACCACGCACAATGAATGGTTCCGTAGTTGGGATGAATTTATCTTAAAAACAAACTTAACTTTGTAGTTGAAAAACATGTTCTCCCATTCATTCGGTAAATTCTCCAACTGCAAATGTAAGTTGGTAATCGCAAACACATATTTTTTATATGATAAAACTACAATTTAATGATTTTCGGACTTTTTTCTTTACTTGTGCTGTGAGACCTTGCTACCTGCCAAATTTCATGATAGTAGGTCAGCGGGAAGTACACTGTAGGTTTGATTTATTTGCGAGCATCAAAATATGTCACGTAAATAACCGTATTTTTTTATTGCGTTGACTTCGAAGCTTGATTATTTTGAGACCTGAGTATTTGATATTAATTTCAAATTGATACCACCATGCGTTCCTGAGAAAAGGGTCTTGACAGACTGACAGACAATGAAGTGATCCTATAAGGAGTTCCGTTTTTTTCTCTTGAGACACGGAACCCTAAAATAATGAATATTAATATACAGACTTCTGTGCCAAGTGTGAATGATCTGCCATTTTATTTAAAGATATAGCGCAGACCTTTCACACAATGATTCGTATTTCTTCGTAAGTCATACAAATATTGATGTCGCCATAAAATGAACATCATGGCAATTTTATTGCAATTTATGAAGTGCACACGTCTATCTAGGTTCAATCTAAATTAAAAACAAATGCACTGGAAAGTGAGTTATTTCTATCCCAAGATTTCTACTTCTGATGTTGTTATAAGTTGTGTGTATAGTATGAATGATCCAGACGTATTGATTCTTTCTCATACGTTTGAAATAAATGATTGCCATTCTAACGAAATATTAGTTTTGTTTCCAAAGATAAAATGAACATGGCGACATAAATATGTTGCTGTAAAATGATGTCAATTTAGAAACCTGAAGACAGAGACTAATGAGGCCAATATGGGCTATAAATGCCACCCACAGCTGTACGTCCAAATAAAGATGATTAAACTTTTATTCAGTATCAGGATGGAATTAAACCTATTAATGATAGCCATTATATCATTAAGCAAATAGGCAATGACAATGAAGATGGCTATTACTAATAAGCAACAGAAGATATTTGGGCCTTACCTCTTAAGGAAGTCGGTGTATTCGGCCTGGCGTATAAGCCCAGTGCGCATCATGATGGTCTGGAAGCACTGGCGTTCGATGGCCCACAGTCTGCAGTCCGTGGCCGCCTTGATGGTGGCCGTACGTTTGCAGTTGTAGAGGATGGCCAGCTCACCGAACACCTTGCCTGGTGCCATCGTGCTGAGGTATTTGTTCTCCCGGGATACTTCCACGCGGCCCTCTGTAGGAGAAACGGACATTTTGAGAATTGATCGAGAAAATACAACAACGTCATGTCACTAGTTTATGATTGCAATTAGAATTTATGAAGCTACCTATTTTCTGAGCCTCGTTTTGTGTAGCTGACTGGCATGGCTTAATATCTATATCTATACTTATAATAAATCTGTAGAAGTGAAAATTCTGTACATTGAAAATATCAAAAAAATAAATGTCAGGGGGTGTTACTAGACCGACACCGAACCCAAATATGTGATTAAATATTTTTTTGTCTGTCTGTCTGTCTGTCTGTCTGTCTGTCTGTTTGTTCAGGCATCACGCAAAAACTACCGGTTCGATTACGATGAAACTTGGTATAATTATTCTTACATATCCTGGGCACCACACTGGGTACTTTTTATCCCGGAAAAGTATCCTATCCTACGGTTGGGGGGTGTCAAAGTTTGTATGGAAGAATTTTAACGCGCTGTCCGATTAACTCGAAACTCAATATTTATACTTAAACCCAAAAATGAAGAATAACGTGTATCAGGATTTTTAGAAATTCAACCCCTAAGGGGGTAAAATAAGGGATGATAGTTTGTATGAAAAATCGTATTCCATGAGGTAATAAACATGAAACTTCGCACGAATAGTTATCTAAATAAATTATAAAGTTTGTAGTTTTTTGTTTTTCTAAATTACCCCCCAAAGGGGGGGTTGGGGGGTGTTAGTGTTTGTATGGCAGAATTTTAACGCGCTGTCCGATTAACTCGAAACTCAATATTTATACTTAAAAACCCATGGGGATGTATGGGGTAATTTCCGACACTCACGTGGGCGAAGCCGCGGGCAGCAGCTAGTTATTATATAAAATTGTAGAGGTTCAATCTAAAACGTCAACATGCCAAACTACCATGATTTGCAGGTCAAAATCATAAACCAAACCACCATGGGTTATCTAAAAGGTGGACAGAATAATGTTCTACGACTTGTGATAAAGAACTGGTCCAGATATTATAATAATAAAGTCCAATAATTAAGACTTTTAATTAAAATTCATGTCAGTAGATTTACAAGTGCAATTTGACAAGTGCTGGTTGCTACCATAAATAAACATAAAGCTGGATAGATATGAGTTATTGAGGCTAATGGCTTTAGAACTTAGGGCTACTCGCCCCGATTCACAGTCGAATACTGTTTTGACACTAGATTTTCAACTTTTTTGGTTGACCAATCGATAAATATTAGTAAAGTCGGTCGTGTATGCATGCATACATATTTGAATATTTAACTGCAGTTTTTTTATCATCAACCAAACTGTTTTTGCGCAAGTGTACAAAAGTATGTCTGAGCCCTAGTTTAACTTGTTTGACTACTACATTTATTCCAATTGGAATATAATTTCGATATCAATACAAATTAATAAATACTGTCAAGGTTGCCAATATTGAAATTGTCGGTGCACATTGGTGACTCATTGCAGTGAAGGGACTCGATAGTGCCATAATAATTTTTGTAGTGGTAAAAACGAACAATCAAGTTTTATGACTCTTATCGTCAAGTGTGAAAGATTACAATTGTAAGCAGCTGTTGTTATCGACCATGAGAAGATAAGTGTGAGAATAAATAGAGAGGCATGTGAAAATGCAGCTTGTTTAATTAATAAACCCGAGTGCATGTATGCTCGCAGTATTTTAACAACTTACGAAGACAAACGAATAGAAATATCACATTATTGAGATACTAATTTGAGAATGTGAAACGTTAATCACAGCATTCTGTTGTTTTTAGAATATAACGATACAAAGTGCTGCTTTTTCCAAATAGCATTATTCTTAGAATAAGTGTTTGCTGCATTGGTATAGGTTAGCGAATAGCTGTATTTAAGTTTTTTGTGTCTTTGTTTATTTTCACTACAATTTTCTTGAAAATCTAGAAATACTTATGTGTTTCAGATATTCATAGTCAATCTCACTCATATTTGATTTCCGTGTTCTTGTTACAGTAACAACTCATTTTTATTTTTAATATACCTAGCCTATTATTATGAGGATAGGTATTTGTTTTGATTTATAAATTGGTATATCTATCTATTGTTGATGCAAAGCGTAGTGGCGCATAGTACAAAACATTAACAGTTACCTATTGACTGATGGATAGTCGTACATGTGTTTATATATACCCAGTGTGTGTTTTTGAACAGTTGTCCTGCGTGACATTACCTATTGTCTCTTCAAACGTTAGTCCCGTTATAATTGTTCACTAAACTTAATTCTGAACACAATTTGCCATGAACCCTTTTATTTGTATTCGATTAGTCCTATTAACCACATGGGTTAACCGAATCATTTAGATGATAAAGAATAACTACATACTGTACTAGAAATGTAGCAAAATTGTAGATGAGTCATGAATAGAGGAAGACCAAAGAAACGCTAGATGAAAATATAAAACATGATTTCGCTAGAAAAGGGGTAAATATTGAGATGACGACTGAAAGAAATGTTATTATGGGAAACGATGATATAATATAATGTGCCTGTGCCGATCCCGAGGGGTAAAATATGAGGGTAATGATGAAGACAGTAGGTATCATAATTGGAGTTGAAAGCCATCAAGTTGCAGAAGCTGCAAACATTTTTAGCTGTTGTACTATCATATCATAAACTAATATTTGCAAAGAGCTAACGAAGTCACGCGGCAAGGACATTCGTGTTTAACCTCAATTTAATTACAGTCATGATCAAATCTTTTTATGTAATCGTGATTTTGTAACACTATCTAGTTTAATGAGCTAATATTTGAAATAACGTTTAATAATTCTGTGCTTCTTTAATTTATTTTAAACATATTTATTTGAATTTTATTTGAGTTTCATTGGAAGAAACAGTTTTTATTTATTTTTGTTCGATTGTTTTCTAGAGTAACAACTCTAGAAACCAATCGAAATCTAATATTCAATAAAGGAGTGTACCACGAATTTAGCGAAACAATGCTACTTAGCAACTTATCTACAACTTTCGTTGGTAAAAATTACAAGTTTCTAAATCATGTGTGAAATGATTACAATGTAAAATGCTTCGGAAGTAATGTGCGATAGATTGGGAAGTAACGTTTTATTACACTGATATAAACTTTCTACCTCTAATTGAATATTATTAACTCCCAACCCAACGTAAGAACTACACGTTTATTCATATCCGTAACAGCACATTCCTTTGCTTGTAAAAATAAAGCCACGTTTATAAACACCTTAAATCAAAACTAGACTAAATCAACAATAGACTATCTTAAACAAAGTAAATGAGTTATTTACTTGCAAAAAGTCAAGTTTCTTGACAGAAAAGGACACGTTGCACTAAAAATGAGTGAAAACTACCGTCAAAATGATTTTGTTAAACCTCAAAACATAGATTTTACACTGCAAATAAAATTTTGACAAGCTAAAACAGATACGATATGGAACCCTTACGACGGCAATTATAAACAAGCTGCAGAACATTTTGCAAATTTTATAATTATCGCCCAAATGCAAAATACTAGTTCACCGATCGGACATGCGAATTGCTGGTCAAGTCTTAGATGACGTAAATTAAATACTCAAAGAACGAAAGTGTTTCAAGGCGACTAGCAACATAATGCTTGGAATATAATGCCGGGGTCAGGAGTTCGGATACGTGTCCAGGCTTACGGCGGTTTTATTGTTCAACTATCTTACTTTGGTGCATTAAGATTACAACACTGATACCGGCTTTCGAGCAGGAGATGTGGTATTATTATCAGATAAATAAAATCTTGGTTTTGCAAACAGAAAAAAATGTCGTTCTTATTTGGTAGTCCATAGTTATGATCATCATCGGTAGTATTACTATTCTTTCATTGGTTGTTTAAGTTGTATGCTTGAAATCCTGAGTTATTTATAAATTAGGTACGTACATTCACAATTGCGTCATTCATTCAATGCTTGGCTTGATTCACAAGGAAAAGCTAGGAGCACCTCCTCCTTATTATACACATGAGTACCTATTCTTAATGAGAACCTATTAGTAATTGCCAGGTTCCTGTTATTTCTATTGTCCTTCAACTGCCATTAATGTATTTATGCTAAAATGTCTTTATCACAACCGTTCAAAAAGGTCGGTTTTAAATTTACAGCCACAGAACGACGGTGGTCCATTGTGTTTTCAAGCAGTTAATATCTTTAAACTCGAATGCGTTAGTAACAATGTTCGCGACGGCTGTGTCTGTCTCTGTAAAGTTTCTTACTCACAATAAATTCAACAGACATCGCCGAAATAAATATTACTTTTCTCGGTATCAAATATTAAAATACTAATAATACTACTGACATACGGCTTCCAAAAATATGAAATAATGTACCTGCGTAAATGTGATAAATCGAGTCATGGGGAATCGGCTATTGTTTAATCAAAACAAAACAAACTGCTTTCAAGTTTTAAACTTAATCTGCCTATGTATGAAAAATAATATTAGCAGCAATAATACAATACACCGTTACAATGGAATTACCATTACTAATGACATTTTACACTTCAACATATACGTGTGTAGATTACTTTACCTCTAAATATTCTTTGCCGTTCTATACTTTGCAATCAATAATACAAATTGCTGTATTACAAGTAGCTATGTTAATTCTCATATTCGTGCCTGACTTTAACGAAAAGTAGGGCAAAACGTAGCCAAGTTTAATTGATATGCCAGTCTCGGTGCGTTTAGCAAACTACCTATACATATGCCAAGGCGTTCAAAACCTCGATCGTAAATGGAGTAAGCGTGGCGCAATGTCCTGTCCCTCTTTAGATTTTGATTAAGTATAATGTCACTTTTTAATCAGACCCATGATTAAATGGAAAACCCGCCGAAGTCGCAATAAAGGAAATGTATTAATCAATTTGCCGTGTTGTCTCGGCTACCAATATAGACCGTAATTTCCCGTGTGTTTTGTAAGAGTCGGCTAAGAGATTGTATCATGAGAGTGGGCAGCATCAAGTATACATCATTGCACTTTGACCAGTAATCCGCTTGTTAAACGTGATTAACGCAATAGACTATTAAGTCGTCGTATTTTGCAAAAGTGGCCAGAAGACTACATTTAATTTGTAGTGAGTTCTTGCAATTGATTACAAGGGTGATTTGTATATATCTTTGCAGATATTGCTAAATAGACAGCTACTAATCCAAACAATGCGTAGGCAACTTAAACCCAAGGTGGTAACAGATCCTTATGATGAAACACTGAGTCATGTGCGTAGGTATTTCACGGTTCATATATTATGTCATCAAAATTGTCATTCGTGAGACCTCGAAGTTGTCCCGTCGCCATAACACGTCCATACATCGATCAACATCAGCACACATGAGATCAAAATAACTTCCCGATAACAACTACGATAACCGTTTATATTGAATATAGATACTTATGTAACATAAAACTAAATTATATTATGTAAGTATGTACTTATTCTATTGAAATTTACCTGTGTCTCCATTTCGGGGGTATTTGTCAACGGACTTGTCGTTCGGGTCCAGACGCGTCACGTCTAACAATATACCCGCATCCAATGACGATTCAGTAGCAGTACTGTCCCGCTGGCAGAGATTGCCCGTCCTCCTTTTTCTGGTTCCATAAGTGTGCACCGGCACTATTAACTTAGGTCTAGGTATCGAGAAATCCGAGTCCGATCCGCTAGACGAACTTTTCGCACTTCTAGAAAACACACCATTACTACTTGTGACACGTTCTTCACTAATACGATCTTTTTGTGTCCCGAAAGACATAATGTCATTGTATCTGTCATACCTATCATCACTTTTCACTCTCACTGTATTGTATAGCTTTCCATACTTATCACGTTTGATTTGTTTTGCAACACCGTTTATAGTCCGATAGTCACTTTCTTTACTCAGATCAGTAGAGTGTAACCCATTAGCAATCGGCGGGGTGGGTTGACTTTGACTTCCGTTAAACATTTCGTACTGCATTAACGTCAGCTGTTCGCTCGGTGACAGATTTCTTTTCGGTTGAGTGACAGTAACTCCATTGTACACCTCCTCAGGCTGGGCCGCGTCGAGATAAGCTCGAAGAGGTGCTCTTCCTTCGCTTTTTACTCTTAATGATTTAGAACGAAAGCTAGGTTTATTATCTTCGATGCGTCCATTTCGTTCGTTTACCGGTTGCGTTGTGTGCTTAGGAAGTTGATCGCATGTAGATAACGACTGGTTAATAGGCTGCATGTACAAACCCAAATCTTCCGCTTCGCAATCCATATCGAGGTTCTGTTTTCCGTTCCTAGACTTTATTGGACTTAAGTCCAAAGTTGCCATAGAGTTGATCAATTGATACATAGTATTACCATTTTGTTTTATAGGCTCGCTATGAATAGTTTTATCTTTTTTCGTGTCCTTCTGCATCTGTTTTATCTTATCACTGTCGGTGTCATTATTCTGTTGACTTACTCTGGAGTAGTACTCGTAGTATGATTCCGACGAGGGGTCAGGTGGGACCGCTCCGGGATCAGGTAATGGGTAATAACTTTTTTTAGAGTCAGCTTTTCTCTGCCGGTGTGCATATTTTAAAGAATCCTTACGTTGTGGTGGCACAGGTGGCTGTTTACTGTTAGATGCGAACGCTTCTATATCCCATTCAGTAAAATTTCTACGTTTAACTCTTCTCAATGTCGACGGTCTATATCCATTTGGCATATCCTTAAAACTATAACTATGTTTCAATTTATTCTGTGCGAGAAGATTATTATTCGCTCTCGCCTTCTCCTCTATATTTTGTTGGTACTTAGCTAATTGAGATATATTTTCATTAGGAACATCATTAGAATAACTACATTCATTATCTTCCAATGAATATGTTTTGCTATCATAATCTTTGTCGTTAGTACGACCAACATCTCTACATGACTTGCTTCTTGATATTGAATTGAATTTAACGCTGTTTGAATGGTCATCGTTTTCATTATATGAACTGAGATTGTTTGCACCAACCCAGTTAGCAGCGTACACAAGGTCCATAGTCCTGTCCGTGATGGACAGCCACGGGTCCTCCATGACCGCTTTTCCTGGATAATGCTTGATTTTCATAATGTCGTCGAATTTCTTAGTGTCGCTTCATTTACATCATTGTGGAGCCAAAATGTTTGCCTGTGAGGAGCCGTACTTAATAATGTTAATTCCATTTTCCCGTTGGATGGATGTTATCGACCAGCTGGTAAAGGTTACGACGGTCGGACGTCATTAGACGGGAGATTAATGTGACGCACTCGCTGTTTTTGTTAGTTCGTAATAATCAGGAACATAAATTACTCGAGTCAATCTGTGGAAGTTCCGATTTGATGCTGCAGCAAAATTTTCAATATCCTACATGAGGCATAATTACGTTTTTGCTAAAGTAAAGTTAATTGGTTGTGTGAGTATTTTTTTTATTTTCCTACTAAATGATTGCGTTAAGAATTGGGAGTTCGATTGATTAATGTATGACAATGGAAGGATTTTGCAAGCGCTATTATACTTATACGTGCTGTCTAGAAACTCGATTATTTTTCTTGAGATACAAAACGAGTGCACCTCCTCGACAGCTGCACAGTTAACCGCATTGCTAACGAAGTACACAGTATACCCACCAATCATGTGAAATTGAAATACATGAGAAAGATCTTTGTATTTTTCAAGACTTTTTCTTATAAGAATACTGCTACTAGTTTAAAGTTAATACGAAAATAAAACAACAGCTGTGCAGGCCACTGTTTCGTAACTCTTTACAGTTATCATCGTTATTCATACAAAAAGTATAAGAGCACCTGCATCATAATGCGTGGATCTCAGATTTTAAACACCAATGAATAGTATTTTACATACGTACTTGAGTTTTAACAATCTGCCTGTACCTATCAACCTTTGCTTAAACTTCATACATAGAGTGATTGCGTTGTAAAACTTTATACGACCTTCAAGTCTGTGCTTCATTGGTAACATGGCAAAAAATTATCATCGACCAGTAAACTTTGCAAGAGCGGATGCGTCACGGGAGGCACACACAGCCATTACACAAGAAGTTGTTTGGTCCAATACATCAACGGGGAAACACTTACAGGGCCTCAAGAGCCCATAAGGCGAATACAAATGGAATTACATTGCGTAATAATTAGATAATGGGGGCTGAGTGAGTGCGAGTGGCAGCTGGCGAAGCAACTGCTACATACGGCCAATTTATTGTTATTAATACTGTCGCACTTTCACTGGGAAACTTAACAACATTTTATAAATTTAAAGCAGATGTACATCAAGATATATGATTGAAAGTCAGTCATGAACTAGAAATACAATAAGCACAATACAAAGATAAAGGAATCAATAAAAACAATGTAGGTGAAGAAAACATTTATAAATGAGATGTGTAAAATAGTAGCAAATTAGCAGCAATCATTAAACGCCTGATCGAGTTAGTAGGAAACGATTTCTAAGACATCAGCCGATAGACGAGTTGAAACAAGTTCATTGGTCCACATATCCAGTCGGCTGGTCAGCGATGATACGTGAGAAACATATCCAGGAACTCGAGAAATTGTGGCCGAAGCATGGTAAACTATTATTCAATTAGAAGATAAATAATATTACCAAGAAAAGCTAGTATGTAGCACTACCTTCAGCAGTTACACGTTCAAACATAAGTAACGACAAAAATATTCCCAACAGAAGTTTATGAAGAATCATGTTGGGACCAGAAACTTTGCAAAGATTTCATAATAAATTCTTAGGACATTTTGCGATTACATTTTTACAGCTCAGCTTGCAAGGTTTCCTAGAATATCTTTGACCACTGCTGACAATACAATGACCAGTCATCTAGGTACTTAAAATAAATGTAAGATTTTTATGGTTTAGATTATTAAATGACTGTGACTGTGTGTATTAAATTTCTGTTATCAGCACTACCGTTTACAATAGATAATGGTGAAAACAATGCAAATGACTCGTTTCGAATTGGCAAAAATTACATCGAAAGCAGTAAAAACCGTTGAGTCATCAATGAAGTACCAAGTCATTGATAGAATTACAATATATTAGTCAGATACGCAAACAGCACGCGCTGAATTTATTTAGAACTAACGGTTGGTTACTCGAATCATAAACAATGGTAGCCCTTTCTCCTATTTAGCTGACTTTACTATTCAATGTGACATTCGCGTAGCTTTATTCTATAAGGATTATATCAAATAATATACAAATTGGAATAACAGACATTCAGCGATCAGTTTTGTCTTACTCCAGCTAGGCAATTATTAAATATATATAATTATGTCGTAAAATGCTACAACGGTGTTATAGTCATCAACTGACGTTTCTATTTCGAAATATTTGTATTGTGCAAACACTTTCTACGGTCTGATGATAATTTTAATAATCGGAATAGTTATTATTATGATAACATCATTTATGTGCAGTATTTTTAACACGCAAGGGAGACAATCCTCTGTATGGTATGTTGATACTATCTATCTATACTTTCTAATCTTTGTTTGAATACAAAAACGTGACAATGATTCGTACACACATATTAAATCGATTTATGTTACTCGATAAACAAGTTCCAAAGTGTGTTAGTGCAACAATGATTTCAATCAGTTAACGAGGCGTGAACTGATTCGTATTGCAATACTTGCAAGGTATATCATTAATTATGAAACCGGTACTTGATTGATTTAGTTCACAACACCTAACTTCACCAATTTATGATTCAACGAAGACGAATCTAAAGTGAATTAATGGTCAATGTTGCTGATATCATTAAAAAGACGAGGTCTAAAAAGACAGTGATGTCATACTATTTGGCCAAACACAGGCATAGAAAGCTCGAGGCTGCTCGGACATTAATATGCTAAAATATCTTCACTGTGAAGACAACGTTCCAAAATACTTTCACGCCGCACGGGTAGTGCACGCAAATACGAGAGGCTTGCAATAACCTTGTAGTGCATGAGAGCCTCCGAAACGTTACTTTCAAATCGTGAATCGGACTAAAGGACACGATGTTTATAAAAATATGCTCATAAAATCCAATGACTTCGAATTTTATAACTTTAATAAAGCTGTTTTTGTAATATCTTCAAACATTTAAAATTTTGCTGCAGCATGATGTGAGTAACATGTTTATTTTAAATCCTTTTCGGTGAACAGATTTGAGTTTATCCGCCGAAATCTTTGTTGCAGTGACAACTGCAGCTTCCGCGAAATAACACTATATTTTAACACAAAAACACTTCACATTATTTACCATTGTTCAATGGAATAAGTCTCTTCAATTATGTTTAATTGAGAAACAAAAACTATAAACAAATCACATCGCTTGTCTCACAGTGAGGTCGATCGCGACTATTTTAAATTCGGAACGCGAGACATTGGGGACACGACGACCAATCACGTCAGCGTCGCTCCGCTTACTGCTCTACTCCGATCCGATCAACTCCTGCGCAAACGCAGCCGGCTGACTGCGCGTGTGGTTGAGACAGACTATGCGCCAGACAAAGACAAAACATACACTTACCTGAATAATAAAAGCTCCAAGCTCACAAAAGGTGGACGAGGTGGTGAACCTTTTAATTTTGATCCTAGAGATACTGTAGAGCAGTAAGTTGCGACAAAAAAATTGTTCCTATGTGACGACCACACTTTTCGGATTACTACTTACAAACAGCACATGTATTTTGTTTACGCATGTAATGCTAAACACTTGTTAAAACATTAAAACAATCAAAGACAAAAAGATGGTGATCACAATAATGATGAAAGAACTTATGGTATTGCAAATATTGACACATATTTACATTCATGTGAGACTACTTTGAGCAGTAGCAAATTTTATGAATGACAAAATTTTGAGTAATAATACTTCAGAACCTAAGCATGATTTTATAATTATAATGAGTGAATGCAAACGGTTATAATGAGTTGAATCAGCAAGGTATCGCCCGTGACCGGATAGCTATCAAATGTTATTCGTTGAAGGTAGACCTTCAGATAGACGCCGAAAAAGTCATTAGTCTATTTTAATACTACCTTTAACAACGTATAATAAATATCAACGAGTGCATCAGTAGTCGTTCTGTTGAAAACACTGGTACATTAACAATTATGGATTAAAAAAATAAACTGAAGTAAACGGGCAGCTTTGGTATACATTGAGAGATGGTTTAGCAACTTTTTACACATTTGTGAAGTCAGTGACACTTATTGCGAGACACTTCATAGTGGACTTTGCTGATACCTCAACCAAAAACATTTGGGATGAAATACAAAATAATGGAGAAATAAGGTTAAGAAATCAGTTTTTGATGATAAAGACAAATTTTAAGCACAGAATATCAATATCAACTCAATTACACAATTGAGTTTCTGAATGACTACGCAAATAATGTTGCAAATAATGAAAAGGAAAAGTTTATCAATAGCGAAACAAATAAACTCGAAAAGAAAGCGGTTAATGGATTAAATTGGTGTAACACAGGGATAATTTACAATTACGATCTGCCATTGTGTCAATCAATGAAGCATAAGAGAGCATGATTTTTTTTCAATATAAGAAGACGGAATAATTTTAGAACTTTATCTTCAAAAACCGAAAAAAATCAGTAAGATGAAAGTTATCACTGGATATAAATCTCGTAACTCATCTTGAAAACCAGTTATTATGATCTAAGATTTCAGAAGAGCAATATTTTTTAAAGAGATAAATTCTACAGTTAAATTTTCTTGGTATAACGTGCAGTAATGGGTGCAGAACATAACCGCTTCGTTGGACATTACAAAGATATCATCATAAAAGTATTATACAAAAGTATTATTCGTGATCATAAAACCCGTTCTACAAGTCGTGTCGAAGTTATAAATTAGGTTTATGCTTTATAATTTGTCTAGTTTATCCGTTGTACCACACACCACTTTAACTACCATCCATTTTCCATATCGGAAAATTTCATAATTATGTGTTGTGTATTACTGAATGATTACTAAACGGTAAAACACCATGTAATTATGGTCGGCGTCGACGAATCGAAAGTTCAAGTAAAAGTAGAAATGCTAATCGTGAAGATGTTCAGTCGGATTTCATTTGTGACGCAATTACTCCACGGTCAAGGCTGTGGGCTGCGGATAATGTTATGGTTTCACTTTTAGGTACTGGTACTACCTTAAAATTATGGTTTTGTAGGGGCACTTTAGATATGGCTTATTTATTGCTGATAGCAAAATGATCTCGACTTCTGCTTTATCGGAAGGTGTTGTTTTTTAAGGAAAAAATTATATCAGGGAATCCCGTACGTCCCTCAAATCACGAGACTCATTGACGAGACCCATCTTTATTCGTAATTAAGACCTGCCCCTAGATCGATTGTCAGAATTCCGTGTTAATTTCAAAGGAAATTCCTAAACTTATTATAAGCCCAGTTGTTGCCATAATCATTTGCCTTAGTCATCCAAATGGAACGAGTGAATAGATGCTTGTAGCATTACCTCCATTGGTTGCCTTGTCTAATTGAACAATAAAGACAGTCATGCAGCCAATTCTTTCCCCTCGTTTAAATAACGCACTTTCAATGAGTGACGTCATCGACCCGTATCTTATTCGAAAGGGTGTCCTTAAGGGCACCTCAATGAATACGTTCACATTTTTTTACATTAGGTATCTGCGGAATAAATGGCGCTCGATTGATTACTGCGTAATGTTTGACATTCTCAATACTAGTAAGAACATAGATATATTCTAAGAACTTCTATAATAATTTAATCACGCCTTTAGTGGCATAGCAATCCCACCGTCTGTGGTTTTAATTTAGCAAGAAACTAGTATGTTATATAATCCTCGGAGAACATCATTCAACTTTGCAATATGTTATAATGATTTCACATCTAAAATCTCTGAAGTGCCGTCGTCCGAATACTATAAAAAATCTTTAAAGCTTTAAATTGGTTAAACCGAACTAGATCCAAAACTCTAAAAGTGACCACAAACAGTGTTGATGCATATCTCAAGCAAATTGAACTTATTACGCAACTAAATTATGTGTTAAGTAACAAAAGACAGTTGTAACAAGTTTTAATAGAGGCAATATCAGAATTGGGTCACAACAACGAGCCAAAGCAAATGTTTATAACGAGAACTATTCAGATCGTTAAGAGAAATCGTCTGATACGGATGGTCACCCAGCTAGAATGCATGCGTAGAGACAAATGACTGGACCCGACAATGCACTTCTTGCTAATTAAATCTTGGAGAGTCTAGTAGCAGATCTTCTTATCTTATGCATTTAGAAATTGTTTTACAAAGATATTGGAATCAGAAATAGTGTGAAAAACTAAATATTTAAATAACAAAACTCTTGTAAGATTTTTTTTTTATCTTTTTTATTTAAGGGTTTTTTGTACACAAATATGAAACAATGATATGATAGTGGAATGATAGATACAATATAATATGCTTCATTGTTGTGAATCTCACCATACATTCTCCTTCTTATAGTTTTTCCCTTATTTTTATTGTCCACGTATGATTTAATTTATTCGTGTATTGATTTTGACTAGACAGAAGACATTAGGAAACTGTTAAAAAGCAGTTGGCAATTAAATCTTTACCAACATCACGGATGTTACAAAATGTTCGACACGCCATTTCATACGTTGCCTCACAAAATGGTAACAACAGATAATTTGTCACATCCCAAAATAATATAGGGTCACTATTACTAGGTTCGTGATTCTGAGGCTATTCGCACAATAGGCTCAAATGTTTGGAGGCATTAAGGTCGTGTTGGCCAACGACCAGGCCTAAGCGACTGGAACTTAAAGGAAAATTGCTTGTTGCATCAGTTTGATGCGACTAGTGTCGTAATATTTCGGAATAAGGTAATTTTATACGCACTCAATGTAAGCACATTTGTTGTTGCAGTTGAACGTGACAAGCCTTTAACTAAAAGTATGTCTACATTGTTTCAGATTAGATCAATGTCTTGATCCTGCATTTGGTCATCAGGTAGGTTATTTAAATTGGCTTATTTTCTTGTTTCTCTCTTCATCTCCTTGACTTCTTTAACCAAAGGATTTTCATTTCCATTTGTCATTCAAATGTTATGCTCAAATTATATTTCAAAGGCCAAACCGTTACATAAGTTATGTCAAACTTGTTTTAAAATAACTAGCTATTTAGTTTTATACGTTTGGAATAAAATTAAATGCAATAAGTTGCATCAATCGTTTTGTAATATGAAATAAATGTTCCTTTTTGCCAATTTCAACACGAAATAAAAAGAAGTGTATTAACCCATTATTTCGTAACTAATAGACGTAACCGCAGTTAGGCGAAATTTTAAGTGAAACTTAAATTTATTATCACAGAAAATAGTTCCGACGGAAACTTTCGTAAGGCTACAATTACTTAGAAGTAACTTATTACTTATTTCCTCTGAAGTTAGGCGTTCATTTTTCGACCACTTGCCTAACATAATATATTTTTTGAATTATAAATGAATATGATAAGTTAAGACACGGAATAGTTTGATAAACGTAATGAAGTAGATAATGGGGGTCAAATAGTTTGTTATCAGTTCAAAAACTGTGGCGTAATAAACAAACTCAATTTACATAATGTCAGTGCAATTAGGAAATATATCTTTTAGGTCGATTGGAATGATAATAATTTCTGTAATAAAATAGTCTTTGAATGACTTGACCCAATTTTATTAATTTTACCGATACGGAGAACTTTAACATCAATCAATCTGCCTAGCCTTTTTCCCACCTATGTTGAAGTCGGCTTCCAGTCTAACCGGATGAAGCTGAATACCAGTATTTCACATGGATCGACTACCTATCTGAAATCCACAACCCCGTCACTGGGTAAATAACCCTTGGTAAGACTCTTTGTCAGACTTTCGGGCTTTCGGCTTAACGTGCTTTCTGAGACACGAAGGAGTCTCGATATGTAAAGATAGTCACCCACCCACGAACCAATTCCGACAAGCGTAGCTTAACCTCAACGAAGAACTTCAACATAATTATTAGTTGCATTTATGGTGCAATTATATGACGCTTTTAAAGATGAAAGAAGAGGTACCTATAAATGAATACCAAGTCTCGGTTTCGTCAGGATATTCATATTTATCATACGCCTTAAGCAATCGTGGTCAATGCTCATGCCTTCTCTGTATGAGAAGAGGTCGTTGCCCTGCAGTGGGATAATACTGGGCAAACATATTATTATTATCTGGCTAGGCACAGATACTTGAAATAAATGCTTTGAGTTTGAGTTTGAGTTTTGACAGCATAGACGTATCAGTAGACTAGATGGAGGACTAGGTGGTTGGGTAGTCGAGCAAGCTATTTAGTATACAGGCAGCTCACTTTCAACTACTTTAAAAAATGTTGTGAGTATGCTGGGTAGTCAATTCTTTTACATCACTTTAAGTACCTATGTCATATGCTTAAAAACTTATTACGCACACAATAAAAATGAATTTTGGCAGTGAGGTGGAAGGATGATAAATAATTTTGCCTGTATACTAAATAGCTTGTTTGTCCAGCTGCATTATCTTCTACACAAGTGTTCGCCGATGGGGCAATGGAAACAAACGTGCCCTATAAGCATAAATGATCTCTGGCTATCATAGCACGTAGGTACAGCTTAATATATTGATACCATGAGAACGGGAATCAATTTATTAATTGCTTTTATTCTTTTGTGGCTGATGCTGCTACAGAAGAATCTCACAGTTCAAATATTTTTTTCTATAACAATGCTATTATTCTCTTTGATACATCAATCGATGTGTATGAATCGTGGTATGAACGGAACACAATAGTCTGTGATGTTTTTTTTTTCATAAATATTTTTATTAGATGCTGGTGCTTTATTATTAAATATCGTTATTTTCTTCTTGAATGGGACCGTATTCTAAAACTGTCGTACTAGAATCTCGATTTACATATCGAATTCGGTTTAGATTGACTTGAAACTTAAGGGTATTCGAGTCGAGATTCATAAGTCTTGAGCATCGCTCTAAAATAGGGATCTTAGAATATAGAATAAGATTGCCAGTGTCTTCAATATTGTGTGTTAACGTCAATACAACTTAAGTGGCTCCACGTACTGGTACAACTTGTCTACAAATACTTCTACTATTACTTTACTTATGGTAAATCATACACGTCACCTGCTCTTATAATTCAGGGCTGTCACATATTTTCAACAAAGTTTTCATTAGGCCACATTAATTCCAATTATTTAACTTGTAAGGTTTTTTTATGT
This sequence comes from Eupsilia transversa, assembly GCA_914767815.1. Lineage (NCBI taxonomy): Eukaryota > Metazoa > Arthropoda > Insecta > Lepidoptera > Noctuidae > Eupsilia > Eupsilia transversa. The sequence continues at coordinate 6,655,559 of OU611890.1, read as the reverse complement.
CTATCTTGAGCTCAAAGGTTGCATGTCGAAATTTTCATTCACAGTGCACACCCTATTTACTATTTACAACCTATTTCGAACATTTGTGTGCCTACCTTTCTTATTTGTACCTTCAGTAGTGTATAAATAGTCGAGTCAGTGCGGAGTTTCAATAGAATGCAAGGCCAACTTATGCTGGCCTACTGTACCTACGTGCCACATTGTTCTATTCAGCAAGAGAAGGAACTATTTTCCGCGATAGTACTATTTTAATACTACTAGTATGGTGATATTGGAAGCAACAATCTACAATTCTAGACTATTACCCATGTCAACGGGAAATTACGTTGCCAATCAGGAACTAAGGAAATCGTTTTGACACTACAATTGAAACTGTTCAACGCAACACTGACTGTGAACTCTGCAATCCAGCTATCACCATCGAGTACTATCAACATCGCACAGCAAATTACACACGGACGCTCTTTACTTTCACTTAGAACACGATCAGTAACCCCCCGGCTACAACGTCACCCATTATGTCTTACAAAAAGTCGACAAGGTCTCGAATGTCGATCTCCGTCTCCCAAGGCCGCGGTCCGATCACGCATTGTCTGTACTGACAGAACTTTTTGTACATTTCGTAATAGTACCAAGAGTACGAACCTTTTTGCCCTCTTAAACTAGTTTCCGTTCTGTAGCGTTTTCTTTCGTTATTGTTCTTAGAATAGTCTTATTTATTTTAAGATTGACCTTTTTTAGTATAGTGTGCTTTATTTTTACATTATTTAAATGTTATATTGCCAGAATACCCGTGAAACACGGATTTTTGCATAATTTGTTAATGAGTCGAGATTTTTTATTCATATTCTTTGAGGCACCTCTTTAGATTATGCGTTATCCGAATATCAAAAACTATTTGGCCTAGGTCTTAAGCGGGAGGCGTGAAAATTGATTCGCTGTTACAATGTATAATAGACCAGAATATCCGCAATATTTCGCGGATTTAATTGCATAAGTACCTTTTTAATTAGTCAACATTTTAAATTGATATTCTTAATGGCACTTTTTTAGATGATTCGAATATCGAAAAATATTTGGCCTAGTTTTTAAGGGGCAGGGGCGAAAAATTAATCACTGTTACAATGTATAATTAAATAGTTAATGTGTTGTTAAATAGTTAAATTGTTAATTGTTCATTTATTCAGCACCACAAAAGTCTGATCCCGCTTCTTTTGAAACTTGGTACGTGTATTTTCTATTTTTTTAAATATTTCCTTCGTGTTCCGTCAGCAATAAAATATTATGACAAAGTCAATGTTATAATAAAATATTATTTTTATTTCATTATGAAACTAATAAAAAAATTAAACTTGCAAAATGATTACCAACTTATTACTATTCGGTGACATTAATTACGCCAAGTCTAATGAATATTTATTACAAGTTACCTTGTTTCGTCCGGCATTCAATAACATTTAGCTACAAGTAACATTTAAGTCGGAAGTCTTGAAATTAAGTTAGTTTTAGTTTGTCAAATTATATAAATAATTTTTATAATGTCAAGGTTCTAAAATGATAGGTAGGTATGGACACAAAACGGGACCTACTCAATTTACAGCATTACCTCTAAACACTAGGTACTTTAAATTGTGACTATTTTATTTCCCAAGAACTTCATTATGACGCATTTAACTGAGTTTGAATTCATCATCAACAATAATAATAGTCTGTGAAAACAGTACATCTTCACGTACAGAAGACATTTTTTTCAACTCGATAAAATTATTTGATTCTATTTCATTGTTACAAGTATAATTATTTGCGAAGCCCTAGGTATGACGGCAAACTCAATGGGAGGATAATATTACTACCGAAAACTTTACTACCTACATCGTCATATACACGGTTTTATGATAACTATTCATAACCCGGATCTACCAACCCTTTCTAACGTAAGTTACATTAGGATTGACAGTTAACATCGCCAGGTAGGCAGACCTACTGACAATTTCGCTTTCCTTAAAAACCGCAAAAGTGTCAGACTCAGAACCATTTAGAAAATGATTTAAAATTATAGAATGACGTTGAAAACACCGCAGTCCGCAGTATCTGATGCACGGTTGAACACTGTGAGTGGTTTTCTGTTTAAAGGTGCCTTCGTATTTAGCGGTACAATCCGCGTCGAGAGAATGCGTTCCTGACAACAGTTAGTTGGACAATTTTTAGTACTAATAAGGATGAAATTCAGAAAACACATATTCGTTCATATGAAACTGACAGGTTTCAAGAACGTATTCTCTCGACGCGACGACTGGGCTGAATTTGTCGTCGCGAAGACGCCGCAAAGACGCTGTGCGAGCGTCACTTGTGGAGACGTGATTACATAGCAACTACAGTTCTTTCACAGTTATTACATCACTGTCAAAATCATAATGATCTTTATAGTCGTTATCATTAGGTTGCTGGGGCGCTGCTGCTGTCACAGGTAAAAAAACTGAAAGGACAGTAACGTTTGCATCGACGCTGCTTTAGCATTGCGCTCGCGCAGTATAGTTCGAACGCTAGGTAAACAGTGCCTGATATGATGATATTCGCGTTGTTGCCAAGTTGTTGTGTTATCTATTGGTGTAGAATGTGACAAATACTCACATTCAACAATGGTTTTTTTTTATTGAAAAGAAGCATATAATGAGTGATTGTGTATCGATGCATCGCCTTGAACTAGGTACCCGTATGAAAAAAATTACGCTTAAATATTTAAAACACAAAATTTTAACTACGTAATATTTTCCTCTATACTGGTTACTATGGTAAGGTTACCTTTTTGATCTTTAACTAAGCACTTCAAACCTGTATCATATTTTCTTACACGTACAGGAAATTTTGCAAGCAAAATACCTACCCAGATATTAACTATTGAAATGGTAATTTATTAATTAACTTACATAACAAACCAAGGGTCGAATATTTACATAAATATGAAACATGGTTGTTACGTGTTGACATCCGCCCTCATTAGTTTGACCTTATGCTCCTGTTTATTAAGTTTCACTAAGTTATAGAAACGCGTTCCATTTATTTGGCAAAGCATTTTTTGCTAATAAATTATCTAAAAAAACTACTTTATTGTGTGTAACCAAAAATTTTTTGTTCGTCTTACGCCCAACCGTTACAATAAAAAAAAGGACAGTCGTTTATATTTACCTTATTTATGTTTTATTGTGGTACAGTTACATAAGGATAATTACTGTTCTTAACTTTATGTAACGTAATTGCTAACATTATATTGTTCTGATTACATAAAAATGTTAAGTATATATTAACATTAATATTTAATTAATTATGAGATCGCTTATGCTGCTACTAAAACTTCGTCATAATTAAAAATGAACTGTAAGTATTTAATTATTTAGCAAGGCTACAACAATAACTATGTTTTTTGCTATATTATAACTCAGTAATAAGATCCTGTTGGTCGATATGATGTGAATTGTTTGACCGCCAACAGCGTGACACTGACGTCATTTTGCAAAGTCATTGGTCACCAAAAAACTTACTTAGCTGCAATTTTATATGCTTTTTGTGATTTGGATTAAGTTCCTATTAGTCTAGGAAAAAAATATGTAAATATATTTGTAATCTTGCCTCAAACGTACAGGCACTATTTAGGGATTTTCTTAACAATCGAGGCGGTAATAAGAAAGTTAGAGTTGTTTCATAACAGAATACTTATCCTAATTTATATTATAAATGCGAAAGTTAGTTAGTTTGTTTGTTTGATTGTTACGCCTTCACGCTAAAACGGATAAACGTATTTGGATAAAATTTGGCACATGGGTAAACCATAACGTAGGTTAGGACATAGGATACTTTTTATCCCGATATTTGTACGGATGCGATACTATGCGGGTGAAGCCGCGCAGCTTGTAGTAAATTAGGATAAATATTTTTCACTGCCAAATAATAATTGAAACGAGTAGGTAAAATATCTTCTTTTGTTTAAAGTGAGGACTTTAATGCATGGTATCTATAAAACAACAACTCTAACAGTCGCTTTCGTGTCTATCTTTGTGACTGTTTAGAATTTCAGATCTTCTAAGCTACACAATGAATTCTGATGCGGTTTTCACGATCTAAAGATCGTTTACACTAGAATATTTGTGTTTATTACATGAATATTTAACTTAGCTTAACATAGAAATCTCAATGTTTTAGCGTGTTGCCATTGATCCCGACCGAAGCGGGGGCGGGTCTCTAGTAGACAATAAATTACAGGTGATGAAAATAACACATTTTCAGGAAGGAAAATCGTTCAATTGTTTTCAAAACCAAAATGGCTAGAAATAATAAGGAAAGCTTAGTAATTGCTTATTAACTTCAGGTAGGTAAGTAATAACTATTGTATATTAAGAAGATATTTTATTAATAATCACGTCATTCATTTGTATTTTGGTTTATATTAACAAACAATGAGGTAGGTACCTACCATTTTTATATGCAATTGAAAATAAATTAGTACCTAACCAAAGTAATCTTTATGGGATGTTATGACTAGAAACACAGAGAAAATACATACGTAAGGTAGGTATATTTTATAGTGACTTGTCTAGTTTTTCTGTCCTGTTCGTCCACAGACAGAAGTATGCAGTCGTAAGAGTGGGTACGATCAAGCGCACTATTGAACTACGAAAACAGCCCCTATTGCAACGAAATAAAGGTGCTGTTAAAGCTATTATGAATGTGCACATGATTTTACTTGGCAGGAAAAGTCGCGGGTGTCACGGCAGCTGCTTTTCCGCTTTCTCGAACGCGCTTAGGGAAAGTATCCACTTCGCTTGAGCGTAGTATCACTATGAATATGACTATGTTTTGTTTCTAAACACTATGAGAGGTTGCTATTTAGTAGATCTCGCCGGATACTCGTTGTAACCGAAGGATACTCGTGAATTAGACACATGCAAGGAAAATTATGTTTTGGAAAATCGCCGTCTGGTTAAATCCGTTGTTGATTGAATATAACATTCAGATATTTGTTACTTCTGCTGCCTACTTGTTTGGGGTTAATATGGAAATCACTCTTTTTTCCTATTTTTTGTTGTTTTAGACTCTCGGAGGTTTGCTTAACATGATACATAGCTTGGTATTTAACAATCGTGCAAATGCCAGGTAATGGAAATGTCAGCAGCTTATGTCTTATGAAACCAATAAAAGTATAATATTATTTAATTATGGTTTAATATGAGAACTCATGTCATCTCACTCACTCATGCACAATTACAGGACATGAGACATGACACAACTACGGACAGGACTACAAATTTTGCTTTTAGAGAAACCAGATATGAAATAAAAATAATGGTGGATAATTCGAAAACATTTCAATATACAATATAATACGAAGATGGATTAGACTAATCGCTTATAAAAAAAAGAGAACCTGCAATGCAATAGCTTTTTAGCGCCATCTATTAGGGAGTAGAAAACATAATGGGCATTGTTCATATTTTTTTAAATGTTGCAATTCAAAAACCATTTCGAGGAATAGCGTTACTGATCATTACGGACTAATTAATCATCAAAAATATTCATATTTTATTGATATTTTTGATAAAATATGATTGACCTTGTTTGCCCTTCAAATTACGTCAGCTTTGGCCGTACAGTTTTATATCGTTGCCTCTGAAAATAAAAAGTAAGTGGCAAGTATTGTCTACAATCTGTCAAGTGTCAAATTAAATATGTCAAAAATATAACCATAAACAGGTTAGAGTTTTTACAATTATTATTCCTGCGACTTGCCTCTTATTCTCGAATAGTATTTGTAGTAGTAGTAAGTAATAGAAAATTTGCCACTGATTCAGTCGAAATTTCGAAAAATAACTTTGTATTTGTAAATAATTAAATGTATACAAATAAGCTAGGATTCGATTAAGTATGACGTCTATTTTACAATGACAGATGTGAGATGGATGACCTTGATGATTAAATTTTACTAGTGAGGCAACGACACAATCTTTTGTGCCACTGCCACGTCACCTACCTTAAATATTTTAAAATATTAAAAAAAAATAACTATTGAGCCAAACATCAAAATATTCAAATTAGTTTCTCAAAATGCTCTAAATTTTCAAAAAATCAAATAATATCCAATGGTTAAAAAATTTACACAATCCCCATTAGCGCCATCTCGTGTGCAATTGAATAATTATTGAACGCCATCTGTTATCGAATAGACAAACCATACAGACAGCGCCATCTATCTTCATTTTTAAAACCAGCGAGCAAAATTGGTAAAAAATACTTTAGCTATTAGTCGCTAGATGGCGATAATAAATCGTCCCTAATTTTAGGGCTGCTATTCGACACTAGGTGGCGCTAAATACTTGAATGTGTTTAATTCCTAACAATATTCAAGCGGTATTCTGGTATGCAAAGGGTATTCAGCTATATTGATGGTACTAAAGTATGAACTTACCTTCCATAACATATACGATGCTGCCAACATCTCCTTCCTTGATGATGAGGCTGCCAGCTGCATATTCAACAGGATACATGCAGTCCACGATTTCGCGGATCTGCGTCATCTCAAGATTCTTCATGAAGTCATTGTCCAGTATTGCCCCTTTGATCAGCTCCCGTGATCTGTAATAAGAAAATTACAAATTCATAAGAATGGATCGACAACTAAAGAAGTTGATGAGGTCTTTGTGAATGAAAAAACTATAGGTACCTACTCGGCAGAGGATTAAAACGCGTTCAGGTTTTTAAAACATAATGGGTAAATTAAATAAAGTTTATGGGATAGAACGTCTTGAACTTAGGTGTTGTACCAAATTTTTTCCCTTCCCAGTTACCTACTTGAAAAGCTTATTATTTTGTGTTAAAGTAACGTATGTGATTCCAGAACGGTTTTAAACAGCGAAGTCAAGAATTGGAAGATAATGTTGGCTATGATTTATATGAAAAAGATGATGCCCTTATGAAATGACTTTACACACCAGCCTGGATCAGATGATCAGTAAGTATTAATTAAATACTATTGTTTTTGTATTATTTTCCAATTTATATGGCAACTTACTTGAATAACTTAATAACTACACAAATTAATTATTAAAAAACCGGCCAAATGCGAGTCGGACTCGCACACGAAGGGTTCCGTACCGTTACAGATCATTATAATTACCGTATTAAAATCGAGCAAAAAAAACGCCGAAAAAAACACGTTTCTTGAATGGGGTACCCTTAGATTACTTTCATTAATTCTACATTTGTATTATTTCTTGATAAAGTGGCAACAGAAATATACCTACAATTTGAGAAAATTTGAATTGTCTACCTATTACGGTTCATAAGATACAACCCGCTGACAAACAGGTGGATGGACGGACGAACATGGAGGCTGAGTACCTAATCGGTTTCCGTTTGACAACCTTCGGGTACGTGTGTAATGGCGTCGAATAATTCCTTTGCATCGATGTCGACTGGTAGTTTGCCAAAAAGACGGCATGGGTAGTTATATCATACATCAACATTAGAAAAGACAAAACACTTAATGCAAGTGCTTTTTTTTATTTTCCCTTATTAATTATACCTTATTATTTGTACGTATACTTGGATCATAACAATGTCTCAATAAACTACTTCCCGTACCTATACACAAGGCAATTTCAAAGTGCCCTATCAACTTTAATGATAATAACCTTTAAATTATTACGGTAAATTAGTGTCATAAACCATGGCTTAGACCTGTCTATGATGAAAATAATGCTATTACTAGAAGAAGGAAGGACATGCATATTATCATTGTTTATGCTCTTATGAGAAACCAAGGCCATCCAAATGCGCGTTGGGTTGATGATATCGTCAAAGTCGCGCGACACACCTGGATGAGGGACGCATGGAACTGGGAAGTATGGCAGAAAAAAGGGGAGGCCTATACCCAGCAGTGGGTGATTCCGGGCTGAACTGATGATGATGATGATGCTCTTATGCAGAAATACATTTCTGAGGTAAATATTCTTTCTAAATTATAGGAACATTATAATTATAGTTACATATCATCATGTGTACCTATACACACCCTAAAGGCAGTGAAATGTGAAACTGAAACTAGTGAAATGTGCCCACATTTAGAATAAGTCCTAGGTTGAGAACAAACTTTTTACAATAAACCGGGAAGAAGCCCAGGTCTTCACGCTAAACATCTGCAACAACCAGACCAACACAAAAGAAAAAAGCAATATTTTGTTTGTGAATCCCGTGTTAAATTATGATGTCCTATGAGTAATATGTAGCTGCCTATGGAATGACCCGCATAGCGGTTCAATGAATGATAAAATATGACTGTATTGTGAGCAAATATTTCTGGTAAAAATCTCTTTCACAAGTAACTACTTGTTTTTATTTTAATACAAACTAATTACCCTAACTAAATTCTCTTATATATTCAGTTATAAATCTTAATTACAAATATATAACAAAACTAAAAAAAAGGGGAAGAGCTCGTTGGGCATCAAAAAATTCGTCCGCATCGCTGTCAATGGGAAAAGTGCCGAGGAACGAGAAATTTCACGCGGATGAAGACGCGGGCAGAAGCTAGTAACAAAAATAAAAAAGGAATAAAATCATTTATCATAAAACAATGTTATATGTGGTTTGTAACAGAAACATCTCATCCAAATAGGTATTTTACTTAATTAATTAAATTCATAGTATGTTATATCTCTTTCGATTAGAATAATAAATTATCTTTCGCTGTTATAGATTTGTTGCGGGTTAATATTTTCGTTATTTATACGAAGAGGATAAAGCTACTAGATACCTACAAGCTATTCTATGTAATGTTATAAATAGATTATTGACCTATTTTGTTAATAAATCAGCAAAAAGCCTGTTTTATTTATACTTAAAATTTATGACAATGATGATTATTTATTTATTTTCCCGTTAATCGACACACATTATTTATATCAATAGAACATAATGATGTTTTTATTTTTGGATCCTTGACAGTCGTTACGGGTAGTCAAAAACCCGAAAGTCTGACAACCAGTCTTACCAAGGGGTATTGTGTTACCCAGTAGCTGGTTTGTGGAGGTCAGATAGGCAGTTGTTCCATGTAAAATACTGGTATTCAGCTACATCTAGTTAGACTGAAAGCCGACCCCAACATAGTTGGGAAAAGGCTAGGAAGCTTGAATGGAACTAAGATACTACTTATAAAACATATTAACCGTCTTTAAAGTCCATATACGCATAGCTTACACACGCTGTGTGCCGTCATCTCATGCAGAATCTTAGCATAGACGTCATAATACCAAGTACCCGTCCATACAGTTGTAGGAAAGACTTATTATTACACAACTTTATGACTTACAAGAAAAAATAGTTTAGCATACACAGCTGACGAAATGTTTTTATCTAGGTACTTTATAACCATCAACAATTTGCGAAACACGAACATTCCTTGAAATGGCGCGTGTCAAGCTTTCACGGTACCCACAAAACCAAACGAGTGCTCGTAAATTTAAGTCTCAAAAGATCTAATGTTGACAGAGCCGTCGGCGAGGACAGTTGTCACATAAAGTTCGAACGTAATTATACCAAATGGGATCAACGAAGGCACACGAGCTAACACACGTCGACCTCGCCACGGTGCCTTGCGATGCCTGTACTGAGAAGAAATTCAATCACTACCTTGAATGATTGATCGATGACGTTAAGTGTCGATATGCCCCTACAAATTGATCGAAGTATCGATATACAGAATGATGCATGAATGAGAATGAGAATGAGCACATTTCATGATAAGAATGAACCAATACAAGCTTTTAAATATAAAAGCTTCCGTATCCATAAATCGTATAAAATTCTATGAAACTCTGTGTGCATATAAAAATAAGACACGCTCTCTCGCTCTTATGAAATCAAATTGTAAGTAGATGGGTTCGAAGAAATTGAATTAAATGAAAACATTGAAGCAGATTCAGATGTAGATGATCCTAAAGCTAAGTAAGGTCACAAAGTCACGGTTGATAGGAAGACAAATGGGATTTGTCGAAACAAAACATGAGAGCATGGTAAGGATGAAGAAACATTGATGTTAAGACACAGTCGTTATGTACTTATCGTGACCAATAAACCGACTTAAACTAAAAAAGCAAATAAAGTATTTACAAAAGAAAACGTGAATGCGATTAGTATTCATGAGACGACAACGATAGATTGTTTGTTACCTAAAAATAATGACGGTGACGTTCTGCAAGTTTATGTTACTTTTCGTTCAAAAGTAAAGTCCCAAAAATGTTTTGAATCAAAACACGTTATGACTGTGTACTTATTTTATGTAAATCAGTTCTACATTTGGTGCGATTGACCTGCAAGTATTATTCTCTTCAGATTTTTTGCTACTTTGAAGGCCAAGAATATTTTTCGTATCAGTAATAACAATCTTTGTGATAGCGTTTCTACCGTAGCAATGAGCAAAAAAATATTCAATTTAAACTATCAGCTGCTTGCCAGCACAGTCATAGTCATTATATCTGTAACAAGTTATTTACTCTAGAATTGTATACGAGCAGCGTTGAAAACCGCATTTTACTGGTAGCTGTATGAAATTCCATAAAATCACTCCAACAAGTTTTTTTGCAAAATACGGGCTGCTGTTAATAATTTTCCAGCTGATGACAAAAACCAATATCCTTTGAAATTGCACTTGAAACCACAAAACAATAAAATGAATAATAAATTGTAAGCATTAGTCACACTTATAGAATAATTTTTATTTTAAAAGTAAAACTACTAACGATGACATTGTTTTTACATGGTGCAAATACTCACTTTTGAATTTTCGGTATTTTGACTAATTTCATTTCATAACCCTGTGACAGCGAAGACAGCGGCTCCGCAGAGATAGCTGTCCTCTTCAGCCTCGGTTCACCAACATGGTAGACTCTGGTATTCTCGATCCCCGGTGTCTTCATCACGAAGCATTCTTCTTCGTTCTCTACGCCATTCCTGCGACTGTCTATCAGCTGTCTCGTCAAAGGCTTCACGACTTGTCTAAACTTGTCTATTTCATTTTTGAGGTATCTTATCGTTCCGTCTTTTTCATCAATCTCATGTTCCAGCAACGCTATTATTTTATCTCTTCGTTTCAATTCTTCTGTCTTCTCCAAGACCAAGCGTTTCATTTCTAAATACTTCTTCTCCAGTTTGTAGTTGTGATCCAGTTGGCATTGTTTCGTGTGCGTTTGCGACATTTTTGGCGCTGTTTTTTTCACTTTTTCACAAAACTTTCTAATTCATAAAATCCCACATCGTGTTATCGAATATTTCAAGTTTCCTATCGCGTTACTTTGAACGGAACTGTTTAACTGCGTCTGTTGACGTGTTATCGATACCTATATCATCGGAAAGATAAAACATTTTATTTAGTTGATCTATGACTTGTTTAAATCCACTTTTCTCATTTATTCGATATATTTTTACTAGCCAGTGTCAAACTTATATACTTTACAATAACTACTATAGTGACGTCGTAGTCAAGCGTTGCCATTTATATTGTGCCGACGACTGATTGTCCGACTCCCAAGTGTGTCAGTCTGTCGATGAGTCAACCTCTCAATGACTGGCACCACACACATATTGAAATTATGTTTCAGTATATGTGCATGCCGCCCGTCAGGCAGACTAAGCTTTAATTGGTTTTCATTAAACATGATTAATGGTGCAGATTAATAAGCATAAAGACCAAATTGATACAGAACACACTGCCTCAAGCAAGGACATTTTGTAGTGAAATTTTGTGACTTATATTCGTTATCTCCTTGAATGAAATTTAGTGTTTCATTAGTACAAGAGAAACAAGTTCGATTAATTGAGGTCTGACGTCTGACGCGAATTTAATGACTTGAAAATATTCTTGTCACGTACCTTATTATGTTTCATTTTCGTATACTCAGCATAGAAAATATTTGTATTCACAGCGGCTATATTGACATTAATTAGATTTTTATTTATAAATACGAAGCGACAATTCATAGCTTAGAATATTAAATTCACACTCCTATCTAATCTAACTACAACAAATATCCCACGAATTCTACTCAAAAACTGCCAAAACATACTGCACCAAAGATATGTTTTGTAAGAAACTTATTACCATTGAAATTCAAAATCAAAATATTTTATTTCACATTATCCTACATGGGCATTTAATCCAATTGGTTGTTTCCTATGGAGAAGAGCAAAAATAAATGGGTTTTACGATGTTTTCAAATAACAGTGTGAATAGGTATGGGAGGACAGTATAGCCTAGGCCTGTCAACAACTTAACAAAATAGAAAATTATCTACAAAGCAACAGTCTGTTATGCCTACAAATTCAAAATATTTTCTATCATTCACCACTAATTGTTAGAAGACCACAACACATAATAAATATTGACAAGTTGTTTAGACATGTGTTCGGGCATCTATTAATTTTAATGCCTGACATTTCTCACTCCGCCATTGTGTCGGCCTACTCATTAACACTTGAATGACCAAATGATTGAGCAACACAAGTGCACAATGAGGTAGTTGTAACATTGCTTCAGTTGCTGTGTGTAGGTGTTATATATCATGTATATTTTCGTAGGTAAAGGTCGTTCAACTAATCACGCCTTTCTAAGTACACATAAGGTCAATGCAGCAGCAGTGGTACTACTGACTTTAAGTATTTGGACCATGACATCATTGTAACCATGTGAAGCACCAATCGCGGTACACCTATTAGTATTTTGGCAAAAGTTGTTAACTAATTCATCGATCAGTGTCTCAGGTCTTAACGAGTGTGAGTTTATTTCAAGCTTACGTCATTGATAGAAGAATTCGGAAGTGTTGAAGAACTAGGGGTTAAAGAACGAACGCGTGAGAAATAGAATTTTTTGTCTTGGCATCGTTTGTTATCAACCGATATTCTATTGCCAAACACCTAATTAACTTATATTGGCTGCAACAGAGTTTAAAAAGAAACTGAAGTAATACTGAAAGCAGGAACAAAGAAAATTTATAAGTGACACCATCTTGTCTACAGCTTTCATCGAACAGAAATAATAATTCCTTTTTTAATGAAACATTCAAACAATTTTCTATTATCTTTATAATACTTTAACAGTTTTATTGGCTGATAAGATATGGTTATATCATCAATTACATTACTTGTCCTACATCAATTGTGTATCTCTACTACATAGTTTGTGTAAACACGCGACAGTTTATAATTCTGGACTACAAAAGTTGACCTAGACCCGTTTTCTTTGATTTTGGACCAAAGCCCAGTGCGTTCTGCTACGTTAAGCCTAATATCAATAAATATTTTTGTAGCTACTCTTCATTTTAATTGTCCGTTATCATAACAACGTAAGTGGAACGAATACACCTGTTAATAACTTTATTATCTTTGATGTTATTAATAGATTCTAGACTAGTTGAATATATTTTTAGAAGTTTGGTAATTAAAACTTAGTTGCGTATAATTCGATCATTCATTTGTTAGTCTATAATCGGATTTAATATAAATTCAGGCAATTAATGGTAATCAGTGCGTAACCCTGGAACGAAGACATTTTATACATAAACATCTGCCTCAGCTATGCTCGAATAAATAAATTACCTTATAACATTCTTGGCCAAGACTTTTAACATCCATCACGAGTAAAAGCTTGATTGAATGATAAATAAAGTAATATTTCAGGTTGTTTAGCAAAACATACACTGCGAATGTAATTATATCATGATAAGCATTTTTTATAATGAATGAGCTGTTCATACTGATTTACTTCTCAATCAATTTAAATATCTTAATGTGCATCAAATGCTTCGTTTCTTTGATGGACAGAGCGATAAACACGGCCCACACATAGAACTGGAAACGGGAAAAACATAGTGTATTCAAAACATATCAAGCATCGATTCTGTTTTTGCATACATTTTCCTTGGTCTAATAATAACACCAACTTTATCTTACACAATGCAAAAATTTCGTCGTAAATGTACAGTGGAACAAAAGTTAACAGCGAAAAACACAAAAAATTCATTCGTAAAACTTGACCTCAGAATGGCAATATTACACTTAGCATTCAAAGCAGATGGAAGGTTGTCTAGATAAGTAGGACCATTACAAGTAGCAGATGTCCTACAGTTTTGATTTTAGCTATCACGAACAAGAATTATGGTTATTGATGCGAATGAGGTAACTATTCATACACTTAATGGAAAGTCTGTAACGAGCGTCATTAGGTAAGAGTTATTTAATTTTATCTAAAGGCCGATAATCTTCATCAGAGCATTTACGTCACTACCGTTGGTTAGGGTTACTTATATTCAGATAAAAACCGTTGGGAGCGCGTTTGTGGTGAAAGATGAAACGACTGCTAAATAAAAAACAAGATCAAAGCAATGAGTTTGATAAAAACATGGCAATTGCAAAAATCTGAGCACAGTTATTAGAATTTATAAGTTGCTTGAGAAACCCCTTCAATAAAATACGTAAACTGGGATGAACGTGACCCAAAGTATAGGTAAGAATTCTTGCTTTCGCCCAAAACCGTTTTTCACCGACAATCTATAGTGTGCCAAAACCCTTACGCATGTTCAGCTAAAGTTGACAAACTACAGGCTAATGCTATTTACGGTGGTTGACGTTATCGCGACAGAGCTGAAACTACCGAAAGCATTAGATTAAGCGTGGCCTGATGGCGTAATTGCATAATGTTTATGGCATATCATCATGCGACATGGCGAACGATTCCTTTGTGTATTTTATGTTTATCATAATCTCATCTAAACTCCTGCAAAATACTTTAAACTTGTTGACAGAGTTTACGTCAGTGGTCAAAAGCGCGTCTAAGTTTGGAAGCATGAATCTCATTTTAGCAGTTTTGAAAAAATAATGGTTCAAACCGTATAAACAATAACTTCATAGCGTGGGTACGTTTGTAAGAACTGGACAGTTAATTATTAACAAAGGGGATTGATGCTGATAGTTGAATTTATTTAGTAATATTAAAAATTGCCGTTATTTCTGTAAAATCAAGGTGACTCATCGTTGGTATGATAAAAGACTTTAAGCAGGTAATTCTGTCAACAGAGAATGAGTAAATTCGCCAAATTCATGTTTTTGACGACAATTAATGATTTTCCTGACCTGTCTCGTTTTGTCTTGGACCAAATAAGACACCGCATGAAATATGGACTTACGTCAAAACTCAAGTTGAATTTAGATAACAAAATATTTCCACGTACAGATCTCGACTAAATCATCAATCATTCGCAAACTCAGCAAAATTTCCAAAGAAAACACTAACAAATCTTTATGTTTCCTATATTTGGTTCAGTCTAAACAAATATTTATGAGAGCAGTCTAGATGGAGGATTTGTATCTGAAATAATCTAAGGTCAAACATCCAGTGTTTTAGTCACAAATATTTGTGAAGCTTTTAAAATAATATCTCTTACTTGTTCACTCATTTAGTCGAGTCCAATTAAAAGAAATTGTAGAAGTAATTTGCGAGTCCTTGACACACATTGTGCTTTGAGAACTTTTGCATCTGTCCGAATCGTTAAAAATTACCAGCTTTCAGGTTGGTGTCACGGCGGTGGAAAAATAGCTCAACGACAAGACGTGGGCTATTTTCGTATTCCAGACGAACCGATTTCAATGTTGATAGACACTGTCAAGGGACGCATGGAGAAGTCCATTTTTCAAACACGGTAGCTAAATATACCCCGCGACGAGGCATTTCAACTTTCTTTGTCGCTACAAATTTAGTCACTCCTAAGTCGTAATTATGCAGTGAACTTACTTCAGGCCTTTTGGTAAAAGGCAAGATAAGCTAATAGCAGAGATAGATCTTACAAGAAAAATGGAGTCTAGTCAAAATAATGCTTCGGAGCAGCGTTCACAAATTGCGAGTCTCAAATTTCAATAAGTCAAGGAAATCATTGAGGAATTGCGTGCTTTTTGTTAGCATTAACATTTTTAGGAAGACCTATAGATAGATCTGTAGTATCAATCATTTGTATTGTTGATCAGATCAGTTTCACTTGAGAGACTATTATTATCGTCACAGTAGTATTGAATGCAAATCAACCGGAAACCTTTGTGATTATCCTGTGCTCTTTGGATGGACACGTATACTCCTTTTTAATGACGTATACTAAAATTTTACAATGCTATAAAATATCATAGAAATGGTAATAAAAGGACTCAAAATAGACGTAAAAGCACTTCGGGGTTTATTAATAAGTATGATATAGTTGGAAAAGTCGTAAAACTCGAACAAAAAGACGGATTTAGAGGAAAATCTTTGCGATCAGGAAGACCATATCGAAGGTTGATCTCGTTGCAACGATGCATAAACGTATTACTCTACTAGATAAAGTAAACATTAAAACAAGTACTGAAATAGAAGTGATCATAGTAACAATAGGTGATAATTGGTCAATTGTATAGCATCATATGACTGGTCTTCAACTCGACGCCTTTGCCTTTGACTTGACGTCAGACGAAATATTATTTTCAATTCTGTCGCTACAAAAAAGCTTTTATCGGAAATGTATTTCACTTTAGTTATTTGTTTTCGCTCTCTACCATTATTATACTCTGCTACAATTTCTATCGCTGTAAATGCTAAAACTAGAGTGAAATATTTATGTAAGTGTCTGAATTTTCAAGAAATTCACCACGACTAAATTATAAATGTAACAGAGCAACATTTATATTCTTCTTGAACTTCTTTTGCCTTCACTTCAGCAAGATAACATACAGTGATTTAGACTCACTTCGTGTTCTGAATAGTTTTAGCAACATTGCAAGCTGTATTTTTCCTTTCCTTGTTTATTGTAGCTTCAACAGCATTCCTGAGAACTATTTGTTATAGTATCTAATTCTTAGGAGCGTCGTTGCTATTAAGGATTATTTTTTTCATCTCTAGATAAAATACTTGGTTTATTTTTATGAATTTTGATTGAAGACAAATGTTGGTACCGTTGACGTTACATAACACTTAGCTATCGTATCACACACGATATTATATTTTGTTGTACATGATCGAGAATAAGACCATAAATACCCCGCGCCTTATTAGTCGTTGATGGTTGTCACTAAGATTTTTTCAAACAAATATACTTAGTCATTTCGCGTGAATATTAATCACATTTAAATTGAACCTGACTTTGTTTACACTTTTAAAATTAGACTCATTTATTCTTAAAACTGGAATGACACTGGCTAGCGTTTCGTGAAAATTTTAAACTAATTTCATAGAAAATATTTAAATACGAAAATAAAATTCAAATAACATTTGATATTCGATCAGTGTTCGATTTACGAAAATCACAGGCGCGTACTGACAGCTGGTAACGTTATACCGGCTCGAACGTCGCGTGGGTACTAGAGTTGAGACCGACGCGTATTTCCACTTTAGCTTCGCAAAACGTTCACAATCGGTCTTCGCTTAATACATTATCATTTTAAACTTGATTGTCACTGATGAATTCATTGACATAGAAATTGACCAGCTGTTTCGGACAATTGGGTTGTATGTTCGTATATCTCTTAAGTAAATTCTTAGGACGAACATGTTCAAGTTTGATTAAGCGAGAAAGACGCATTTTCTCTGCAACCAATTTTTCACCAAAGTTTTTTTAGGCAAGTAACCGATTTTTGTGTGAGGCGGACGTCTACGTTGAAGTATTGCATATCATTATACTCATATATATACTTCTTACAGACCGATTTTGTATGGTTGTTTGTGTGCTCCCTTATGTGCAGATACTATTAGAACAAAATGAATGAATTATATATTAAAGCTTTTTTGTTGGTAGTTTTTTGTAACAAAAAGTACTGACAAATAAGCACGTTGAAGCAAAAAAATGTTCTATCTTGATGGTTACTCAATAAGCTTCAGAGGTTATTCAACTCTAACTTGGCAAAGGATTCACATCAGATCAGATTCTTATTGATTTATGCTTTCATCAGTCTCTATAAATAATATAAAGATGTCAGTCGGTAAGTTTTTGAGTACCAGAACTTGTTTGCATAAGTCCGTCCCATTTAGGATAGATACTTTTAGGTAATAGAGCACCTAACATGTTCCACCTACCTATCGTTAGTTCCGGGTCATATACATATTCGCATGCTAAAAATCATCATGTGAATAAGGCCTAAGTCACAGTAGAGTCAACAGTCATGGACAATTGGACATGACTATAATTTATTATAGTACTAACCAATGTGTATGATAAAACAATGTGCTTTGATGAGAACATCATGAGGACAAATTGATACATAACACTATAACGTATCATAGGTCCAAAAATAACCATAGCGCCTGATTTAGGTATGTAAAGAAAGTTACAAAAACTGATTGACATTGTGATTGTAACAAATTCAAATTACAAAGACTAGGTGCTAACTCTTTGTTTCATCGTAAATTAAGTATAAGAATTTACCGAATGGAATTGTTTACATGCGTGTTATTTTTCATGTAATATTTTGATACGGGAGATTTCTTTCTTTCTTTTTCAGCTATGTGAACTTTGTGTAGGCTGAAAATTCTTACATTCTATTTCACAGATATGAGTATTGTTTCTAAAAATGAATCTCTAGGTACTCTTGCCTCACATATTCAATTAAAATTAAATATACAAACTTCTCACCTTATACTACGTGTGTAGGTAGATAAATATACCCTTCTTCTTCACACATATATAGAATTTACACCTGTATATCCTCAGAGTGGGACAGAGATATAGGTGTCTACATTTATCAATAAATAATCACTAGAACTAAAGACTTGGCTGCTGCGGACATTCCCAACATACAAACTGATACATAAGGAACTACAGACACACCTACACTAAACAAAGTAGGTACAAACGCCATAAAATATGCTTCATTTAAATATTATTTTAGCCAGCTGATTAACATTATTCCATTCCAGTCATGACGATACTTCTGGACACCAAAATTCTGTCAACGACCTTGCCAGAATAGATGCTCCTACGTGCGTCTACTTTAAATGCCACGATGTAATAGGTAAACTTGTATTTTTCCGGAGGTTTTATTCAACTGGTGTTTTAATAAGTCATTATTCCAGCACATAGCACTTTGACATCTAGTGAATTCCTCAGAAAATCTGTCAGGATAGAACCGTTTAGTTTGCTTGCGGTTTTGTTATAGAAACACTCTATATACAAAACTTGAATGGGTATATCATGTAGAAATGGCAGAACTTGGTGCTTTTCAATTATGTATTGTACCTAGCTTTTCTTCTTTTTGTCATTCGAGGCTAAGCTGTTCAGTGTGTTCATGCCGATCTCAGAAAACTTTTTGTAAAGCTGTGGTCTTTTACAATCGCCAAACTTACGGTGAAATTATTCAATATAATATGAGCATCCATATGGATGCTACTACGTCTAGACTTTCTAGCTAGACCACCAGATATCTGGACCTAAATGCATGACAAAGGTAGCCTAGGTTAAGATAGGCAAGGAGGCCACGTTAGAGCATGAGGTAGGTACCATGAGGTATCCCAAGTAGTAGATACCCCTACTATGCGGTAGGGAGGTAGGTATCCTAAATAAAACCCTACGGAGCATAATTGCTATGGCATAGATTACAGCTAAAGATGGGCTAACTGCCAGTACCGTCACTTGCCTACGCAGTAAAAAAAATAACCATGACAAGAATTTGGCGATCATTTTATTAATAGCTTTATTCCAAAGCAGCAGATGTAACACATCAAAGATATTTAACCTTGATCTGGCCTAGCTTTGTACGGTGTTTAAGTAGAATACCAGGCCAGGGTATAGGCTATGTTGTGGTAATGGTAAGGCACAGGGATAAGACCGTACGAATTTTGTGACACACATATTGCCAAATTAACCGGGAATTTGATTCGTACGGTCTTATCCTACCGCTGAACTTACCACAAAATATTCAACTGATTTTGTTGCCACAGCACAGACGTGTGGTCGACTGTACAAGAATCACTAATGTGTGCAATTTTTATGAACTTGTTGTTCAACCTTCCAAACTGTTTTGACCATAAAATTATAGGGTCAAACTGTTTTGTGGGAGAGTAGTAATTATGTATTAGGTTATTTATTAAATATGCAAATGGATATAGGCTCGTAAAGTCATAACGCAATAAATAAAATGATTTATTGTGTACGTTGGCATTAAATGCATCATAGTAGGTAATGATTAAAAATATGTTCTGGTATGTAAATTAATCGACACGTGCATATTTTTTTTATATTCGAGGTCCTTTTACAAACCTGGTAAACTACACTGTCTTGTGTATAGTTAATATGTAGGTAGTTTTGAGCTGTTTGTGTGCTGCATTATGGTCTCTCCAGCTGTGTTTTGTTTACCTTCTAAAATTCACACTTTACTATTTTGGTTGTGTAATTTTGGCAAGCAAGAATATAAATGTCAAGGAAATTGTAACGGAAATTAAATTGAATTTCAATAAAGATTATCGAAAATTGCCAATGTACTTTCAGTTACCTGTCGAAGGTACCTAGCAGCAAAATTTAGGTAGGAATTATGAAGTTCACTTAAGTTCAAACGAAAGTTACACCTAGGTCAAAAATTTGGTATGAGATCTGATGTAAGTACCTAGATATTATTATGGTGAATGAGGAGCTAGATCCTAAAAATTCTCTTGAACTGTTATGATCTATGAATAACAATAAAATTGATAAATTTGGTAAGAGGTCTGACATAAGTACCTACATTTATTATTATGGTGGATGAGGAGCTAGGCCCAATTTTTTTTTTCTTGAATTATGCAGTCTATGATCTATAAATAATAATAATAAAATGTCTATATTATCATCTTAATGCACTGCTTTTAGTCTATATGCGATACTTAATACTGGCTACTTATCTGATCTAAAAATAACTGTTCGAGATGACTAAGCAAATTTTCAAGATCACGTAAACAGATTGCCAAGAAAAAAATAGATCAAAGAAATTATACTTTTTCTTAAATAAACCTAAAAGAGTATTGTATCTATAAATATATCATTCACTGCATTCAGCAAAAACTAGTTTTCACGTCAAAGAACTCGTAAAAAAACCAACTATAAAAAATTCACTCAATTTCAATTAAAACTAATGATCCAAATAAAAGCTTTCAGTTGGATTTGTTGCTACTTAGGTACCTATATTTAGCGCAAAATTGATTGGTTAATAAATGCATAATTATTTTAATAAAGCAAGCAATGAATAAATCGTACTTCAATGGACAAAAAGGTTTAACGACTGACTCGACGTTTTGTGGTTTACCACTGTAGTTAGTCAATAACAATAACAGCTTGAAAAATGATTTCATTCATGTAAGTATATTATTTTCGAAACAATAAAAATAGTTAACTACCTATTGCAAAAGATGGTTAGGTAGGTACCTACTTCGATAGGTAGGTAGGTACGTCTTGTCATAAAAAAACATATGAAAAATTAATATAGGTATAAAAACAATCGATGTAAAATTAACAATGATTATAATTTTCCTTTCCTTTCATAACAGAATTTTAAAATAGCGCCATCTAGCTTCACAAACACTAACTATAATAGTGCATGCTACTCGACAACAGATGGCGCTGTCAAGCTTTAACTCAATATTACAGATGGCGTTCAATAATATGAGCACAACTTCAGAAATTACAATACTAATTCTGCGCATTATTTGCTTAGTTAACTATCGGTAAATAAGATCTTTTAACATCTTATTCTTCTCACAACGGCGGCCATGCTTAGACCAACAATGTGAGGATCGGGTCAAATTGATTGCGTAGTCGTTTATGATGAACAGTTCACAGTGAGTGCCTTGTGGCTTGTTGTGTGGTCTAAAAATAGAGTAGCCACTCAATGACAACTTATTGTGCTTTATCATTTGATCATCTTTAGAAGTTTCATGAATATTTCAATTGTAAAAGAGTCATGCGCTTCAATTGCTTTCGTTTAGTCAAGATTTGTGTTTTGTTTAGGTAAATATATAGTAGACCTGTAAATAAAAAATAACGATATTCACGTGTAATAATTTGAGATTTCAAGCGCGGCTTTAAAGCGAGTCATCTTGCGTTCGATTCCTTGATCGAGAAAAGACAAGCATTACTTACACATTTATTACAGATAGGTATTTAGGTAACAGTAGGTACCTAGGCTAGAAATCAAATAAGCCCGGTAAAGCGGCATGAACTTCACCACAAAACAAGTAAGACAATAATAAAAGGTATGGAATTTATGACCATACTCTTGATAAAACTGTAGGGGATACAACAGGGAAATTCGCAAAACATCAAACAACAAATTAAAAACGGAATCGTAAATAATAGAATTTCGTATAAGAAAACCAAATCAGTTTAGCATTACTTCCAAAAGTCTATGCATATAGGAGTCACCTACGCGACGTCGGCGTTGGTAATTGAAATACAATTTGCTCGAGTGCGAGCTTGAAACGTCTGAACGTCGACGACTCGTCACTTCGACGAAACGTTACAGATGTTTTCCATTACATCGTTTACACCCAGTGCGCGAAGTTAAAGAACCGTTCAGATTTCATTACCTACTTGAATAACCATTTACAAGGCATTTTATATTGGAGATGTGGAGAGTGGAATTTGACTTCTTTGATTTAGTTTAAAGGATCTATACATACATATATACATTCTTTATACATTTGATTTGTAACTTGATATATATTGACACCGTGTGAAATTCGATAAAGAACTGACAAAGATACGAAGTCACATTAAATTAGCTAGCGAAACTGCGCAGACGTAGACATGATCAGTATAGATATCTAAGACCCCAAAAAAAAATCAACAAATTGTTTTTTTTCGATTTATCATGTTAGATACACCCACGCATAACGTGTGTAAGATTATCCTCTGCCAAACAAGGGCAATACTATAACTTTTCATCGTTCTTTAAAGTTATACTGGGGCTGCAGTTTCGACATAGATAGACATCGAATTTCAAGTTGACCTAAAGTAAAAATCATCAAATTGATATTTTTTTGTTTTATCATGTATAGATATACCCACTCTTAATGTTTGTAGATCACCCTCTACCAAACATGGCAATACAATAACTTTCATTGTCGCTAGTCGCGCGCGACGTGCTACACAAGAACGTGATTTTTTCGTACTTGTCAAACATTTTTAACCGTCTAGGGACGCCATTAGGACTTTGCGACCGAATTCGGTCTTATAGCGATGGCTATCTATGTCCAGAATGCAGCGCCAGGAAAGCCCTAATACCTCTAGTCGCTCTGGCTGATATAATTTTATTACAAGCTATAAAATCATGTGCTTACATAAACAATTCCTATCACCTTAGAATATCTCCAGTATGAATTTTATAGACACAGCTTACTAGTTAAACTGGCATGAAATCAAAAGCCAGTTTCAATCTATTCGTAAGATAATCTCTACAAGCTCGAAATATGCCTGATAACCATCTCGATTTATCCCAATAAATACTGCCTATATATGGCTTAAGCAATAACATAACATAACATCACGCCTGTAATCCCCGAAGGGCTAAGGCAGAGGTGTACCTATAGGACACCCAAATTTCGCCAATTATGTTTAAGTCCCATGTAATAGGGGGCGAACCTATTGCCAGACTCCGGGCTGCTACTGAGAAATTCCTAATGGAAAAATCCAGCATCACTTTGCCCGACCCGGGAATCGAGCCCAAGACCTCGAGAAGGCTAACCAACTAAGTTACGATAGCAATAAACATCGTTGTCACGTGAAATAATTTACACTTTTTTGTAAGTTTAGAAGCGACACACACAGTTGGAGACCGCCTTTACGATGTTGTACAGAAATAAATAGTAGTAGAAAAAAAAAGCCATTCCAAGCAGGCTCTACTGGCTTATGAATAAGCCGGATTTAAAATACTGATCTGGCCGAGGTTTATAAATGTTACAATAACAGATCGGCTTGGACATGATCCTGTCTCCATCTTGAACTTGAAATTTGAAAGTTGGGCGACAGTGACGGGAATAACGCTTAACCGAAGTACGAGCTAAGTAACATTTGTAGATCTCGGCCTAAGACTGTGCGCAGACTGAGTAAAGACTGTCTATAAGCCAGACCTTACAAGCAATATTTTTTTTATATATGACAATAATTTCACAAAATTAAATGTTTACCAACACTAACTCTATCACGCCATGAAACATATATACCTATTCAAAGTTGTCAAAATGCAAGGAAAAACATTTTATGACACACGACAAAACTACATATTTTGTGTCTAGTATGCGCACTGTCAAATGCATTCAATAGTGAGGAATCGAATGGTACAAATCTAATGAACTAATATAGCCTGAAGCGAAAAGAAACTACTTATTTACCGACTCCCCTTGACTGATTGTCGAATGAGATAGAATGTAAGATTTATTTATATCTAACGAAGTGTTAAACTAGGTGTCACACTTGGCATCTTAAGCCCGGATAGACGGCTCAGCGATGTATATAAGAATATTATTGCGAAATAATATAATTAATTTTGCAAACGTTAGCGTAGAACGTAATTTTTATCAAATATTGATATATATTAAGAAAAATATATTTTTATTAAAGCATCATCGCAGTCGATCTAACACAAAATCATCAGAAAAGGCGTACAATTTCAGGTAGTATAAGAGGGAAAGATTGTTAATTCAGAATTAATAATAGAATAAAATAATGGAAGTGTACACTTAATACTATGCAAAAAAACACGATTAATCATCATAAAAAACATCGAAACGTTAAGATCAGCCGCTACCATAGTTTCCTCAACGCAATCATGCTCTTAAGGAGTTACAAGCAGTTAAAGCCAACCCAATACAGTTAAAAACTACTTTATGAGATTCTTTAATGATCAAAGCTAAAATGTTGTTAATGAATGATGAGCATGATAATATAACATTAATGCTACACTCAAATAGCTTATAATAACGACTTGATTGTATAATTGGTCCGTCAGTTGAACTTTTTTTTCCTCGTGATGTGGGAAAAGCATAAAAAGGAACATTTTATTATCTTTTATCGTTCCTTGTAATTTGTAGGAGAACTTAGGGAATGCTGTAGGAATGTCTTTGGATGAAGAAACACCGTGCACCGGTTTTCTTCATTTGGTTTAGAAGACTAGCTTTTAACATCCTCTCCAGTAGTTTTATCGTTACTGAGAATCTTGACGTTATCTTATGATCGTTTCTTAGATTTTACTATGCCTGACGTTTTATCCAAACGAATCATAATCAACATCAACAATTAACTCCACTCACAACCTTTTTATCCCAATGAAGAATGATCCTATTCTTTCGCTGTTTTATGCCAATCTTGTTAAATCACACTGTTTTTTTTATTGTCTGTCACTCTTTTTCGTCCATGTTGGCTGCGGCTTTCATTGATCATTGAGACTTTTGGAGCGGCCCTCTATTTAGCGGGGGCTGTTTCATCATTGTCAAGCGTCTTATTATCTATACTAAAATTTCCTTCATTATTTTCCATCACCATATTAAAAATGTCAATCTCATAACACCTTCATGTATCCCAGTCCTAACATCGTGTCCGAACTCGCTGGACCAGACACTTTAGGCGCGTCGTAATCCGATTAAAGTATCGATAACACAACTCGTTGACACGTATTTATATTTGTATATCGAGAGCGAACGTAATGCGGGCCTTCAATACATCATTAGGAACGATGGATCGATTTCTGTTCTAATTTTTGAGGAAGTAGGTTCGTTGATAAGTTTTGTTTTTTATGCTTGTTTATGAATGCAGGGCTTTGACATATTCAGAGTTTATCTTCTAAAAAGCTCTTTATCGATTATCAACTATAAGACTATAACTTGATCTACCACGAAGTGCAAAGTCGACGGCCCGCCTCTACGCTGCCGTCTAAACGAGACGCTGGCAGAATAGTCGAAACCGGCTCAATTGCCAAAGCCAAAAAAAAAAAAAAAAAAAAACATCAACTAGATTTGACTTTTCAAATGTCTCAAGTTAGAATAGCCTATTCTAAAGTCTTGTTGGGATCTATTTCGAACAACCACTTCTTGTAAAACCATTCATTTCAGTATATCTTGTGGCGGCATCTACACCGCCACATACGAACTAAGCATCAAAGACCTGACGTCACAGATCCGGCATCGCGCTATTTAAGTTTACCGCGCGATTCATATATATAAGACTATCCGACATCAGTCCTTGGGCAATTGCCCGCCAGACACAACACCCGTCTGGTAGGAGTATCCTCCCTTTTCTATGGGGGATGAGTGAACTTTACACCCTGTTCCTCATACCCCTAAAATCTCATAGTTATCGAACAGATTCCTACAAGACGTATTTCCTCCGCCACTGTCCCTACTCATTCTGCATCCCTCTTGTCGTCTGACAGTGAAAGTATACCAGGTAACAATAATAATCCATCATCATTGTCAATACAAGATATCCGCACTGTTTAATTAGGAAGTAATCATATCCGTATGTCCATTACAATGTAAATGACACGAGATCTGTCACATTCGTCAATGTAATTCGCAAAGTAATCAAGTAATGGTAATCGGAATTGGCTTCATTCGATATTTGCTTTAATAATAAGTAAATTAAAGCAGTTTCTACTACTGTCAAGAACATTAATCTTAAGACCTAGTTATAACAAACTAATTAAAAGTTTGGCTTGCGGACTTTGAAATATTCAATGAACGAATCAGCTTTTAATCATGACTGATGAATACAATTATCTAACATGTAGGATAGATACCACATGGTAGTCTAATGAGACTCATAATTTTTATCTTTTTTATGGACACCTAATACTTAATAAAGAATTAATTACAATACACGTAGCAAAGTTCTGGAGTGGCAATTTTTTTGTTGCTTACAATATTATTGGAACTTGAAAATCTCAGATAAATAATAAATAGTGTTAGAATGAATATATAAACCACTTAGTTTATAGTGTCATG
The DNA here is from genome assembly GCA_914767815.1 of Eupsilia transversa. NCBI lineage: Eukaryota > Metazoa > Arthropoda > Insecta > Lepidoptera > Noctuidae > Eupsilia > Eupsilia transversa. Next base: position 6,628,546 of record OU611890.1, on the reverse strand, counting down.
TTAGTACAAAAATACGCTACTAGAGGCGCTTAAATAGATGTATTCTCTCTCTCACGGTCGTGGTATACGCAAGTAATGTAAAATCTTTTCTGTCTCTTTGTATTACTAAATATATCTACAATTAATACTTCAATCCTGGTTTATTTTGTTCAAAACCCTTCAAATTGCCTTAAAATTGGGTTTCTAGCCACACGTTATTACAATACGAGAACCCTCCAATCAATTATAATAGACTAGCAGCGCCCCGCGGTTTCACCCGCGTAAGTCTCGATCCCGTGGGAATATCGGGATAAAAAGTATCCTATGTGTTAATCCAGGTTACAAGCTTTATGTGTGCCAAATTTCATTCAAATCCGTTCAGTCGCGTCGTTCAGTTTTTGCGTGAAAGAGTAACAAACATCCATCCATCCATCCATCCTCACAAACTTTCGCATTTATAATATTAGTAGTATAGTAGGATAGTAGGATTGACACCTCAGGTTTCCCTGAAAGAAGTCAATAAAATAACTTGAATAATTAGCAAGGACAAAGGTGCGATCTCAAGAATAGTGACGTAATGCACTTGGTGGCACTATCACGGTGACAGTTTTACGTTTTGCATTGATCATGCTGCGACTGATCTTAGTGCAATTCATCACGTAACGAAGGTATAATAAGTTGTATAAAAGTTTTTATTCAACAGACTACAGTGTGTTAGGCTAGTCCGAAAGGGATACCGTGGCCCGTGGCAACACAGGCAACTGCAGGAACACGGGAGGGTTTTAGTCTAAGCGTCTGACACGCCCTCCCCGGAGAAGTTATTTGATGATTTTCCACATCGTAACACCACAAAAAGGGGTGTTAGCTTAGGTTAGATTACCCTGTAGTCTGTTGAAGATGATATGCTAGATAACGTTATGTCTGAGCATTAAACTCCATTCATAGTCGAAGAGTTTTAAAATAAAATAAGAAATTTAAAATATGTTGTCTTAAATTTAACGTTTTATCGACATTTTCCTTTGATTGAAGGCAGTGCCTGAAGATTAACTGTACACTTTGAAGACAAGTGGCTTGAGAAATGTACATAAATAAATCTTGCACTAAGAATTACGATTCTGTTTACCGATTACGTCAAACGCGGAATAAAATATGTAACAAACATGAAGTGTTGACGTAACGGTATCAATTATAAGTACCATGTTTTTTTTGTATTGGTATATAGCTTATAATAAGGTAATTATCTGCATATGAAGCAGGATAATGATATTGATTTGAATATAATTATTATATGGTAAGTAAGTAGTTACTTGGCTTCCTATAGATATTACCTTCACTTTCAAACGGTAATTGCAAGAGAGTTTGACCAACAGCTAAACCGCCCCGTTGGTGTAGTGATCGCAAGCGTTACTGCTGGGCGTGTATTTGATTCCCGGGTCGGGCAAAATGTTATTGGGTTTTTCTATCTGGAATTTCCCAGTAACCAGGGGCCTAAGTCTACTAATTTATAAACGTCACAATGGGGTCTTATTATGACACCATTGTGACGTTTATAAATTAGTAGACTGGGCCCCCAGGAGCCTGGATTTGTGCCCGGTTGATTTCAATGGGCTCGCCCCCTATTACATGGGACTTAAAGTTAACTGGCGAAATTTAAGTGTAGGTAGGTACTATAGGTACACCTCTGCTCCCTTTGCGGAATACAGGCGATGTTATGTTACCGAAAGGCAAAGCAATATCCCTGCAATTAGATATGAAAATTATAAAGAAAGAATTGAAAGAGTTTTCTTATATGGTTCGAACAAATTGTTACTGATGATTACCTTTTAAGTTTATTTAAGTAACATCAGGGCAATTTTTCAAACAATCCCGTTATCACTTTAAATAACCTTTTAAAATTTCAAGGTGCACTTATTATGTTTGTTAAAATATCACAGCAACGAACGAGCCAGTTTTGGGTGTATCACAAAAATTAAAGAATTCAATAAACCAGCTCTTAAGATTTGTGACTTCACTCGAGGTTCAGCGTGACATTTTTTCCCGATAATTACATATAATTTTATTTATGCTTGCAGAGTAATCGTCTCACGGGGCACTTATTTGGTGGTCCGGTCTTATTTTTGAACAAAAGGCCGGTTGACAACTCGATAATTTAACGATGTAATTATTTCTTAAACAATAAGAGCGAGTATTGTGCAACATCGTAAAACTTTGGGAAACCGAAATAAGATTGTCGATCGTAGATATTATCAGTATTATAAAGTTGTACAGCTTTGTCAGAAAGTGATTTATTTGTGTACGGTACATATCGACGGAGCACGTTAATCTGTCAATGTAGCCGTGAAATTGATGAAGTGCGAAAGAAATAGGACTCAAACACTTGTGACATAAGATTTCATTTTACTTGCGGTATTTTCTCGCTGAGGTGTGCCGCCCCCTTTTAAATGAACTTTAATTTGTCATAACGTATCTTGCCCACTTTTCGGATATGTATTACGTGGGTTTTATAAATAGAGTCAATTTATTATTTGTCCGAATGTTAAAAAAAGTCTCCAAGCTTTTATTAACTATCAAAAGTAGAACATGACCTGATTAAATTAATTTTCCCCAGAAATGAGCCCCGGTTTAGGAATCGTCAAATAAAATATTTTTTATTTACCAATTCATTTTGGCGTTTTCCCCTTTTTGAAAAGGAGTTTTCTAGCATTTTCTCAACTCGCTGAAAATTCAGCGGTTTTCCTAAAAATCATTACAATCAATACAAAGGTAATCGCTCCATGCAAACGGCTGAATATCTATGTAGGTAACGAGTACCTACTCAATGACAACTGCAACATACCTACTTACATAAAATCCTGCAAATGCATGCAACATGGCGGAAAGTTATTAGAAATCCATTACAAAGGTCATTGGCACCATGTTCAATGTTAATGCTGACCACAACGCCTAGACTACGCTCTACATAGACCGCAACATGGGCACATTATCGATACTTCGAATAATCTTAAAATATCACAAAATGGATATTTCTACAAACGGTCGTGAGGGAAAATTGTTCTATTCACAATGCAATGGCAAACGGATCCGTGGTCGGAGAGGCTATTGTACGCTAGATATATTCCCCGGTTTGCCTTTTACGGGGTAAAGAAGCTTATTTTACTCAGTATCAACATCTAGAAAGAATCTTGGCCAAGTCGTCAAGAGAAAATAACGATTGATCGACACACCAATAGTTTCACCAAAATCAAAATCAAATTAAAAGTCTGATTCAAACTAGGCTGAGAATCAGAACTTTTCGAACGTGAAAATTAAATAAGATAGTCACCCAAAACGCCCGCCCTCCGCAAGACATGGTTGCAGTTTGGAAACTACGTACAGAAGCATACCTAATTTAATCAAAAGAACTACAGAGAGTGGGAGCAGAACTGTTAGGTATGTTGATTGTCCTATGGAATATAGGGCGAGCCTATCGCCATTAACTAGACTCCGGGCTGCTACTGGGAGAGAAATGGAAAAATCCAATAACACTTTGCTGGACTGGACCTGGTGATGAAGGCCAGGAGCCCATACTCGGCAGTCGTGTCGTCGAAAATAAAAATAATCTTAAGAAATATAGTACATATCTTGTAGAAGGTTTCGGAAAGTTTTAGCATCTATCTATGCTCTAACGACGTAGAGGACGACACATGTTATGTTCCCAATTGACCAACAATGGCGAGCAGTGAAAGACTCGCCTTTGCCTAACAATGGGACAAGTCACAACTAAACATACACGGTTAATGCATTTGTGTGAAAAAGCAAACAAAGCATAATTAATGGTTCCGACACCTGCATGACCCAGGGTGACCATGAGGAACGAGCTTTCTATATGAGTTTTCGAGTGCAATAAAGGGAATTAGAATCGAGTAGATATTGATTAAGTCGGCGCGTTCGAAATTCGTACTCGCATGGAATTTTCACGATTCCTATATAAGATTAGACACGACAGGCAGCGCGACCCTTGTCGCGTCCGCGATATCGCGCCAGTGTGTACGAGCCTTTAAGCGGAATAGTTTTTGTCAAAGAGGACCGGTCTCTTGTTGATTTTGTGTTGCACTAACATCAAGAACAACGCGTGCCAAACAAAGTGAAATATTTAATAACATTTGACAGAGTAACCGCAGACATTGTTTCTATAATACCTAATTCACATTTTAAACAACGCTGTAGTAATTGAGGAATTTTATAAACAAACGGTATTTAAGGCTAAGTTCAGATTGAACTCGTAATGAACTGTTTCTAAAGTAGTCTAAGTTTCCGACACAATAATATAGTCACCTATAGACAGATTAGCTAATTTACTCTTATATAATGTTTATAAACAAAGCAGTTATTAGTCCATAAGTCATGCTTCATTAAAATCTTTTGTAATGGGCCGTAAATTGTGGCTAAGTGGGCATAAGCAGGCGGTATTGAAGTTTCTTAATCAAGATACGTAAGTTATTTATATCTGTAAACGGTCATCACAGTATTTTACATTTGAAGTAATGAATTACATAATCATTATTACAGATACAGAATCACAAGCTGTATCTGTGCATGGACATTTGTGTAGTTATAGGTTGTCACAATGTGCAGTGATTACGAATGATTATCGTACGTATCTTCATACAATGTCAGTAGGTGGTTATCCTACTCATCATCTTTCTGCCCTTGTCCCATGTTATATTCTCCCATGTCCACCTTCAAGCTATCATTCACACCCTTTTCTTCCTTCATATTCCTCACGCAATCCATCTGTCTTTATGGAGAAGAAGACTCCCTCTCAATCCATCAACATTTTTATATTCTTAACTCTTTTCGTTATTTGCCTCTCATCCCTTCTCATCAAATGCCTATAGAAGCTAAACGATACCGAATATGTACTATCTATAGTCTAGTTTATGGGGACTAAATATTATCGTTAATCCAGATTGATTAACAAAAAAACGAATAAGTCCGAGTCGGACTCGCAAACGAAGGGTTACGTACCACCGTACAATATTAAACACAACATAATATTTTGTAAGTACTTTAAAAACGCTGAAAAAAACACGTTTCTTATATGGTAAAGTAAAATAAATTTAAATTAAAGGCGTCCCCTTTAATTTTAAATTTATTTTACTTTTATAACATAACAATATCACTAACATAACAATATCATCTAATATCACGCCTGTATTCTCTGAAGGAATAAGCAGAGGTATTACCTATAGTACACCCACACTTCGCCAGATATGTTTAAGACCCATGTAATAGGGGGCGAGCCTTTTCCCATCAACCGGGCATAAATTTAGACTCCGGGCTGCTACTGAGCAATTCCAGATGGAAAAACCCAATAACATTTTGCCCGACCCGGGATCGAACCCAAGACCTCAAGCTCAGCAGTAGCGCTTGCGACCACTAGACCAACGAGGCAGTCAGTTATATCGGCTTCTTCTTCGATTTCATTTGTCTAACTATTATAGTAAGTTCAAAAGAAATAGCCCTGTGACAAGATGGATGGACGGATTTGACGAACAGCGGAGACTTAGTAATAGAGTCCCGTTGGCACCATTTTGGTACGGAACCCTAAAAAGCGCGTGATTTTGAGCTTTGTTTGAATGAAAAATTACGATTGTTTCGCATTTCAATGTGGACAAAACTATACAAACTACATGAGACCAAACGTTCCAAAATTACTTGACCTTATTAATTTTACTTTCAGAGTGACTTCATCCTTGTTATGAGTATTTTGCTAACGATAAAATCATTCTAAGATGTTAGTGATTTAATTTATTTTTCTGCATATAATCCACATCCGTCCGGTGCAAAATTGTATAAATTATCACTGAATATTTTAAAACATAATTTACATGAACACGACCACATACGTAGTTACTGCGTTTTAAGAGACCAATAAAATGAATATAATTTTAATGTTTGTAGGATGTGGGTCCTACTCCGGAGGAGAGCTAAATATGTTACTAACTCATTATGTTTTTGAAAGGTTTATCAATAAATAATAATATTTTATTGCAAAAGTGACAGCTCATACACACAGGCGCGATATCGCAGGCGCGACGAGGGTCGCGCTGCCATTGGCGCCCGCGATATCGCGGCAGTGTGTACGAGCCTTGACAGTCAATGTCGGTTTTGTACGAAACGGCAACAAAACTTCTAAGTAATCCAATTTTGAAGTGAAGACATTTCACGAAGTCTAAGCACATTAATTTATAAAATTCTAAATGTGCTCAGGATCTTTTATGTAATGAAATGACTGATAACATGGAAAACATAATGAACTAAATAATCTCACAGAATATTTAAATAAAATTATAGTTTCGATACGAGAGAACTCTCAGATAGACTAGTCCAAAATTACATCTAGAAATTGGCTCCGAACTACAATTAATACCTATGTTCATTTGGATGTGAAATTGGCACGTGTGTGCCTCGCGACCATAGAAATTTCTTATATCTATGCTCGCGACCAAAGAAATTATTTCAAAGGATAAGAAAATGACAGATCATTTAAGTAATTGTGTGCATTTTGGAAACGTAAAGGTATGTACGTCATGCGGATAAGCGTGACGCGGACAATGTCAAACGTGTACGGTCAACATCATTAACAACTACGGTCGCCAATCCATCTCCCTAATCTCTCCGTCTTTCTGTCATCTCCCTGTCTTTACTACACTACTGACAGTCAACGGGCGAATTACTACCATAATTTGCCCGTTGACTGTCAGTAGTGATAATAAGGGAGAATGGACTATGTAGATGTACACAAATTCACACGCGCGTGTATGCTTGCCCCTGCATTCGATCCAGAGGAAATGATAAGGCACCCAGTTCCCGTAAGAAAATACGTGAGGCGTAGTGAAGACGGCCGCTTTCGTTCGTCCCCGCCATTGTCGGAAGTCGCCAGTTCTCGTCCACCGGAGCGCTTCCGTCACTTATTTAAGTTCCATTCGTCACGTCATATAGGGCTGTCCGAAAATGATTGGAAATAATTATAGCGTTTTTTTTTACATACCAGGATGCTTCTGATCTGATGGATCGAATTCATGACGCATGATTCAGCTTTATTTTATACCTATTCAGGTAAAGAAATTGTATTTAAATCCCTCTAGATACTTACTTACACACTCTCCGTCAGTATGGAAAATGGTATAATCTGTGTCTAATTGTTTTATTCGCGAGGTCTTACTGGACTTGGCGCCATCACGTGTATTTATCGTATCAGCTACCTACTTATGTATATCATAAGTAGGTAGGTAAACCTAGGTATACCTATCTAGGTATACATGGGCTCTTGTGTCGCGTATTACATAATTTATATTGCACTTCATATTATGCACATAAGTGTACGATAGTGTCATCTTAAGCGTACGTATCTTTACAAAAAGGGCCAGTTTCCAATAATAGTCGATTTCAAAATTCGACACATAAATGAAAAAAGAAAAAAAAATAACTAACTGTGCTGTGCTAACTGCGTGGTGCTGGAAAAACTTTGAACTTCTTTCAGTTTCTGGACTTGGCGCCATCACGTGTATTTATCGTATCAGCTACCTACTTATGTATATCATAAGTAGGTAGGTAAACCTAGGTATACCTATCTAGGTATACATGGGCTCTTGTGTCGCGTATTACATAATTTATATTGCACTTCATATTATGCACATAAGTGTACGATAGTGTCATCTTAAGCGTACGTATCTTTACAAAAAGGGCCAGTTTCCAATAATAGTCGATTTCAAAATTCGACACATAAATGAAAAAAGAAAAAAAAATAACTAACTGTGCTGTGCTAACTGCGTGGTGCTCGAAAAACTTTGAACTTCTTTCAGTTTCTGGCTAAAAACTAAAATTTTGAACGTTCTAGGGAAAATTGCCAATGTTGAAAGTGTATCTCGGGTTCTATTGGACCTACAGAGCTACGGCTGCACTCAAATTGTAAAAAAAGTTATAAATAAAAAGGTTTTTTAAGCATCACGCAGTTAGCATAGGTCTTTCAAAGCTGCAAACTCTGTTTTACACTATTGTTATCCACCCTAACAACATCCCAAAAAATCAGTACATTGCAATTTTTTGCGACCTAACGCGATTTTTGTGCCTACGATGACTAGCCTATAGGTACACGATTTGAATCTACGTCATATCCTATTCACTAAACTGTGAGAAGAATTTTTATAGCGTATTCAAAAGTTGTATGCGCTTAACAAGAAGTTAAATAGATCTCAATTATTTTTAATTTTACGCTGTTGAGTCGCGCGATTTACTAACAAAAGATGTTAACAAAACAGAACATTAATCCTTTCTTTCCATTGAATTCCAAACCTTAAGTACAGATAATTAAGGATGTATTTTTAGAAGACACGTCTTAAAATATTTGTGTTGTCGCTTCTTTAAAGAATAGGCGCAGATAAGATGTAGAAACTAATAAAATAAACAAAACAATAAAGATCAAAAGTCATATGACATATTATGCTTTTTTTAGGACATTTACTTTTGACATATATCAGTCAGCAAGAGTCGGAAAAAAACTCGCCCTTCGGGTTTTCAGTCCTAACCTTACCTTTGTTATTATTGTGAATATATCGTTTCATAATTGTCTTGTAATAAATATCTTTTATATTTAAGAGTCAACGGCATGTCTGACTAATAATGTGGAAAATGTATCTAATGACTTGAAAAAAAATATTTTTGAAACGTTGGACAACCCTGCAGCTACGATTCATATCTAATGCGAAAAAAATGTACCAGAATTACCTACTGTTCCATTTTTCCGTTACTAAAAAATATACTAAGAAAAAAAAAAAAAAAACTGCCTTTAGGAAAAAAAATTACTGGGTAATAGCGTAATAGCATCTAGAAGTAAGAACGAGAAATGTCAAAAAAAAACAAAAATGGTTATACTGACGTTTCCAGTAACTACCATAATATATTATATCAGAAAGACATCAATAAAATCCATCCTACAATTTGGTGCATGATAAATACCATCCACGATTCCTTACATCTTATGCAAAGGAGAACAAAATACTACCAAGTGATAAATAAAACCACGTAGCCGCAAGGCGCAGCAGGTTGATCACTTTATCATCATTACTGACAAAGAAATTGCCATAATAAAGGTGTAATTCACCTCTTTTCATACACCGGTGTCGGCTCCGTATTGGATGATACATTATCAGATAAAACATTCTTGAGGAAACATTCTCTATAATGCATTTTTTCTTTGTAATGCTATTTTTTACAGTGGGAAAACTCCCTTATCTTTATTAGTATAACCGTACGTGCACTTGACGACTTGCTATAAAAATAAGTTAATTATAGACACTACGTCTATAATTAATTTATTTTTATAGCAGTCACATTAAATAACATGCTATATATAAATAGCTCCATTGCTATTTCTAATAATGTAACAGGGAAAACTGACTACCATAATAATGGATTTTTACGATTGTCTTTCGTTATTTTCATCCAAAATTTCCTGAAAGAATCTGACACTGAATTTGTGTTCACTTTATTTAGTGGTAGTTCGAAGTTATTTTTTTTTTTTATGATAGTGTAAAAGCTTGAAATAGGCACAACATCTTACAAGTTTCTATTCCATTCAAAGATAAAGGTAACACCGAATCGATAAGAGTTAGTTAACAAACTCTCTACCGTTAAAGGTTGAGATATGACGCTTAACCGTAACGAGGTAAATTAAAATGTACGTAAATGGTATGGAATGAGCAGTTTATACAACGTGTGGCGGTGGTAGAGCGATCAGGAATTAAAACACTGCTCAGAATACTAACGCAAAATATACAAATCTAAATACAACATTGCCACTATCAGAAGGTAAAAACCCTTATTAGAGGACATAATGACACACATCACACACGCGCACACACCCCCCCACACAATCAAACACACACACGGACATATATGATATTTATGTCTGTAATTATTTTGATGGTGTACATAATAAAGAGTATCTATCTATCTATCTATGTTGACATATGACATTAAGATCAATAAGCGGAATAGTAGCCCTTAAAAGTATTAATGAATATGTGTATAAGTGGAGACGAGGCACAAAGGTTCTGGAAGGAAGATCGAGAACTGAGAAGAGAAGTTTTGGACGCCTTCCACCAGAAAACAAGTGACTTATAAATCGCACAGGCAGTATTGGATATGATTGGACTAGAGAAGTCAGTGCAGCATGCAACGGTTGGTATGCCCAGCAGTTAGACTTAGCTGATCATTTTAAAGACGATGCGGATGTGAATGTTGTGAGTGCATAATATAATAAATCTCACCTTTAGGGACATTCCGGGAAAAGTCTATTTGTATATCAGCCGAAATTCTCATAGAGTGAAATACTGAATTGTAAATAAATGTAAAACTCAAACTCAAAATATTTATTTCAAATAAACCAATTACTGGCACTTTTGAGTTGTCAAGGGGTCGGTCAGTCAGAAAGATGAAGCTAGTTGCCCATTCCAAACCGTAGTAGGTTCCTATGGAGAAAGAACGGCACGAAACTTCACGGATACTCTTTGAAATCAAAATATTGTTACAAAATATTAGTTACATCATTCATGTTGAAAGTATACATGTGAGAACAATGTAGAAAGACGTGTACGTTAAAAGAGTCCGAAATAAAAAGATAGAAGAAGAGAACTCAATGATCCAGCACACACGCCAGCACAAGCGAGACATTTGAGTGAGCATGACATATTCTCAGCCGCCAGGGCACATTCCAGTCAATAAAAGATGTATCCAATAAATGTTAACTTTATAGGTACGTACATAGTGCTCACACATACATATGTGCTATGTAGTTATACAATTATTGTTGCCAGCCAGATACCAACTAAGGTACATTAGCAATAGATTGTCAGCGGGTTTAACATAATTATTTTTTGTAGAAAGATTGCTATGTAATTAGTTCTTTGATTAGATCGTTTTGGCCCCGATTCAAGATTCCAAACTAAATTTCAAGCCAAATTACAACAAATGAACATGCCAATAAATTGACAAGCACGCGAATATAACAAAATTAATTATGTATTGTTTGTTGTTCCCTAACAATTGTTAATTCGGTTAACGATAACCTCGTGGTTGGATATCTTAAAAGGTGATTGATATTTTCCTATGGGTTTTTCAGCATCACATTCAATGTTACAATAAGTTTCAGAATGGAACTATCCTTCTGATTAGGATTTTAATCAAACGTTGAACTACAAATTTCAGTTTTTATTCAGAAGATGAATATCGGCACTTTTTTATCGTGAAAAGTTACAAAAGGTAGGTCCTAAAATTCATTCACTAGTTCCTGTTGTTTGAGCAGGGCAGAAGGTGTACACCGTTTGTTTAGTCGATGATAGAATGTACATGTACCTTTTTGCCAAGACTTTTTAATGCCAGACATAAACGACCCGAGCTGCCACTTAGCATATAACTATAATCTACACCTTGTGAGTTCTTACCGAAAATTGATGCACCAATTAAAAGGGACCGCTGTGTTATCCTTGCGAGCAGTTGAAAATAAATTGGAACAAAAGTGACAGTTTCAGAAGTAAATCAACTTTCGTTTTTTTTTTCTTTTTTTTATTAATGGGTAATTGTACACTTATCGGCCAGTGTTATCAGGTCGTAAGTTAATTCAGTGTTTCAGAGCTTTAGTGCCGATAAATCCTTGCGTTTACTGGTCTCTTTACTGATACGTACTCGTAAAAAATAATGGGCGGTCCGTATGATCATTCTTTCTTGTTTCTTTATGATAAACCTCGATACTGATTGTGGGTAATCTATTACATAAATCTTTGATGTCCAAAATATTGTTAATCTTATATCATTCAAGGTCTTCGATAACAATGAGGACTGGAAAATGTAGTGTCATTTCTGCTTCTATATCATTAGAAATATTTATATCTTTTGTACATACCCACATAATATAAATTCAGTTTGAATATAAAAATCTCAATGCAAAGGTTTACCTCTCTCTTAACATGTCTAACAACGTAAGTGACAGATAAAAATAAAACAACAAGCTGCATCGTGTCTGTGCGTATGACAATCTAATATAGGTCATACCTCTTGTAGTCACGAGACGAGATCAACCCGTGCACAACTGGTACTAACTGCCGCCACAAAGAAATTAAAACTGGTTCGATGTTCTTGACTAAATAGCGTGCATTACATTCATTTGTTACAAAGATAAGGGTTAGGTCAAAGACTACGTGTTTTAAAATTCTTAACCAGTAAATCTAGTCTTATTTTTTTACTAAGTTATATATGTTGATGTGTGTCTCATGGAATCTGTTGAACATGAGACTTTGAAGTATAATACATACCTCGTAGATCATGACAAAAATAAATAAAGCACAATGCTAACATAAATTATAATTTAAATCTGACACTTAGTTATGCGCTGAATATAATAAACTTGAAGAAAATAAAAGTAATGAATACCCACTAAAAGCATGTTCAACATTTAAATGAAGGCGCGTCAGAAAAAGGCAAATAAAAACGAAAAGATATTGCTAAAGAATATTTTACGTTATACTTTAACGAAGGCGAACTTCTGAACTCGGAGCACCAGTTAATAGACATCCGCAACCTCGCAAAGTTGCGGTTACGTACAACAACCTTATCCATGGACTCGACTTTATACACGGTATACAATGACAACCAGATGACAGATCTTTACGACATTGCGAAACTTCGGAATAAATTAGACAATGCGATCGAGGACACCACGAAGGTTCCTTCGCAATTCCATAAATATACAAAACACTTAAACCAATGATACGAAACAGATACCACGCCAAATAAACATAGGTACCAAAGCAATTCGCATAGGTAATAATAACCCAATAAAACATTTTAATCGTCGAGTAAATTGAAGAATTTTTTACTAATTAGCGTACTTTTAAAACTCAATTTCTTTATCACCGACCTAATTTAGCCACAATTAGCAATAATAAAGCATCAGCAATAAACACGTAATGCTGTTGATATCCTTACAATTTCATTAAAAGTTACAGCCATGATGTCCTTCTTCGGCACTCAGACAGTACTTGAACAATAAAACGAAGTCAGATAGTCGTTGAATCACTTGACATACATTTGTGAGAAGAGAAATTCTTACGTGAAACTTCAAAAATATTTCAGCGGAAAGAACCCAATGATCCAAAAATCAAAAATAAACAAGCCACCATATCAATTCTGAACTTCTAATTTCAAACCAGGAAATAGAACCACACACATAATGAACCAAATAATAATATGTAAAACAATTCTAGCAATATTTTGTTCAATGGAACATTCGAATGCTGGAATGCGACCATTAAATCTTGAGTTAGAGTGTTGTGTCGCGATTTAGAGGCCTAAAATATATGGAGATGTGCTTAGATATTTATTTCTCAAGTCTGAACAGACAGTCGTATAAATAACACTAGTCCCGTTCCTTCTATAAGCTGCATTATTTTGTCAAATATGTGATGGTCAGAAATATAATTATACACTTAGAAAGTAATAATGACGATATCACTAATTGCTAAATGACACATGAAGATAAGAATGATTGCATGCGTAAGTGAGAAGCCGATTTTAAACAGATTAATGAATCTAAATATAAACTTGGACATATTGTTTAATTAGAATGCTTTAACAATACCGTAAAGACCGCTTTGAAAACGAGATTTCTCTTCACCAGTTTTGGGTACAATTACTGGTCATATTTCGAGCAGAGTTTCCACCTCGTTGAGTTTATTTGTTCTGGCTTTTCATGGTTCAGTTAAAAAGTTCAAAGGCAGAAATAAATTATGTACTTTAGATTCGGTGAAAAAATATCTAAAGTTATTGGATAGCTGATTTACATTCACGTATGAATACGTAAATACACGTAATACGTGTTTTTGATAGATTTATTTCAAGAAACAGCGTTTTAGCGTTGGTTTGTAAGATTAAAGAAAGGTGGATTCTTAATAAGTTCAACGATATATTTATAGTTAAATTTACAAAGTCAATGTCTCCTCCTTGACATTAAGCGACAAAGAAATTACCGTATTTATCGCATTCACTTGTATGTCATGACGATTATAGTTCTCACCATAAACCAATTTTATCACGTGTTATCAATCTAATCTTTTATTATTTCAGACGTATTACTGTTCAAACTTCAAACAGAAACAAATTATCATGTTCATATCATTTGACGTCAGATCTAAGTAATTTATTAACTTACTGACGGCATATGGACGCAAAATTCCAACAATCTGCATAAGACTTGACTGGGGCAGTGATACAGTAACATTATTTAGTATCCAGTGAACCGATAAGTATGTAAATGAAAAGACAGACAGTAGAGATAAAATGTGTACGTAGACGTTTTAACCCACGTATTTCATCAAAAGAGGGCATAGAACCGAGTGATAATAAATTATTGTTAATTACTATAGCAAGTTTCTTGTTCGACATTATTAATTGGAATACGTCTTAACTTGGTGTATGAGGCCTCAACCTTGAATGGCCCAAACTTTTAAACACCATAGACTCAATGATCTAGCACAAACAAAACAAAGGCGTTAATAGACTTGAGCCTTGACATGATATCAATTAGAACATAAGTAGGTACACGTTGCAATTATAAAAAATATAATTATTTTAATTTATTTAATAAACTTCCATTGAAAGTTAAAAGAAGCTTTTTCTTATTTTGGTATCCCATTACCATAGGTCACAATATAATATGATATGGCAACTTAAAATTAATTTTAACCCTACTAGCACATAGGTATAATTATTTTGATTCCTTTGCAGTTTTTCTCAGAATACCGAGTGTCCATTTACATTCTGTTAGCCCTTGTGGTCAATACAAATCTGTCTCAGTAAATGTCAACCGTCATGGTGACGGTTTTACATTGAAAGGTTAAACTTTTACGTTCGTTTTAGAAGAAAAATGAAGAGTTTAAAAAAACAACAGAATAGAGTCAAAACAAACTAATTTCAATAATGACATTGTGAAACACAACGTTTGAAGCATACGAGTGTGATGGGACATGATAAGGACAATCAGAAAGGTTATCTAGTCTCCTTGAACCGCCACTTTTTGACTGTATTTTTAAACTGCTAATAAATGCTAATGAAAAACCCGTAGGATTTTATCTAGATCGTCTGGTACCTTATTCAAGTACACGGAAATCGTGCGAGATTATAAAATATCAAAACCTGTCCGTAGCGGAAAACGTTCTAAAAATAGAGCCAGATAACAATTTCCATTTGGAATCAAATAAAACTATAAACTTGTTTGAAACGACTAAATTAAGAGCAGAAGGAGGGCTATAAAATGTCAAATTAATTAAAGCAACTGCGATATTATGCGTAATAGCAATTTAATTTGCAGTTTGTTTTTGCAACATGGATGTTGCTAATGAAGGTAAACACGAAGGATACATGATATGACACATGACATCGGAGAGAATACTAATGGGCATATTAAAATTCACGCTATCGTTCACACTATTATGTCTCATTTTGTTGCATTAATCAGTTAAACGGTATCAGATTAAGAATACTGATTTTAAAATGAAACTGATGTTGCTGACAACACAATTTTGCCCGAATTAATTAAATTAATGGCGAATCTTGTTATTTATAAAAACACGAAGTTCAAAATCTTGCAATTGTATGTTAGTAGGTATATTTATTAATTCATTCAAGTATGCTTATAAATGATTATTATACGTTTTAAAACGCTGAATTGCATTCTTGTTTACTTGTAGAAAATTCAACCCTTTGATGATAACTCGATTTCAAATTAATTGCACATGAAACTTCCTCTATCAAGTCTCATCAATTTTTTTTAGCATAGTAAGGAAGGCCTTGCACATTCTTTTGTTATCAACTTTACTGCTATAGCGTGGTTTGGAGGTGGTATTATGTGTGGTTAACATAATTCTATTTTTGTATAACAAAGCATTATGCAAACAAAAGGTATCAGTAAAACGATTACCACCAGTTATTAAAACGTCAGCTATTACGTATCATTTGTTGGGATTCTTCCTTTTTTTTTTTAAACAGACTATTGATTAAAATTTTCGTATTTTTAATGAGTCAAATTACTATGGGGACGTTTTATGAGTAGGGACCTATGTTTCATCTCATCTTTAAGTTTAACTATTTGAATAATGTAAGGCATATTTCAGTCAATTAACTCTATAGCCTTGACGAAGAAAATATCCAATGGCCATTACACTTCAGGCAATATGTATTTAAGAAATATGTCAAAGTATTAACGTATGTATAATAAAGGTTATCATATATATTGATTTCAGTGTAAATTCTATGTACAAATTTTATATTGGATTGTCACGATTTGTATATTAACGCCGTCGTCTGTACCTATTGGTGACGAGACGATGCGAATTATCTCGTTTTGTATACATTGTATATTGTGATTCATTTCGAAATCATTGCTGATATAATCTGCGTCAAATATAAATGTGACATTATTACATTAACTTTAGAAGAATGGAAGTTTTATTATAATTTTATAAATGCCTCTAGTTAGGCATTTGGACTACAGGTCTGGCGTTCTTTATTAGCGTTTGGTATTCAATATTTTATTTTCTCTCTCTATTATTAGAGCCCTTTTGTTGTCTGCCCCATTTTAAGTGTTCCCACCCATTGCAAATTTTAATCATTTCAATTTTTGTAATTTTGTATAAACATGTCCATTGCTAACAGACTTTCCCAGAAAGATATCTTGTACTTCATATTTTTTTTATTTTTAAAACTGACGGTGAGCAATGAAATACTTCAATAGGATTACCAACAATAATGAATTCTAGAATAGATCGGGTGATCTGTCATGAGATTACGCAAGATTTTACGACTGCGTTGTACTTTGTGTGAGGTATTATTTAAAGTATCGCTTTGCACGCAACAGGTGCAAGTTAATTAACACTCGGTATATCTCCGTTCACTCCCACCCGTCAGAAAAGGTACGAACTACTATCTGCCAACTCAAGAGCTTAACTGACATAAGGGACCAGCTGTCTAAAGTTTTCTGCTTAATTACTACAAATGCATTATTAAAACATACTAAAACTGTTACAAATACGTTACCTAATTTATCTGATATTTCATGAATGTAAACTTGTTTATTTTATCGAGAATTGATAACATTACAGTAAGTACTTACACTTCGCTCTTGTCGAACGTCGGGAAAGTCTGGTGAGTCAGGTCCTGCAGGGATGAGCTGGTCTGTGGCTCAGCAGAGATACCCTGAGCCCTCTGCTTACGCGGAGCTCTCGATCCTCGGGCATACTGTTGGTATGGGAACACGCTCTGCAACTTATCCAGCTGTGAGCGCAGTTCCAACATCTCCTGGTCCCGTTGCTTGAGCAACGCCTCCAGTTCACGTATCCTCTCTATGAGAGGCTGCATGTCGTTCGTCATCGTTGCATTAGCAACACAATTCTCTGAATCAGCGTTCATTGCGCTTGGAGTCCCCATTATACCATTTAATTCAATCTCTCTATACGTTTCGTTTAAAGCACGCCTATCGCCGTTCACTGTGGGCGCCACGGTAAGCGCTCCTCCACCTGTATTCACTAAGGCCCTCGGCTCATCGTCAGCAGCTGTTCGCTGTGACGATCCAAAGCAGAGGGTGTCGAAACACACGCGCATTCACTCGGCTACCGAGCACTAAACGGAATCACTAAGGATTTCACTTGTTTATTGTTGTAATAGTACGCAAACGTCCACTGTCACTGTTTGTTTCGTTGGGTGGTCGAGCACGGGTCGGGGAGGTGCAGGATGCGTGTGGGTCGTGCGAGCCGTGCGGCGCGGACGCGGACGAGCGGAGTAGTGTAGATCAGATACGCGCGCGCCGCCTGTCCGCTGCCGTGGAGTCAGCCCCGCGTGCCTCGGCACCGCCCTGAAAAATATAGTTTTCTTGCTTTACGACGGTCATTACTTGTCAGTCTTGATCATAACTTAAGTACTAAGAAACGTAAGAACTTATGTTATTAAAACAAATAAATTTTTGACATACAAATTACAGTACAAAAAGACCAGGTTTTTATCAACACAAACTTATTTTAAATTATTACAATTTAATGAATAAAATAATTAATTTCGGTAACAATGAAATTAAATCTAATCAACGATAAGCCTTTGTATCATCATTATAAATTATAGTACTGTTTTTACCCACTTTAACAAATACCAATTTTTAGTAAGGGTTTTTATGAATGAAAAATATTTCGGGTGCGTCACATTATCTCGGAAAACAGATTTGAACAGACACCGTTCATATGAAGAAAAGACAGAATATCTAAAAGGAAAGTTTTCAAGATCTACCCACTTGTAGAATACGAAAACTTAGCTTTATCAAAATATATTTTAACTCACTGCTTCTGAAGTGATTTTACAATACAATTGCTTATTGCTGGCTTATCAACATACCTAGTTTAAGGGGCGATAAACACTGTATCTGTTTACATCTGGTAGGAAAGATCATTGATCACCTGATCGATACGCAACAATACAACCACATGACAATGTTGTATCTTATCAGAAATCTTATTTGACACAACACGAGGACGAGACAGCTCTGACAGGCTATTATTATTTATTATAAGCCCGTTTTACCCATTGCAGGGCAAATCTCTCCTTTCCCTGTTTCAACTACGATTGTGGTCCAATCCTTTAAGAAAAAGACGAACTCATCCCGCCATCTCTTTCTGGGCCTACCTCTTGATATTTAAATGATTTTTAAATAAATTACTGAATGACATAGACGTGTTCATTTTAGCGCGCGACGAAACACTAAACGGATGTTTGATAGGAAACATACGGTAGCGACGTTTGTTAATTGCCTCTTTGATAATATGCAAGAAAATGTCATTGCTGACACTGGCCTCAAAACTAATGGCCGCTTACGATACGAAGCACGTGGTATGACACAAATTTTCCGTGATGAAAGTCTGACGAAGTATTGTAATAAATAACAACAAACTTAAATAGTAGATAATCCTAAATCAATAGCCGTTCGAAAGGGATAAGAAACCGGTTAATTAAAATCACAAGTCATAAACATACATGTGTATCAAACTAGATAAGTAAATTGAGCCAGTGACTGGACTTCTATATTAAGAAATCAGTTGCAAGCTGTCAGATGACGTTTAAGAGATTAAAATGAAGTAAGTAATATTCTATAGATAAACAAAAACTTAGACATATAGACGTCGTATCGTATATAATATGGTAAATTTTTAGATAAACCATGTGGAGTGACAAAAGAATACATTTCTAGTACTGTTCAAATAAAGGGAATCTATATTTAGATGAGACTTTCAAAAGGAAGGCATACTCTCAACTGTATAAATAATCAAGTGTTAGCAAACAAAATAAAGATGATGTGACACACTTAAGGCAAGTCGCCAATAATAATGAATTTACCAATATATCAAAGTCAGATAAATATTGAAAAGTTAATTGTGACCCAGCATAAACCAAAGAAGGGAAATGAATTTTTATGTATCATTTTCAACGCACCATGCAATCTTAACCATTGATAACAGGTTGAAAAAGATATGTTATGAAAGAGAAGGGAATGAATGATAGCTTGACGGTTGACAGGGGAGAGTGGAAAAAGAAAACGTGTTGCGCCGACCCCAACTAACATGGGACAAGGGCAGGAAGGTGATGATGATGAACAAGGTTGAACAAAAAAAATGAAATTAACATTGATTTAAATGTTGGTACCGCATTTTAATCGGCAGACAAAATAAAACCTAAACGTTTACAACGGTCCTGGCAACAACCGAGCTTCAGTGCACACCAGACACAAAAAAGAAGTTATATTGTATTGTACTTTCGCCATTAGTGCATCAATAAACAGTAGCATTTCATTCCCTCCCTCATGAATCAAGATCATTTCATTTATTTTGACATTGTCCTTCCCTACATTATTTACTTCTTTAATGTCATCAATAAAACCAGTAATGAATATAATAGCACAATTAAAATTTCAAATGTGTTTCAAATGCACATTTGAAATTTCCGAAGCAACATTCTCAATATCCTTAAGGACGACCCAAGGCTTTGAAGTAATGAAATGTTAATCTTAAACGGCCTTACTCCGGTTTAGTTAGTGGGTGTTCTTGTTCCGTGTTTAATTGTTCAGTTCCGGTGGGTGTATATAAAATATCATCACAGGTAAAGGGCGGCTCATATGCACACAATGTAGCTATGTTGCTGAATATAGTTCGAAATGCCACGCCCGTCATGTCAGTTATATTTATTGAAATGCCGTGGTATGGGTGTTCACTTACCATAATCTGGATATTTTATTGTCTAGCTTTATGTTTATCTTTATTACTAACTAGTGCATTATAATGTTCTGGTTGTCTTAGTTATTATGTAAATCTGTTATTATGAAAGCAATGAATGGAACATAGAACTTTATTGACAAAGAATCAATTGAATACATGTTAAGGCGTTCAAAGATGTTAATGTAGGTGGAATGAATGCAACAGGCAAGGATCTGCTCAAAATTACTCAGTAAGCAAGCAAAAATCTTAATTTGCTGTTATTGCCGTGCGAATCAACAAAAAGATATAAGGCTTTAAGCATTAAATCAAATAATTGAAACGAGAAACTACAGCCAGACAATGAAAATTACGCCCCAGACATTGTCACCAATTTAAAATCTCTAAGGATGTCTAGATAATCTCATGAGATTGACATGCCCTTCGATATCGTCTTGTGAGATACTTCAGAACCCGTTTCGGCTGGTTACCATGTTCCAAATAAAGTGTTTATTTGCGTATCTACCCGTTAAAATCTGTTTAACAAGCTTTATGTAAACATACAACAATGTTTATTGAGTTCCACTGTAAGGTATTGCTTATTCATGTTGCGTGTGTTACTTAAAATGTTATTTATTTTCTTTACTGTTAATTGAACGGGTATAAAAATAAATGTTCGAGTGGTAAATATATACTTTTCTGCAATTTTCCCAATTATGGGTATGAGGAAAACGTAAAGGGCACGTGAAAGATAAACCTAGGTATGCCACAACCTACGTAGTTAATCGTTCTTAATGCTAGGTACACACGCAGCAACAAAATCTGTGTGTGGAGGTAAGTTTTGAAATTGCCAGCGAATCGCCAGCGATCAAAGTCACTGCGTGTATACCTAGCATAAGTTAAGCTCATAATTCACCACAAAATTCAACAATTGCATCCCAGCCCTTAGTTTTGTCGATACGTTTTGCAATTAATAATTCATTTCATAATTATCATTTCAAATCTAGAGAGCGTAGCCAAAATTTTCATGCCAGCTGTACATATTTTGGCTAATTTCAGTTATAGCTCAAGAAAACCGGGAAGTGGTACGATAGTTTATTTTTAGCAATTTCATCGCTATGATACTCCGCCCGAAACTCGTTCACATCCTCTCCAATTTTTTTAGATACGAAGAGTAACAAACTTCTGGCTCCGGAATTCACCATATTATTCTACGATTGCAAATGTTTCTCGGTAACCTCAGCTTAATCTCTTACAATAAATAACAGGACTGGTGACTCATGATCGTGTTCATATCACTTTTACATTTGATAGGATTACTACTGACTACCGAGTTTGCAGAACGTAACACGCTCACTTGAGTCAATATAAAACCTATATTTGTTTAACTTTATCTAGTCTACGATCTACAAGTGGCTAGTTTTAAATACCAGTTTCTTAGTTTACCGAGTTTAAATCTAAACATAAATCACTTTTATATCACGTACTTTATGTAGGCAACCGCTTTCTGAGTAATATTTCATTGCTAGAAGTCGAAAGTGGCCTTTGCGGGTCAGTTATTAAAGCCCGTCTTACCACAGACGGTGTAAAAGCAACATTTTTAAAAGCACGCGTCAGTGCTGTTTGTTAAGCTCACTTGTTTTCATGCTACATCCACCGCTGTGTTGGTATCAGTCTGTGGGTTTCCTTTGCTACACATGGGTCTCACACAAAAATAGCAATAATATCGTGGTATCAAATTTATGTATAAAATTAGAACTTTCATTACGCATTATGCATGAATTCGTGTATCTTATCCCAACCATTTAAAACTTTAATGGGCTCCTGAGTATCATCAAGATCTAAATTAAACACATTAAATATTATCTATGTTGTAATAATATCTCTTCTTTATTTTAGAGCTGTCATCGTAATATACGATTATTACATTAATATTTTTTTCGCTCACATCCAACGGCTTTTTTTAAAGTAGTTATAATTAATCAGGCGGCTACGCTTCAGTTTTAATTGAACATGTTCTCATAATTTTAATACAAACTTACAATATTGTGTTAATTAAAACCAGCGACCGCAAGATAGCAAATAATCTAGGTACTGCATGTTGCATACAGTATGATAAAGTTATACCTAATATGCACTTACAAACATTTGCATCAACGATTGCGTATCCAAGCACTTTGCTATGCAGTGCCTCAGATATAGATTACTCTACAAGGCAATAGTCGTCGTCGTAAGTAATTTACCAATTGGGATTAATAATGCTTATGGAAAGAATACTGATATAGAAATCTTTTGAGTGCTTTTAAATCTTTCATCTTGACCAATTACTGTGAACTATCCCGGGTATGAACACATGTGTACAAACTTTAACACAGCGTAATTATTATTTGAACAACGTTTGCGTGTAGATTGAAGAACCAAACAAAAATAAATAAATGCTCCTCCTCGAGACAATGCACTCATAAGGGCCATCACGTTCCATCTACGTGACAGCCCTGTTAGTTTCAATCCCGAACTATTTTTAGAACGGAGTCAATTAAATTCAATTCTCCAGTGCTTGAGGGTTGTCACATTCACAATTATGTGATTTATGAGTAACGAGGCGGCTGTGTGTGTGACGTGGCGTTTAGTTAAATCGCGTTTATTTGGAATTAAGAATAATTGTTCTTCATCGTCTGGCGGGCTATTAAGCAAAGTGTTTAATAACAGTTTAGTGGTTTTGTTTTGATCAGTTAATCGACAGGCTTTGTCATTGTGAGAGCTTTTGTCTTCAAGCATATGAAGACAAAAGCTCTCCAGTTAATCAGCTGAAATAACATTATTATTATCATTGTTCCTTACTTTATCATCTCATCTTTAAAAAGTAACTTACAAGTCAAAATCTGTTCCGTGTTGAGCATTTTCTTGATAAACACAAACGCTGACAGAGACTCCACCATAAATATTCTCATATCCACCTTTATAATCAATTAAGAAAATTCAGGACAATCTTTCGTCTACGCACATTTTATTTGAGACACATCGCTGTCCTATTTTTATTTGGCCGCTGTCTCAAGTCGGGTCACCGGCGGTGTGTCAATACGCCTGTTAGATTATATTCGTCAGAATAAGGGACTTCCGTACAAGCTACGTTATTAAATAATTGGCTCGCACAGGTTAGTAGGTATGCTGTGAGTTTGAACAGGAATTCAGAACGGGTTAGAATCGTAATTTTGTCTTTCTAATGAAGATTCCTTGTTGTCTGTATTATTATAAGGAAAGTTTCGTTCATCCGTAAGC
Organism: Eupsilia transversa; assembly: GCA_914767815.1. Taxonomy (NCBI): domain Eukaryota; kingdom Metazoa; phylum Arthropoda; class Insecta; order Lepidoptera; family Noctuidae; genus Eupsilia; species Eupsilia transversa. The sequence continues at coordinate 6,604,967 of OU611890.1, read as the reverse complement.
TTCATATAATGTTTATGACATACCGACTAGGTACATTGTGTTTTTTGTCTGACCATTTGATTGACATTACAGCCTGCTTCGTAGACAGGACGGTATCTAGTTGTGTCATATTAATTCTAGTATACTCAAACTTCTCATAACTTGATCATGTCAATTGCACTTAAAGTACAGCCTACCGATAAGATGCGCATTTCCCACAAACAAAATGGAAGACATTTCAACTGATAATACACAAAAAAAAACAATTTGAATATTTTATAACCCTTTGCTCGCTTCGCCGTTATCGAATAAAAGCGTCAGTAAATTAACGTGGATACCAAAGTAAAATAAAACAAGAATCGAGACTGAATCGAGTTGTATCGAGTATATTGATCGAACGTTCAACGCAGTAATCCATCTTAAATCAATCGTCTCGTTCGTACACGTAGACAAATTACTATCATATCAACACATTTTGGATTAATCACATCAATCATTTGTGCCTGTTAAGTGTTTTGATAACACGTGCTCAAATTAATGTGCCTATTAATAACTAATAACATTTATAGTTTCTCAATAGAGTATCTTACTCATAGATCGATACGGAAAGTACTAACGAACTACATAAGGCATTAATATTTTTATAATTGAATGGCGATGTTGGTTAGCATGCCATCATGAGGATGAGAACAGCGTCAATAATAGGTAGGTTACGCGGAAGCTCCAACAGTGTTCTAGAAACATTATTTGACAAGGTGGATAACCCCTTTATTACGCACAGGGTGTGGAGGCACGCCATCATATTGTGTTGGTCCCCTCATCGTTATTAGTTGTAGGTTAGTTTGTAAAAGTTTACAAACATAGTTTTTAATTCGTTGTTACTAATACTATGTGCATTGTGTGTAGATACTTGTATGTGTGGTCCGAAATAAAGAATAGGTACAATAATAATAAATAAATAAATAAAAAATATAAAAAATGTGTAATTTTACATTTGCCGCATTATGTTATGTTACTGGCAATTTGTAAATGTCTCTATCTGTTAAAGAGATGATAGGTATATTACATTTCCCACTTTGATCTTGAATGCAAGTCATAGTGTCTGCTATTTATTATTGCATGCACGTTGGTAACGCTAGACTCAACCATATTACATAAACATTACCAAGCTTTAATACTGCTGAGATGTTTAAATTGAACGTATTATGAAATGTATTTGAATGATTGATATGTATTAATTACGTATTATATAATATATATTGTTCTACTTTCATCCTCTGTTAATCTCCTTTGTGTGCTTTTTACCTGGAGTTTGTCAATGTCATTTTATTTGAATAGCATTGGGTGCAACATTACAACATCCATTGCGTCGTTGGTCCGTAATTCATTTGATTAAAAACCGTCAGATTGCAAACTATACTCTCGCAAATCTACATAGTTTAATGAACTGGGATTTAAGAAATATGTTTGATTCACGGTACAATTGGATTAGTTAACTTAGTGTGCACCCAAATTATAAAATATTTCAGTCAGTAGCCTTCTACCTACGTCGCTACAGGATGTGCTAAATCCATATAGGTAGCTAAAGTCATAAAAGCTAAAGTTCGCATACACGTCCATATCTAAGCGTTGAAGCTCTCGTGTGCGAACAAAACACATTTATCACTTTTATTTAGGGCACATGTCGACTGTAACACAATGGATACAATGCTGCACTGTCAAAGCAAAGTGCATGAAATTGCGTGACCGTTGTTTAATTATTGAACTGTTCACTACAGGCTTTTGCCTCCGACTTTGTTATTTTTTTAATTGGAAAGGTTTGAGTTTTTTTTTTAGCAATATCTCTGTTATTATGATTTTATGTAAGTGTTGATGCAGTAGACGAGATGCATGCTATGAAGAAAACTATCTACTCGTGCATGACAAATCTCCCATCTCCAATTTTATCTCTCCTCTCCTACTTATCTCATTGTACGGAAATCCTATATAATGCGAGATCAGTTTATACTGGAAATGTATAGCTTGATATGTAGCCGTGTGTACCTAGTGTACCTACTACCCTTTTCATAATATTTTCTTTTTGTTATCTAGTAAAATAAAAATAGTGAGTTATTTCCTTAAGAGTAAGGGCACGACGAATAATATCGTTGATGCTGGCGTGCCATGCTATGCTATGCTCCTGCAACAGGGCAGGCCATGGTGCCCGAGACTGTCGGCAGCTTCTCCGCAGTGACACTGATGCGGAGCAACACAAGGTGCCCCCAAGCGGAGACACGTAGCGAGCCGCAACGATGAGTCATCCATCATAGTGCCAGTGGTGGATGACGGGTGAGCCTGAAGCCACAAGTCTGACTCCCACTCTCCCACCGCCAGCAGACGGGCACGCTCAAAACAGTAATAATTTAGTGACGTTTTTTTAAGTTATCTCGAATGTGTGTTTTCTGTCATTCAGCCACTGTTACTTTATAACGAACTATTCACTATTTAACTGTTACTTTATAACGAACTATTCACTATATTTTAACCATGGCTACTACTGTTTACAATAAATTTGTTGCTTTCAATAAGCAGAATCAATTAATCAAAGTGAATTACGATTATTAAACAGATTGGTATGTAGTTATAGTTTTGGAGTTCACGGTTAATACTTAACCTTCTGAATGGTATTCGCAATTTACATCTATTAAAAGTTTATTGCTTGTTTGGGTATGCGGGTACTTCAGGTATACAAGTCCTAGAACCCCGTCATAGCAATAACATTTGCATGCATAATTTGCAAAATGAAACTTTGCTGGCGTGAAGTGCATTTGTAGTATTTTTTTCGTATACATTAAAATTATAATAAAAAGCGTACATAAAAATTGTAATAATATGTGTGCTTTTAAGAAAGCTTTTTTCGACTCATTATTTTTTATATTTTATAGTACCTTTTCGTAAAACCAGTGATACCAGCTCATTAGAACCGAGTACCTACTTCAATAGTTTTATAGTTTTACAAATGAGATTAATCATTGGGTATTTATTGTTCCAGTCACCTTTAAACACAGGACACACAAACAAACATATATTTTATAATTATGCATAGACGTATTTACCATGTCAGGTGTCTTGCTTCGTGTCGATCTGATGGCCGTTACATTTGAGTGATTTCAGATACGTATCGATCGGAAGTGTCGGGATAAAAAGAGGTCATGCGCAGAATAAACTCACGCGCACTACTACAGAGAAAAATTCTTTGTCATACTTCCGGATCTTTTGATAACAAATAAATGTTACATAGAAATTAGAGCACGTACTTTGTCCTAAAAAAAATACTACAAATGTATCAACAGCTGTATCCATTGTGTTGTATTAGTAGATTTACCAACTAAATACGAGAAAAAACAAAACAAAAACAGTTGCATCAAAATTTTCCGGTCTCTTTTCCAAGATATTGCTAGTGTTAATTAAAAATTGTGGATTTTACAATATTTACCCATACAATTAATAACACTGACCCAACCAAGTTTAGATTTTTGAACAGAACCGCCGTCCCACAAACATGGACTGCTAAAATCAAATCTTCATGTTTGGTAGACTCTCGGCTAGCTTGGAGGTATTGCTTTTATTTCTTATTAGTAGGCTGACTACGAAATATATATTATTTTTAACATAATACGCAGTTTCTATTACAAAATTTTATTCGAGATTCTAGTTTTAGATGAAACCCGGTCAAGATATATTTCAATTTCCGGAAGCTATATTTTACTATAACATACATTATACCTATTTTAAAAGCAGGGTTATTATATAAAATATGTCACTGTATTGTGATGATGTTTCATTAACTTTTTTGTAAATCAAATCAAATAACCTAATGTATTAACAATTACCTTTTTTAAAAATGACTAATGATTCAATTGAAAATTATAAAGTTCAAGAAGATGGGTATCATACACAGTGGCATACGCATTTTGATCTATGCATCTATTAACAAATCAAAATCAATTTATCACAACAATTTGAGAGCTGTAAGATCATATCAGACATTGAAAGCTCATAGTAAATCACTAAAGGCGCAGTAAACCCGATCAATCTTAACTTGTCAAAAGTATACACAGTACAGACGGAGGAACAGTCCAGTGGTCGATGACGATTGAATTATTTTAGAAATAAGAATATTACCATAATAAAGCCGCGTTTATAAAATGTTAACTTTGTGGTTTAACCTGATCTATAAGAATCCAAATATAGACTTAAAAGCGTCGTCGTGTGGATTACAAATTAATCGTTTCTAATAAACTACTATATTTAAACACAAAAATATGGATATTACAGCAATTCAGAACTCGGGTCAAAGTTCAAGCAAAAACTAGAATAACCAATGATCTGTTTTAAAGATTACATACTCAAATAGGACTGAAAAAGCCACAAGTGAACTTTTCCTGACATTTTACGTGAAATTTTAACGATTTAATTAATTACTAAAATAAAGTTTATAAATAAAATTAAAGTAAACATTCTCTATATTATTAAACCGATACAGATTTTTGACATTTATGTGTAATTTTAATGGCGCATTATGACCACACTTTAACGACTTTCACTGGATCACTTCGTGTTTTATATAACTTTCATGCTTTTATTATTTAATCTGCTCAAGATTTTTTCAGTACCTGTGTTTCCGTTTTAAGTGAATGAAGGTGTGAATTTTATTTAAAAAAATAAAATGGTTTTATAATTTTTATAAAATAAACACCATAATTATATAAAATAATAATTGTTTATATTTAAATCTTTTATCGTTGGAACAACAGGTTTGTATCTGGTTTTTGTCGGCTCATAATATATTATTATTATGGAAAGGTTTCTTGGTTGATTGACAGTTTCATTCATCGAGGTGTCGGCAATAAAGTGCGCGTGAACAAAAGGGCGTGGCTTTAATAACTTGCTCCAGACGATACAGGTTGTAAAAATATTTAATTAGGCAAATTGATACGAGACTTGTACTGGAAATGTCATTCTCACAATGTAGCTTGTAGACTTATAAATAATATTTTATACAAAATTTTAAAGAGATTCAAATAGATTATACAGGTAGGGATTCAAATAGATTATACAGGTAGGTAGCTAGCCTACTCCTAAATAAATGTTTTCTTATCAATCGATCGAAAATCGTTTGTCATCTCTATCTTTTAAGAAGCCGACAACATGTGTATTAAAGTCAGACCTAATTCGGTATATGAAAAGATAAGACTGGAAAATTTTGATAAGTCACAAACAGGGATTTCCCAACTGTCAATTGGCACTTCTAATTCAGCAAATACATCACTCATCGATTTAAATTCGGGAGCAGAATCAAGATGCATCGATCGACGATGAATCGATTAAAAAGAATCGAGTTCAACAAACGTGAATTGTTTTATTTCAGAAGAGACATGACGTATTAAATGTCGCCGGCCGTTCGTTTAGCGAGTCCGTAGTAATTGAAACCTCGTGATACCGATATATTACTTCTACACATAACAATGTACATAAACATGTATAAACATAGTACATACATCCTGTACGCTTTAATTTGTGACGGAAAATAGTATATTATAATTATTATGTAGGTGCTTATTATTCATAATGCGCACGCGCACGGAGGGAGCATTAGATCGGTGTTCTTTGAAGCCCACGCCCATTGATAAGGACTTTAATTATGGTCATAATTTTATTTTCATATTTATTCATGAGCCTGTTCATGTAGCATTTAAAGGAAAATGTTGCCTGAATTGTACCGTAAATAAGCGATGTTCGAGGAAGGTAAATTAAGGACCACTAATTCTGTGGTTATGACAAAATAACCCTTGTATCGATGCTCGTGGGTTACATATTTTTATTAATACGTTTTAATTTATTTTCCTGTAGAAACGTTTACAAATGAATAATTAATCACAAAGAAAGTTCCTTTTTGAAATCATTAAACAATAAAAAATATTTGAAATAATAAAATAATAAAACTTTTTATCGTGTAAATTTTGGACATTTCATTACCAATCAGAGAAGCACGATAAACGTTAATTGTTTGTAATATTTGTAAATAAGTATTATCTATCCACTATCCAGCAAATAAAGTGCACGTGGAGGCCTGGGTATCTAATCAAGACGATAACGGTCATTGCACTTAACTTTGAACTATCAGGGCTCAAAAATGTGAAGCATGTCTGCATGTAACTCAAAAGTCATTGCTTTATCTTGAAGGAAACTCGAAAATAGGTGGGAAATTGATGGAAATAATGTTTGATACTGACTTTTATTTCGAACATCTTAGCCTTTTGGCTTGTCGGTGACATTTACACGACAAAATATTTGTGTTTGCATTAGGGTAAGTACATCGGTACTTACTCTAATGCAATCACAAATATTTTGTATACTACACAAGTTCCTCTACACTTTCGATTTTGCCTCATCGATATGAGAGGCAAAATCGGATAGTGGAGATGAACCTGTGGAGACCTGGCAGGGATATAATTTATTAATTACTTGTGTCTAATATGACATTGTAATTCTAAGTTATAAATATGATGACATTACGAGCTTTTGATCAGGAAAACCCATAGATAAGACTTTTAAAACTACTCCAAACCTATTCAAAACAAAATTTAACTCCAGAAGTTGGGTACTTATCATCATAATGTTACGTCAATCAATATTTCAGCGGCTAAATCACAAAAGCATAGTTAAGTAATTATCAGATATCAAAGTGACTAGATGGACTTATCAAGTCCCGCCAGCTGCAGGACTAGATTCTAGAACAATTAAATGCAACGAGATCAAACTATGTTCGTAATTAATTGTATCTTATCAAAACATTTTTAAGGGCAATGTAATTGGATCTACATAGGTGGAACAAAAACTGATCTTGTGGAGAACAGGGTTATAAGGAGTGTCTGGACAAAGTTTATGTCTTTCGAAATATGTAGGTCGTTTTTTTTTAAATGAAGCTGAATACAGACGAAAAACTATAAGTATGACATTGTGGAATTTTGGCTGCCACGCTTATAATTAAAGACTATAAGAATAGATTCTTCGCCTGGGTAATCTTTGAATGGAATATTTTGTTGTTGATGACTTTCAAACTATTCGTCAACTCAAGGTCGCAAACACAAATAATGACATACCCTAATAAATTAAATAAGCTTATAGTCTCCAAGAATATGGCTCAGAGACTATAATATTTTATAATGAAAAGAAATGAATATTTTATTAAAAAAAAAAAAGATAGTTTAATTCACCGTTTTTCAGTTAAAACAATAATTTATCAGATGAATATCAACGTAATTGCGAAAGCTCGTACAGTTTCAATAAAAAATCACTAACTTCATTAGACATAATTTATTAATATTTGCAACGCTGACTAGGCTAACACTGTCATGTTAAAATAAACGATTGTTTCTTAAGTGATCGCGTGATTTTATTTCTAATTATAGAACTACACATAATCGATTTATCACTTCATTAATAGTACACGTTTTTTGTATAATAGGTAAGTGAGTAGGTAGGTACTTATGTTATTTGAGTTATCTGTAAAAAGACAAGTACCTGTTGCTGTAATATAGCTATCAAAGCAATTCTCCAAATCATTACTTTAAAAAAACTAGGGCAAATGTTGGTAAAACAAACAGATTTTCTGAAAAAAAATGCCATGCGAAAAATGTTACCATCTTGCTTTATAGTAAATTATGACAGCGTTACTGTCATAATTTGTTCGTTTTTTTTTTTCATTGAAGTATATGATTACAATTGTTCATAGGAATATTAGCGCCTTTAAGCGAAAGATTTAAAAATACATAATATACAAAAACCTAAAATGACAATCTGACTAGGTACAAAAGTTACTGAATAAAATCTTACCAATAAATCTTGATAAACTCAGTCTAAAAATAAAACTTCCGTTTTTACACTGTATCCACGCACTTGTTACAATATTTTCTGACAGTTCAATTTTCACAGATTAAAAAAACGATAGCCAAACTTATCTTGATCTGAACACTGATTTTAAATCTTTAAAAAAACCGATAGAATATTTCGTTGTATGTAGGAGAGCAGCGTGCGCAGTCACGGAGGATAAAAATTTATATTGAGGCAAGTGCAGCCGGTCAGGTTTACTGGTTAGAACTACTCGGGACGCGACGCAAATGTTGGAGGAGCCAGAGTCACTCAAAGGACACCACGCCTACTCGTTCGTCGAAAATGGCAATTGACAACACTATTCCTAGCCTCGGAAACACACAACACTAGTTAGTGATTCGAATAATGGAATGAAACTGGCCAGTATTTAATTTCTCAAGTGATTTGTATAATGTTATCTTATGTCATTTGGAGTATTTATGTTTGATAGTAGGTACCTATTTTTAGAAGATGGTCAGATTTTTGGTAAATCGAATGTTTTATTAGAAAGTAATGTCTAATGCAAATAAGTCGATTTGTTTTAGAATTTAAAGGTATATACCTATTCAACTTTGTTTCTGAAATAAATGAAAAGTACCTACACCTATTTACCTATACTAATAAAAATATACAAATAGGAGAAATATTAAGTATGTTATTAATACCTCAATACCTATTATAATCTTGTGGTCTTATTGTTTAAGAACGTTTTTGTATTCTGCTTGATTTTTAATTAAATTTACAAATACGTGTAACTTTGCACTGTTACGCCATCTGTCGATAGATGTTTGTAAATAAAAGTTTATCGTATTTATAAGTATCGCCAGTTGCTCTACAATAGAAAACTGTTCCATGATAGAAAACGCGCCCGTCTTTAACCCGCTACTGGTAACAATACGCAAGAAAAACTTCGCAAAGTATTCGCTGAAGCGTTGCGGCTTTTCCAGGTCAATATTTGTAGGACGAGCTGGACAACCGGCGAATAATGAAAACAATAGATGAATACTATGAATAATTTTAATACAACTAAATTCAAGCTGTTTCTTGATTGACTGACAGTACATAGATTTTTGTTTCAACGAGTCAGTACATTATCTTAAGATAGCGCCATCTAGTATCGAGTAGCGACACTAAAGTAAAAAGTTAATTTTCAACGAATAGATGGCGTTGTAAAAAATAGAAACATTAATCAAAGATTTTTTTAACTATAAAATATTTTGTAATATTATTTAATAGGTACCTGTAACTTGCATCAATATATTTCAATATTATAGTTTCTTCACGGCTGTTAAAATATAAATATACAAAAGAATATTAAGTAGGTACCTACCACAGTTTTGATGTTCCTAAATAGAATGGACAAACATACCTATTTCATTGAAATAGCTATAGGTATAATTCATCGCAAACATTTCAAATTGCTTCTCACGTGGTAATGTTTCTGGTTTTGATAGACACATTCTATTTCACTTAAATTGTTTGTGGTTCAACGACCCATTAAAATATACCCAACATTTTAGTATTTATGTAAAATATTTATCAGACAGCCAACGAATTAACCCGGTATTTTGGGTCCTCTTATAGGTACCCAAATTGCACCCAAGTGCCTACCTAATGTATGTTTAAAATATGAAAATTAATTTGGCAACCGACCCCGGGTCGATGTTGATCAAAAACTGGTCATAAATAACTACATCGATCACAGCAAAAAACGCAATTTTTTACATTTTATTCCTACCTACTGAGACGCCCCAGATTTTTTAATTAATTAAGTACCTACTATAACTAATCTTAAATCGTCTGGCTATAGATCTTATCTTAACAGATGACTTGGCGTGTTTCATATCTTGTCTCTCTGTTACTGACTGCTGGAGATAACTATTGAAACATTAAGTAGGATAAAGATATTTTGCTTATGGATATGTTTTACCACTTGTGTCGCGAGATGACACTGAACGTGATGTAATATTTTCCGGAAATATGTTAACAACTTATTCTTCAAGATAAAAAATTTGTGGAAGCTTTTAAATGGCAATTGTACTCGTTAATTATAGATATTTATAAGACTGAAAACTTTCTGAAGAATATATAAATAAATATTAGCTGGTTGAAGGTTTTCAATAAAATATTATTTTAAGGGTTAGGTACCTATACCTCTAACTCAACATTCATTGTCCATGATTCGTTGACACGTACGTTCTTACCTAAAGGAAAAACTAAATCAAAAACAGGAAAAATAATCTAAAAAAGATATTCCTCAAGTTTTCCTGTCAATCAAGCATCATCTATTTTTAGGACGATTAAGTAATTATTTAAACAAAACTTGAAAAATAATTGCCATCTGCGATTTTATTACGCAATAATATTTATTTACTTTTCCGATATTAATCTTGAAGTGATATCTACAGCGCAACACTACTATATACGTCGCAAATGAAATGAGATAACAATTCTTTACAAAATATAGGAAGTAACATTTAAGTATTTATTTCCTAATACTTAGTGACTTCGTGGTCAACCAAGAATACCTATGCGGTCTATCCAGAGTATTCGACATACTCCACAGAATAAGCATGGTGCCACTGCAGCTTGGTAATGGGCCGGCCATATTGACCGTAGAATCAATGACCGTTGGGGATAGACAAACGTAGTGTACGACACTCAGGCTAGGAGTGAGATGGTCTCCGAAGGGTGACTTTTAGCAACTGGATGAGAACAGCCGATGTGCGATTGGAGAAGCCTATTTCCAGCAGTGAATGGAATGCCAACTATAATGATGATGATGATAAAGAATCAAATATTTTTTCATGTAATTCTACGTCACACGCTTATATTTTTTTAAACTAAAATGAGTAACTGTTATCGCGGAGTGTTATCGTTACGTCACTCTCATTAATGCTCAACAAATGTTTTGTATGATATTTCTTTTTAATTTTTTGTGACACATTCGTCAGCTTCAGTAAATATCCGGTGCATATTCAGCACAATATGTTTTGAAAACTAACTATCACGTACAGCGATGTAAAGAACTGAACCTAAATTGCGTAACACACTGGCAATCACAATCCAAAGGATTTTGTAGGAAATTTATAATCTAGTGACCAAACAAGAATAAATTTTATCCGCGGAATAAGCCTTCTCTTCCGAATAAATTTTGATTTTTTGACAGTTTCTCCATACGAAACAACTGTCAGAAGCAAATCTAATTCCGCGTATAAGATTTATTCCTGTTTGGTCGAATCCGCCCTTAGGTGGTTAATTGATTTTAAGAGAAGCTTACGAATTCTATTTTTAGGTAAGAAATAAAAACGAAATCTGATTTTCAAATCAGTGTTTTGCTCTTTGCTTTACCCCGCTGCAGCTGATTATGTAACGTCCTTTATGGCTATTTAATTGGGTAACCTAATTAATTTATGACTGCATTCCTTTCATAATCTAAGAATGTTTATGTGGTTATAAATCTGAAGTGAGATTAACTTTGATACGTACGGTTTCGGTGTTCTAAATGCTGCTCTCACAATTCGAAATAAGCAATCGTATTTCTTTTTCACTACCTTATCTGAAAGATGTATGAAAAAGGCAAGAATTGGTCAAAAACAATTCTTTTCCAATGTCTCTGTTAGAACTAGGTTATGGCAAAATACGCCAATCAATTTAAAAATTAAATCTCTGTTAGGTTTTTGGATGGTCACATCTTACATCTGACAGCTGCACAAAATAATTGAATAGTTCCGTTTTTACACATCGAACAACGTCGACGGTGGACGTCAAACGGTAAGGTTGCGGTATTGGCACAATCCTTGGGCATCGCCAGTGTGGTTTTATTGTGTCAGAGACATTAAAATCTGATCCAAATTCGTCTGCCAAGTGTAAGTATTATTTCCATATAATCATTCATTAAACTTAGTATGAACGTGGACGGTTTTATAACAAAGATTGTGTGTAAGATGAAACGGTGAAAAATGGGTTCAAACGGTGTACGTTTTTAGAACCCTAGATATCTAATTTCCGTCGATTCTTAATATCGCTGTATTTTAGTAACGGGATTAGTTTGCCGCGCCTAACCAACTCGGTTGCCGATGGGGTCTTTGCAGTGGCACAACGGTTGGATAGGTAATTACCTCAAATCCGGAGATACATTCGCTTTACCTCAAGTCTCGACGGAAGGATAGCTATCTAGAAGATATGAAACATTTACTAAGTTTAACTTTGAGGTCTGATTGTCGAGTGCTAGGCACTCCAGTGGACACAAGGTTATCTGTCGGATTGTACCTAATCATTATAATAAACTTTTTCCGCCATTGAATTATGATTCGCCGCTAGCGAGGCTAATAGACTTTATTAACAGATTTTCCTGTAGCTCTTGTTTCTGTTTATAAATTCATGGTTTCTTGACGCATATTTTTTTTGCAAAATAATTTCACAATCTCATGACATGTCTCATACTATAAGCTCTTAATTGTGATTTATTGATGAGTACTTAGATATTTACTTACTACTATAATATATTTACCCTTTCTTTACTTACAGTAGATTGTCATTAGGTATAGTCATTAGATTGTCAGTAGATCATTGATTCGAATATGCTTTAATATAATTTGATTTGAATATAAGCCAATGCTATTGCCACCAAGGATGTCGACCCACTAACCTCCGAAATGACTGATCATGTCTCTGATCAGCTGTCAAATCTTATGTCAGCTGTTGTGGTTCGTTGACAGAAACAACAAGATCCAATCAAACCACTTGACAAGAGATAGACAATGGATATTGAGTGGGCGGTCAGAATCCGGTAGTGTTGTTTTATCAAGAGTGAAGCGAAATCATGATCATATGGATAAAGTAATCATCAAACCTATCAATGAAAAAAAGTCATACTGACAATAAAAATATACTCCTAACTAATATTATAAAGGCTCGTGCATAATGGCGCGAATTGTCGCGTGACAAGACACGCGGTACCTAATTGTTATACCGTGTAGTTTTATTTTATTATTAAAGTCGCGTCACGCCTGTTTGCTGGAGCCTTAAATAGGAAAGCTTTCACGCTAAAACGGCTGAACGGATTTGGATGAAATTCGGACATGGGTCGAGACCTGGGTTAGGACATAGAATACTTTTATCCCGGTAGTTCGTACCCGTGGTATAATTTCTGACCTCCACGCGGGCGAAGCCGCGGGTAAAAGCTGGTAGAAAATAAAGAAAAAAACCAGTATAACATAGGACTAATAAGCAGTAGACAAGCCACGAAACTAATACGAATATTCTAACCAATGATATGGATGTTCACCATAATCTACATGGGAGAGAATGCATTACATAGTGAATTGGGCGGAGTTGTCCCGCGCCTACAGAAACCGGTCGCCACGTAACCATTGTTAATGATAACGCAATGGATCATCGGCTAAGCCTTGCCGTCCATCAGCATAGGGAGATATGCAGCGGATTAAGCTCTGATAGTACAGGGATTATAGGAAGTTAGGAATGGATACGTTTTGGTCTGGGTGAATGTACTACCAGGCAAACTTTTGGAACTGAATTCAGGGAATGCAGCCTCGTGCAGACAGACGCGACGCGACGGCAAGACGCGACTCCAGTAGTTGTTTTACCTTGAAGCTTTCTTAGAAAGTATTGCTAGTCGCGTCGCGCCAATCTGCAGGAGGCTTAATGCTATCTTCTTCTTCGTCGTGATGAGTTCGTCGTTCAATATTTTTTGGGACATTTTTTTTAAATTGGCAATATTGTCTCAATAAGAATGGAAATAGGTTTGTTCTTAGTAAGTTTAGCATCATAGCGTTCTTAAGAACAGAATTATAAGCCTCAAAATGTGCACTGATGAACTAAAGCTATAACTAATAACTATTAAATGAGGGAATACCTTATAATCACTACCAGAGACAAAATTGAAGATGGTAAAAATAATTACGTTCAGTAACCAAACAATGCTCTTGATAATCTTAATCCTCTAGTCACATAATAATATGTAGCTACTGTTCGTTTTTTAATCCCAGAGACTAACCTGACAGGTGCAAATGTCAAACTCCAAATTGAAAAACAAACAACAATCACTTGAAATGTCAAATCAGTCTCTGAGATTAAAAAACGAACTTTAGGTGGACTCTACGTCTGGAGCCACATAACAACCACACAATTTTATTGATAACACAGAGTTTTCTAGACTGTCTAGGGTTACACATGATAAAATTAATAAAGTGGCGATAGAGATCGTCTTTGTAGATTACATATTGCTTATGTAAATAAATAGATTCATTAGGTTGTCTAATATAATTAGTCGTTTAATAAGCGACTAGCTGAATGCATACTAGAGAATAGTGACTAAAGCAAAGCATATATATGTGTTATAAGAAATTGGCATAGAAAGTGCGTGTATGTCATTTGGATTGTACAAACTTCTCAAAATTATATAGTACGGTGATACCTCTTACCTTCTAATAAATTTAAAATAACTTCAGCCCACGACTTCGGCTGCGTAAAATTTCTTGCTCCGACCCACCGCGTCGCATCGCATCGCCCACCCGTGATATTACTTTGTTTTCGCTTAGCGTTCTTTCTGGCTTTTTTTTCTATTTGCTCGGCTCTTTAGGGTCTTAGCGTGATGTTAAATAGCCCATCCTTCCTCAAAAATTGGGCTATCATGCAAAAATAATTGTTCAATTACGACCGCTAGTTCCACAGATTAACGAGTTCAAACAAGCAAACAAACAAACTCTTCAGCTTTATTAAGGGCCCTAGCACACCTCCAAATACCGCTGCTAAACATTACTACATTATGTCGCGATTTGAGTAACGGAACATCATGCGAGTCAGTTGAATTGTAGCAATCGGAGCAAAGTTTCGTCGCTTTCGACTTACCAAATAAAGTATAGGTCTACTTCGGACCTCTTGGATTCGTTTTTCCGTAAAATCAACAAACATTTTACAAAAATATAAGTTTCTTTTTATAAACTTCTCGACTGCCACAGATGTAACATGCGAAATAAACGAGCTACCAGTACAAAATTGCGAGGGCCGAGGTGTAACCGGCTTCCGAGCAGATTGAAGAAATCACGCGGGAAAGAGATGGAATCATAATCAAATCTGTACGTTAGAACAGGCTGTTTCGCTTGTCGAGCACCGAACAAACCATAGCGGAACTACTGCAGTTTCGCTGCTATGGTTTCGCAGCGGAGGTGTGATATGTGCCTAATACTAGGATAGATAATACTTATTTAACAAATATTAAATTAAGTAGAGAGGGACGAAAGTATCTACACCCCACAAATGGATGGATGGACATTGGTCACGCAACTTCGTTCTAATCTTAAGATCCTCTTATAAAGCGACGGATGTATTAATTAATATCATCTCCAAAGCATTAGATTAGCCTCATCATGGCTGCTTCCTACAGTACTTGTGATCATGCTAGCCTTTCATATTCACTAAGCATACGGCTGACGAAGCTGTTGATAATAATTATATGAGTTGCTTTTTAGGATTATGAGGCCGACAAGAACAACCACAGCGGATTGAATGGCTCAAGAGTCAAGATTGACACGATTGTGATTAATCTCCCATAGA
The DNA here is from genome assembly GCA_914767815.1 of Eupsilia transversa. Taxonomy (NCBI): domain Eukaryota; kingdom Metazoa; phylum Arthropoda; class Insecta; order Lepidoptera; family Noctuidae; genus Eupsilia; species Eupsilia transversa. The sequence goes on along the minus strand of OU611890.1, from coordinate 6,589,496 downwards.
CGGGATTGGTATAAAAATATTGTGTTTTAATGAAAATATATTAATTAATAATAAATGATAATAGAAGCTAGCTTAATGGCTACGTCATTCAAATGGGTACTACACGTAGACAGTCCGATAAGATGTTAAGCTGTCTCCCTCGCACTATAAGATCATGCGTGATCTCATTCGCTCGTAAAGCCGCGGTTAAAGTCAAATGAGACTTGATGTAGTATGAATTCAAAAGTAACATTGTAATACAATAAAATCTCTACAGGTTGCCAAATATCTGGGTAAGTATTTTTCAAAATTACGGGCTTTGAATTGAACCCGATTTGGACGATATTATGATATCGTGAAATTGTCGTGTCGTATTGGTAAGCCCGACATTTAGTCATGTGTCAAGAATAAACCAGATAAAACGTAAAAAATAAATGCCCAAATAATATCACACTTACTCACTACTCTGCACTGGGGAGGAATAAGAATAATTTTGAAGATTCTACAGATTTTCTAAAAATAAATGACAGTGGAACCGTCTAAATTATTTCTTAGATTCAGAAATCGGAGAATTTATATTATTTCTGTGACTCAAAAATCGATCGGCTTGATTACTACTAGATAATTAAAAAATACCAGTTACCAAAATATTCGAACACCTCGAATAAAAAGATGCTCCAGTACGAAATAAAGTTACAAACAATTAAATGTTGGTGCATTTGCGCAGTTAGTTTGTATTCGATTTTCTTGTGCATATCCGTCATACCTGGACATCATCACGTGAGGTACGTGATGAGGTACGTATCGTATCGTACGATGTGGCACCGGTGTCGATGGACGCCCGCCTTAAATCATGTTGACAGATAACTTTCGTGAAACGCACTTTTAGTGAGTATTTTGAACTTGACGGTACAACCGGTTTCTCATTGCCAAGGGCTTTATACTCGTACATGACTTTGTAAGTAAATCGTATTTGTTGACTATAAGGAAGAAAGATGCTTCAAATTGAGACGTTGTCGTAACTGATAATCTTATTGATTATCTTTTGATAAAGATGAATGATACGTCTTTAGATGTTTCTTATGTAATGGCATGTGATACAGAGGTATTGTCTACTGTTTTACTAGTTGGTAACGATACATTTTAGCACATTCATGGTGATATTTTATTCGTCAAGCAATAAAATAATCCCCTATTTATGTCTGACATGTACTTATTTGAGAATTTAAGTAGGCCAACAATATTTATTAACCAAAAATATTTTCAGTACTTATCAAATTTGCAATATTGCAGCTATAAATTTCTGCAACACACCGTAATAAAGACATATAACACAACATTTACAAAAAACATAAACAGTCCTACGCCATGTCCCACAAATCAAAATAAAAGTTTCCCAATAAAACACCTCAGTCCTCAATCACTCGGAAAAAACATTAGGAACACCTACTCCAATATCCGCTGAAAACACGCAATAATAGAAATGTGAATATATTTTTAAATAAAATGGATATATTCGCGTCATACCCGACAGTTTCGCGTATATTCCAAACATCATTTTGGTAATATATGGGCCATAAATAAGTAAGCAAATGGTTCTACCCACGTTCATACATGAGAGCATTCTGCACTTAAATATTATTCAGGTGAATTTAAATCATAGTTATAGAAAGTAGACAGTGTGAAATCAATTAGCGCTTCGGCAGTAATGCAATGTTGTTTGATTTATATAGGTAAAACTGCTTAGGTAAAACCGCTTCCGTATAAAACAACCATACGCACACACGCATACACACCCCCGCACACATATATACACACGCACCGAAAGACTAATGATAATAAATAAAAAATATTAATTGTAAACCTTTGTTTAGTAACATGTTAGTTACACTTATATTGTAAGATATAAAAGAGCGACGCCTCCTGGCACAGGCATCTATATGCTTAAAAGGAGACGCCACCAACTGTATAATGTACAACGTGTAATAATGAAATAAAACATTTTTGATTTTGATCGATTTGATTTTAAGCCTTGAGTATTGTTTCTTCTTAGTTAGATCCTCGATACAGTGAGGTCGCTGAAGGAAACTATGATTTAACAATTCAATAATCAAAGTTTCATCGAAAATATCTGCTATATGTACATTTATATTTTGCATCACAATAGCGCTAGGTATCCGAAAATAGGCTAATGGAAAGCAGAAGTAGTTGTACATGCCTAAAGGGAATCCAAGCAATGGAATTCTTGTTTATCAAGTAATCAAGTTTGTAATTTGTCGCAGTGGGTTAAAGATCACATTTGCTTAAAGCATGTATCTCATGCATGAATATAATACTATGTGGTACTGATATGGAAAGTAATGACCGCAAACAGCAACCAATAATAAATCTACAACTAACGATAATATGTATGTTTTACGTACTGACATCGAATGAGCAAAGTCCAATAAAGGATGCGACGATATTCAAAGAAATACGAGTACATAGTCAAATGCTTTACTGGTTTGGAAATGATCCTTGAACAACTGTTCTTTGGGAGTGCTTTGTGATGCCGACGTAATGAGATTTTCGTGTCTATCTGATGCCTTAAAGGGCATGTCTTGAAGCAAGGCACACACGTTTTAGAAATACAAGTTCAGTTTAAGGAGATACTAAGAGGACTGTTTAAATGGCCGTTCAGAATTATGGTCAATAGTCAGTTACATACTCCAATTGAACATGTTACAGAAGAAAAAGGAATAAATAATAACACCATTACAATAACTGAAAATGATATAGTTATTATCATTATAGTAAACTTAAATTTTGATATAAAGACAGATACAATCATGGAAGTACTTTCTCCAATTTCAGGCGTATCGTTTTATAGTAGGAGCATTGAGCGCAGCAAAGCAAAGTATCGAGGGTAATAAAACCAGCCAATCAAATCAAAATGCGTCAACAGATGCTACTACAAGTAGTGACGAATCCGACTCAGTGAAATCAGTTGTCAAGATTTAAATGGCATTTAAGATCATAATATTCAACGGCAGTTGGTGCATTGTTATGACTGCACATTTAAAAGCTGACCTCGGCAGTAAAGCCAAACAGGAGCAGAAACAACGCATAATGAGCGAGAATAATAAGTGACGAGGTTATAAAACGCTACAAAAATATAAGAGAACATGCAATTTGCTCGTTTTCTCGGAACAAGTCGCCCAAAGGAACTCATTCCTCCTACGATAAGTCTAAAATTCAAACAGATGATCCACTCGTCAGATCAAGTGGGGTGACATTGTACCACAACTTTTATTCGAGTTTAACTGACGGCCATCGTAACGCATCGCAATGTGTCTATGTAAATGGTCACGCATGACTAAACTGATCTAAAAATAGAACCCCGCCTGGGATGTGTGGCGATAACTGGACTAACTCGACCAAACTGGTAATATTTATGCCATGTCGCTTCCAAATATAGCCCACACGGTATGGAAATAGTTACGGAATACGCTTAACATGCCTTCATGTTGAAACTCGTTGAAGTGATTATTTATAGCTTCTTGCGTTGAAAGTTTATGTGAAAGAGTAGCTTGAAGTTTGTTATGGTCGATTTTATTCATTAAAACGAGTCAGTGCAAAACTGCGAATGAGTCATTCGACTGAAAGGTAATTTCATATTTCTGGTTTTGGTACCCAGTCGGTATACTTATTACGTCATATAGTGCAATGGCTCTGCAGTTAATAGCTTCAATTAAAAGGGTATTTGCCTCAACTGGCAGCTGAGATATCAAAAAGCTTTTATTTTCGCAATTCAGTTTAGTATTTTATTTTGTGGCGGCATCTACATTGCCACATGCGAACTATGCATCAAAGACCTGACGTCACAGATCCTGCATCGCGCTATTTAAGTTTACCGTGCGATTCATATATATAAGACTATCCGACATCAGTCCTGGGGCAATTGCCCGCCAGACACAACACCCGTCTGGTCGGAGGATCCTCCCTTTTCTATAGGGGATGAGTGAACTTTACACCCTGTTCCTCATACCCCTAAATTTAATTAGTAAAATCATTATAACTCTGATTTGCAAGTGCCACAGCGTTATATCGGGACTACAGTAAAAAAAAGGTTTATTATACAAGTGACATTTTATGTTCATAACTGCAATAAATTGGACATAATATTGTATTGATATTCAAGATTTCTATCTAAAAATATTGTTTAGTGCAATAACTACAAAATTAATGCCAGTTAATTTATTACAGAGGCTTTATTTAATTGCTAATTAAATCAACGCGGTCAGTAGATTAAGATACCGAGTCCTTCATTTACTCTTTCCATCTTTAACTACGTCCGATACTATGGTAACCCACACAATCTTGATTACATAAACTTACGACTTTTTCCCATGGAACTAGGCAGAAACTATAGAACGAAGAAGACGCAATTATAGTACACACGGCTACGTATCAAGCTATACATTTCCAGTATAAGCCGATCTCGCATTGCATAGGATTTCCGTACAATGAGAGGTTAGGTTATACTGGAAATGTATAGCTTGATGTGTAGCCGTGTGTACGAGAAATAGGGACCAATTCGTTCAACCTGGTTTCAGACTCATCCTTCATGGGGTACTGTTTAAAATGTTACAATAAAATAAGGGGTTGTCAGTGTTTGTATGGAAGAATTTTAACGCGCTGTCCGATTAACTCGAAACTCAATATTTATACTTAAAACCCATGGGGATGTATGGGGTAATTTCCGACACTCACGCGGGCGAAGCCGCGGGCAGCAGCTAGTAACAAATATTTTGGAACATATTTTGATTTAAAAGAGTGTCCGTGGAGTTTCTTGCCCGTTCTTCTCCAGAGGAACCTACTACGCTTTGGAATGGACAACTAGCTTCATCTTTCTGACTGACCGACCCCTTGACAATTCAAAAGTGCCTGTAATTGGTTTATTTGAAATAAATACTTTGAGTTTGAACGCCATCTGCTACGATCCATCCAAGCTTCGTATAAGTTACATACATCTGATGCAAAATATATTTTAGCTGCATAGCCATAATAGTGATTCCAAAAGATCAATTACGTACAAAGAAGTGTACAAGCTAACAAAAAGAGATGCTAAAAAAGAATTAAACACAATATTATCATGTGTGGATATTTGCGAAGTAGGACAAAATTTAAATAGTTATCGCTTCGTTGTTGAACTTGTGGCTTCTGCTAACACTATGTGCTTACATGTTAATGTATAATAGAATATGCATATTGCATTAACTGGCTTTGTCCGTACTTATATCTATCAGGTTTTACTGTAGTGTGCTAAAGTGCTAAATGTCAACATATTTTAATGCAGCACAAATAAATAGGAAACTTGTTGGTTTCTCAAACGCATTGTTTTGCATGTTTCTTGTTGGTTTACGGCAAACACGGTTCGTTTAGTGTGTTGACGATTGAGGTCAATCCTTGAGTTACCTTTTATTCGCTAAAAAGAGAGAAAAAATCCTTAGACCAAACATTTGGTTTTGATCTGAACATACAATCATTAACAACAGTCCAAGGAATATCTACCTATGAAAGAGCAGTAAAGTTCAATTAGTAAAATTTTGAAAGAAGGTACTTTTCCTCGTTTGATTCATATTTCCTTATTTGTTACGTAGGCATAGTTTCCTGTAATCGTATTATAATTTTTAGTAGCAAGTTGCTGTCTTTACCCACAGCAAAATGTTGAGTATATAATTATTCTAACCATGTTTCGTGTTATCATTAGCACTGTTACAATTACAAAACGACATAGTTATGTATTGCAAATTTTAAAGTAAATAGGCAGGTGTGAATTGATATTCTGGGCTACTTGTGGATTTTTAGCATGTTTCAGAAAATCGGATTTTACTAGTAACGTAGATAGAATTACATAAACTCATGCCTGAATTAGGGGAAAAAACCAGTACAACCACATTTCGCTAGTTATGTTTTAACCCCCTTAGTACGGTCTGAATAAAATAAACCTATAGATCAAGCAAATTTGCAATTTAATGACGTATCTCTCAATTTCATTCCGTCACAGGCACAGCCAACTATCTGTATGACGGTGCTTATTATAGGAAAAATACCGTCCTGCCTCTAAATAGAATGTATCTGATAAAACTGATGTGGATAAAGTTGGATAAACTTATCGCTACCCAATAATTTGTAGCACGCTTTTAAAAATAATATTAAAAAGAGCGCCTGTTAAATGTTTAATAGATTACAACCATACATTCAAATAAGAAGATTCAATTATGAATATAAATCCTGCAAATGTAGCACTTTTACTACTATTTTATTATGTAGTTACATAAAATCTTTTAATAAAATGGTACACATTAGGCACCCATCGTAAATCAAGCCGAAATGAGATGGATGGTTATTTACGAGTAGAGATAGTGGCGAATTTTATGGTTTTTTTAAAGTATGATGGTTCGGCGAAAAGCTATGCAAAATATACATTCACATCTTCTCTATTACATAAATATACATTAGAAAATATGAGAATGAATTGAGATTAATACCAAACGGGACAATATAGTGACACTTTACGCTGTGATACGGATGACGGGATCATCGCGTGAAATCATGGAAAACTACGAAAATGTGTTACAAAAATAAACTTCTGCCATAAACCGACGACCAAGTTCAGTTTCTTCTCGCTTACAAAAACAGTTTTCATAAAGTAATGATTATTGAGTTTTTGATAACATCAAATAGTCGGTATTCCATGTCATAACGCCGAATGAAATTGTTGTTAATTATTTTTTTGATAACACGTAACTACCTAAGTAAAATTATATGGCAAATAAATCTTTTCAGACTTTTATTGCACCTGTTTTAAGAAACGCCGAAAAACGTTCCCCTTTATTACGATAAACCGTAAAAAGTTTTAGCACCATTCTAAAAGTTAACTGAAATAAATGAAGATATGCAATTTTATTATAAAACTGAGGTGAATGGCCGGGACGGTTTGGATTTAATTTTTTGAATTTCGTGAAAGAAACAATTAATGTTCTTAAAATACAGCAAGTAAACATTTGAATGGTAATTTACTTCACACCAAATAAAACTTTATTGGAAAATTATATAAACATACGAATTTCTCTACTGAATTTAAACCTAACAGTGTTCAACAGAAAGATGATATTAGTAAAGTGACCAATAAGAGAAAAGTTCACAATAACGTAGACAGAATGAACCATGAACAAAACCATAACAACCAACATACGACTCGCTGATTGGCAAACAGCTAATGCCACTTCAATTATAGCGCACACCGAAACAAAATAACGTCAATATTAATCACGTCCTTGAGAGTCTAAGCTGGCGTTAAATCTTAGAAATTAATAGGGTGATAGGAAGCGTTTCTGATTCGCAGCCAAGAGTAACAGGTAGATAAACTAAATGTTAATTGGCTTTGTGCCACTGATGCACGTGTATTGAGGCATGGCGATGCAAGATAAAATATGAAATCCATCGATAGATACTCAACTGATGCAAATGATAATGATATCTCACAAGGCAATGTTTTATTGATATAGGTGTAACTTAGTTTTTGTATGAGACGTAGAAATCAAAGATGAGAGACGAATAGTACGTATCAACTAATGAAATAAATGTTACGTGTGATATAATTTTGAATATAATATGTAACAAATAGCTCAGACTATGAGAATAAAACAAATTTTAGAGTATATCTTTAGATAGGTATTGCACTTGTTTATTCCTTGGAACCTTGGGAGTGGTAGGCATAGTGAAAGACTGACATTCCTTGTAAATCTTAGAGAATAATTTCCTGAGGTCGCCAAGATACAACTCTTCGTATAAAAATTGCGAATTATAGGATGACGTTTCACACGTTTGATTATGAAGCATAAATAATCTGAAGAGCAATTTCAGACATATTAAACTAGTCGAACGATTAATTGAAGCAATATAAAGTTACGATTGCGAAATGTCTGGTTTTGCAGGATGTTAGTGTTATTCGCACATTAAACTATATTTTGGTCAGATATTCCTTTTCCCTCTCAAATATACATTTCCTTTGTGTTTACTTCATTGAGATTTTTGTAGCTAATACTTGAGTTGGTATCGAGCCAAGAACAACATAAGATAAAATGTTTCCGTAACATTTTAATTGTTTTGCAGTCGTCAACTGTTTTATTTTTCGCAAAAGTCTCCGCTGCAATGAAACGCAATTAACTGTTTGGTTGACCGCGATATACTTTGTACGTTTGGTTTTTTCATCGTAACGTTTCACTTTTCCTCTTCTACATTTTCAGTTCGATTAAATTGAGGTAACCTACATCTAAATGCATACTTGTTTAGTCCCATTAAACTAGTTTCAATTGGAAGTAAAATTTGTATAATGTTACCTTGGATGTTAATATCCAATAATACATGTTCAATATTACCTTTTGCGAACTATACAGTGCCCGTTAGAACTACATTCTATGTAGGCGCCATGGATAACAAAAGTACACTAAGATAAGAAGCAAAATATACCATTAGTCCTAAGACACGACATACGATTACGACGACGATAGGATTATTCACATTGACGGTTTTTCCAGCGACAGTGGCTACATAATAAAGATTTTCGAATTCCGCGATAGAATGTTAATTTCCCCTCTTTAAAATCGACCGTGACAAGTTACCATGCGAAATTTGGTAGGGACGTGCACGAAATATTGTGGTTGTGTAATGCTAGACGAAATAGGACTATAAAAGGTCACATCAATGCGTACGTGTAGACACTGTATTCGTGATCGTTACAAATTGAGTAACTGTTTTGATACGTGAGGTGGTTACGTCCCTAACTTTTTGATAATTAATTTTCTAAGATCCTCCTTTAACAAGAAAATCGGTCACAAATTCTTTTGAAGATGATTTGTGTCCAACTTTTAACAGAATTGTAAAAGGAGTTACAACACTTCTCGCCTGAAATTAATATAGAACCGACAATTTATTATCCTAGGCTGGCTCTGAACTAGTTTCCAGAAAGTAATGAAGACACATCGCATAGCAACGCTGAGCTAAGATAGCGGAAGGACTAAAATGTTTCGGGCAAATGATCTACAACTAAAAAAATATCGGAGTTGACACAGTTCTGTTTCAATATCAATTCATAGATCCTTACTATTGATATTGAAAATATTTGTATTGATAATGTGAAAAACAAAAAGTAGCCTCCCATCCATCATGATAAACGAGAAATCTGATTATTCAATGACGTTCCAAATTCTGTACCTACCTCAAATCGATTTTGAAGATTCAAACATGTGAAGTTTCGATATGAAGAAGACTAGACTTCGATCTATTAATAGTTTGGGGAGTACCTACTTCATAATTGTGAAGAATGTCGCGATGGATTTCCTCCTAGCTCAATAGAATTCTCCTTAACATGACATTGGATTCCAGATGTGACCTTTCGTCGGCAATCCATGCTATTTCTACTACATAAGAACACACGGACGACAATTAACGTATTTGTTAAATTTATTGAAGCACGTGTGCATATATTTGATTCATAAAGTTTACGATTATGTTTCGTTATTTAGTATATTATTAGCTTAGTCGTTAGTGATTCATCGATATTGCTTTGGTTATCTTTGTGAACTTCAGCTAAAAATAGTCCACTTATCTCTTCCGTGTCGTAAATAGGATTAGGGTATTTTAAAATTAATTGTGCAGTAGCGGTTACCTGTTCGGTAATACCATGTTTTGTTTTGTAAAGCAGTTCATTCACGAGTTTCTTTACTTTCCCAAAGTTACCAGAAACATCATTTTGACGAATATCCAAGCTTTTACTTCATCGTATATACGTTATATTTATATATATTCATATTATAAATTAAACTCCATCTTCGCGTTTGTCTGTTCTTCTAAACCAACGAACAGATTTTGATGAGGTTTTCAAAATCTTTTTCAACACACTTGCTCGTAAAGTGGCTCTTATTGAACCGCTTTTAGATTCATAATGCAGTGTATTAAAAACGCGTGCTTTTTACTTTACCATAACGAACTAGTGCTGTAATGCCACAGATAACTATTTACAAGTCGGAGTACCTAGTACCTATACCAGTCCTATGACATGGCAGTATGGAGTTAGTAAGTACTATCATGGCGGCATGGAATTTATATTGTAGAAATTGACTTTGGTGAAGCTTTTTATTTTTGTAAAACATAATACCATACGCAAACCGGGGCGTTAACTGTCTAGTTAACGTAAAAAAAATTAGTCTGGCCATATTCTGTTACAAATGAAAATGCTTTTATTTTTTACGAAGTACCTAATGTAGGTAATCTTAATAAAACTTTTGTGTACTTATTTATTGAAGCTGGACTATGTGCCTACATGGCATTAGTATGAACTATCTACTATTTCACCCGAGCAGAGGATGTGCGCTTTTTTAATCTCATCAAAGAGACTTTCATGCCTTTATATTATGCATAATATTTATTACATAAAATATGATGAACATAATATTTCATCATATATTATTTCATATTTTTCGCTACTTACATATTAACCTTATAATGTTTTTAATAGGTACGTATTCAGAACAAAAATAAAACAAAAATAACTATTATTTTGTGTTTTTTTAATAGGCTGTCTAGCAGTTTTTCCAGCGCATTTATTTAAACCTGCGCGCGAATCGCTGGCGCGGCGCGCGAAAATACAAACCAGCTCGTCATTTTCCAATACTTACTTGCTATCATTTTCGTTGTGATTAATAACAAAAATGTCGACTTCACGGGAAGAAGAGCAATACTTAGGTTTGACTCCGCCGGAAATACTCATCGAGGCACGAAACGCGAGTGATAGCCTGTTGCCACCAAAATCTAAGGAGAAATACGTAGCGGCCTACGAAACTTTTATACAGTGGAAAAACAACAAAAATGCCAAGTCATTTTCAGAAAACGTTTTTTTGGCATACTTCAATGAACTTGCAAATAAATACAAGCTCAGCTCGCTTTGGTGTATCTATTCCATGTTAAAAAGCACTGTTATGACCAAAAATAACATTGTAAACAAAATTCCATCTTAGCACTCATTACATTTACTGATCACAGAGTACTTTTTTTTTTTTCCGATGTCAAAACGTTAGTCGTAGACTGCGTTCCGAATTACGATGTAAATGTAATGAAATCGAATCGATTTGAGCGTGCTTACACCCGTTCCGAATAAGCTTGAGCGGGATAACTTATGTTTGTTCCGTGAACCGTTATTTGGCTGTGTTGTTATAGGCATTTTTTCGAAATTGTGATTCTGGCTACCGTCGCCACCTAACCAAAAAAGAGGAAGAAAAGAAATAAGTAATGTTTTAAGTTTTGACGTTGGGCGAGCACTGATATGCTGGGGCCACATTGTCGCGATAAGACAAACTATACTGCGCGCGCTCTCTCTCGCACACAGCTCGACGTCTCGCTGAATAAAAGAGAGCCCGTGGAGTTAAGTTCGCTTTATCGCGACAATGTGGCCCCAGCATTAGCACATTCACTAGCGTTCCAAATTGATGACCGCCCTCAGCTTTCATAATCATATCATAACTAAATTGGAACGCAAAATATTGATGTGAGAAGTGTGGGCGATTAGGGCATATCTCGGAATGCGGTCGTATAGTTTTTCGGAGGCGGCGCGCGACTCCATGCCATGTCCATGCCGACTGAACGGAATGTTGCCATTATTTATTATATTTTATTTAACCATTTACAATTTGATTACTGTACTTATAGTAATATAAGGTGTATTTTTCTGCTGAAAATCCAATACACGCATTTTTCAGTCTTTCAAAATATTATTTTGTTTTTATACATTTTTTAATAGGTGTAGGCTGTTTAGCGGGTTTGCCAGTTGCCAGTGCCTTTATTTACAACTGCGGAAAAACAAAACCGTCGCGCCATTTTCCATACATATTTGTTCCCGGTTTCGCTGTGTGGTTATTTTCATAGACTAATACATATTTAAAATAATATTATCAATACGAAATCTAAAGTAACACCAACCTACGTTGAAAAGTTTTTAAAAGAAGCTCCGGATAATCAGTACATGGCAACAATGGTCAGTTGAACTTTATAATTACGTTATTGTAGCATACATTCTTACAAGTCTGTTTATTTCCTCGCAAGTGTGTTGAAAAACGTCGTATGAAACGCGAGTGCGTTGATCATTACACTCTCGACTACCTTATCGCGCTCGCCTGCGGCTCGCGCGGACAATACCGTCTCGTGTGTAATGACCAACACCGCACACTTGTATCATAATGTACTATTAGAGAATTTATTCCGGAAGGCTTATGTGTATAATGCGTTAATATTAAAGTTAAATATAACTTAGAAATCTCGATGTTTAAGACCGTGCGAAGCAGGAGCGGGTCGCTAGTGTTGTACATACTGTTTCGCGCGGATGGCCAATAATCGCCATGCTCATCCATCTTTCAGCTTTTTGTAAATTCAGCTACAGTAACGTTTGATTTGCAATCGCAAGACCTACTGTATATACACTTGTATCAACTACGAACACTACGATAATCGATTTGCTTCACTCGATTATAATAACTTGGTGAAACGTCTAGCAACTGTTATTCACATATTTTTAGTATATTATATGCTAATATTAAGAGTGATGTCATTACCCACAGCACTGAAGCTGACACTGTATGGTTCTGTGCTTGAATATATCCACAATAATCTTTGTATTTATCCATTTTATGGCCATATCATCGTTTACACAATCCATCCTCTACACATGTTTTCTTCTACAGACATCTTCATACTTTTCTGGAGACACGATAATGGATACATACACTATGGAATTTGCATGGTTGATTTTAAATTTATTTACCGACACCCATGCTATAAATCTTCTATAAAAGTTTCTGAAACAGTTAGCTTATTGCCAACATTAAAACAATCAGTGTCATAGTAATCATACTAGGTATCATCCAAATGAGTGTTATAATGTTGTACTAAATTTCATTATGCAACTCCTTTGCTTTTTCGATCCCTTCCTTACTCATCAAACAGCCACATTCTCACTACTCAATTCGTGGTATCTTTATAAATTTTAGAAGCTTTTATAGAGGATTCATATCATGGGTTTAGATGAAGTCTTGTGTGCAACTGTACATTATTAGGTATTAAAACACTCATATGATAAACCCACATTCATGTTTTAATACCCCTTATTATACAACAGTTGCATAAATAACTATTTGCGTACCCGAAGCAGAAGCATAATCAAAAGAAGAGTTGTCAAAAGAGGCCGTTCTCAAAACACAATCAAAAATATTTTACCAATCTCGTTTGCTATGCCATCCACGGCCGTACCTCGAACGGCTGATATTTACCCGAGTCACGTGTTTTAACGAAGTAATACATTACATGGTTTGCATAGATGCATTATTCATTCCGTACCCTGACTTATGGGTACTACACGAAAGAAAAATTAGGTTGGTTTATTGCTTAGTAGACTATAAAAACATTACATTGATGAATACTAAGTAAATGCCCAGCGTTTCTATGTCGTTTACGCTCTTTTTAACGTGCAAATTGAATTCTAGACACTTCCAATGCATACCTCGATGCCACTTGCCTCCGCCATTTTACAGTAATTTTCTCAGGAATTTAAGCTTCTTTGGTTTAGTGAAACGAGAACTGCGTCGTACTCACACACTTTTATTTGGACGTACCGCTAAAGCTGGAATCTCTAGTTCAATCATTAGATAGACGTGCTTAAGTAAAATTGGGTTTTTCTGACAAACTATTCAAATTATTTATAAATGACGAACTATACCTAGCACCTTACTAATACTTCTATCTCTTCACCGTTCTGGGTTACTACCGCGCAAGACCCCTAAAAAAGTGAATTTATGACTATTTAAAATAAGTATTGCAGATTTCAAAGCGAATGTTGTCGCGAGTCGTATCAATGGAATTGCATAAAGTGTTAAAAAGCACAAAACGGCCTGTATATATACTAGTAAAACTTGTTAGTTAGTCATAGAAACGACATTTCACGACTGTCTGGTTCGTTTATTTCAAAATAGCAACGCCAGTTTTTGTCGGGTGAAGCTGAACTATAATTTTAAAGCGACTGATGATTTTGAGTTTGTTGTTTTCAGATAAAGTTGTATGAGACAGTATACTGACACATAATATTCATTTAATTGAATATTTCCTATTATTTTAATGCCAATGCTGAGACCAGTTTGTAACATGTATATGTCTGTAATAGGTATTGGTATCATCGCCCCATCAACCTCTTGTCATAATATTTACTGACCTTTGTCAATAATGTCAGCAATATTCATTATTATAGATAATTTGCGTTTCTACATCATTTTAAATTATAATGGGAATATATCGTTGGTTAAGTTGACCTTTCAAACTAGAAAATCGATTTTTTTATTTATATTTTATATACCTATCCTCTTGAAAACCTAGATTTATGACGCAATTGGTATAGTGCAAGTTTTTCAACCTTCATCGAGTGAAGGTCGGAAGATTTCCGCTGTTTAACTTTGAGACATTTTAACCTTCTCCTGGGGAATCACAGAAATGACCCAAGTTCGATATTCAACCAAAAATTAACCGAAGATTATTAAGTTCAAATATTTAATGAGTTCAGTTTAATATTGACGTAAGTTATTCAATCATTCATCATGAATTTGCTACTCCATATGTTTAAGTTATGCCTGTTATTTGTGTCGGTTGTAATACGAGACGTTATCAACGTCCTCAGAATGTTACACATATACTTAGTATTTATTATTAACTTGTTGGTTTCCTCGCGATATTTCCCTATATATAATTTTAAATCGAGCGATAATTATATCTGACTGAGTTTATTTTTAGAATGCAATAAAATTAAATAAGATAAGCTTTGAAGGGGAAAAGTATAATTAACAATATTAATACAATTTTTTTTTGGATTTGTTAAATGGCTATGAAGATAATGAGCATTGATATAACGGCGTATTGAGATGTACCTAACCTTGCATTAGGTACCTAATGCAAGGTAAAGACATGATGCGCCACTCACAACTAAATTGAAATGAGGGCAAAATGATGATGATGATGTATTTTAAGATCGAAGAAATTGTCATAGGTCTATTTATTTGATTTTACGCTTGAATTTAATTTTACCGCATCACTAACTCGACAACAGACCTTGATATGAGTTGAAAATACTCAACTATTTTTATAACCAGTATCAACGGTCAACGCAGTGAAGATGACCTTTTACAAGAAATAGATTCATAAGCATTCATTATAATTGGCCTTTCATTTAAATAAAATCTGAGAAAATATAGGATGGATTTAAAAAGAAGACTCGATGATTTTTTTTAGCAAAAGGCTGTTGCTCCTGCATCGGTAAGTGGTAAATATTTTGACCCCGATTACTATATATATTATGTAACTAGGTACAGTTTTAATTTGAAGGCGTAAACGCGACCCGAGTTCAATTTGAATGAAAGAAGAAAGAAAGAACAATTTGAATGAAAACTTCATGGAAATTATTCTACCAGAATCACGTCGCACCTGTTAGCAGGAGGCTTGAATAACCTTGCATCAGCAGACAGAAATTATCATTGAAATTAATTAAATTTAGATGTCAGATTGATATCGTGCAAATTAATTAATAAAATACAGGTTGTTAGAAGATTGATTTCAAGATAAGTATACTGGTCTGTGTCTCAATTTTACAGACATTATGCTTGTACATAAATATAAACGTTTATGTACAAACAGTAGGAGATATAACTATCCAAAAATATCGGTAAGTACCTAGGCAGTACATGACTATTGTACCTCTCTTTAAAATAATCTTACAAATATTAAATATTTCATCGAATCACATAGCCCGTTTTTAAACAGGGTAACCTGTTTAAAAACTGTCTATATATGCAGGTTACCGTCTGTCTCAAAAATAACGCATATATAAATATTTTATAATAACACCAATGAGATTATTATCTATCTAGACGAGCGACATAATATGAAATTATTTGCTTTTATCTATAAATATCTCAATATTCGACCACCTTGCTCTCGCAATTTGAGAGTCCTCAAAATATCAGGGCACGAAGAATCAGGTCAATATTTTATGCTCAAAATAATTCATAGCTAAATAAATAGATGGAACAAATTCTTGTATTCTCCCAGAGATTGCGAAGTTAGCTAAAATCTCACATTAGAATGCGCAATACGTTATATTCATACATCACTGACTACTGACCAACACGAGCGGGTGTAATTGAAATCTTACGTGCATTTCAGTACATTATATTAATAAAGTTTATGATCATATAATAAACATTTAGTTAGTATCAACTTTATGGATAAGTAGCTGCTGGCCGCGGCTTCGCCTGCGTGTACCCCGAACTTTTCTTTTTCTAAAATAAGAAGCAGTATTAGTTATTCCTTATAATATCAGCTATCTGCCAATGAAAGTCCTGTCAAAATCCTGTTTCAGAGATTAGCCGACGCAAACAAACAGACAGAAAGACAGACATTTTTTTTGTTACAAGTACCGCATATTATATACTTTGAATTTAGTGAAAAGCTGTTATTTTAACATTGCAAACCGAGACTTTAATTTGATTTGTTTGTATATAGGTATATTGTATATATACATATATATGTCTATATATGTATAGAGAATAGATTATTAGTTATAATCATAACATATTAAGTTAACAGTTTAATTGGATTTAAATTGTTTTGACCCTCTTTAAAGATTAATAATATCGTCTGTTATTCCTGATATCTCGAGAATTAAATCTGGCACCAGAAAACATTTAAACACAAGTTTATTTGATTTCCCTTTTAGGATCGATTAGTCTGTTAATCCAAAGCTTGATCCCTTGGAATTTTCAACACTAGAAAATGTTTCCGGTAATTTATACGAATTCCAAAAGCAGTTGCAAAACGTACAAATTGGCAGTGGTCAGTCGGCCTTGCTTTCATGTTATCTCTGTTTATTCTGCAGAAACGAATTCACAGTCACGTTCAAAACCGACAAGTAAATTAAACATATCAAAATGATGATGAAATGATTTCTTTTTTTATTTATTTTAATTAATGACGCGTGTTGATGGGATTTTAACGTCTGTCTATACGGGTACTTAATGTTTATGCAAAAGATTTATTTATTTTTAAAGATCGTGTGAACGGCTGAGTAATGAAGATTTATAATGAAGGATTTTTTTTTTCTTTTACTTCTCTCTTTATTATGAGAACAGCTCTGTAAAACTATAAGCTGGTTAGCAAAATGGTAGCGGGGTTGACAGGCCAGCGGGGTATTCACCCCGCTGGCTTGTCAACCCCACCATCAATAGTCATTTTCCGTGTATAAGCATAGCGTAATATACGTTAAACGACTGTCGATCGCAATGGGTTTCATTTTGACAGTACACTCCGTCCATTTCATTATTAAAGGTGTTGAGCAGACGAATTTTTCCAACCTTTTAAGCAATGGATTAGCAATATCCTTCAACACTCTCGGATTGTGATTCAAACTGTGTTACGCAATAAGAGCGCAGCACCCAACTGTCGGTCGGTCCGCAGTTTAAAAGATTGTAGATGACTTTCTATCAAA
Source organism: Eupsilia transversa (assembly GCA_914767815.1). Lineage (NCBI taxonomy): Eukaryota > Metazoa > Arthropoda > Insecta > Lepidoptera > Noctuidae > Eupsilia > Eupsilia transversa. Next base: position 6,571,900 of record OU611890.1, on the reverse strand, counting down.
AGCAAAGATTTATGTAAAAGTTGATGAAGGCATTGATGCAGAAAGAGAAATAAAAGATATATGATTATCTTTTATGTAGGTAAAGAAATAGGAAGCATTGTAAGCGACTGTGAAGCTCAAACATTCAAGCGGGAAGACACCATGAGAGGACATAACTATTACTAAATAAGGTCAAAATATGGCCTGGCCATTTGGCGAGGTATCCAATTGAATACGAAATATAATAATAAGTAAGTAAGTAGCCAAAAATATAGATTCATCATAACTATCGTCATCCAAAGTCCTTTGCCTCCCGCTGTTGGACCATAAGGTCTTATATTATAAGCCATTCTTCCCTGTGTTTTGCCAATCTATAAACTCGGCAAGGACTAGAACCATCACGCTCGATACATTTTTTGTTCTTCTTTTCTCTCATTCAAATGAGCTATATTGAAATCTTAAGTAAAACGTAAGTGCTTTTCGTTTATGTTTATCACAAATTCAATTAAAAATGACAGCTTTCAAAGAGTCCGCCATCGAGATAAACTCGTAATTTTATTCGGAGTTTTTAATGGGATCTTTGAAGGATATAAATGTTAATATCAGTATTTCAACTTGTAATATCAGTGATCTGATTGAAAGGAGTGAAATAAAAAGGAAATTGAAATTACCATATCTCTGTAATAATTTAAGGCTCCCGCAGAAAGGCGGGTCGCGACGGCGCGACGTGTCTATGGTGGAACAATTTCTATGAAAACTTGACGGAAATTGTTCTATCGGTGTCGCGGTCTGCGGGAGCCTTTCTCCCTGTAAGAATTGATATCAAAAGTAAAGCAGTCCTCATCCTCCTTCCCTATTCCAATTTATTTGGGTTTGGCGTAGCATTGTATACTTCCACCAAACACCTGTGTGAACTGTCATGCTAGTATTCATATTCACCCTAGTTATATAGAGGTAGCTAGCTATATTTAATAACCAACCAGTTACTTACTAAAAAATATGTTGTTCTTATAGTTCAATATTCTTTACAAATGCAAATCTTTTAATAATTTAGTTTTCGATCAGTATTTGTTATCCTAACTTGTAACCACCATCAAGTTTTTCGCGATTGCTGGGTATTTTTTTATTTATGGTTTTTACATTACTAGCTGGTTTTATTATTATGGATATTTATGCCTAAGGATCCTCATTTCATTCCACTTATTCTGTAGTCCAGCCTCCTTCTATTATCTACTGTTTTCTCTACACTCTCACAAATGGTAATAACCCAACGCTTACCGCTCGTCTACTCGTACAGATCTAAGACAGACTCGAAACATTTCTTTTGGAACGAATTTTCTTATCACACTCTGCACACTTAGCAAATGAGGGTTAGACCGAAAAACGTGTAAAATTTGACCGTCACGACCCTTTTGCTATAGTTTGTTTTTATTTTATTTTGTTTCGTTTCTCTCAAACGTTGTTAATTTATTTCATTGTGCCTGTTTTTGAATACATAATATACAGTGAAAGGAACTTGGTACCAACCGGTGACAACGCCTCTCTATCATCACCCACTTTTCTTTAACTTTCATCCAGTTTGGAAGTAATAACTTTCAGTGGGTCGTCTAGGGGTACTAATCTATGCATATGAGCGGAGTTGATGTCTGCAAGGCCCTGACGCTCCTGATAGCCAATGCCGACCATAGTAAAAATCATTATTTTTGATTAATTTTGATACGCGCTATTATCTAGCGTGTCTTTTATCTATCGGACATATTTACGATTACATAATCCTTGAATGTGTACGAAAAATTAATAGTTTTAGTTGTGTTACTCATTTTTGCTGATAATTTTACTTTGTATTGAGGTTTTACGAGATTCGAGTTTGAATTTCGCCGAACTTAAGAAAGCTAATGAACTACTATGATATATCTAGTGATTATATCAGCAAACTACGATAGTTTTTGAATAAACAAATAACATGATTGTGGGTCTTCAGAATTTCGTTAAAAACTTTTCCAGATAGGTGTTAGGCTGTTAATTGTTAGAAAAATACTACCTATATTTTATGTCCTGTTCCGGACATACATTTATTAGGCCTGGCAGGTGCCAATTTTGTTACAGTAATAGTATCGATCAATCAGTGTCACCGTTACAAGTTAACTTTTAGAACGTTACAAATTCAGTTATAACAGTTTCTAAACTGAGCAATCAGTAGAACAAACAATTTGCAAGTTAACAATTGACTCACTTATCGATGTTTATTTTAAAATTAAAGTTATTTGCATAGTTATTATCCGACCTGAGTTTGTTTACGATAACATGACTACCCAAGTTAGCACGGAATTAATGCATGATTGTTGTAGCGAACTACAGTAAACAAGAAACGTTATACCAAATACTAACACTAGGGTTTGAATCTAAGAGTAAACTGCTGATTAACCGCCATTACAGAACAAGCTATTTTTAGAATCCGCACAGAGATCACGTCTTTGTCTGCTGTAATGTAAATGACTATCAACCATTCCATGTCTCACTGACAGAATCTGTTTGCGCCGCCGATCAAAACAAAACGTTATATAACCTAAAACTGACACAACAAAATGTAACTCACCTAGTTCGTCTTTTAGAAACTTCGTCATTTTGCTAACCTTCATAATTGCACTAAAAAAAGTAATAAGATTCACAGTGAGGTTATAAACACGATTGTCTGTTAACGTCACGTCATTTTGACAGATGACGCGCGCTGTGACCGCCAGCTCGCGCGGCTAGGGAAGCACGGGAGAGTTCCCCGAGTGGTGGTGTATTCTGTTGTCGAATGACATAGTTTAGGGAGTGAACCAGTCGGAGGAGCGTAACTCGTCTTAGCTTCTCGCGGCCAATGAACGGCACGGCCCGATGCGCCAAGGTCACTGGAGGCAAAACCGGCAGCTCGCAGCTCCGGCAGAGGGCGGCACGCGGCGCGAGCGAGTACACGAGCAGCTTGGTTGCTGCCCGTATGGCAACTAAACAGAAACACTGTAAGTATGGCCCGGCATGATGCGCCGATAAGCGGTATTATGGAATAAATAAAAACGCGACGCGTTCTGAATGAGAATGAATGTGCAGCCAACTTTACGTCATTTTATTCATTGTCTTTTTAATACCTACTTGGATGTAACATTGAGTACTTTCTATTGACATACAATGGCCCATGACTGCGGGTGAGCAAATTATTCGCTAAATGCCTTCGTTGAATCACAATTTGTTTTCAAACAATGGATGTACGAAAATAATTCACAATGTTTGTCGACACTGCTAATTACCGGCCGTATGTACCTACCTACTCATTTAACTACTTCAAAGAAGTTCTCAGTTGGACTTTGATGAAGGATCCATCTTCTCGTCTCATACTTCAGGTACTAAACAGCCTTTTTCCTCAAAATAGGTAATCGCTAATCTACTTCATGAGGCGGAGTTTAGTTGAGTTGAAGAGTAGCTCTTCATTTATTTAAGACGCAGATGAAAAAGATATAATTCTTATCAGGGGACCATGGGTCTTATCAGTCCGTATACTGTCGTATTTTTTAGGCCAACACTGATCTTGCTTAACAAAATGTTATGACTGTAAAGACGTAAAATAAAACATAACACGTAAAACGTTTTGTAAATAAAACGTAATGTAAAAATAAAAAGTAATAATTTTGTACAATTTATTTAGAAACATTGAATCCGCTCGCTATTCGACGCTAGATGGCAGTAGTAGAACTTAAAAAAACCCGATTTAGAAAATGAGAATCGTTCTGTTCAGCCTAAAAAAAGATTGCAATCTAATCTTAATTAATACAACCACAATCAATAATATCTTTACCCGTACGTATACTACTTACTAGCTAGGATTGCGACCTACGAACAAAGCCGAGATGCTTATACAACTTTGCTTGCTGCAACTATGTATTGAAAAGTTGAAAGGCACTTTGTAGCTCCAATTCTAAGGACTCTTACTGTGTTAATGTTGATAAGAGATTTGCCATCGCGCCCTAACTGTGCCAATAGTGTGCTGCAAGTCCAGTATTAGCAATGGTTCTACCAACAATAAAATAACTGAAGTAGGTACTCATCGATACGAAAGCAAAACAAGATAAAGAACAAGCCAATAACAGTTACACAAAGTACCATCCACAATACAAAGAATTAGAAACAGTCATTGGCGTCGGCGGAGTTAAAACGCGCGTAGGTGCGGTTTGAAAATGTTCTAATAATAGCTAAACGGTATTCTGTCTGACCAAACTAGTTTATTGAAATAGGATTCTCAATTATCTCGTCTGTCTACGACTGTACCTGGAATGTTGGTGGCGTTGTATCTATGTGCTTTGACGGTACAGTAAAACGCTGAGATAAAGTAACCTCTATCTAGGTAATTATCGTTGGAGTCAGATCGGAAGTATACCAGGAGCTATCTAGAGAAGTTTTCGCTACTCAACTCGGTCTTTTGAACTAGCCAAAGCCGGTATTTAACAGTGATTATCAGTCATAAATCTTGACTCTTGTTATGCTGAGTAATGCTAAGAGCCCCTTTAACATTTTTTACGCAAATTCAAGATTGTTGACGCTATAATTTTCAGCAGCAGTAAATTATTTGATTATGAATAACGATAGTGCCATTCTCTTTCTTGTAAGTTGGAGTTACACATTTAAATTTACTTTTCGTGTAATTTACTATAAATATTTTACGAACTCAGTTTACATGAAAAACCGTCGGCGATACAATTTTCACGCTCAAGCGTCAAAATACACGAAATGTAAATTCCAACCGATTCTGTACTATGAATCTTTTAAATGTACCTATTGATTCCAATATTATCATCGGCAATCTACAACTGCACACATCTCTGCAGGCCCTTTCAAAAATACTTGCGAGTTTCTAAGAATTATCATTTTGTAATGGTATCATACTATTGTCATGTGCCATGTGTAAAATACTTAATTACGTATGACAAATTTGCAGTGATGCGGGGAGTAGCTGTCTACTGACTATAGATATGTGAGAACGACATACTTCTTGTATTATGATACGTGCGATTATTTCAATTTAAACACGTGTCTGCACTGCACTGATATTTTAAAAGCCGTAATCCCACGCATTTATATCCACGTGGATCCTATATTAGAATCATCCGGCTAACCATAACAAGGAAGGCTGGTGTGACGAAGCAGACAAATAAACTGTAGGTGTACAAAATATCTTACGCTCAGCAACAGAATCCTGGCCTCGACTGTCACCACCAAGACCAGAAAACCCCCCGGTAGTATCATCAAATGTGTATCCACTGATTAAATCCAGTATACCATGTTTTATAAGGGCGGTCCCAGAATTTGCCCTTGTGGAATCCCAAAACGAATCTTCCTTACAGGAATTCCTTAGTTAGGAATAAGGAATGCATAACTTAGTGCATAGTTGGCATTCAAGTTGCCCAATATATTGGAACACCTTGATTAGATAAAGTAGCTGGGAAAATCTTAAATCCTGTGTGAAACAAAGTTTAGTACCTACTTACATTTACTTATTTTAACCAGTCTGAAATGTAGAATAACAATACAATACAGAACAATATAAATATTGGCGGTTATCTTCATAGTACAATACATAATTAATAATCAGCGTATTTTTAGCTCATGGCAACGGTTACGGATTGCGTGAAGCACGAGATTGGCATTCTACAGCCTGATCATTATAATAATCATTACTTAGACTACACTGCATATTGTAGACTGCGACTTGCCCGTTTATTTGTAACACCTTTCATTAGGCCGTTGGTACTCTGAAGTTAAAATTATACTAATTTTTATTTCGCACTTCGCAGCACCATTTATTATATCGATCTCATCTGCTGTACCTCGTAATACAACAACTCACTCCAACATTCTCTCGCTTACTCAACGCTTTTCGTCGAAATCATTAGTATACTCGTATAATTTATTTCACCTTGTTAGTCAAATAAATTGGCGTGCGAAACCAACAGTATCTTGGTAGACGGTAAAGCATTACCATCGCATGGATCAAGAATTTTCCGTAATTACAAAGGGATTCCGGCAATTTCTCCGAAATCATGACGTAATCGAGTTCCCTTACAGGACACCTTGATAAATTCAAAATCTGATTTAAAACAAGTATTCAGAAGCACGTTTATCCTGTTGCTCGAAACCTGTTGCTGTAAATTTCCATGTGAAAGGGGAGGTGCTCTTTAAGACGTAATTTTGCATCCAGCCTGAGGCATTGATCGGGATATTATTATTACTTTATAATAATAGTCTTGAGTAGTAATTTTGAACAAACAACATTCAAGATTTACATCTTATAGAAGCTGAAATTTAATTCATTGGCAATATTATAACCACCCATTTTAACCATAGTACTTCCTCATTTACGCCAACAATATGCGACATCTCATCTTCTTCTATTCAGGTCTTCAACTCTAATTTCAACTATTTATTAGTGGCTTTTGTGGAATACAGGATATCCATTGAGATTGGTTTAAGTTCCAGTGACAACCATGTCATTTGGTTTAAATCTTTTTTATTTTTATATTTATCCTTTATATAGGATTCCTGGTATATTACAATTATGACTACAGGATTTTTAAAGAGTGTTGTTGTGTTAGCTTAGGAAACGTAAAGTAAATACGTAACGTAAATACTAAAAAATAAACAAGACGAACGCAGTTTTTGAAAATTTTATTTAAAAATAAATTATTGTAGTACAACTTGCACCAATAACAACAAAATTTTGGTTTGAACAACATGAAACCGTAACGTTCGCTCAAAGCATATCAACTTATTAATATTGCGCTCTAGTATTACAAAAATTATACACTACACGGTGCGATAGTTTGACCTAGGATTAAGTAATTACTTTTATACTATTTCATCGTGTAAAACTCACTATCATTCACAACATAAACGGAGATTCACCCCTCAGACAATGTTGAAGATACACCGACATAAGACTGTATTATAATGACGTCACAAGTCATGCTCTTCTGCTTTAATCCAGTGTAGCTCCAACATGAAAGCAACTCTGCACACAAAAGTTAGACAAAAAATAAAAAAAGAACTTAGCAAGTAACAGAAATAGCATCTCTCAAGAGTAAAACATCGAAACGGTCGAAGGCACGGTATAATGTACGTGTATTTTCTTACCTCTATGTCGTGTACCCTCTACCTGATTGTACCGAAACTTATAAATTGGTTCACTATATTACATCATGATGTGATCAACTTCCTATATTGTCATTTTGTTTGGAATTCAGAAAAGCGAAATCTTGCAGCAAGATTTGGCTATATAGCGTATTTTCAATAAACTTGCTTGGGCTAACTCGCTTCTCTGAATTGGCAAAATTTGTTTAGTTAAGTTAAAATATTTGCTTATAATCTCATAACAGACACGCAATATAAAACAACAGTTTAGTATTTCATGTGCTGATCATGACCGTTCTTCTAAGTTGTCTCACACTTCCTACCATCTTGTGTCTAAGTACAATTGTAAAGTAAATCATATTGCTTACAATTTTACCTTATTCTATTTATTGTTTAAAATATTTCCTATAAAATTGAAATATCCCTGAAGTGATTACCATAAAATACTCGAGGGATTACATTGTTGTTAAAATCCACTTTGGGAATTAAAAATACTGGATAAATTAAAATTTATTGTTACAAGTACAAAGTCAGTGTCATCAGTAAAATTGTCAGTATCAAGGTATCGATTTTCAAAATCGTATACCGAATAATCGATTAACAGCGCCTTCAGCGTAGCGTGGATTTCACTCGCAATCACAAAGTCGCCGTAAAATCTCTTATTTAGAAATGAAAATATACAATTAGGTGTCCGAATACGTTTTTTTGAGGATTAATGTTAATTGACTGCAGAGGAAACTAGAGTTTCCGTTAATTTTATTGCCATAACAATAACGCGCAATTTGAACGGGTTAGGGCAATCCGGAGTGGTACGATTAGACATTTTCGATTTTACTTTTTAAAGATTAAAATCCATTTGTGAAATCGGTATTTCCATACATTCTTATCACTACCTCTCCAAACGACCCAACAGCTCCTTGCCTTTTCATCTATTCATCTAACACTGCTTTCTGCAAACTTTTCCCTACATACTATTCAATTTGATTATATACAATGTCAATTCTACAGTTAATAATTTAAAGAATTTTCAAAGAGTATTTTCATTATAAAAATGCGTGAAATCAAACAGTATTGTTGAAATTTAGCACAGTGTATATTTTAGCGTTTAGCGAAGTGAAATGACTAAAATTATAGCGAACACATTGTACTGTGATAGTATGCTATATAAAAAGTTTGTGTGACGTTGTACATCACAGTTAGAAGTGACTTCATTGCTTCAATAAGTAGAACTGTTGTAACTAACTATTATTCTTCATGATGTGACTATTTTTTTATTGATTTCTTATTGACGTCAAAAGTAGATCTAGTTTTACCACTTGTTGAGATTGAAATTAACACCGCAAATGATTTTGAAGACAAATTTCATCTTAAAATTCAAACTAACGTTCAAGCAGTTGATCCAATTGTGTATATCTTAAATGTTCAACGGTTCACAATGAATATCGAACTAAACGGTTTCTTTCTTGAGTTATTACGGTTAGTAAAAATGAAATACTACTGCATTAAACCTTGGGTTAAACTAAGAAAACAAACAAGATAATAATGGATGACAGGGAGATTTAGCAAAAGATTGATGTAACACCGAATGTGTAGTAAAATTTTACTCGATTTAAAATCGATTCACGTCACACTGTATACAATCGAGTCCAAAAGTATTCGCGTATGGCGTCATCGATTGCGCTAATTGGCACAACCGCCGCTGTATTGTTTGGACCTATACCAACTTCCTTCACCTCATAATTCATTGTGTTGTGTTTTTTGTTATTGAACTTGGCCGCTATCCAATTGGGAAGTAAAAGCGAACTACACATTAGAAAACGTGTTAACATTCTTAACAACGCTTTGTTAGTCGTTAAAGATGAATTTCGGCGAATTTAGAGGGAACTGAACATTATGGTGTTTATGCGTAACATTTTTATTTCTTGTTAGATCTGTCTAAACTTGGGTCAACAAACGAAGCCTCTAGAAATCCCTTTAGGTAAACTTTTAAGCACTGTGTTCTTTATGTTAGTCTCTATGCATTCTAACGATCAACAATAATTTTAACAAGTGGTAAATGATCAGCTATTTTCAAAAGGTTTCAGTAAACTGTTCAATATGTTACAAAAAGCCGTTAAGACTATCATTAAAAACCACCCATTGATTTATACCCCACCCATCAAACTTATCAAAGCAACGAAGTCTTCAAGCCTCAATCACGTCATCGTACAGTCGCGCACTAAAGTTTCGTCCATCATTTGAACGTGCTCCCTACATTATAACGTGGGTCACTGTTATTCCAGGTGGTTGTACATGTCCTCTATCTGTGGTTTGAAGTAGCTCCTGATTTCTGGCCGTTTCGCCTTCATTGTTGGCGTCAGAAGGCCGTTTTGAACTGAGAAGGGGTCCGGGTGTAGGTAGATGTCTTTGACCTGGGGAAGATAGAACAACATGGTGTAGATTTGTTTGAGATAATATTTTCTGCTTATTTATTGATTGACTCCCCCGTTGGTTGGACCAGCCCGGAGTTTGGATTTGTGCACGGTGTTGACTATATATAATGTACACCTCTGCCCAACCCTTCGGGGAAACAAGGCGTGATGTTATTGATTTTCTGACGTTTCATAAGTGCCCATGTAGGTTTATGTTACGTTTCAAAGGTGCCCGATGTTGATGTGAAATTCAATATTTTGATTTGATTTGATGCTCTATTTCACACCGTGGCTCGGGAAGCACGTTAATGCGTCAGCTGGCAGTCATAGATCTTTGAAAGTCGTTACGGGTAAGAAAACCGAAAGTCTGACAACCAGTCTTACAAAGGGGTATCGTCCAGTAACTGAGTAGTGGAGGTTAGATAGGTAACCGCTCCATGTAAACTATAGATATTCAGTTGCATCCGGTTAGACTGGTAGCCGACCCCAACATAATTGGGAAATGCCAATGAAAATGATACTTAACAATACTTAATACTTTCAGGCACATTGATGGTCAATGTTCAAACAACAACAATAGTGAATGAAACAACACCGACATTAACTGATTTTATGTGTGATCGGATTTAGTTTCCTCAATTCTCAGACCTGCTATCTAATTGCGTAAAACATTTTCGTCACATTCATTGCGTTAGTTACGTTGTTCAGGACATTTTTTTTCGAACTTACAAAGCAATGGATTAGCAATCTGTTGCAAAACGATTCAGATTCTGATTGATCGTGTATTACGCATTTAGGGTGCTGAGTTATTTCCAAAAACCTTGGCATAGATACAGCTGATCTAAAATGTAGGTAATCAAAATGTTGGAAAATTCGTTTCACATATTGCTGTATTAAAAGTTTTGTATATAAAATATGGCAAGCCACATCCTGATCTAACCGCGTGTAAGACGTAATATCACTTAAGTATCAAAAAATCCTTGAACAGTTTAATAAACATTTTTATTTTGAGAACTAAATTCACTGGATTATGACTGAAATTACCTACTTCCTGGTTTTATAAATAAATTAGTAATTTATTTTTATGCCATTTTCACGAATGTTACACAATATAATTCACCCATCGATTTGGGCTTATCTTGTTACTGAAATAGAATTCAGATAGTGTGTGTGATAATGAACAATCAGAGATAGTAGTGTTGAAAACAAGACTAGTTTTGTATAGGACGACATATTTTGCATTTGTCAATGTCAATGTAAGTTTTTTTTTATAACAAAGATAACGTTAATAGAAAATTAGAGGAGCTCGTGGCTAAGTAATAACAGCCGCACGGGTCGATCCATCAGGTTAAGCTGCGCTTGCCGGGGTTGGTCTGTGGATGGGTGACCATCTTTACATACCGAGACTCCTCCGTGCTTCGGAAGGCACGTTAAGCCGTTGGTCCCGGCTGTCATTCGTGGATCTTTGACAGTCGTTACGAGTCGTCAGAAGCCCGAAAGTCTGACAACCAGTCTTACCAAGGGGTATTGTATTACCCAGTTACTGGGTTGTGGAGGTCAGATAGGCAGTCGCTCCATGTAAAATACTGGTATTCAGCTGCATCCGGTTAGACTGGAAGCCGACCCCAACATGATTGGGAAAAGGCTAGGCAGAATGAACGTTAATAGAAAATTCGCTCCAAAATCACTCTGATACCTATTTATCCTCCTTGTTACGTAAGATGTATCTTGCCTTCTATAACGAGATCTACATGGTTGGCTACTTTACGATCGCTAGTGCTACAAGATAATTATCTTAATCATATCATTTGGAACTTGGAGTCGTAATCTCATTGATCATCTGTCTAGCCTTTTTCTAGAATAGAATAGATCTTGTATTTGTCCGAAACATGAGTATGCACACACAAAGCATGCAAGATGTTAAGTACATTGGAGAAAGGATCACAGTCATGTCACCTTAACGGCGTACAAATATGTGTTATAATAACATTTGATCAGTTATTTAATTTATTATAACTATTGGTTATTACTAAACTAACTGAAATTAATTTGTGAACGATTACAGTAAATTAAAACATATAATTTAGGTACAGCATTAAGCACTTCTATTATCTGTGCCTTTTCCCAACTATGTTGGAATCGGCCTCCAGTGTGCCATGCAGCTGAATACATGTATTTTAAATGGGGACACAACCCAGTAAATGCACGCTACCTCTTGATAAGGCTCATTGTCAGACTTCGAGCTTCTGACTACCCGTAACGACTGTCAGATTTACAAATGACAGCTGGGACTAACGGTTTAACGTACTTTCCGAGGCACTGAGGGTTCACCCATCCGCGGCCCGACCGTGGCTAGCGCAGCTTAACTTTGATAGATCGATTCGTGCAGCTTTTACTTAGCCATTAGCCCCTCCAAGTATAACCACATACATAAGTATCATAATTATATCTTTTGTTAATTGAATGGGCTAGTAAATGTAGGAAAATGCTACAACATTTCAATGCTCACCTGTTCAAAAGTCTTAAGACCAGCATTCCGTCCCCACTGGAGCATGTCTTCATGGATGATCTTCTTGACGCGCTCGTCCTCACACAGCGCTGAGAACGTTCCCTTGATGCCGTACTCCAGCGCCCAGCACTTCACTACGTCCACGTCCGGGACTACCACTGCTACTACACATGACTGGAAAGAAGAAAAATTAGAGAGTTATGACAAGTTTATTATTATTATTTTATTTATTATATAATATAATAAATAAAATAATATATTATTATATTATTATTTGGACATTTTGTGGTTTTGCTAACGAATAAGGAAAAAAAAAACAGTTTTCATAGTGTTTTTTAACTTTTCTTATCATATTTATGTATGGTATGACTACCATTTTTATATAATTCATACAATTTTTTATTTTATCTGACTGTGCATGTCAATTTATTTAAATTTTATTTTTTATTTATATTTAACTGAATCTATTAATTAAAATATTTTATTATGAGTTGTATTGCAATAAGTGGTTAGGTTAGGTTAGAAGTTACAAGTATTCGTTGTTCGAATGAAATAGTATCTAAAATTATATCAGCGGCAGCGTTACTTGAAACCCGGTTTCTGTTGCCCCATTGAATTAGTTATATTGTGGATTCTCATGATAGTTATTAGCGTAGGTACCTAAATAATAATCACTTGGAAATGAAAAGGTGTCAACAAACGATGGGTCAGGGTAAATATTTAAAGGGAACTTGCTGAAACGTAACGCCGCATTCTTGGCAAAACTGTTCTGATATTATGTCCAGAACACGTTGATTGATATTATTAAATTGATGGACGAGTATTTTATTCCTTCAAAACAGGAAACCCATTTCCTGTTTTCGAAAAACAAAATTAATAGGTAATATTGATTAAAAACCTTGTTTTGTTTACCTTAAGAGACTCGCCATGTACGAACACTTGCTCGACGTACTGACTTCTAATGTAAATGTTCTCAATTTTTTCAGGAACTATGTATTCGCCTTGTGACAGTTTGAAGATGTGTTTTCTTCTATCGATGATTTTGAGGGTGCCGTTCTGAAAATAGAATACAAGGATGATGAGATTTATTATTTTATTTATTATTATTTATCTACAATGCCACATGCGAACTACGCATCAAAGACCTGACGTTACACAAATCCTACATCGCGCTTTTAGAGTTTACCGCACGATCAACATATATAAGACTATCCAACCTCAATCGTTGGGCAGTTGCTCACCAGGCACGACACCCGTCTGGTCGGAGGATCCTCCCTTTTTTGTAGATGATGAGTGAACTTTACACCCTGTTCCTCATACCTCAAGTAGTACTAGCAATCACTTGACGTTAAACGTATTATTGCTAAGGCAACACTGTTAAGAAATTCTAGAATCATTACAAAGTTATCTACAGAATCAATGTGAATAGGCCTGGTTTGAATTCTTCTGCCATGTTTGCTAACCACTTAGGAAAAATCTCCCTTGTAAGGAAGAAACTGCAAAGCCCCCTTCAAATTCACTTTTCGGGATAACTACATAAGAATATCAACTTTATGAAAATAATAAAATAATTATATTTATTTTAATATATTAAAAATAATTCTTACCGGCAACCACTTGCCAACATCTCCCGTATGGTGCCATCCGTCCTGGTCGATAACCTCTCTGGTCTTCTCTGGCTCCTTGAAGTATCCCTTGAACACGTTGGCGCCTTGCACGCACACCTCGCCTTGGCCTTGCGACGCGTAGTACTCCATCTCGGGCACGTCCACTAACTGGAAGGAAGGAAGGTGGAGAATTAAAGTCGATTAACATTGGTGAAAACGCGCGACGGATAGTAATTGAGTTGGGCTCAGTAGGTGACGATGGCGCGGTTGTCGTGGTGACAGAGATTATGGAGACCATGGATCAGCAGACTTTGGACGTTCCCCCCACAGTTATATGAAAAAGGCGGCTGGCTAGGACAGATTCGATTCGATTGCACTGAGTGCTATTCATTATGTCGTCCCTAAACATGAAAAGCCTTGCCAATTTTTTATTTATTTTATTTAGCCAACAAAGTGCTTGGTGACTAAATAAAACCTTTCTGGATTGGGGATTTATGGGTAAAAAGAAAGCCCCTATGTTCAATAGCCGCTATATTTTTATTTATTCACTCAAAAACGATACAGGAATCAACCAAAGAGCGGGCTAGATAATGGTGCAATCATTTCTGCATCACCTCCGGAAATAGCTGAATTAGATCCCAATAAAGATAGGTTGATGGCAAAGATAAAATAAACAAAATTGCCCCATTATATAACACAACGGCGCCGCTAAGATTTTATAGTAACCGTGACCTAGGGTTAGGGGAGAATCAATTACGATCGAAGTCGATTGGTTCAACGAGTAAATTTCTTCTTACATTTTATGATTTTCTTCCAAGTAAAACCAAACAAGCAATAAAATTTTGATGGATTGCATTTAAAGTGTTTGATGAAATAACAAATTTAAGACCAGCTAATGCGTAATATCTCAACCAATGAAATATGATTTTAAAAGAACAGCAATAATTCAGTTGGCTGGAATAAAATATAGGTTAGATTCGAGCTATGAATAAATGTGGATGTCATCACATGTATCATAGAGCACGAAGGTCGATCAATGCGGTAGTAAATTTCCTAGATATTTTTGATATAGAAATTCCCAGACGTTCCTTGAATTGCGCAAAGGTATATTATAAATAAGTTGAAACCAGTGAGTAAACATCTAAAATTTCCCGGGGCCACTTACTGAATCCTGGATTTAACGGCTGTTTGTCAAGTATTTGAGTCATAATGTTTTGGCAGGTGCCGATATCTGGGATAGGTGTTTAGTGTATTGATCGGTTGGTGGAGTGACTCCAGCTCGAAATATGCTATTATAATATCATATTATATACGTTCATTACTAACTAGATTCTTGTGAATCAACCTACGTATTGTCTATTCATGGCTGCTATAACTTTCCCATAGATATTACTTCTCTTCAGTAACGATGATAAAATTAACTTATTGTCCACTTTCACCAAAAAATTACAGATAAAAATATAATCGACCTTTTGGCACGAAATTTTGCTATCTGTAGTTTTCATCACGCCTCCTTTGTTCTCTTCAAAATCTATGAATGTCCAATGAAATGTATTTACCTTCACTTTGCAACAAGCGACGGGAGGTCCGACATGTTCAGGCACGTGGTCGCCCTGAACTGTGAGAGTAACTGGCGCCGTGCACTCCGTCTGACCGTAGCCTTCCACGATCTGAGGAAAAAGGAAAATGATGAGTACAGTGTTATCAATATACTAGCATTAACATAGTTATCAAAGTAGTTAACCCAACAAACTTGAAGATAATCGCTAAATAAATAAATAATGATCAATGAGCTTGTTTGCGTAGGTACTCTTATAAAAGAAGACAAACACTCAACACAAGAACAATTCAAAGTGGATTAAGTATGTGGGCGGACATGAATGGGCAAAGATCACCGTTTAAAAGAAATTCTAAAAATCCATAATTCCCAATAAGACGGTTTTTGTAGTCACGGGCAGTAAAAATAACAACTAGAATAATAAAAAGCACTTCACAGTCCATGCTGCAATGTCCGTAGTTACTGCTGAAGTCAAAATAAAAATCGTGACGTAAATCTTCCCGTTACAAAGTAATAAAGCCCATTTAAATTAATTTCCTTCATTTGAAGAAACAAAAGATTTGCAGCAACCTGAAACTGTACGGTCATTCACACTGCAGCTGTAGGCGTGGTTATTAAACCAAATCAAGAAACGCCTCTCACTGTGACTCATACGACAACAATAGATGTGAATGAAATTTTTAAAGAGACTCAGATGGTTATGATAGATAAAGCACAAATAATTTTGCGTCTAATATTAATAGAAGCCGATGATATGAACATAATGTCGTCGAAATGAAAACAAACAGCACCGGCGCACACATAGTATACACATCAAAATAATATATGAAGTATATTGATATAATATTATTTTGCCCTGTGGCTATCAAAATGTTATGATATAAAATAACAGCAGAACCGCTCTCGAAATAGCTAAGAGGACTGTTGGCGGTATTCCATGCGGCTGGATAGTATTTGAGATATGCGTGAAGATTTAATTGGTGTCAGAGACATTGTTCGAATGGTCTCTTAAGCGCTCAGACGATAATGTAGTTCTCTAAAATTAAACCGTATTGTTTTAGTGACAACTATTTTCATACTAGAATGTAAAACGTAAGAATTACGTACTATCGAGACTATTCTCCAATGATGTAACCCAAAGCTTGTACTCTGTGCCCAAAGTCGAGAAAGCGTTTTCAGAATTCGTGAATCTTCTTCATCCGCGTGGCCGGCTTATTGCCAAGTAGTGCTAGGTTTAATGGGAGCTATTAAATGCCCTCATTACTATCCTGTCAAACCTTCTAGGTATGAGATGGCCAATTTCTAATATTAGGTGACACGAATACCGTCATACAAATATTAAGAGAACGTTGATTGCGGTGTTGCAAATAATTGGTTTTCGTATGAAAACACGAGAACAAGGTGATAGTAGTAGGCTTGAGTGAAAATGTAACATTGAAATTGAAACATGCTAGATATAAGTTCTCTGTGGACAAAGCGTTTTGCCTTGCTGGACACCAAGCAGTAAGTATATTCTGCTTAATATATTTTTTTCTTTTAACTTATAAATTATATATTAATTTATAAAATAAAAATATAATATCCTAACCTAAGTAAAACTATTAACTAACTAATACGTGTCGAAAAGTTTGCGAGCCGTCCGGGGTTGAAACCCTAAGCCCGTGGTCCGAGTGCTCATGGTTTGTCCAAAGGGCTGGTTGACAATTCTCGTGACCCCAAGGGCTGACTTTTACCTTGGCTAGAGGCTAAGTATCGCCATACAACGTGGCAAGTCTCTTGGGTACATTACCAGTCGACAGCGATACGGAGGAATTTTTCGACGCCATAATTATATTACTTGTTAATAGTTTTAGTTAGTTTAGGATATTATATTTTTATTTTATATATTAATTTGTAATTACCCAGTTATGAGTACGTACCAAGCATCCGAGCGCGCACCTGGCGAAGGTCAGCACGTTCCCGGCCAGCGGCGCCGACCCCACCACCATGATGCGCAGGCGCCCCCCCATGCCCTCGCGCACCTTGCGGAACACCAGCTTGTCCCATACAGAGTCACTGCGTACAATACCCCTGCAAAGATAATTTACACAAAAATAAGACTTCATTATAAGACCTCCGGTCCTGTCGCTCTTAATAATCCTGGTCTAAAATTTAATACAAAGAGGAACTCAAAGTAAAGTAACGAATGATCCCATTTTGTAAAATGACATTACATTGCCACGCTTAGCCCAGTACCAAAAAACAAATACAAAGGCTATAATCATGACTGTTAAATTCACTCTTAATAGGGCCCTCCGTTTCCGATATAAGAATAGCTACGATCCCATAATATGTAACAATTAGGTGAATTGCATTGCTTAATTCTTATGCACGATACAAACTAATTTGTATAATTACCTCTTCAACTCAGACTCCTTCGCCGATAGTGCCATATTGAACAGCAGCTTCTTTATCTTAGAGTTGGATATTTCAGCCTGAGCTTTGTCGTAGAGTCTGTTCAACAGTCTGGGTACCGCAGGCATCATGGTAGGCTTCAAGGCAGTCAAATCGTCACCTAACCGTCGTATGTCACCGCTGTAGAAACCCACGGCTCCTCCTACCATGTAGAGAGCATTCTGCAAGGAGAAAAATGAATGGAATTAAGACCAAAGTATAAAATAGTTTAATCATAGTACAGGACCAAACGAAGAACAATGAGTGTGAGCGAAGTGAGTGATCTTAGCAGCATCAATTGTACATGATATTATCATTGCACTTGGCAAGCACAAATATAATTTAATTGCAGAATGATGACATCTTACGATTACACAATTAGATCACTGTATGAAGGGCGGTCTGTATTTGATGATACTAAAATAACTCTGAATTCACTTTCGTGTTCATTCGTAGTTAATTGGGATGTTGACTATCATTAAACATGTTTAATCTAATACGAGTAATGTAATTTCAAAGAAGGAATACTAAGTATATTATTATGTGATAATCCATATAATCAATCAAATCAAAGGAAATATAAAGGGTATTTCCCATCCATGGAAGTTGGGACGGACAATGTCTGGCGGTGGTTTGATGTTATTAATATGATGTATGTTTGAGTTATTCATTTGTGAAGAAACTGCTTAATAGTGAAGTCTCTGTCTAGCAGATAATTTGTAAACCCTTATATTTTGATTATTTCATTACACTAAATTTCGTACTATGATCTAACTTCTCCAAAATCGTTTTTAGAATTTATATAATATGTATATTATATATTTAATCATAATGATCCCTATTCCTCATTGAACGTACCTCACAGCACCGCTCCAGCATATGCGCGAGGGGTAGGAAGGAGATCATGACGTCATGTTTCATGGGCCGGTGCTCGCCAAGCTGCATGATGACGCTGCACATGGACGAGACCACGTTCTCGTGCGTCAACATCACGCCTTTGGGCATCCCTGTAGTTCCTGATGTGTAGCAGATCGTACATACACTTTCTGGTTTCGGTGGCTGGAAGAACAGACACGGAATTGTTAATCACTGACAATAGAGACAGACATGTGAGAACCATAATCATTCACAAAGAGATTTTCCAATCTAGTTCGAAATAAGAGCTGAGCCTTATCAAATTGTAAATTATACATGGCATGACGTAAGACGTATGAAGGTATAGACCTGAAAATACGAACAACGTCGACGTTGGAAGTATTTTACACAAAACGAAAAACAATAAAAAATACTTACATGGCAAGGGTGGTCCCTATGAGCTCCTTGTACTTCAACATCGCTGAACTTAAGAATTTCAACGCCTCGGCTTCTCGCTCTTTGATGCGTGGAAGGCGAGACCTCCTTAATGGTGATCAGTTTCCTTAAACATCTCGGCGACTGGTCGAGGAGCAAATTGGCTTTTTTGTCGTCTTCACAAATAACTACAGTCATTTCGGCTGGAACGAACAAAGAAAATAATTTGATTCCAATCTAGGACATTTCTCGAATACTTTGTCTTTTTCTAATAGCTTTCTGAGAAACAGAGAGAATAGGAATCTGAATACAAGTGTAGACAAAAAAGGAATGTATATATGCTTTATCTGTATGTATAATTGTACCTATACTAAAGCTAATATATTTTCTGCTATAATTATAGCTTTAGGTAAACTGCATAAAACCTATTGCAAAATAACAGAATAAAAATTAATAAACGTGTGTTTAATTATAGGTATTATAAAAGCTGCTTATACGTACTTTGATTTACAATGAAGGCACATGCATTTGCTCCAAGAGTATCATACAGTGGAACAATGACCATTGAATAACAGTAGGCAGCTTGTTCTGTCATTACCCATTCGGGGCAATTCTGTGAATATATACCTGGAAGCACAAAGCATTTTTTAATAAAAGGAAAATTATTTACGTCGTTTTTGGAAGTTGGTAGGAAACTTACCCACAAATGTGTTCTGGCCAGGGACAAGCCCTTGGCAAATAAGTCCTGAGCCGAAGTTTTTCGCTCGTAGTAGAGTCTCATTGTATGTCTGCCACACGTATGGCTTATTTGGTCCCTCGCGCCAACCGAGGCAGTTACCATTATCTGCAATAAGATAAACGTAATGTCATTTAACATTGTAGGTATTTATTATAGTCTTCATTTATCATGTCTTCAATCTCATAAAGCTGTCTCAACTCCACCAGTTAAGTGGTGGAATATTCCACACAATATAAACTCGCTTCATTTTTCCAATGGTTTATTTTTATTCAGCCAATGAGTACAAAGCACCCGTGTATTGTGGTATAAAACTAAAAAACCTACTGTCCCGGCTACTCTAGTGGCACAAATTACGTTTAACTGTATCCTGTAAACCAGTTCGTGAATGATGTTAACAATATTTTGTAATAGTGGGGTATTATCGTATTTATCGTTAACGAGCGGAAATGTTGGAGGGAAATGAGGTGGGTCTTAGAATTACGCCTTGGGGCACTCCCTACCTTTGCAATTGTATGCACACCAGTCTGTTAGTACGAGTGCAGGCAATTGGATACGTAAACGTATAGGTAGGATATGTATATAATAAAACCAGCACAACTTGCAAGTTGCAACTATCTAACTAAATGGAATGAGAATCTTGGATCGTTGAAAGGAATTCTATGAATACATTGAGTGTAAGGAAATTACATCAAAATAACACGTTACTTACTTGATTCTTTGACACCCCGTCGGAAAGTTTCGTAAAGTGTGCGTGTGTCTTCGTGTAGGTAGCGAAGGTAACGACCGTTTTTCGCTTCTTTGTAGAATTTTGATACACGAACCATTTCGGGCCCCTGTAATAAAAGCAGAGATTTTAAGTGATTACATTGCTAAACGCACAAAGCTTGGGACATGACATCAACGATAATGGCGAAACTGTGCATACAAAACTGTCAGCAGTTAGGAACAAGTAATAAAAGAACAAAACAATGTACTGGATAATTATTTCATAATAAACGAAGAAAACAAGTTTAGTGTCATCGCACTGAATCCTTGCAACGTACAAAGAACTAATCAGCTGTAATCTTATTAACAAACTCGCTGTCATCGGATTATTACGACGACCCAGTAATGGATAATGAGAAATACATATTTAAACATACAATTTAATATGACTTCACAGTTCAGGAATTTGTGTTGCAATGCAAGCTTGAAATTCAAATGGATTCAAGAAACTTTGCATTGTGTGTGAATTCACCGTAAAACAGATTTTGTGGGATGGTTTCATTATCATATTCTACACAAAATGCGTTTAAGATCTCGTAAATAAACCACCGGAAAGTACTGTCTCAAAGTTACTAAAATCATATGCAAATGCTTCTCCGTTAACCTAATGACATAGTTGGCCCACTAACTCCAAATCTCGACTCGGAGCGTGGAGCACTCTTACGCGTTACGGTATATTATTATTACAGTTTGCACAATGATAAATGGAACGATGAACGGGTCAAAGACACTTGTAGGAAAAGAAAAAACAACAATTTGGCTATACAATCGGCAAACCATAAAATGTTATGTCACTACCGTAATGAACGGTACGGTGTGAATTTTTGTAGGCTTTTTAGATAATACGACTGAAAATATTAGCCTTCAAATGTTACTAAACTTGAACTTCGTTAGTTAATAAAGACATTGTCACAAGACATTGTTGTTGTCATGTCATTTAAGTGTAAAACAATGTATGAAACTTATCTCTACGTATGTCACGCAAATCAGAAAGTTGCTACTGAAAGTTCACGAAGTATTCGATTAGAATTGTATTTTGATATTTCAAAATCTTGTGACCTACTGGCTATTTACTGGACGCATGAAAGCTGAAGACATAACATTGTTGTTATTCGAAAACAAAGTCGTTGAAAGAGGCCTCGGTCAGGAAATCCTCGATTAAATAAGAAGCTGTTTATAAACCAACAGTAAAATGCTATTGAAGAAAATGATGATAATTTGCTCGCAGCTGAAGAAGCAATGACGGATGACAACCCATTAAAATAAAATTATGAAAAACAAAACAAAATGTGTGAGAGATCAAGCAACCTGATCTTGAATTTAGCATGCAAGGTCAAAAGGAAATTGGTCACGCGACGCCAACTGAAAAATGTGCCGGTTTTGTGACCGAGTATTTATAACAAAACTACGTGACACATACGACTCTTGTCCACGCTATTCTCAGTTCAGTCTCGTATGATGACAAATTTAGAAATAAGAATTGTCGTAATTCTACGTTTAAAACTCAATTTAATAGTGTGAAAACAATTTTGTGTTTCAAACAAAATTATTTCTTCAAAAGAAGATTACTCTTTTTGCATTAACTTTTGACGTTTGAGATTCACACAAGTTGTCATGTTTCTTTCATCTTCTATCAGACCAGCACATTTTCTTGCATTTCCTGCCCAAATGAATGAAAGCTAACAAACTTTATTTGATGAATTTGTATAGCTTAGTTCCAACGCCATTATTGACAGGAGAGACGGTTTAACTTGACATTTACAAACATAAAACCTTTGCATAGGCGAGAAAATTAATGTGACGCAATTTTCTATAAATATGATAGGAAAGCCCTGAAGAGGGCGTGACGGGATACTACCCGAGTTTTCTTGGCAACTGGAATTATGATGTCTCCGAAATAGTTGGCATTGTCGACGTGTTTAGCTGGCAGTCATTTCCGCATCAATTCGTTAGTAGTTGTAAAGTTGTTAACACTATATTTAAGTGCAGTAAACTGGAAACCGGACATTGAGTAAAGGCTAATAGATACAGACGGAGATGATTCTATAATCTTTACAACAGACAATATATTCTGAAGGATTTTTCCTTCTCAATTATGTTAGATTATATCGACACCATGAACATCGGTTACATACACGGATATAGATTGCCCCGGTGACAAACCCTCTATAAATTAACAAAGAAGAACAAATGGATATACAAAAAGATCTTAAGTTTCCAAAACGCCCTAGAAACTTCAGATTGAATTTGCTAAAACATCTGCCTAAAACAAGGTCTTTAAATTCTCGTGTTCCATCTTCATGAAAATTAAATGATTGTGAAATATAACAACTGCTCGTTATGTTTGTCTCAGTTATATTTATCTACTAATTCACAAATTTTAAACTATATCATCTAGTGCAAATAGTAAGTGTTAAATGTAATTGTTTGTAGATTCAAGAAAGTAAAACTGTAACAAATTGTAAATCTAGTAGTTCATAGAAAACTGAACACTTAGCGCTCCACCTAACTAATAATTCAGAACAAAGTATCGAGGTTCCTCAAACAATCGATATGTTTACTGTCATAATCACACCGCAGTGCTTCGCTCTATGTTTTCGTTTTTTAACGCATCAATACGTAAACAGCTATATCGGGCGCACATATTTGACCTTTACTGCAAACAACTAACTTGGTGTTTGCCTTATTATAGTGTTTTATTGGTTGTGTTAGTGTTTTTTTGTATAGTTTCTATGGGCATTCTACATAAGACTTTGTCTAGTGATCTTATAGCAAAACAGACGCTAAGATCGGCTGTCACTCATTAGCAATGTCGAGCGATAGAAGAATTTGGCACACGATCAAACATGTCACGGGATAACGCCTTACTGGGTACAATTACTTTAAAATATAATTAAACTAATGAACAATATTGACGATGAAAACTATACATCCCTAAAATAGTTTGTTAACATTTAATATTTACAAACAATAGCAATGACTATAGAAGTAGTAAATGTGAAATGATGTTGGAGTCAAAGGCTTCCAACAAATCAGTAAAAGATGAAAGCTTGACTTAAACAACAATACGAGTACTATTTTAGTCATTCGTTCAGCTCATACTAAATTACTATTCACAAATCGATTTTGACTCGACCTTTCATTCCTACATTTATTTCTATTTCAAAAGTAATTCCATTCTTTCTTTCCTTTTGTTTTCTGCTTTCACAAAAAGATTTTTCTCGTAGCAAAGCTTAATTAATAGCGGACTCAGATAAACAAAATTCCTGTTTTTTTTCTTTAATTCAGAGTTTATCGTAAAAATAAAGGAAATTTAAATGAATACAGAGATGCTATTCTTATTTTATTAGTGTATATTACATGTTCATTAGTAGATCCTGTTTTTCGGAACATTTATAACCGCCGATAATTTATAGTTCTTTCAGTTTTGTGATCTCGTAGAGAGGTTCTTACTCCTACGCACTGGACATAGTAACGAAATTCTCTGGAGATGATAATTCAGTTATTAATAATATCCCCATTGATATTCACGAACCTTGAATGGAATGTTTAGATGAACCTCGCATTACTGCATAACTTGCCGATGAATAATATACTGTTTCTCGATTTGTTGTTTGTTATTGTTGGATCAAAAGATAAAAAGTAAGCTACGCATAATGTTTGAATGAGCTTGCAAATCCAAATCTGAATAACTGTTCAAAGTGTAGAAAAGTATAGACATGTAGTGATGTTGTAAATGACGTCGATGCAACATTCAAAGAAAATTTAGAAATAAACTGTTCCGATATGCGTTTATTTTCCCTTTCTTTTTTATTTATTTTCACGTTATTTATCTTTTCTATCAAACATCTCAACAAAATCCGTGTTTTCAAATCGTATTTCAATGTTATTATGTCAGTTTACAAAACTGATTGCGTGTGGATAAACGTAACAATAGTTGTCTATATTCTCGATACTGTCCCGTGACTTGTCTGGAACGTTTGCCAAAAATCTACACAAAATAGTAGGTAGACTGGTGAGCGACCCTTCTTTAAAAATATTTGTGTTTTATCACGTAGGGAATAAAATGTTAAAAGTATATTTAGAAACAAAGTACTAAAAATCTGTCTAAGAAAAAAAGGACATACATTAGTGATGTAATTTTGCATTTAAATAATAATAAACATCTACACCATATCTGAGTTTCTTCATGAATGGAAGTAAACGTTACTTTAACGACTCGGGCACGCTAGATCTTTGAGCAATAATATAAATGGGGATCTATTCATAGTATTCATACATTTGAGCATTAATAACGATGATTTTACACAGATGCATGAAGAATAAATGATGGATGCACGTAAACAGTAAAGGGTCTGTGATACAGTAGATTGAGATACGTATTAGGAAGTTTACTTATAAGTAGCATACACCTTTTAGACGTTATAAGTCGAAAACTGAAAGAAGTCCGAAAATTTCTAGGTTTTTCGAGCACCATGCTGTTACATAGATCTTTCGAAGCTGCAAACTTGGTTTTACACTATAAGTATCTATCCCACATAATCCGTCTGAAAACATCCCACAAAATCAGTACAGAATTTAAAAAAATGCGATTTTTGTCTACGGTGACTGGCCTACAACTATGGTGTCTTACAGTATATGTATATGGGGCAGTAAGGGCAGGTACCTTATCCGTCGGAATTACAGAAAAACGTTCTTAGGAGACTGTCCTTAACGTTTGGAGCAATTGCCACCTGCATTCACAGATTTTGAGAGAAAAATGTTAATTACCACGTTTTATTTTTATAGTGCCAATCGATGCAGTTTTGTATAAGGAATAAAATAATATTTGGACCAACCGAGGATAGAGTACTAGAAAAGTACGCAAAAACTTTTTAGTAGATTTTCCATCTCCAAAATCCTAGCTGTAGATATGTACCTACATAGTATGGTGACATAATGGTTCTGATAGAGAGAATTGTACACGCAACATTTCCCTTTACTATATGAAACAGCAAATATCTAATTAGACTGTTTCCAACATTCGGTCAGTCTCTTGTCTAACAAGATGCTGTAAACGTCAGTATTTGGCAAAGCCGTCTCACCACCACCTGAGATAAACAGTTTGTATTTACAGTCATTTCCTCTATATTAAATTCTAACATAGGAGCGGCAATTCCCGTATTTTCAAGAACGTTCACATTCTAATTTCAATCGCAATCTGTCAAAAATATGATCAATTTATCAACATTTTTGACAAGTTTGACAGATTGCGACTTGAATGTGAACGTTTTTTAATTACTAGAATTGGCCTTCTGGTTGATAGGAAACATCACTATCATAATAAAAAGTGTTTCTATAGTTAGTAATTTTTATCAGATTTCAGATTTTGATTTTATCTTTGTCCAGGTCCATGGATCTGATAAACAATTCTTTACAAAGTCCTGCGGAAGTTGCATAGTCGAGAAAGGTTTGCCGGTAATAACGATGAAGTACCTATTCACCAACGGATATCCTTTATAACACTTCTAAAGTAATAAAAAAGCACTAGGACTACCATACAATTCCCCGACACATCAAAGAACTAGACACATAGCGACTTCCTCATAATTTATTACATATTTTATTCAGAACATTAGTAAAACTATTTGTAACACCTAAGGTCGCCTGTTTTATGTAAAGTCTCTACAAATTACTTCTATGTTTACGTCTTCCATTTTATAGCTGCTATTTACTTTAATATTAGAGGATTTGCTCGTTAATCTACCGATTAGTATAAATACTTTCAGATAAGTGTTGCATAGATATAAATTTACATAATGCCTCTCACATATTATAAACTTCTTGACTAAATAACAGAAGTTGTTATAGAAGAAAACGGATAAGGCGATATATAACAAATTGCTATTCTTACATACATACATAAACTCACGCCTTTTTCCCATGGGGGTAGGCAGAAACTACAGAACGCCACCTGCTACGATCCTTACAAATTCCTTTTGCCTTGTTAACGTTCATACATCTGGTCATACACGCACGCCGGTTGCGAGTACTACGCACCTGACCTTTCTGAAGAACATCACCAATATGTCTTCCTAGGTCGTCCTCCCAGCGTTTCCACTCACTTTGCTGTAAATACATTTTGTTAGTCGCCTTTCATTCATCCTCTCAACAAAAAAAAAAAAATCTAAGCATACTCTTTAAAAAAATTGTCATTGCATCTTCTTTTAAATCACACCGTTGTCTTATCACCTCATTCCTCAGCCTGTCATTCATAGTCACACCACACATGCTTCGCAAGGAACGCATTTCCATAGCATTTATTCTACTTTCATGCTTCTTTTGCCACACCCACTTTCATCTAAAATGCAAGATGTAAATAGATTCATGTTCTGAATAAGAGAAACGATACATTATCATGTTTCATAAATCAATGATTTAGAAATGAAGATTTCAAATGCTTCACTCGTGAATCAATGATTCACGACTACAACATTTGAAATCTTCAGGCAATAACAACGAATGAGATATCCGTTCGAGGCGACCATTTTATTATAATTTAATATCTAAACAATAGTATCCATTAACTCGGCCTACAGGTTTACGATATTTTAAGTATTTAACCTACAGTTTTAATAAATTACTTTTGTTTTTTTTTAATTATAGTTTAAAATGGATTTATCTAACTACTGGTAACTTTGGGAAGAGTTAAAACTTTCGAAAAGAGTTAGAAAATAGGCATGACGATAAAATTCATAGCTTACCACCTAAGTTCACATTGTGGAATGCAATAAACGTATTGAGTATTAAGCTTAATTTCCATTAATTAATGCTTATCGATCCAACTTATTATTACGATTTAGATTGACATGTAAAAGTAAGGAACATGACAGAAAGGGTGAAATGAAAACAAAAAATGAAAAGTCGAATTAATGCAGACTGATTCTGATTGAATTAGAATAGTATTTGTAAGATCATCTGAACTTAATAATCTAGAATTAAATGTTGCTTCTATTTCTAATCAGCAGCACCATGTATCTTAGCCGGCGGGACTTTTAAATGATCTGAATCTAAATGTTACGGAGCTTTGCCAACTGTCGGGGCGCAAGCAACATGTAACAATGTTCCTACCTCTACGATACATATCAATTTTACCCAATACTTGGCAAATATAACAATATCATTTCACATATCCTACAATTTTATTCACTCCTTACAAGCATCTGTTTTGTTTCAATATTATTCTCTTTATTCAGACATATTAATCACCATTACGACGAACATTCTGAATGTTGGTCTCCATTTAATTTTATTTTCAGAATATAAACGCTGATGATTTTGTAATAACTCTATTCATTACAAAATACTCAGGATTGTTAATTAGGTACATGTCTCATTATTTTAAATACTTTGATGAACGTTAATTCTTTTATTACATCTTCGAACGTAGAAACGTTTAATATCACTCACTCTAAGGGCATCCGATTGTTCGCTGACGCTTATCGGAGGTCGAATCGGAGGGACTCCGATGCAGCAATTACAGCACGCCATTTTTACAATTAAATGTTATCACACAACAAAATGCACCGTTTGTTTTTTTTTTAATTAAACCGTTTTATATTGCGCAATCATTGCTGAATTAAACTGAGCGACTTTCAACTTTTCATTAGGTTCACTACACTTTTCAGAGTTCACAATTGGTATCCTTGTGGGAATGGTCCGTCCTGTTTAATCGCATTGGTGGAGACACTTTGGCGGAGTTTGCGAGTATCTCATCACTTAGCTAGAGACTTTTGGGTACTGTCAGGAGAGCACCGGGCTGGGCTGCTCGTGGTACAATGAGTTAAAAATATCGCTCGAAGATGCGCTCTGCCAACTCGCGATCGTCGGCAGTTGGTATTAGGACGACTCGAACTTTGATACCGCAATAAAGAGGAATACCCTGTCGTCATAATTTTATATATATTTTTCCATTGGATTATGAGAATCTTCTAAACGATATTTTTATCTACATATGTTGACATAAGAGGTCTCCTAGTTAATTTAATTTATGTGATAACTTTGTAAATATATTTCGGCATATTTCATTTTACACGCAGGAATAGTATGTTTTATTTTATCAACTACTTGTAGTAAGCCTTGTTTATCGATCATCGACCCCACTAATACGTACATCGAAACAATAGTCCATGATAATAAAATTTTGTAATCGCCCCATTTTTTGTGGTTTCATGCCTATAATTTAAATTAGGATTGGTAGTACATTTTATTTATACCTTGTAGGGCGGATTTAACCAAATTCAGCTATATTTTATCCGAGGAATAAAATTGACACCTGACACAGTTTTTGTATGGAGAAACTGTCAAAAATTCAAAATTTATTCGCCGGATTAGACTTACCTATACCTACTAGGTGTAAAACTTTGGTCCAACAAATTATTTGGTTTAATTAATCGATCTTTACTAACTGGCGTTATTATTGCGTGGGCATTTTGACACGAACCCAGGACATTTCTCAAACATTGTATCATTGAAGATGGGTAATTTTAACCTTTTACCTTCTCTGCCTCATCGATGAGTTCTTTTATAGTAAGTATAGTACTATTATCATTACCCAACAGCTAGTTTCCAAATCCATCTGAAATCCAAATCTTTCTAATTTCTGTTTTGTGATTTATTTTTGTACACCTTGTCCTGCCACTTTACGTGATTTACGTGTAGCTTGGTCGTGATACTCTCTTAACTAATTGTTTCTTGGTTCGTACTTACTGGCTCAAGCAGGCTCTGTTCGTGGAGTGTGACGAGTGGCTTCTCCGGCTTCGGCCTCGTGCTGAGGTAGAAGGCCGAGGCAGCTGCTACGCCAGTGAGCGCCAGCGCGCCCGCCGACCCGCCTACCATCCATAGGTACTGGTCGATCTCGCTTACTGCGCAAAAGAAAAGATTGAAAATCAGTTAAAAAGTTAAAATGATATCAAAAGATGATTGAAGAGAATGATTCTTCGGATAGAAAAAAAGGGCGTTTAGAGGTGTTTCTGCCGAGACTTGAACGTTCCTGTTACGTTTGCTATGTGAATAGTTGTTTTTTTTTTTTCCTAGGGTCCGCCTTACATGAGATATGAATAGTCCACGGCGTACATACGTGATAAACCTACCTCCAGGTAGGTAATCAGTTTATTTAGACAAAAGTTTAAAGGCGACTTTTTTCCTACAAACAGGCGCGACGCGACTTTAATAATACAATTTCTAAGAAAACTTCACGGTAGAAAAATTAAGTCGCACCTGTATGCTAGAGCCTTAATCCTTCAAAAATTTATAAAATCGTTGATAACCATACATTTCTGCATAATCAACCTATAATGTTCCCACTGCTGGGATACAGGCCTCCTCTCTCTCTCTTCGAGAGGATTTACATCGGCGCACTCTAAAGTCAGGGCCGTTACCACTGGGCCATCACTGCCCCATAAATTGCCGATTTATCTTAAAGTATCAGACATAATAAAGCCTGTACGCATCGTGGCAGTGTGTACGAGGCTTAACAGATTTTTAACAGGCAGGAAGATATGCTGTCCTACTCTAATGTAGTAGTACCATAAGCAGTTTCTTTAGCAAAAAGTAGTACAGACGAAATTAAACAAAATTTAATGGTTCTGTAACTTATTGGGATTAAACTTTACGATCTAACAAAAATTCATCGGTCTTAATTACGTCAAAATACACAATATCTGAATTTTACGAAAATAAACTACTTACCATGTAGCTTATTTTTCGAAATCATTACCTCAAAAACGGACGAGACTTGACATAACGAAGTGGAATACTGAGAAAAAGTAGCTCAAGAATAATAAAGTGATACATGAACAAACAATCCGTCAGGGCACCGATTAATAAATCGTTAAAGCCACATATGGTGATATGATAATGACAACCCAATCAAACTTAACAAAAGAGCTATCTGAGCAACTGGTACTTTCGATAATGACCTGCCTGCAAAAGACCTTCCTTGTCAATCTCGACGGCGCTAATGAAGATTGAAGAATTCTTTAAAAAAACGACTCATACTCGTGGAAAAAGTAGTACTTGAAGGACATCTTTAATTATAAACGTTGGACAATGCAGAAATATTAATAACTTCATAAATTCCGATGTTTACGTGGGAAGATAAGTAAGTATTTCGTTCTTAGATGATTGTTGGTGCAGCGGCTTCTTAGCATACGCCTGCGCCGGCATTATGATCCTCCGCATAAGGAAATGTCAATAAAACAACTTTCATGCGCCCGAGCGACTAGTAGTTCCTGAACTATAAACCGCGCGCGCAGTCTAGCCAGTTTAGAAAGTGGAAACTGGGGAGCGTGCACAGACGACGCATTAGCGCATAGATTTCTCGGGATTCTCTCGCGCTTTCCACTGACATACTTTTACGGTGATATTTACGACATT
This sequence comes from Eupsilia transversa, assembly GCA_914767815.1. Lineage (NCBI taxonomy): Eukaryota > Metazoa > Arthropoda > Insecta > Lepidoptera > Noctuidae > Eupsilia > Eupsilia transversa. Next base: position 6,541,035 of record OU611890.1, on the reverse strand, counting down.
ACTATAAATGCGTATGTTATCAAGACTTTTCACGTAACTAAAATTATGAAGAAGCGTCGCCGTTGCAGTGTTGAATACTCTCTAAGCAAGCAATAACTAACATGTTCAAGAATAACAAAATTAAAAATTACGTAATATTGTTTTTGGTATCATTTTGTTTGATACTATTGAAACTATCCCCGAAGTAAAGCAAGACTAAAACCAAAAGTACAACATTAGGGACAGGGTTATACAAGTCGCAAAAGTCAATGTCGTAATCACCGTTTCAATCATTAGAAGGGCTCAAATTATTTGAAGGCAACGTTTAAGGTCACATTGTTGGCCTCGATACCTTGTCGCTTGTACAGCTAATACAAGTACTCGTTGATTTCAAAAGTTAGAACCTTGGTGATCTAATTTCCCCTCATTGATCATTCAAAGGGCGTAACAAGCATGACGGCCCTTCGAGGGGCCCTTAGTCTTCCATTAATACAAACCGGTAATCACTGATTTCTATTGTTCTATTATATACTTTTCCTTTGTTATGTTTTTCATTATTTCCTTGCTCTGGTATAAAATTGTTATAATCTTGGGAATCGTTTACAATTAATGCATGTATCGCACCTAATTGAATAATTAAAGGTACACAAGATTAACCCAATAATCGCGATAATTGAATATCTAGACTATAGCGATTTAATTCAGTAAGAATTGAATGATTACAATGTATTTTAATGGCACAAAAATTTAAAACATCAACTTCAACTTACAACTGTTGCATTGGTTCCACCAGATAGTTTTCTCTCGTGTATTTTCTTCAGTCTTCTTATTTTCAGTCTTCTTTAGTTTTTTCTGTATTTTTTGACACTTTTCCTTAACACTAAACTCAGTCTTTGGGGCTCCCATGTTCACTTTGTCCTTTTTAACTTGAAAACCGAACTTTCCGCTTCCCATATTGATCAGTTTAGCACATAGCGGTCAGTTCACATCAGCACAGTGTGGACGTATAGGTACATTATCCTTTCCACTGTCGCCTAGGGCATGGTCTGCGTCGGCTGGATTGTTTAAAATGTTAAAATTACGACTGTACTATATAAGTACACGTTCGCCACTCGAGTGTCGTAAAGATATTCGATATCGAATTATTTTGTTGCGGAATGAAACGGAATCCATAAAACTAAAAGGTTTTATAGAGTTATCTCGAGGAGGCTTTGGCCTTGTAGGGTTCATTAACACTATTCAGTCGATAACTGAAATATAATCAAGCACCTGATTCCGTCGGTTGCTTATCTAGTTTGAGTCAGTCCCGTTGAACCGATTAGATGAGTAGTGAAATTGAAATTAGTTGGGAATGATAATCAGGTGCGTTTTACATAGTATTTATTTGCGCATCGGTGATTCAAGTTATAGACGAGATAAATGATCATTTACGATCCAATAATGTAAATTGACGATATTTTCCACATCAGTGAAGCGCGACCCTTATGCACGACAGAGGTATTATCCAGTTGTAAATATCAATCTCTAGCTCGCCATTTAATTCTGTGATGCAACTTTGTTGTGAGTACCAAATGCTCTGTTGTGGTTGTGATTGGATAGTTAGTGTTACTTCTGAGAACCGACTTAACAGGCACTCAGGCTAAAGTAGGTTTAAAACAGTGTAATATTAACAGCACTGTGGTAATAAACAATTAATGTTTATTTGCATTCACGAGTAATTGTTGAGTGATGCAGGCATAAAGAATACGGAACAGACCACTATCGACCCTAAGATTGTATCTCTTTATTACAATAAATTCATCGGTGCACTGTCGAGCAGAATAACTGATAAGCAAAAACAAAGATAAAGCAAACGTCGCCCGTATAGCATTTATGGGCTCAGTGCGGTTATTAAAAGCGGAAAAATTCAACATCTCACGTAATTAAACGTCATCTCTGTGAGTGGGTGCTCTCGAGATAAAACCATGAATACTACCATAGACATTAATAGCTGACGCGACGGTTCAATTACACATAAGACCAATGATGCAAGCGGAGTGCTTTTTAAACTTTACGATCATTTAAATTAGCTTGCCGATTACTTCGGAATAGTATAATTGCTTTGATTATCCGCGAGATAATTATGGTGTGCACACAAATTATTAAAACGGACGAATGATTAAGACTAATACATATTTACCGCTCTAGTTTAAAAACGTTAAAATTATGTTAATATTTAATTGGACTTAACATCAATGTTATACGTTATTAGCCTCTTTAAATTCTGCCGCGTTTCGTAGTTTCTGCCTGGGAAAATGGGAAAAGGCGTGAGTTTATGTATGTATGTATGTGTATTTAAATTTTATAATATGATGATAACATCCCTAAAAGTGTATTTATTGTGATTTTATTCGGCAGAAGGTTTACTTTCACTTATTAAACTACATTATAATATATATAAAACTATATTATATAAATAATTTAATAAACCATAAACTGCATTTTTTTGTAACTGCCTTTTTGTGCCTTGGTAGGTACTTATTTGCCAGAAAAAATCTATCACAATAAGTGTCGTAATGTTTCCTTGAACACAGCTTTGATTATTGAGTTCTGCGATGTTTTGTTCAGGCTACGGGGAAATAGGTACTTTGTACTGTAAATCCCTTTGACGTTGTAAGTTTAACCTCATAATTACTTTTCACCTCCCTAAGGTTGAATGTCACTTCCACGCCATAAAACAGGGTCTATTTGTCTATGTGATAGTTAGATCATTTCAACTTTACTGAAATTAAAATTTCCTAGGAACTGTTGTCCAAAGTGGTAAAGCAATTCAATTTCGAGGTTGACTATACCTACAAAGTTTTTATTTTCTTTTTTTCGTCATTGGCCAGCTGTTGACCTCGATCTTGCCTGCTGGAAAACGATGGACGAGGTATATGATGGAACGAGTAGTACTTAGATAGCAGTTCGTGTCTAATCCTATGCCGAACTTCAATTCGCGTGGGACAACAAGCTCCTAATCCATGCATTAGATGCAAGGAGCACGTTGACCTAATAACAGCTTCCATATTCGTAGTTACCTAACGTATACAGAAGACAAGTCTTGTATTATTTCTTTTACTGTATTGAAAGTGAAGAAAGGTTTTCAAATTTTATAGTGTCTCTCAATATTGAAATCTTTCTGGAAAAGTTGCTAGTGATTCGTCTCATTGTATTTTGTTTGATGCATAGATACTTTATTATAAGTTGAGTAAAGTTAAGTAGTTTGTCAATGGCAATTTATTTAATAGTCCAATAAATTTTATCAGAAGAATAATTATTGCAGTTTGACAGCTTTTGTTTAGGTACAGGCCACATTATAAATGGCGTCGGGCGCGGATATGGCAAGGGCGGCTTCCTATCCTATTAAATTGCACTTTATGTCCTGCATTTTGTATGGAATAGGAAGCCGCTCGTGTAATATCCGCGCCCGACGCCATTTATGTGTGCCCTGCGCCTTAGTCAATTATGTCAAACCGTCACATTTAGGTATTTTTCAGATAAAAATTATCTGACTATTGAAAAATCTGCCCTAAAATGTTTTAAATCTTCTCAGATGCCTTCGAAAAAATTAGATTGAAGTGTTCTTCATATTCTTAATCCTATAGTATAGTCGATCTTTCAACACATCGGTCACGAGTTTGGGCACGAGTTCGGTCAACACCGATAATACAGGAACAAAGGAGGCATTATAGTTATTAATTGGCCCGTTGTTACGTCCGCCTATAAGCCATATTTCATCTAACAACTGGCACTAACTATTTGCACTAAAACTAGAAATAGTGAACGTTTGGTTTATACGCACAATTTGTCGGTATTATTCTTCGTTTATGATGTGAATGTGACAAGAGTTTTGGTAACAGTGCGTCGTTCTTGGTAAATTGTTAATTTATGTTTTGCTGAAATTATGATTTTTTGTCCTTTTTCATTCAAAGCTATAAGCTGCCTAAAAATATCATCAGAGTATTTTTCTGGATGGAACTTTAAGGTGACCATCCTGTAAGCTGTGGTGTCTTTCTTTACAACGGATTTATCTTAAATCCTTTATCCACACCTAAAAAATGCATAATAATAGGTATCTCTATATTTAGGCATCTCACATTCTCACCATAACGTGTGAAAACTGAAATGTTATAAAAAATATAGCAGTACTTTTCGTGTAATGGTTCATTGTCATTGTATAATTATTTAGTTGGGAAATTCGAATCTTCTATCTTTGTTATGACCAGTGATGCATCGTCCACGTATGCCAATAGTTCTCAGAATTGATATCAAATACCTACAGCAGATGGTAGCTGTCATAATGTGATAGTTTCTCAACAAATTAATTAATTTAAATAAACAGAAATTATTTATTACTAGTTGTGCCTCGCGGTTTCACCCGCATTAGTCTCGATCCCGTCAGAATATCGGCTTAATTAGTATTCTATGATCTAAACCAAGTCATGGTTTACCCATGTAGCAAATTTCATCCAAATCCATTCAGTCGTTTTTGCGTGAAAGCGTAACAAACAGATAAACAAAAAAACTCATTTTCGCATTTATAATAGGTAAGATAAGTTAGGATTGGGTTCCCGCGACCCCCGGCGTCGGTGTGAGATGGGACACCGGGGTGGTTTTTAGTCAGTAAGAGTCTGACAGACCCCTCCGCCTGCCCCAGGGCGGGGGACATCCATTTTTCCACCCCGGAACAAAAAAACAAAAAAAAGGATTGTGTTATTGAAGGTTGTGCTTTGAAGTCCAATAGTTCCTTCTTCGAATTTCTTTTAAAAGAGTCTCAAGTTCCAGTTTTCTTTAATTTCTGTACAGTCAGCCAGCTACCGTAAACAGCTCATTACAGAAAACCATCAAGCCATTCAATAGGGACTAATAAAACTATCCGCTATCGGCACATTCACACCTAACGGTGACTCTGACATTTTGATCTGGTTCACGAAACAATAAAATTATATGCCTGTCATCGAAACTTGTTGTACCGTAGGCCTATTCAAGTGTCATCACCCCCATTTATTTACAAGCTTAATAATCTGCATCGTTGTCATATACAGTAGTGCCACTGGCCAATGAACATAATCGGTATGTGGAATATCATTGTGGTGTACACAATTGCAGTGCAAATTCAACGACAATAATACAAATACTTCGATAGGAATTCCAAGTACTATTGTAGTATTAGATCGGGCAATAACAAAACGCGGTTCAACGACCTGAGAGCGCGTTTTGATAAGGTCGTCAATTCACCATCAGCGATTTTTTTTTCGAGAGAACCGCAGTTACAGTTAAAAAAGCGCGAAGCGGTCAAACGCGGACCGTTTTAATTACTTCATAGTCACGTACTTGTAGTAAAATTTTACCGTTAATGGAAAGTGATATGACAAACCGGACGCTGTTCGATATTGGACCCACACTTTTTTTGAGAATCGCGGTATACCGTATACTAGCAATCAGATACGCCATCATGCCATATTTTCAATTTATACAATTTTTGGGTAGTAACAGGCAAGCAGTCTTATTAAAAACAGTTCGGCGATGCATTTACCAAATCAAAACAAACACATCCTCGTGGTGAAATACGTAATTAATCTGATTAACATTTTTATTGCCGTCCGTATAACTTAATGTGTCGATCGGCACTGTTTAAATGCAAATCGTACTATCGCCATTCTATTCACAGCCGACTATGTACTTTCGAGTACAAAGTGTTTCAGGTAAAATATTTAAAAAGAAAGCATGTTAATTATTCTTAAATAAAAAAATAATAACTTGTCAATAACCTTACAAGGAAAATTAGTGGATAAATAGGCAAATCAAGTCACATATCCAAAAAAAAATTAAAAGAAAATTACAGTTTCGAATGATCCAATCTATCAATCCGAAACTATTGAAAAGTCAATGACTGCATTTATTTTTTATGGTTGTCAATCAAGATTCGTGTTTGGTCAGATTTACCTCTAGCTTAATTGAAATCAAATAAAACACGAAACACTGAGTAAGCGGCATTTTTTAATGTGTGCGGTCATTGAAACTTGAGATGCGTAATGTTGATGAAATCGTCAATAATTTGAAAGAAATAAATATTATCAATAACGATTTCGCACGAAACATTACGCAAACAAGTACCAATGTACGTACACGAATGCACTTCCTAGGCGTTGCGCCTGCGCATACGAAATGAGACACCCACGGTAAGTGAGTCACGTCCACACACGCCTCCGGCCCTACTTTACTATTGTACATACATTATGTACAAGCAAAGACAATAATGTTGTTTATTGTACAGACTTCATCGTTCAAATGACGATATTAAATGTCTACAGGATGTCTTTACTGTTTCTAAGAACGTTTAGGGCTAATATTAGCACGACTAAAAATGTTGTTCCAACTTTGTATGGCATGGCGTCTTTATAACGATTCACTCATCTTCAATTAGGTTTACGATAATGTGCAAAACGCTGTCAGAATAAAGGCCAATTAATTATAGAGACAGCTGCAGACAAAAAAGGTACAATATTTTGAAGGGTCCATCAAGCGAAGAACGTAATTCAACGTTTAAAAGTTTAAGGTCAAACGTTTCTGTCAGGGGCGAGCTTAAACGAGAAAAGGGATTGATCTTTTTGTTCTGCGTCTACATGTAGTAGTTCCCTTCAATTTGTATGAAGTAACCTTCGAATCTCGTATCGACAACAAGGTAACTTTAGATCATTTATCTTCGTTGTACAGGACGTGAGACATCGTGTTGACTGAATACGTTGCAATTTCTTTGGCAATGCTCAAGGCCTATGACATGAATATAATTAGTCATAATAAGAACGGTTCACTCGCCAAGCAGTATTATTAGTGATGGGAACGTGTAAGTCCAATGCTTTGGTTGTATAGAGTCATCGCACCTTGCAGATTTTTTATTGACAGAAAGTTGGACTGAATTGTGACTAATAATAAAAGGGATGCTTGCAGTTCATTGGTTTATTATCAGCCAAATTAGATAGATCGAGATCTAGCCAAATTCAGACATACGTGAGCTGAGAAATAATACACAATATGTATCTCTGCAAAAGCTAAGTAGAAATAAAATCTTTTCTAAATTCAATTACGAACGAATCATTAAAGTAACGCAAGAATAAACAATAAATTATAGAAAATAAGATCTTTAATTCTATACTTCAAAGTAATACAGCATGACTAATATAGAACATCAATCAAGAACTCTCATTACTCAAATACCACCTTTAGACTTGAAACCATATGTCAGTTGCATTGTATTTATAATTCCCTTTTCCTCAAATAGAGCAGGAGTGAGTGTGGAGTTTTATTCCTCGTTTTCCTCCTCGAGAACGCAGGTGTGCTAACCAGCCGACCAGTATCATTTGGCCCTAATGTCGGATCAAAAGACGTTTTCCCATCTCGCTCCGACTCACACCCATTTTATGGAGAAACTACGGCGACGATAGAAGCTTCGAGAAATCTAGATTAAAAGGCAATACGATCAAGTTCAGTGTCATTGTCAAGTGATATAACTGAAGCAATTTATATCTTTATAACAACGCCACTCGAATCTTGAGTGCAGGCAGTTAAGTTCAAATGACATTTTACGTCATTATTCGTGATGTGTTCCTCGAAGAGATAAAAGTTATTCGCGTTACGTCTCTAAATGCATGTGGGTATAGATTATAGCGAGACAGAACAAAGATTCTCTTCAGAGCGCTGGTGGAACCCACAAACGCACTATGGCTATCGAATTTCTACCATAGCTAGAGCAAGTCGTGATCGCCTCAAGCACGACTGCATTAGATCGCTTTTTGCGTATTAAAATTAATCGCCGAAGCATTATGGGCTTGAGTATTACCTATTATGAATATTTGCTGGCTTTGAATTGACTATTCAAGTTAGTAAAGTGAATACGATATCATTTCAAGCAATGGACGTGAAACAATAATATTGTTGTAAGTTCATATTATTTAATGATTTAATATACAAATGCTGTAGAGCTGATATGTAAAATGATAATTCAATTAAAATTATAATTGTTTTTTTTTAATAAAAACAAAATGAAATGGTACGAAAATGTGAGATTGGATTCCGCAATCGAGCAACAACGCAAAAAAATAGTTATAATAAAAATATTACAGCTAACGCAAACGTAATCAACCGCATTACGGCTGTAGTTGCAGTTAAAAACAATGACAAAATTAAGGCAACATGCAAAAAAGGAAAACACAAAACAGAAAACACGACAACAAACATTGCGACATTCGAGCGGCGACAACATACACTCTCCCGGCAAACTCGTACACTTTACCTATAAAATTTGTAAACACTCAGAGTTTCGGTTATCGCGAGTCGGTAATCGTCACTAGTATCGTATGGGTCGTCAAAGCTACCGGGCCGTTGAGGCGGTATCGCGGTAAGCGCGTGCGCAGGCTTATACGCGCGGCCGTTGCGCCGGCCGTCCGTTGCGACAATGCGCTTCCATGTTGCCGTGTGCTGCCTCCCCCAGTCTCACCAATTGCCTAGCCACCTCTCTCTTTTGAGTTGTCACGGGTCGGGCCAACGGTAAGCACTCGGGCCCGCACTTTGCTATCTTCCATCAGTGTTGAAAGCGATTGATGTATTTGCAAGGGTGTCATATAAATCTGAACATGACTTTGATTAATATCCGAAATTAATAATGAAATATGAAACGAGTCACGAAACACTTTATGAAGGCTGGATCCTTTGTGTTATAAAACAGCTGTATTTCAAAATGAGTCAACATAAAACTTTAATAAGCAATATTTTTGGCTTCCATTTGATCGCGTGTTTAGAATCATGTGAAATCCGAGGTGAAATAGAGCGGAATTCATGTGCATAACATTATTGAGATGGATCGATTGCAATGTTAACCATGTTCACAAAAGAAGAGAATCAATCTGAATGATCGTCATTATGAAATGATTATACATAGATACATATTCATTACAGATATAATCAAAAATAATGATAACATTTGTTGACGACACCCTAATCATATTATAAATTAGATCGTTTTGTTTGCTTGAATAGTTTTTTTTTTTTTCTACATTTATTGTAGACCAACTTGGTTTTCTGGATTTAAATCGTCTACGATAGCATTCCCAATTTGACTAGTTTCCCTACTATCAACAGCGAGTTGTACTAAAAAACCGCTTTACCGCTTGTTCAATTTAAGATAACCACAAATCTATAACCGATATTCTACTTCGTTATACATGACTAGCTTTAGGCATACATATATTTTTATATGTTTACGAGAAACGCTTAAAGGCTCGTTCAGACTGCCGCGATATCGTGGGCGCGGCAAAGGTCGCGCTGCCTGCAGCACCAGCAAAATCGCCTCTGCACGAGCCATCACTCTTTTTTCTTTTTGTCGTCAATTACCTCACTTTTACATCTGTATATACATAGCTGAAAGCCAACAAAAACACAATAAAATAAAATAAAATCTTTAAGGGTTTCTCGTAAAAATATAACAATTTGAAGTGCAAAAAAGTAGCATCACTGATACGTAGAACGCGGGTCAGTGACAATAGCATCCTGAAAACAGTGGTTTATATTTTTTGTGAATAAAGAATTTATTATTTATTTATTTTCGTACATATTAATATCTTTTTTATAAAAATATATATATATAATATAAATTGAATTTTCATTTTACATATGTATTAGCTCTACAGCATTTGTATATTAAATCATTAAATAATTTGAATTTACCGCAAGATTATTGTTTCACGTCCAATGCTTGAAATGATATATTTTCTTCAGTTAAATGTAATAGGACGAAAATCCATATCAACTGCTAATATCATGTTTTCGTCATGTAACCTGTGGTTTTCTGAAAGGAATTGAACTGCAAACTTGTTTGTCTCAATAGTTTTATGAAACCTGAAGTAAAAGAATACCCCCATACTAAGTAAAAATGAGGTTTAATATTAGCTATGGTACGACAATATTAGTTGGAATCAATTGATGACACAGGTATCGTGCAATAACCAATTAAACGTACAATAGAACAAACAAGAGTAGGAAGCTAATATCATACTTCATTCAATCATCATCATTGCAATTTGCAATCAGTGATCTGACATCATCAATTTGCCTTGTAATGATTTACGGGAATGGTCAATGTTCAGTAATAGACGGCAATATAACAATGTATACAGAAGAGACAGATTTTACAATTCTATACATAAGAATGTTGTCCTTTCAACGCAAAGCAGGACTCCAATAAGTATAAGGAAACCGTAGAATGGAGACCGCATAGTCCAGTGGCTCAGACTACAATAGCACATTAAAAATTATGGCTTAGCCCTGCCACGCACTGTCACTCAGAATCTTAAAGTGTTGCAGTTGGGAGATTCGACCTCTCTAAAGCGTTTTATACCATTGGAGTAACTATTCTGATGTTAATAATAAACTTGCTTTCAATCTAAAAACATAATCAATCAAGAATCAAAATATTTTATTTAAATAATTATTAGGGAATCAGGTCTTTTTGATCGTCAAAACTAACAAAAGCCAGCCCCCAAAAAATCCACACTTCACAAGGTATTTCATAGTGTTTGAGCTGAGCAAGGGAATATGTGGTGCAAAAATCTTCCCAGCAACACGTCTCTGCCTTTTCCAGACCTCAATTACCCATTGAGGTCTGGAAAAGGCAGAGACGTGTTGCTGGGAAGATTTTGTTATTATTTTTGTGTATTATTTATCATTTTTATTAAACCCAAAGGATTGTGGCAGATACAGTAAACATTGAAACTAACTTATTTTGTTAAGCATGATTTGGACTTTCTTAGAGTTGATTTCCTTGACTAAAGTTGAATCAACGATAACAATACAACAGATAATCCTTCCCAAATTTCCAACGCATCTAAAGACGTGCCTAATGTGCCTATTTTAGATATCTACTAAACATAATACCTAAGGACATCAAAGTTATTGACTGATAATTCCTTTGCGAACGTTAACATATTATTATACACGCAACTCTTACGAAATCCGTCATATAAACATTGACATAGGTATTAACCGTGTCAATGCAGTAAAACAAACAGACGTCTAGTTCGCAAGGGCGTCGAAATAGACCGAACATATTGGCAGATTCGGTGCTAATTTGTATTTGAAATACATGAAAATGTTTAGACGAATATGTTAGGAACGTGATGTATGTCGCGTTCGGAGAACAGCTAGCATCATCGATGCAAAAGGACCGGCTTGGGTCATTGACCCGCTTTTCTACCGTAGTGACTACGGGCCTTAACATTTTACTTCGGAAAGGCCTATGTCCGGTATAGTTCGGTAGAGCGAGTTGTGTGCAAAGTCGAATTACATGACGAGATTTGCTATGATGAATCCGGAATAGAGCCAGATTTGCCGCCAAGATAGCTTTCATGGATCAACAGGCTGAAGTACCCGAGGGCAAAGCATATCTACCGACGGATGACCAGATTGACGGCCTAGTAAAGTTAAAGCGCTTACCTGGATGCACATTGCCCAAGGTAGAATCATGAAGTTCAGTGAACTGACCAAAAGAAGTCAACATGGGAAGGATGACAGAGAGGCTAATATAACACCGACATTCTTTAGTAAATCTGCTGTTGGGAAACCTGCCTAGTGTTCCATAGGTTGTTTCAATGTTACAAATAATCCTCATCACATGTAGGCCTTCACATGAACAATATATGTTTATGAATGCATGGCTTCCAAATACGTCCAATCACCATAGCTACGGTATTTTAGAAACTTTCTAAATTACTTAGCTATTAATTAATATCTTCACGTTTATCTTTTCCAGCAACAGACGAACGACTAGAAATCTACAATTAAAACTTATTTGAAAAAACAGAAGACACTAATATTGTTGTAGTTATTCTTGAGATTAACCCCGATAAACCAACTTTTGATTCTTTGAGTTCAAAACAAGCAAGAGATGAGTACGCAATAAAATCCTCACAAAGGTGAATTGCCTACTTACATAAAAAAGACATTGCATATTAAAAACATATTGTCTTGGAACTATATAGCGGAACTTCAGTGATTTGCCAACGGTCCGGTACTCTTGGTAGGTGTAATTTGACGTGAAATCTCTGTATGCAAAATAAAGTAAGGCAAGCAGCCAATGATATTGCCGAAAATAGAGAGACAGGCATCATTCAGAATTTAATAGACATAGCTATCTTATGAACAAATGAAGTTATCACATAATTAAATTGGAATGTAATATCAGAAGTGGTTGGTAAGGAAGAGAGAGAAAAAGAAGAGGTTTACTATTAAGAGCTGTGAATAGATACATAGAATATGCCTTATTCGTTATTACACAAGATTCTCACATAGACGGCATTCTGAATAGTATGAAACGTCACAGCATATGAAAAACTTGAACTGAGCTGAACCAGTAATAATCTATATCTTGACATATCTAGTGCCAAAATTCTGACCCCAATATCTGATAAAGTTTTACGTACATACGAAAAACAGACTAAACTTTGCAAATCTCGTGCTGTGTGTAAACGGTTTGGCGCAACGCCTGGACGTTGACTATCTAAATCGCAAGGCTAGCGTGAGCGGCGATTTTCAAAGACTTCACGTTATTGTTGTCTCACGTTTTATAAGTAAATGGAACTGTTTTACATATAAATTATACCTTTAACTTAAGGGTCTCGATTTGGTTTTATATCTCTGTCACGTATCAATAAACATAACTGTCTATAGTAGTAAATGTAATGATAAGTCCAGATCCAACCCCAGTAAAAGTTGAGGAAAAAGTTTCTTAATATTACTATAACCATTATTTGCAATAAGTAACCAATATACGTCCAGTCTGTATTCGTAGAAACCGCAATTCAGCCTCAGATAATAAGAGGGAGCGAGCCTTGCAATTATCGTCTCCAATTCCAAACTCCCGATGCCATGACAGAGTTTCGTCAAAGAAAAACGTACCAAAAATCGAACTCAGAAATTAGCTGTTTTCTAAATGAAATGATGTTATATCGCTCTATAGTTCACTAAAATATTGATTTATGAATTGCAATAATAACATTGAATTAGGTGTTGTAACAGTTTTAGGTGTAAAAAAAGGTTCCCAATGTTTTTTACACCTAACACGAATGTTAATAATTGCAAATCAAGTAAAACAGCGGAATATTTGACAGCTATTTGCGACGTTGCCTTGCCTTGCGAACTTCCAGATTGCACTCTCTTAACCAAATCTGGTACCTATATCTACATAAAAAGACAATTAATTGCTCACCTTTAAATCAAGGCAATTAAGTGGCAGTGGTAGTGGCACATTGCTCGCAGAACAGATAGCCGATGGGGCCGAAAGGTTCTGGAGTGGCGACCACGTACCGGAAGCTGCTGCGAGGCTGCGAGAAACACAGAACCTGTCGAAGTGGCGGTGCTTGGGGGAGGCTTATGTCCAGCAGTAAACGTCTTTCGGCTGAGATGATGATGATGAAATCTCGATACACATTACTCGAGACACGTATACGTAAATTCAAGTGACGTCTATCTTTTGAAGTTCAGAAACACGGACCTACCTCAACAACCTACTTAAAATAATGCAGAACATTATTATAAACAGGAAGTCTATATAAACACCTAATTGATATGACGACATAATATCATTTGCATACCCGAGAATATACTCTACTCTATCGATACTCGTAAAACTGAGAGCTTCCTTTTAGCAAAATGGTTTTACTGCAGTTTTTCAATATCGTTAAAACAAATGAAGCTAATAATTAAACCTATATTATAGGAATATATTAATAGGAAGATATAAATATAAATGAGACCATCATAAAATACAGCAAAATATTGAATAGGATCTGTTAAAAATAAACAACTTAATGAGATGAAACTTTTCTTAATTTAGAATTGTTGATTATCGCAAGTCAAAATGCAGTTCGATAAATTCTATTACTCTTTGTTGCGATGACTAAAGCCTATCTCACACCAAAGCGCTCAGTCGTCAATTTACATGTTATTACTAAATCAATGGACGATAAATTCAGTAGACCCAACACTAGTAGGCAATGTAAAGGCTTTAAAAAAGGACAATAAAAAAAACCTCGGCACAAACTACAAATCCTTTTCAGACTGCAATTTTCCTTAAGCCAATCACGATTTACCTGACGACGAATCACGTGTACGGCCAGCTTTTAAGAAATGGCAATATTAAATTGTATAGAATCGAATTTTATTGGCAGGCTACCCACACACTTAGTTACACTGAAATTACAGTTCAGCAATAAACCCATACCGCGGGAAATAAGCATACCCGCAGGTGGTAGCAGAAAAATGAAAGACACGATTATAACTCCCCACAATAGTGTCATTAATCCTTTATGGGTTCCTCGACCCCGGTTCTCGAGTGATAGACAATGGTGGTAGTCGTGTTTGTGAGCTGAATTAATGCGTATGCACATGCAATGGGAAGCGGGACTCGACCAGCCTTGAACTTGTGCATGCACTTCTATGCAAGCGATGAATGCGAAAGCAGTCGCCATTTCTAGTCGGCACGTCATGTAACGCGTACGTAAAAGCCGACACGCGGCATTTTCCAACTAGCCGGACACAGAACGCACCTACGCGTCGTTCCCACTGCACTGGACTGAATGCACTCCGTGCTTTCATCTGTGTTACACTGTGTTCGCCGGCCGATAACACTGAAATATGTTAATTAAGCGTTGACGACGGCGTATCTAAGTGCACTCGTCAGATAAATATAATCCTCTACTACTATTTCAATAACAGGTAGATCATAACTGTAGAATACCTCGTAAAAATTAATTAAAAATTCAAAAACGTATTTTCGCATTTTATGATCATTATCTCATCCGACTGAAATGATACAACATTTAATATGCGATGAAGAGTAACGATCACGATAGATGATAAAAATACGTTTGATAATAAAAACACGAATAGTTGAAAATCTCTAATCATCTGTACAGTCGATGACTTGAAGTGAAATGGCGATTTCATCTTGTAAATCCATCTAACAAATGGTAGGAGCCAAGCAGTTGGTATAATAATAAAACTTCTACACTTAAATACCCGTGTTTTATACTAATCTTAGTAAATACATAAATGTCAAAGTCATGGTAAGTTATAGTCGGTTTCAAAGATATTTTCACTTGTGCCTGTGAAGAAATGACATTTTAGCGATTTATGTTTATGTCTTAACATTTTTATATTCGTAAGCTATCGCGATTTACAATATGAAATTGAACATGGTTATTTATTGGAGATTCAGTTTTTACATCATAATTAACATCTAGATTAACATTAACAATGCCTAAATTTTTATAAGAAACTTTGTATAACGTTCGTATGTAGGTACTGCATTTACTCGGTAACCATTAAATATACGCGTTCTGAGAGTTAAGTAAAGGATAGTTTAGTAATTTTCCAGCGATCTCGCGAATTGTACGGGGTAAACAGCCAGTAGGTTGCGGGGTCAACGACCCGCCAACCGGTCGGGCTTTAAGCTTTGCCGAGCGGACATAGTGAGACAAACTTGGCCCACATTTCAAAGCTATTACAACTGGTATAAATGTGTAGTAGAACGTGAGAGATCCCGGATTAACCATTGTCTGATTTCGGAACATGCTAAGGCTGCTCCTAGGCATAGTTATGATTTTTTTCAGCTCAATGTCAGAGTTGAAATTTCTAAAAGCACCCCTCCCCCTCGCCTTTTTTCTCACTGCAAGGACATCTTCCCATATCGGCACGAGATACAGATCATTGATATAATAAATTCTATAAGATGTATCTCTTAGCTAGCTTTAATCGTATATCTTTACACCAATGGAAAGAAAATTAAAAGCCGATAATTTTGCATGTCACACTTGAATCGAAGAAGGATACCTATTGCAAAGTTTCCAGTTTCTCCAGTGCCGTCTACGTCAGAAGTGACATTCAAATAAAATAGACCGCGAGCTTCTACCATAAAACTATTTTCTTACTACCAGCAGGCCTATCACATACACTGACATGTGTCATAATTCGTATGATTTTTAACCAACCGTGTATGAGATATTTGATAAAATCTGCCGTCGTGACACATCTTTTGTCGCGGTTTTTTGTATCGTCCTCGACAAAAACAATTTATTAATTATATTAATAGAGGCAGCATTTTTCGCATTATTTCCTTGTTTGCCTCGTCATCGACTTTTATTAATTTGCAACATTAAAAAGCTTCCAACCACACTCCATAAAGTATGTTAATGATATTATAAGGCCCTTACATACACGGCACGTTTTCTTTACGGTAGGGCGTATACATCTATAAACCGCGTCGTAGAAAAAAACGTGTCCATAGCTTCCATAGTGATCCAGAAACACTGACGACCGTGCCTACACACGGCGAATAAAGCATAGTTTTTCAGGGCAAGAAAAACGTGCGTGTAGGAAGGGCCTAACGGATTATGGTAGTTCCAACCTTTTACGTGTCATTGGAGAATATATTCCCTTGTTAACAACTTTGTTAAGGATAATACATATGTTGCATAGTTTATTTCTCAGAAATAATTCGAGTTGAGTGAAAAAGTATGTAATTTTGTCGTAAGGAAGTAGGTAGGTTTGTTTGACTCATTTCAAAAATAAGTTTTCTTAAAGAGTTTTTAAATTAAAGGTTCCCGCAGACAGGCGTGACGCGATAGTGGTAGTACAGTTCCACCAGAGTTGCGTCGCGCCCGTCTTTGGGAACTTTCAGGCACTAGGGATAGTATTGAAGTGTTTCTTATGATAAGAAGTAGTTGCACAGTCATTGTTAAAAGTTAATGATTTATGAAATGTAGGAGGTGCGTACAGCCTTTAAATACAGACAGTCTCGTCGCGCCGTCGCATCGCGCCAGTCTGCACGAGGCTTTATGGCTTATACGATGACACGAAAACTCAGAAGTGCTTTGAAAAGCACATCATTTGTTATAACAGTCTGAGTGATGTCGAATGAACTTGTTTTAGGGTACCATAATATGAATTCGCTGGTGACCAAGACCACTGCGCCTAAGGTCACAATCCAGGCTCCCACAGACAATTTACATAAAGTTTTCAAAGAAATGTTTCTACTAGAATCGCGTCGTGCTGTCGCGTCGCGCTTGTCTGAGGGAGCCTTCATGCGTGAACGTAGGTATAGGCAAAAGGCAAGGCAACACACAAAGCAACGCAAAGTTGTGCACAAAGGCTGCTCGCTAACATTGCATTGCGTAGTGCGTGCTCCCAGCATTATAATATTTAATGTTACTACACAAAAGAGATCACACTATATAAAAATATAATAAACTGAATTAAGGCTCGTTCACACCGGCGCGACTTGTCGCGCGACGCGACACCAGCAATTGTTCAATCGTGAAGTTTTATTAGAAATTGTATTGTTAAAGTCGCGTCGCGCGACAAGTCGCGCCGGTGTGAACGAGCCTTTAATGTTCTTCTCCAAGCAATAACATATTTTTAAAACGGTACTTAAATAGTTTATTTTTTATTATCATAATATTATCTAATTATACTGGAATAGACAATTAAGTTTGATTTAAAGCCCGATTAGGTCATTTAGACGTTTCAAATTAATTTTATGAACCATTATGGACACCTGTACGAGACCTTTAAATAAAAATAATGTAATGCAAAATATGCTAAAAGGTTATATAATATGTTCGTCGGTATGTTATTTATTTTATTTTATTTATGTTCATCGATATTTTCGTCAATTTTGGACCGTTTTTTTTTTTCTTTTTGTATGGTAACCTTGCGCGGTGCCCAATGGTAGTTTTTTAGTTAGCTTCAATAGTATGTATTTAATCCGCTTTGTGTATATGTTGATGATGTTATAATACTTTCTGTCAGTATTGTTTACATAGCAAGTAGTAGTAGGTATACGAATTGGTGTAGGGTAGGTGCCATAACTAAAAGGTGAAAAATAAAAAACTTTTTACAAAGAAAACTATAAATTTAATTTCGGAAGCCGCTGGCAAAAAACTAAAATACAGATCCGAAGACCGACTTGTAGCGCTTTGTAGTACTTATTTTTTTATATTTTTTTTTTCGTTTTTACCACGCTCTTTTTAGTATTTCGCGGTAAAGATAGGCAACCCCTTGTATTTCTAGTTATCTTAAAAACAACTACATAGGTTATACCAGCTTGCGTAAGCAAGTAAACTTTCAATAAACCCACCCAAGAATTGCCTATGTCGTCATTTTCAAAGGTAGGCATTTCCAAATCCCTTGTTCGTGTTACAACGTCGATAGGAACCGCCTACCTCGTTCGAATTTGCTACGCTATTAAACTTTGTAGGGAATACATATTATGGCGTTAGTTTAAAAGGTCACGTCGGCTATGTGTATGCTTCAAATTAATCCCATTTATTAATATTTTATTAACGTAGCAAACTCTGCAAATTACGCTGTATTTTGAAAACACAATATTCTAATTCTAACTAATTTATTAAACCTACATTCACAAACAAACGTACAAGTAACATGGCATGAAAATCCAACCAATAGAAAACTTACAGATTTAACAGCATCCCAAACTTGGCACAGCCTGTATCTTGGTGACCCAAACAGTACAAAGTTAACGATTTGATGCTCGGTTCCTATAAACATAACCAATAACGGTTCGTAAAATATAGGAATCGACCAACACGTAAAAAATATATAATTATAAACACACGATAAATAACAAAGCTCAGCAACTATCTAGAACACAAAGTAGGTAACTAATGTATCGTCAAGTTTCTCTAAAGTTTCCAAAGTTTATTACTTTGTCGTCGGTTCAAAGACTTTGATACATACTCCAAGCTTACTTCGCCCGAAAGAGAAGAGATAATGTGCTTATTTCACGGCAAAGCGTTTGTACGTCGTAAACAGTTTTATTGTTATGCATCAGCCTGAAAGCAAGCCAGCCAGAATGGAAACAATTTTCTAATTTACATATGGAATTGAGTATGGGTTGTGTCGCTGTAACTGTAAGAATAGATGTAAAATGCTACTAGCAGACATTTTATTTCTAAAGAAAATAGGCCTCACTGTTGTTGTGTGGGTTGCACATTATTAAGTGCTGATTTCATCAATTAAACCCAACGCGATCAATCCAATGCTTCTAATCCGAGTTCAAGTATTTTCAGTGACAATATTCCATAACAATTTTGACACTGACAGCTTTTGAACGCGGTTCAATTTCATTGGTGAAATTCCACCAATGAAATTAAACACACACATAATACTGTACAGTTAGCTTAAGAAGGGGGCTAATAGGAATACTTTCCTGCACCCTAATTGCGTAATTTCTTTTGAAATAGATTGCTTCATAAGTTCGAAAAAAAATCAGCTTGACAACGTAAATAACGCAATGAATGTTGTTGAACTGTCAAAATGAAACAGGTTAGTCTTGATCGTGTATGAAAATGTGTGACGCAATTAGATAGCTGTTAAGCCCTTCTTAAGCTACCTAAGCTGTGATATCTGTGTTCCCGTCAATAGTACAACGGGTGGGAATCCACTGTACTGTACTGTACTGCTATTACCAGATAATTGAACATTATGACTAATATTGCCAATTTTATTAACATTGCACAATGATTGAAACCTAACCTGATTAGTATTTTATGCACCTACTTGGCATCATAGTCACACATAGTCGTAGGCAATGTATGTATGTATGGAGATATACTTATATAATATTACATGTTCAGGCATTTCAATACATGCGTACTCCTACTACCGGACCTGGTTGTCAAGTCTGTCAAGTAAATTGAAAGAGGAAGCAACCAACTGTATTAAGTTACTATTTTAGATATAAGATCTTTATGCATTAAGGCTCGTTCACACCGGCGCGACTTGTCGCGCGACGCGACACCGGCAATTGTTCAATCGTTAAGTTTTATTAGAAATTGTATTGTTAAAGTCGCGTCGCGCGACAAGTCGCGCCGGTGTGAACGAGCCTTAACGCTCCCGCTCATTGCTGTACAAGTAAAACATAGATAGCCTTAACTTTGCATAATGAGAGAAGATACTCCCTCTCGTGAAAGGTAAAAAGGCATTCACTGCTAGAATTAACTTACGTTACGAGTCTCTTTATTTGCCGATACTACATCCTTCCATTGCTCATAATGATAGAAGATACTCTCGTGAAAGAGAAGCAGCATTCACTGCTAGCATTAACTTACGTTACGAGTCTCTTTATTTGCCAGTACTATATCCTTCCACTGGTAGCTTTAAAGATTCGTATAGCGATATAGGAACCGCGCATAATCATGGCGGCCCTCTGAAAGTTTCGTTTCTTATTCAAGAGGAACAAAGAAAGACGAGGCATGATTACAATCATAGTGCTGCACATCTATCTTCGACCTATTTCGTGTCGGAATGGAACTATGAACCTTCGCAGCCGCCCTCTATGCGCCAGAGCAGACTGGTTACATTAATCTCCCGGTTTGCGGTTAGTGTGTCGAGTAACGGTACAACAGCAGATGGAGGCAACGCGCCTACACCGAAACATAGATCATCAGCCTTTGTAGAGGCGATGTACTTGAAACACGTGTTGCAAATGTATGAATTAGATCATACTGTGCTTGAATAAAAACGATATCGCAGACTTGAGTTAGAATTTAAATTAAGAATATTTATTTCCATAGGCACAGTGAGGAGACGTCTTTAACTAGAAGCTTCATAATAGCTTGTTGGAATAAGTTCAGAAAGTTCAAAACATTTCTCAACAAAACAAAACGGACTATTTTCAGTCCGTTCGTTCAATTCACACTTCATACCAAAAATAGATTTGTACCTAATTGTGTGTCTGTGAAATATTAATAAAAGTCTGTGTGCATACGCATTCGCTGCCAAAGTGTTGAACTTGCGCGGGAGTGTTGTGTCATGAGCAGTTATGTGATGCCTGTGACCCACTTAATTGTAAATCATACAAAAAACTTTATTGACCATTGTTCACACTGCCAGATTAAACGAACTTATAAATAATACTGTCTGGTAATCTTTTTTGTTGCTGAACTTCGCTTTTATCTTTTATGCTATTAATTGTTAAATGGTGTCATCAACCAGTATAGGAGGTGTAAAGTTCATGACCTTCCTATCATTTATGCAAAAATAAAATAAAATAGAAATACCTACCAGAAAACATGTTAGGATTTTAAAGTTTCACAAATTGTAAATTATGGAATTAATATAAATTCTGAAGCTTTCTACTACTGAAAATGGTCAAAAATTATGTGATTTCCATTCTTTTAGTGTTGAAACCCATTAAAGTAATTGCACCGATCCGTTAGATGCCATTTCTTTCATTAGTGCTGTATAATGACACACCAATTTCGAAAATTGTAGTAAAAAATACGAGTTTTCCCAACAAAGTATTTTAAGATGAAATTGTTCGAATCCTCTACAACATATAGTATAGTGTGCACCCAATTCAATAGGATGACGTGTATTTCTAATTACCTACACCACAATAAAATATCAACTATAAAATTACAATGTCCGACGTCACATATCCAAACAGTTACAAAGTATAAGAGACTCTATTTGCGGGCAAAAAAATGATCACGAATCAAATGCATAACCTAGATTTGGAAGCAATAAAAAATCTATACAGTTATCTATCGAATCATATCATCTGTGAGGCAGGACCGGAGAGCCGAGGTCGTCGACCGCAACATCTGATGTTTTTGGTTTGACGCTTTGCTTTATAGAATTAGATAAACTCGAAGTGGCAGAAAATAAACAATTTTGATGAGAAATGATAAACTGGTTTTGCAAGACCAAATTGAATATGTTAACTTATAAAACGACAAAGAAAAGGAGTCACAATAGCTATGCATAGTTAGATGAAAAATTACGGTTCACACCGTGGCCGTGGGTAACATTTATCATACACTGACAAAACGTAGTTTGATTTATAAGATTAGAAAGTGGCACATTGTTCGATATGAGAAACGATTTCGCGAACAATTTTCATAGCAAACAATGTATGAGATTGAACGATGACAAATAGTGAGATATTGAGACAAAGCTAAAGGTGAAACAGTGGAAGTAACTACTCAAATAGAATCACGTAATAGTTAGAACATGAGTACATTTCGAATGAATGGAATTACGAAATTAATTAAAGAAAGAAAGCAAGAATATAATACGTTTATTATTCGAAAAAAAAATTACACGATAATAGCAAGTTGGGGAAAATATGCTGATTAATTTATTTGTGTTAATGAATGAAGTATTAGGCTAACGAGTACCTACAACCGGTTAAACTATACTTTGATAGATGTTGGAATTCTTCTATGAAAATCTTAAGGAATAGGTACATATTATGAGACTCTCATGAGAGAGATCACGTAGGTACTCGACAGAATAATAAAACCAATCAATCATACAACTTTCAAAAGCTGTTTAGGTCTGGGATATCTAAGACAACTAATGAGAAAAGACTTTGTAGAATTCCAGAACGAAGAAAATCTGTGTGTTGTTAGATTTTCATAATCTTGAAAGGAATTAATGATGCATCGAGCACAGAGCTCACCAGCACTGAAGCTAGATAACACGGAAAATAAACGATGGACAGTTTTTCTTTCCAAACGTAAACTTAAAAGCAATATTCTGACATTTTCACTCATTAGAAGATCTGCTAGCTATGTATATATCTGCGACCTCGCTGATTTTTACCGTACCCAATTAAAATCACCTGCTACATCAATACATCGAGCTATTAACAATGATGTAGGTGGTATCGGAGGCTGCCAACTGCAGGTCCGGTTGCGCTGACACAGAAACCTGGTGCACAGCCCGCACTGACCGACAGAGCTCTCACTATAATTGCAGCGGGTGCAACGACCGGCAATCTTCGTCGACGATCGTGAAAACAAACAGTCCCCGAATTACTTCGTGCACGTTACAAAAGGGGAATTAGCTGGTGCTGAGTCAACTTTTGAGCCGGCTAGAAGACGGAATTTTATCAGGCTTTCTTGCGTAAATTTTTCTTCGTTGTTAAGCGGTTACAGAAATTTTATTCAGTACGGTGCCTTTCACAAAGGCAGAATTACTTTAGGCACGTTACAAAAGGGGAATTAATCGGTTTTGGGTTCGTTTTTGAGTCGCGGTTTACTGTTAAAAGAGGAATTGTATCGAGACGTCAACTTTTGGCCACCGTTGCATGATACTTTTACTCAGTACGGCGCTTTTCTAATAAAAAATGCCGTTTTAAAATGCTTTATAATAACGTAAACTAAATAGAGTTTCTTTCGACGCTGTCGCTATTGTGGAATGATAAATGGTTTGCAAAATTTCCAAAACTACATTCACAACAGAAAATGCACGTAATGTGATTGTTTTGTTTCGTACAGACATCCCTTACATAGTACACCTGATACTTTACAGTTTGCTGCTAAAGACGAGAGTAGGAATGCTAATTTTATTTCTAGTTTGAATTTCGTATGCTTGAACTGCAAGTACCAACAATTAACATCATCGTGCTTGCTGATCATTAGAGATTAACATCAACAAGCACCGACAATTTTATCTGACGAATGCTCACCTTATTATACATATATCCTCCTATTTCTCTATGATAAAATAAAATGGAAACATGTTTTATAGTTAGCCCTCTTGTCGAGATTTTTTTTTTAATACTACGTGAATAACTGTCAGCCCAGCATCCAAAAAAAGTAATCTAAGTTTATTATCTTGTTTTTCCCTATCAAAAACTGAAATCACAACGTTAAGTGACTTATTTATAAACGTTGCTCAAATTTAAGCAACGTATATACAGGCTGGCTTTGAAAACATGCAACAAAATTTAAGGGGGTGTTCTACCCATCAATATGAACAACTTTTACTATGGGACCAAATAAGAATTCGCAACAAAAAAAAACGGCCTTAAACAAAATGGTCCAATCGGGTATCCTTTATACAGAAAAGTCGTTTTTTTTTTGCGAATTCTTATTTGGTCCCATAGTAAAAGTTGTTCATATTGATGAGTAGAACACACCCTTCAATTTTGTTGCATGTTTTCAAAGTCAGCCTGTATATGATTAGCGTATGCTTAATAATTATACATTTGAAACGTTTAAGCGTCTCTTAACTTTAAGCAACGTTTATAAATACGGGGAAATATTTTATGTACAGTAAAGTACGTATTTTTCATTATATTATGAACGATGAGATTTTGTGACCTCTCTGGGATTTTGGATAGTCCTACTAGGTAAAGGAGTATCCTAAAAAGGATCCCTAATCCTACACCTAGCAAAATAAAGTAAATGTGATCCATTGTTGGTCCAATGTGATAATTTGCTCTTGGCACGTTTTGTAAACAGAATCTATAGCATTTGTTTCGTCGGTTTGCCAATCCCAGATGATACCATACACTACAACGTAGGTACCTAAGTACCTATCGGTAATGACACTAACATAATAGGTGGAAGTCAACGTTTCCCCTTTCTCCGCAATCAACGGGGCTGTGTCCCCCACTTTCCGCACCTAAACATTAACTAAGTGGGGAGGGCGATAAACCTCGGAGCCGACCAAACCGTGACTCAACGTAGCCTTATTTTTTCTACTTAGATTTTTTATAATTTCGCTCTGGGGTGAGCAGAAGTCAAAGTGATACTTAATGAAGGTTGAATTTATTTTTTGGCCAATATTTCTAAATTCCAACAATATTCGGGACTGATAAGAGTAGGGGAAGGCCAAAGAAAAGATGGATAGACTGTGTGAAAGATGATATGGCTAGAAAGGGGTTGACTACCGAGATGACGACTAATAGAGAAGTATGGATCAGAAGACATGTTGCGCCGACCTAAATACATTGGGATAAAGGCAGGAGAATAATGATGATTCAAGACTGATCTATTTATTAGTATCCTTGTCTATGCACCAGTTTCTGAGAGGCTATTGAATTCAACTAATTGTTTCACACGAGCTTATTTGCCATTATTCAACAGTTTTCTTGATCTTGGGCCTGATAGTCGAAAGCAGAGACTCAAACTCAGCAAATAAAACTATGTTCTTTCTGTTCAGCCTCATATGAATGAAACAGATTGAAATCTCAATTCAAATCCGCAAATAGCCCGTGAGGTTGCCAACCTATCGTTCACGAATGCCATAATAACCCGTTTCTAGTAGTTGACTCTCGTAACTTGCGTAGGACAATGAACTACTAATTATGTTATATAGAAAATATTAAATTTATGGGGGATTTATGTTAAACTTTCGAACTAATATAGGCAGCTTAGAGTACGAATAAAGGAGTTTATAATAAATACATAAGATTTTATTAGTACGCCTATATTTTATTTATTATTAGAGATATCATTATATAGCTGCTGTTTCACACCCACCATTAGTTAATAACGGTACCTATTTAAGTACCATATGATAGGGGATAGGCTTATTGAACTATTCCATGGTCCTGCGTTGTTAGACTTAATAATATATTTTGACTTTAAAAAAGAGACCATGAGCTCTGAATTTGTTTCGGCATTTCTTCTCAGGGTCAGCTAGGAAATGCCGGTGCCAGTTTGGACCAAAAAATTGATGCATAAAAGTGACTTAAAAATCTACTTTCAGAAATAAACATAATTTCATCAAAATTTCATTTCATATTAACAGTTAATTAATTTATAAATAATTCAAAAGCCAAATTACGGGGCTTTTCTCGATCAAAGAGTCGGATTTGCGACTTCGCGGTCTGCAGGCCCAGCTTGCCAGTTTGTGACCCTTCCAGTCACTTAGCAACAAGAACATAGGACCTTTCGCTTGTTGTTGTTTGTGGAGTTTTGAATAAGGAAATTAAGTTTAGTACTACTGGAACGAAATTCATGAAGAAAGTGTGCGAGTGCTTACTCACCCTAAATTAAGTTAAACTTACCTTGGAACAGTGAAGTCTTTTATATCTTCGTCAGTATTCAAATTCTTTCCTCTATCAAGTTAGGACACATGCTACATTTTGAAGCTACGGCAGTGAGCAGACTATTGCATAGAAAACTATATTTAATTTCTTGATAACAAAGATGAAAATAGCATAAACCTTTGACCAAATGTCGATTTGACATGAAACAAAAACCTTTTTAATTATCTGACCATTTCAGTTTCATTTTTTTTTCAGTTTCACATTTGATTCGGTCTGACATTTTATGAAGATGTATTCAATACCGAATGTCATGTTGAGTATCATTCATTATTGACATAACAACGCAATATTTTAATACTGAATCGGTAAAGTAGATTCTATCGTGCAATGAGCATACAGAAATAGCCCCTAAGGTGACGAACATATTTTGTATGTGACTAGACATGTCAGACCAATGACCAGTTCTATTTTAAGTAAGTACATAAAATATTAATATTGTAAAGCTGAGTCTGCTCAACAGTGTTTTAAACCATTCGACTATTATTACATTACCAATACGAATAACAACAAAATAATTATACAGCGATGATATTTTTGCAAGTGCGGTAATTTCATGCTTCATAAACGTTGACCGTGAAATAATTACAATAATAGTGAGGCAGCGTTGGTATTGTATAGCCAACCTCGTAATTGTGTTACCACTTTTGACAAAAAATCCCAGTAAATTGTAATTGAGCTTCCGACGCTAGCACCTAGCTTCTGACGTTTCATAAGTGCGTTGGGCACTTATGAAACGTGTCCATGTTTTATGTGAAATTTTTGTTTTTTAATTTGAATTTGACTTCACTAAGGTTGAAAATACATCTAACTTTCGTATCGAAAATAGACCTTGTCATTTTATGACGTGCAAATGACATCATTCAGGGTGGTAAGGCGCTTTCGAGATTGACTATACACTATCGACATTTTGCCGCAAGTCAGTAGGTAGCTCATTTATCATCGATCTGCTACTGTGGTATCCATTATACATCTACATTTGTTTCGCCCGAGGTCATCACTGACTAACGTGTATTATGGATGTTAATTACCAATAGATAGGTAAGCAATTAGAATGGTGCTATAGATGTGTTGTTCGAATAATTTAAAGCTGTCAGTAACAGCTTGAGTTGTTTGAATAATGATTGAGAAATATTTAAAACGATCATCACATTCAAATAAATGTATGATTAACGGAGTTTTCAGTTGGTCCAATCGGTGAATTGGATGTGATGAGTGGAGACGAAGAACATTGTTGTAGGTGGATACGATACTTATTTAAATGATTGAAACATATAATACAACAACATAACATAACATCGCGCGGTCGCGCCTGTATTTCCCGAGATGGTTGGCAGAGGTGTACGTAAATACGGTACCCCCACATTTAATAGCCAGTTATGTTTATGTGACATTGTATAAGGGGGCGAGCCTATATCCATCAACCGGGTACTAATCTAAACTCCGGGCTGCTACTGAAAAATGGAAATATATAGAACAGTTCATACAAATCTAAAATTATTGAAAAACCATACTAAACGTAGTGAACAAATTAACCAAATAACTAAAATACGAGGGATATACAAGTTTGTATTACTATCCGCACATTAAAAACAAGATGATAAGTACCTAAAGCAAATATGTACTATCAATGTCCTCGTTGCCTATTTTACCGGATAGCTCGCTTTATTGTGCAATCAACAATAATATTATAATTATTATTTTAAACATGCTTATAAAGTGTTTATGAGTTCATATTTAAGTTATAATCTTAAGTAAATTGTCATTTGTCGAACACTTAGTTAAAAGGTGAATGACCAAAAGTGGTACCAAAAAGTGTCGTGCACTATTTTTTGTGAAAAGGCGCTCCTTAGTATACTTAAGTCGAAATATTTTACAGACACAATGAGTCGAATTTTCTACAAATATCTACTCCTATTATCCAACGCAAAAATATTTCGTATCAGAATTACACAAGCGACCTTGAAAACTACGCAGAAATTTTCATGAGTTCAGTAAATATAAGCTTCTTTCAAAGCTTAAAAAAAAGAATTTCAGTGGGATTTGAAGCCAAATTGCATCGAAGATAAAAAAAAACTCACGTTTCGACATCTTGCTGGACCGGATACAACTTATTCAGCACGGAACCTGAAACAAAAAGACAAAAAAATATTAAAACAAAATAAATAATATAACACACGTGTATTATTTTTCGTGTAATAATTGTACTTACGACTGTTTCAACGAACTGACCTAGTGCGTTTGATAATATTAATATTCAACTAG
Source organism: Eupsilia transversa (assembly GCA_914767815.1). NCBI lineage: Eukaryota > Metazoa > Arthropoda > Insecta > Lepidoptera > Noctuidae > Eupsilia > Eupsilia transversa. The sequence continues at coordinate 6,512,852 of OU611890.1, read as the reverse complement.
TGAATACTGGATGGTATGTAGTGAAAATAAACAGTATCTATATCTTGTTCAGTTCAAAATATGGGTGCCTATTACGTAAACAGATGCTATCATCAGTGATATCGATCAAGATAATTCAGTACTGTGTGTACCATTAGGTATTGTGCAGGAATGTTGTAAGCGACTACAGTCAGAGGTAACAAACTGATGTTTTAAATATATTCGGAAACAGTAAAACGTTCTGTTTTCCTTATCAGGTTCTTATCATCCAAAAAGGTATTTTGTTATTATGGTAACAGCGTCCCATATTATTATCTTAATGGCCGTTATTTCAAGAGCAGTGTTATTAACAGAAACATATTTATATGTTGCCTTTTACTTTTACTAAGCAATTAGATCACGAAACTTTCTTTAGTGTTTTTAATTAACATCTTATGAAAACATAAACCGGGCCCGTGTGGTAGATAAGGGGTCACTCCCTGTCACAGGGACGTGGCAGTGGGAACATTTTATTCTGTCTATGCTAAGAAAACTAGGAGTTACTCAACATACTGCAATTATGGAAAAACATGCTGGGTCGATCCCAAACAAGTAGGGGTAGAGGTAGGAGGATGAGGAGGATGAGGATGGTGACTCACGAGTCACGTGAATGCGTAAAAAAATATCTGCAATGCCATAAAAACGATGGAGAACGACTGTCTCCCAGTAAATACCATTTGTTCTGTCACAGTAGACTTATTTATATAAAACATATGTCAAATTAAGATGCCATTTAGTTACCAATAATTTGTTATACTCAGAATCCTTCCGGAGTAAATGCTGTAAATGGTGAAACCACCTACACACCAGATTTGAAACCGCTTTTAAGATCTTCAAACTTAAGGCTCGCACAGACTGGCCCGATATCGCGGGCGCGACAAGGGTTGCGATGCCTGTCGCGCCCGCGATATCGCCCCGGTCTGCACAAGCCGTTAGGGCTATGAAGATGTTTCAAAACCGTCTCACAGACAGACACGAAAAGCGACTTTGTTTATACTACGGATAGATAAATTATGGTTTGTATTATATTCTATTTATGTAATACTTGACAGGAGGTACGAACTTAAAGGGTAGGACGGTGAAGTTACTATTCAAACTGTTCCCTCTGTTGGTAAACAATTCCTGTCTACCGATATCAAAGTTATCCTGTAAATGAACATTTTAGTAGCTACTTAGGCATATATACGACATCTACATACCTAACTAGCTTCTGCCCGTGACTTCGTTCGCGTGAAGTTTCTTGTTTTAACATACATACCTAAAACATATTTTATGGCTCTCAGCAATAGTGTAGCTTCCCATTGGCTAGTGAATGAATTTTCGGAATCGTATTAGCAGTTCCGAAGATTACTTTAAAATTAAAGAAATTTTACTCTTTTATAATATTACTATAGATAGGTATATAACAACCCATAGAAGTTCATCGCTAAACATAGGTAGTATATTCCCTTATAACCAAAATGCACATCCCATAGTTTTTTTTTTTTTGCTTTTGCCATATTTTATGAGTCTTCCCTATCCTGTCTGCCTACATCATTATTGCTGCTGTGAAAATTGTAATCCATGAAAAGCATGACATTAAGAACGATGCCGGAGTACATATAATGCAAACTGCTTAGTTACCTAAGAATTCTAATTAAAACAATTCCGATGGAGAAGCATGGAACGTAATTTCATAATTTTTTTGTGCGTCGTTGATAGACCAATGACAACCCATTAATAATTCAGCAGTATTTCTTACTTTATCTGAAATTTTACGACATTCCATCAACTTTTATTGCGCAAATACAGCATTTAATAATAAATAGGAACACAATAACGTAATTAGCTGACTATAAACTAATAAACAATGTAAAATAATACTATTTTGCCTATGTATTTTACCTTGAAATGGAAACCGATGTAACAAAATTTATTGCAGAACCCGCGAATTTACACATTTAACCAGTCACTATTTTTGTTATAGAAATGATGTTCAGTTATCCATTATTAGAAGCAAATAATTTACAAATTAAATTATCATCAAACATCGTGAATGTAGACATTTATTTTTATAAAATCATAATTTTGACATAAAGTGCAAAAAAAATGCAACCATCATTAGTTTTTTTTAACTTTTAGCACGAAAAGAGGTTTGAACTTTTGTGTAAATACTTTTTTGGGGAAAACTTATATTTTTCACGACACTTTTTTCATGTTTTTCTTTCTCAACTTAAATCATGGCGTATTTGCATTACCTAAGTTTATAAAATACGATCTATTTTATCATAAAAGTGTTTACTTAAATTAATAATGTGTCAAGATAAAAACCTAGTCCTGAAATCATTAAAAACCCATGAGGTTACTATTACGACATAGTTTGTATTACGGTGTTATACAAAATTCATTGATAGCGAAAGTATCGATCCAGCCGATTTTATTTAGTCCTGCAGAGTATCGAGATGTGGAGCACATGCTTAATATAAAAATAACGGTATTCATAATAAACAAAGCTAAGAAGGTCAGACGTATTCCAGCTTCGTACATGATAATGAACTGGGTACACAGGTTATTATTAGGTGCCACATTATTCCATCTGGTACTAAAAACAACAATTAAAGCACAATATACTCACCAAATTTAAACTTTGAGGTTCTATTTTTAATCACACAGTCCCATTCCGAATAATGAACTCAGATTTAATGCAATTTCAGCTCAATTGATTTATAGTACTGAAAATATGAATAATTACTCACTATTCCTATCAATTTTACCTAGTTACACTACAAGCATTAAACTAATATAATTATATTTACAACATTCTAGTAAAATTTACAATAATGTACAATTTCACGGCACTATTTTATACACACAGCATTTCCAGTGATGTGAGTGGCGGAAAACGAAAACGCGCTGTCTAGTCAACATTTTTTTTTCTAAAAGGCTTCTTCCCGCGCATGCGTGTATTCTTGGAGGTTATCTACTTTCCCTCTCACTTACCTTATTACGGGAAAGAGATAGGTGTTTACTAGAGCAACATGCGCAGTGTTATTGATGAAAATTTTGGCGGGAAAACACGCCATCTGAGCTGATCCTTTGGCGCCACGTGATTGGCTGAATGTTAGTAAGCAACGCCGTGCGTGTAGTTGCCGTCTTTAAGGGAGCGCGTTTTCGCTGAAGGATATAAAACAAGCAATGGATGATGCTGCACTGTACACGGATACATACTTATTGTATGGTGGTTAGTACCATGGTTTAAATCGATAACAGAACATAAAATCACGCCTATTTTTAACCCCGGACGGAAAAAGACGGGTGTTATAAGTTAACGTGTGAATCTGTGTATCTGTCTGTTCCCTCGTAGCTCCCAAACGGCTGAACCGATTTTGATTAATTTTGTTTGTTTGAAAGGTTTCTTGATCGAGAGTGTTCTTAGCTACAATTCAAGAAAATCGGTTCAGCCATTTGAAGATTATCAGGTCTTTTCTAGTTGATGATTGGATGTGCGCATCTTCCACAGGTCTGATCGTTTGGAAATGTAGTATTCTTGTTACTTCAATGATATTAGAAGAACATAATAACCTTGAACCGATACTGCAGCATCACCTGGATGTGTCGGGGGTTATTTAAATTTTTAATTTTAACTTGTTGCCAAAGATTAGGCAGAGTACCTTAGTACCTTTTTTGTTTTTCTACTATTCCTCCCGAGAAAGCGGTGGTCAATCAATTAACTGATGCAGTATATCTTATCTTTGCTATGACTTTTTTAACAGATAGGTAATTAAAACAAGAAAACAAAAATGGCGTCTGTCTCTATAGTAACTATTAAGTATAAATAGTTGATATCTTTACGGGGTTGGTGGTGCAGTGGCGCAGCGAATGTGCGTTATCATTTGTAACGTGACGATTTATCGTGGACGTCCACGTTCAGGTCACGACATCACGATTTAACGCACCGTGCGCGTGAGAAGCTTCAATTTTTTTTTGCGTGTAACATCTTCGTGTAGTACGCTTTTGCAAAATGCTACAGCTACCGTTCGAGTGGCGCTAACATTTGACAGTTGTTCTTTTTAGGGTTCCGTAGTCAACAAAGAACCCTTCTAGTTTCGCCATGTCCGTCTGTCTGTATATCTGTCTGCCTGTCCGCGGCTTACCTCAGAGACTGTTAGTACTAGAAAGCTGTAATTTGGCATGAGTAATTTGGTATACATATTAATTACGCCGACAAAGTGGTGAAAAAAAAAAAAATACCTACCTCTCCTACACGCAGGTGTTTTTTTTCATCTGTCCCATGTTGTGGGGTATCGTTGGTGTGGGTAAGGTCGTTTTTAAAATATTGGGAGTATGTCAAAACCATTTTTGGATTCAAAGGTCCGTTTATGAAATATTAACTGCAGGGCTAAGGTCTCTCTCTTATTTCAATCAGAGAAGGAAGGGGTGTTGATGATTTCAAATCAAGAGTCCAAATAATAGACAGAAAGTACGACCGCAACACTACTTTATGAAATAAAATAACACAATTATATTGAAACACTATATTATTATTATCCACTAAATAATTACATAGAAAACTTACCTGTATATTGAAACTTATAAAAGAAAAAACTTAACAAAGTTGGTAATTATAATGATTGGTGTTATGCGGAGGAACGAGGGAAATGTCGTCAGGAAAGTTTTGAGTATGAATGTGGATGGCTATACGAGGAGGGGAAGACCAAAGAAACGATGGATGAATTGTGTGAAAGATGATATGGCTAGATAGGGAAGTGACTACCGAGATGGCGAAATAGATAAGTATGGAAGATGGAGACATGTTGCCCCGACCCTAAATAAACTGGGTTATGGGCAGGAGATTAATGATGATGATGGTAACTAAAGTAAGGAATTATTAACTAAGTCAAACTATAAATATACCTAATAGAGGTATGAGGAACAGGGTGTAAAGTTCACTCATACTCCATAGAAAAGGGAGGATCCTCCGACCAGACGGGTGTTGTGTGGGTGGTGGGCTACTGCCCGATGATTGATGTCGGGACTTTGTATATGTAATGAATCCATTTTTTCATGAAGTGCTTTACTTTAACATATTGCGTCGGCATCCTGTGCCTTGTAATGATGTGGATCCGGTGTCGGCCCAACACGATTATTCAAGGTCTTTTGCAAGACCCAGTTTCGACCATAACCGTACCTCTGTATCATTTTACTGTCACACATACGCCAACCATAATCCCAACTCATGCATTCCGGGAGATAGTACCTCTTCTCCGGCATTTGCTTGGCCCTTTCTTTTAGATACTTCTCCCTACCAAAGTGAGGGATTGGTTTAAATAATATTCGTTGGGTTTTTGAATCTACAGGGCGCATTAATGGATCAGGTGACAAGTCAGAGTTTGGTCGCACTAATCGAGGATCCTCTTCGGCGTTTCCCACACCAAGGTCGATGAGTGAATGCTCATGTCGTATGCTCTCAATGCCTGGTATAGACTTTACGTCGTGGATTTGTACTTTCTTCCTATTACGAGCAGAAGCTTCATGGTCTCGAGAGATTGTAGCCATACCTTCGGCCATGGTGTTCCGGATGACATCTTGCTCAAAATAATTAGTAGGTTCTCTATTGAGTGTGGCCGCCAAACGTATCTTATCTGAATTTTTGCTAACCCAATGGGCCCGCAAACGTTTCTCTTTCTCATACGCTTCGGCAAGAAGCAATATAATTTCCGGTTTGCTGATATCCTTCTTCGACATTCTGTCGAAGATATAAAGCAGGAACTCCTCAAAGTTGTCGGAAGTAAGAAGTAATTTGCAGTCTTTGATTTATTTTCAAATGTTTCACAGTTTTATATTTGTGTTTATATTGTTTGTGTTTCACAAACCTTCATAACCTCATAACGATCACCAAGTTTCAAATATCATACTGACATAAATTTCTTCTTTGTCCCATTCAAATATTTTGGAGAATCTTACCAAAAAGTTAAAGTTTTGTTACTTTGTTACTATGTTTATACGATTCCTGCGATTTTGCGGGCAGCTACCTAAATACCATCATTCCAAACCTACACGTTACACCTATGCCAGGACCACGTCACATTAACCTTGCGTTCATTTACAGATAGGCATTTGTATGAAGGGTAATTCAGTGCCCAGCAAGGCACCAACTCATGAAGAATCCCTGAGTCTTCGCAGAATCTTTTGCAAAGCAAGATGATGCACGGAAAGAATTTGATTTGTCTGAAAAAAAAACAGTGTCTCTTCAACCGGCAATATCCTTTTTAGGGTTCCATACCCAAAAGTTAAAAACGTGACTTTAAGCCTAAGCTAACACCGTCTGTCTGTCTGCCCGTTCTTCTATCCGTTTGTTATTCATCGCCAAACCACTATATGCTGGTCTGTTATTCCATTAAAACTACGTACTACGTTAGGCCAACTCAAGGTGTAATTGTTACCACCGACGTGCGGTCGACTGTACAAATAGAGGTCGGAGCGATGAGGTAGCGAGCGCGACACTTGAATTTTTGTGACCAAGCCCACTTATTGTACAATCAACCGCACCTCAGTGGTAAGGAAACCCGGACTGGTAAAGGCACTACCAATGACAAGTTGTAAACATGAACGTGTGGTTGACTGCCCAACATTGCTTAAAGCTCTTACAGATGAACGGCATTTTGTCGACGACAGAAGTAACTGCAGCCGTCGCCATCTATCGGCAGCTGCTGTAGACGCGCCAATGGCAGCCGTCGACGCGTCGGAGGCTGTCGTCCGTCGTCTTATAAGCGACTGCAGTCAACTTCAAGCGACGTTATTGGTCTGCAGCAGCCGCCGACAGATGGCGACGGCTGCAGTTATCTCAGTCGCTGCTCCTCTGTAAGAAGTCCTAGTAGATAGAACACTTACTTTAAATATGGGACACAAACCCGTTCCTTACAACAAACTGAATCTATTTATTACCATGAAAGGCTCAAACAATAATTCACTGGTGGGACCAGTGAATTATCGTTTGTTTTATGTAAGTTGGTAATAATTCTTTAGGATTACCAACTTACATAGGTATGTATTATGTATGTTTGTATTTATTGAAGATCCCGTTACATAAATGGTACACCACAGGGTTTAGTCTTTTCATACAAAGGTTGACTTTAATTAAAAGGACGCTTTTTTTGCGATAAGACACCGTTATGAAGATTGTGTCACCCTACGTAGTCTCATTTCCTACGAAATGTATGGGAAAAGTTTTTTGCGCTTTCTGACTTTTGTAGTACTCAAAGCTCAGTTCGTCTAATATTAGATCCTTAAAGTCTAGTATTTGATCCTTATAAGAAAAAGAATCGATTGGCGACAAAAAAAAGTTTTTGTTGCTGCCCATTTTCTTGCTAACTGTTCCTTTTTTTTTTCAAAATCTGTGAATGCAGATAAAAATCACCTGTATATGGTGTAAATAATTTTATTATAAAGAGTATTCTATCTATCGTTCTTCTTTCGAGACTTTATAGTGAGTGGGTACCTATGTACCCCGCAGAACACGGAATCGCCGCACTGCCGAGGCTAAAAACTTGAAAAGTGGAACACAACTCATAATTTACACTTCTCTGAATTCATAGCACTTTAGAGATTCTCATGCCATTTAGCAAAGGTCACGGTCAAGGTCAATGAAAGGTCATCCTGTAATCCGCAGACAAATATATCCCGGTACGTGATCTACAATGGGAGGTGAATATTTCATTATTTTAGACCTATGTCGTCTTTGAGATATTTGCGAAAAACTTAAAAAGGGACTTCAAATTCACAGTTGAGTTACAAGATCGTAAAAAATAAATGAAATCGTTAATTATTTCAAAATTTGTTTAATCATAAATAAATAACATTTTTGTTTGGAACAAAACAACCTCCATAATTATTCACACACCATACAACTCGTCATTTAGTGAATTACAATTATTAATTTTCTAATTACTTTCTAATAATACTTACAGCAATCTTAAAATTAATGTTGTACATAGTTTTATTACCACAATTAATTTGAGATTTTTTTCATGTAAATATATCTAATGCTTATAGAGAGAATTATTCCAATTACAAAATATATTTTTTTTAACTTTCGTTATGGAGGATTTGGTCATAATAATGTATGAAAGAAGAGTTCGATCCAAAATGTGAAATAACGACTCGACATTGTTTTGCTTCCAAATGTAAAGCATATGACTTGAAAGTAATTTCTCAATCTTAAAAGTTTTACAACTTTGTACGTTAGAATGCTATCATTTATAAATTTGCAATATTTGAAAAACATTAAAAAGTACAGAAACGAGTCCAAATTAAGACATGATGATAGTAAAATTTAATAAAAGACTAGAAGTACAACTACTAGCGAATGTCCATTTATTTAAAAAAAAACATGCAAAATATTGCAGATTTCTAAAAACGTGCGAAACGAAGTCAGCAGTTTCGTTATTATTTAAAAAACGGACACGTCACTTAAAACAATATCCTGTTAGCTTTTATAATTGACACGTTTGCTACAAAATCTTGATGGACAACACAAACAAATCGATGCAAAAAAATCTATTTTAAATCGAAAATAATATTGGAATGGATCAGCGGGTGCCGTAACTGTCTTGAAAATAATTAATGCGAGGCCACGGTTCCTATAAGCAGATATAGAACAAAATTATCCATGTATAATTAATAGAGAAAACCCGAATTTATAATAAGTACTTACCAAAATTACAACATGTTAGTATTAGGTACAGTATTTATAACATTGATTAATTATTTACAAAAATTACGTTGTGCGACTGAAAATTATTAGTTGACATACACGAACTGTCGCAAGTGTTTATCATATTTTCCGCACACAATACTCATAATCAAAGGTTTAATAATAGAATTTATAATATATTTTTTTCCATATGAAATACCTAGGTAAGTATGAAAAATTTATGATAAATCCGAATAATAGAAAACAATAAGATTTTAGTACAACAACTACATAAAAACTTTTTGGTATTTTGGTCATACAACTACGTCACGACAGTTAGGCCCTGTTCTATTACACTTACTGCGGTAAGCGTGGGTTAGAGTATTTTAAAAAGTCGAAATATTTTTGTTTCTATGAGAAATTGAATATTTCATTAGCTGTAAAATGTATCTTAAATGATACCAAAACTATCGACACACACGAAACAACTTCATGTAATACGTAGTAGGAATAGACGAATGAGGTAAATTAAAACATTACATACCTACTTGTAAATTTTTCTCTTATAGGTACTTAAAAATGTAAAGCTACATAATGAAGTGTATAAAAATAGTGCGGCGATGGTCATGACAACTTATCGAATAACGCCATGCGTTTAGATAAATTTCAAATTCGACTAAATCATCTATTTACTAAACGAATATCACACAGCCGTCAGTTGAAACTCGCGAACTGCATATTATTCGCGTAATCGTCCAACATTCCAAGCAGACCAATAGGAGAATAATGATGTGACATATAAACAAATGGACAGACACGCGTTTACGAATAAATTCATTTTCTAAAATGCAATACAACTTACGAATCACAATTAAAACTTAGTGAAATTTCATTGTTAGTTGTGCTAGATACTTAGAAACTTAAAGTATTCTAATCCTAACATCCTAAATGGACGATTTGGCTTCGCTATTGGCCTTTGAAACGTGGGAGCACTAACAAGCCGCTTATTCACTTTATCACATTGTCATAGTCTATAGAACTTTTAAAAGTCATTGAGTTGACAGAACTTGTTGGGGTCTCTGAGAGTGAGGACGTTGTTGCACAGGAGTCCCACGACGGGGTTCTCGAGGTTTTCGTATTTGGAGTTGGTTTCTGAGGAGAGGCTGACAGCACCACTGCTGTCTCCCTCATACGTGTTCTCTGTGTCGTCTACGTTCTGGGAACTGATGCTTGATTTGTCGTTTCTCTCTGGCAACTCCTTGTCAAGTTGCCCCCAGTCGAATTTCTCGCCACTGTCGTTGTTGGAGAGGTCGATCCAGTGGCCACGATTGCTCTTCACTCGGTCGAGCATCGGCTGCAAGGCCGGGGACAGGACTGCGAATGCCTGGAAATGAAACAATATTTCCTTAGAAAAAAAAAAACTAAAATCCTTAAATTCTTTTCTAAGTGTCAAACATGCTATAAACTCAAATAATTTAAACGGAATATTACCTCATAGATAGGCAGGCAGATAGTATCGATGAATTTGACTTGCATAGCAGGGAGCTCATCTTCCTTATCTCTATTCATTATGTCCTGAAATAAATGATAATCGACTATAAATAAAATTGATTTTATTGTCACACATAAATCATAAAGCTGTGAGTCTTCAGGGTTGCATGTTTGTTGAATGAATGTTAAATAAAAGTGCGCTGTTTGATTTTCAACTTTAGGCGGTAAGCCGAGCCTTGAAAATCCAACAGCGCACTTTTATGTGAAAACAGCCATTAATCTCCTAAATACATGTCATGTAGGCACAGTAAATTGGACATCAGAGGTAACACTTTCACATGCAAACCGCCCTTATTGCTACAACATAAAGATGTCATTGTCTGACTCAATCAAAAAGTTCTACTTACAATAGGCGTCAAATTCAAGTTCTGCCTCTCCAGATCTCCTTGTCTGAAGAACTCCCCGGCAACCAGAGCTGCCACCCGTCGCTCGACGGGCCAAGGCTTGGTGATGGCAGCGAGATCGCAAGCGGTCATCAACATCGCCCGCAGCAGACCGCGGCGGTCCTCGCACTCGCCCCAGCTGGGGGTCACTTGTCGCTCCTCGCTGACCAGCTCGATGAAGCCTTTGCGTTTGCTGGAAGGTGAGGTAAGGATAGTTGTAACACCATGTTTTATAAGAAAACTTTGGACCAAGGATTTATGGCTGAAGATAGGCCCAGTAAATGCCCTGGATGCGGAGGCTGTTATCATTTCAGGGTTGGATACACCGTTGGCTTACATCTGCGTGTTATTTCGACTCATCTCTTTCTTCTATGATATCAGAGTAACATGGTAAGAGATTAATTAGCACGTAGAATTCTTAGATAACCGAAACTAGCACAGAAAGCCGCTGTCTTAGAAATAAAGGGAGTCTGTTGAAAAAAAATTGTTTAAATCGCTTAACTGCGTCATGTGACTTTTTATCATCAATATAAGGTTTAAATTAAAATGATAGACGCGCAACTGTAACAACATTCTATTGATGATTAGAAATAACCCAAAAAAAAACTATGGCAGGTTATGTGAAACACAATCCTACCTGAAATAAACAGCCAAATCGGTGGACAGTATAGCATCTTCCAGCACTTTGACGACTTTCTCGTAGTCATCCGAGGACAGGTTGAGCAGGATCTGGTTCCCGGGTGAGTTGAGAATCATCAGGCACTGGTCGAAGTGGTGGTGCTCCATCGTGGAGGTGGAGTACAGCTGGGCCAGAGGTGATGAGGCCCTGGAACAAATATATGAAGCAAGTTGAGTAAAATATTCAGAATTATATAAGTTGGTGGGAACTCCTTCCATAAAGAACACATCGTTACGTGGAACTGTTAAAATAATATGTGATAATCTATTATTTGTAACTGTGCTCCTTTTTTTAGCATAGGATTAGCGAATTTATAAATAGGTAATAAATTGCGGATCCAAACACAAAAGGTTAAAATAACGATTTCCTTCTTTCTGAATTTATGTACTGTAGGTACCTACCTATTTTTATTTATTATTAATATGTGTAGCCTCCTTTCCACTCCGCTCTGCCTTGAGCTAGTGTGGACCAAACCTGTCTGCAGGCTTCAACATATTTTTTTCATTTTATTTTCTACTTTACCAGAACACCCGCGAATTTTCGCGTTGTTTTTATTATTTTTATTAATTTATATTCTTATGGCATCTCCTTATGTCATGCTCATGAGCTATTCAAATATTTGGCTTAGGTCGTAAGGGGGAGGCGTGAAAATTGATTCGATTCGCTGTCACTTCACATCCATAGATAGATACTAAAACGGTTGCTACTCACTTGATTTGAAAAGAGTTATTAGTCCCCCGGTGGTCGAGGTCGTGGCACAGACAGCCGATGATCAGCGCCAGGCACTCCAGTTCCCCGAATATCTTCCACCACTGCGTCTCCTGAAGCAAGGCCAAATATTACTCGAGGTTGAGTTACCTTACTAGTTACAATTATTTACCAATTTAAAGTTTTTATGTACAGTCATTATAGCCAGGAGAAGATAAAGAAGGTACGAGAATAAATCTTGGCTTAGGTTCTAAAAATAATCCAACCAATATTCTAAATGTTCTTATATTTGTATTCAGAATCTGAGATAATTATCAAGTTTTGGAACAACAAATACAATTTCATGAAAGACAAAGTTCAAATTCCATTGCAACTAAAACAAATTTGGACCCGTTTATTACAAATGGTCACTCAAAAATCAACTTAGAATACATAATGCTAAAGTAGGTAGTAAGTAAGTGGCGATAGAATTAATGAAATTATGAATTAAAGATCTGATAGGATCTCAATTTTCATCAGAATCTTGGACAAAACGAAACAAGGCGAATAAAAGCACCTCTAAAAATCACTCACCGTCAAAATAGCGAACATCATCTGCGCGACGTTGAACGCGTGCCTCCAATTATGGTACGTTACATTGCGGTAGTTCTTCTTGACGCTCAACAGCCACCGACAGAGCACGCTGTAATCTATGTGAAACCGCTCCACAAAGTCGAGGTCGAGGAACATACGGAGGCAGGCACGAAGGGTGTCGTCGTCCGTCATTTCGATGTCGTCAAAAGCCAGCTCGTGGAGACTGAAGTGGGCGGAGGAAGGTATCCTTAGCGTCTGTGGTAGGTAAAAGAATTGGTCAGTAATAATCCCGAATATTCATTCAAAGCTGATTAACACCCGCGTCATCGTTATGTGACTTTTATGTCATTAACATAGGGTTTAAATTAAAATGCGCGCTCGTGAAATGCACCAACTGCTTCCTAAACTCAATAAAGGGCTAATATTTTGCTTTCATCGAGTGTTTCAACTTTTGCCTCCGATATTTACTCAAATTCTGCCACAGCCAGTTGCATTTAAATTTTAAAGTTATTTGGTCAATTAAATACCTACGTACGAGTTATTTGGTCAATTAAATACCTACGTAAGAGCCAGGGAATATCGGTGGTCATTACGGCTCGTGCAGACCGGCGCGATATCGCGGCCGCGACAGGCAGCGCTACCCTTGTCGCGCCCGCAATATTTTTTTCGTGAATGTTTTTTTCATGATTTTATTTTTCCACTTTGTCGGCGTAATGCCGCAGACAAACAGACAGACGGACATGGCGAAATTATAAGGGTTCCTTGTTGACTATAGAACCCTAAAAATTATAGTACTAGGATTCAAATTAATTGAAAAATCTATTCAATTGATTAATACATTTTGTAGATACGGCCCTGGAATGATGCACAGATTTCGATCTCTGGACATAACTGGCGAAATGTGGGTGTACTGATAGTTGCACCTCTGCCTAACCCTTTAGGGAATACAGGTGTCATGTTGTCTGTGTTAAATAATATAAGAAGACTATTCCTACTATTGATAAGACATAAAAACGTAAGTAGGTACGTTTTTTAATTGATCAACAAAACCAACACCTTTGTAAAAATAAATCAACAGCTTTTAACGGAGAAATTGCCATCAATAAAATATTCACGCAAACGAAATCACAAGCCACGACTTGCTAATTAATTTAAACGCGTTATTTATTACTTCGGTAAACATAATTAACATTTTACCGTACAGAAAATTTATAGCCATTATCAATATAAACTGAGTAAATAATATATGTGCATAATGCAGTGCAATAAAATACGTCACGAGACATCGCAAGAAATTTAATTACTCGCATTCAGACTTCAAGTTATGAATTGAAATGGCGAAACAATGTGACTAAGTTCAATTACGGACTTCAAGCTATACTAATAAGTTCCCTGTGGTTTAATGTTTGGGCGATAACATCTTTAAAGTTTTTTTTAAGAACCTTATGGTCGAATGAGACAGTGACATTGCGTTACAAAATATATTTTTGTAATTATTTCGAAGGCTGTGAAAATAATTTATTCTCATTGTCACAGAGGTTTTTATTTAAATAAGATTATAATCCAATTAAATTCTAGAGAAGAAAATAATTGTTTTAGTAATAAGATTTTGGACAATATCTTGAAGGCATAATAAATTGTTTAATTTATTTTAATGTTCTGAGAAACCTTGATTTTAATTATACTGGCTAAAATATCTTATTAAAATGTTCAATTATTGTAACAAATTAAAAATTATGCTCATTTCTTACACCGCCACAGGCAACAAACGCCGGTAGGTACCTACGTAGAAGGTACAAACTTTCTGCCAGCAATCATGAGCCAAGTTTGGTAACAAACCTGTTAACGTAAACATGTTCATCTAATTACACTTTGAGTTAGTTAATTATATGACAGGCTAAGGCTTCGCTCGGAGCACAGAACTACCAACTTTACAAACTACAACATGCAAGAACATACGACCTGGCACATACATCGAACACTTCTGCAGTCATCTGTTTATTACTCATAAACAGAACTCTAAACTCTATTACTATACAGGTTAGGTTTATAATTCCATGAGGATGTAAAACAGATTAATGCATTCGTGCCCATTTGTATTGTGAACTTACCCGTAACCGTTGAGCGTCGTCTAATGAAGCGGACGCGTGGTAACTTAGTACCTGCAATCATACAAATAACATAATTAGATCAAATAAGCCCTATAGCACAAACATTAGGGGAAAATGGTGACTTAACTCAGGAGTTAAGTTGGTCAATAAAATTTTAGTGGAGTATTATAATAATACGTTATGTGAGGAGGTTGAATTTGGAATAGTGCCAGATACATGTAGGCGTTCCAGTATGGCACAATGGACAATTATATCTATTTGAAGGCTGTTGGCTTAGGTCCTATTTAGCTACTTGGAATAAAAGGCCACGACCTAGCTTAAATTGGGGCACATCATAATTACTTTTGAGGAATCGTATTTAGCGTAAAAAATCGCAAATTCGTCATCAGCTTCTTAACTACATAATCATTATCGGTTTAACTAAAAACATCATTTTACATCGTCTACTCATTACTTCAGATCACAGGATTATTTATGTCGATGATGAAATATCTATGTTGTTGATGATGATATTGAAGATATGTGGACTGAAAGGACTGAGATGACGGCTAATACAGATGTATGGAACATCAGACATGCTGCGCCGATGACAAATAAGTTGGGATAAAGGCGGCAGATGAAATGGATCTGATGAATCATTAATGATGTCAAATACTGATATCAAAAAGTAAAACTCACGTCTAAAGTAACGCTCTGTTTCGCCATGGCGGTGATAGCCTTCTCATACATGTGCGTATTGTGGATACCCATGCCGCAGAATATCGCGAACGCCTCCACGAAGTTCTCGTCGTTCTTCGTGAAGAGGAGCTCGTCGAATTTGTTGACTAACTGGAAGTTAAACATAGGTAACATTTAAATAGAAGAAAATATAAAGAAATAACGAGATTAATGTTTTATGGTGCCATAGTCATAACAGAAATACGTATAGATGTGGCAATTCTTTTCAATATCTTTGGTTTTAATGTATGGGAAGCGTTTACATTAGAGATACCTTTTATAGTCGCTTTCAAACCTAGGAGGTCTTTTCTTGAGACAAAAGTACCTACTTAAAAGTTTTATTTTTTTAAAGAAATTTTTTTGTGAAAAAGATTGTTGTGCATTTTATTCCATTCCGGGTATGAGTATCAGTCCGCTTTGTTTTTCGTTAAATATACTGGGTTTTCTAAACACCCGTCTAAAGAAACCAGCGGTCCATTAAACTTTTACTAAGTAAGATATTTTATAATAAGTAACGATATTGAAGCTGATATAATTTTGTTACTCAACAAACTTTCATTAAGAACTGTTGTGTTAACAAAATTAAGTAAGCAACTAAGTTTGTTAGCAGACGACACCCACGGGATGTACTTCTTCGAGCTTCTTATTTAATTTATTTTTTAAAGAAGCAGCGCTTAGTTCTAAGTGCAAGTTACGTTTCTTCATAATCTGTTACCGACTTTTACAAAATGATGTACTCTTCTTTATTCCAATCAGAAAAGACACATACATTTTATATTTGCCTCGAAAAGCACGTTAAGCCGTTGGACCTGGCTGTAATTCGCCGATCTTTGACAGTCGTTTCGGGTAGGCAGAAGCCCAAAAGTCTGACAGCCAGTCTTACCAAGTGGTATCGTATTACCCAGTAACTGCAGTAACTGGGTTGTGGAGTGGCTCCATGTAAAATACAGGTATTCAACTGCATAATAGTTGGTAAAAGACTAGGCAGATTGATTGATGAGTATTTACAAATATATTTAATTAAGTTACCCTTTGCATGGCTATCAAAACAAAATTAAATGAACATGCTTCGAAATGAATACAAAATGTAACCCACATCCATATCCATTATTCCGTAAAATACATTTTTGTGTGAGGAGTTCAGGACATGAACATTTTTTGCTTACCTTACAAGCTCAAATAAAAAGTTAACATAAAGCACCTCAATTAGGGTCCGAATGACAAATAAAAGGTAAACACAATTAAAAAGAAAAATATTTGTCCCTACTTTAAGCTTTTCACTAAACTTATTTTACTTCCTAAAAGTGGAATGAGTACTCCTTGGGAATTATATTAAAAACTTTCTAAATAGAATTATTTTGTGTTTCGAAATTTTATATTCTGAGGAAAACATTCAAGAATTATCGATTGTCAGTAGGTACCTAATCTCGCCGTGAAAACAACTTGATTCTCTAGCACTAGGCAGGATGACAGTTCACTTTAAGCTCACTTCACCTAAATTTTCACGGTGAGATTTTAACAGAATAGACCGGCTGAACCATTGCTTTAAGACTCACGTACTGAGAAATCGAAGTATGTAACATGTTTGTATTTTTATGTTTTTTATGCCTATGATTGGTGGTCGAAATAAACAATAATTAGATATTTATAAGAGGAAAACTCTTATACTAGAAAGAATGTTACGTATCCTTTGCCGCATGAAATAATGTTTCCATATCCACAAACATGACAGATAATACATACAAAGAACATTTCCACAAAGAGGAAACTATACACAAGAAATGAGCCACTACATTTTCACTAATGAGTACTTATGAAAAAATAAATATTATGAAAAGCAGCTGCAGTTACTAACTCATTTAGATTCTACTAAAAAATATTATTTGTCGCATTGCGGAAATTTTTAATGCGTTTCTACAGATTCACATTAACTTTGCAATAAACAGGGTTTTATCAACCGCATTTGCTATATTATCCAGTATATTTTTATGTGATGTTTCGTCATATTCTAGCTCCATCCGTTTACAACATGTTTAATCTTCAATATTTTTTGCCGTCAAGTTCTTTTAAGCGTTGACACGTTTGAATAATTTATGTTCTCGCGTATAAAATTAATCGGAGCTAATATATTCAGCGGGAGACGCGTAAATCCAAAATCCAACATTTGAAACGAACTGTCTGTGTACGCAACTTACAGGGAGTTAATTAGCAATATCCACATCGTTATGCTTTACCCCATCTCTTGTGTTATTTCAATATGTATGGATTCAGTTATGTAGTGTCGCATACGACCGCAATGCGCTGTTTCTATAACAATTGTTACTTTACTCTTTTTGGAATTTTTCATTAATACTACGTGACCAAGTTTTTGAACAGCACGTTTGCTGAATAACTCCGGTCACTTTATGGAACCGTTTGGCTATTTTTATGAATCCACTTACCATATTTTTACACATTTTGGCAAACTTCTTAGATAATCAGGCTAATATTTAAACGCTTCCCTTGAGAATTTCCAAACATAATCTGATCGTGTGACAAGACTAAATATCAAAGAGTTTCTGTGAAATTTTGCCAACTTACCTGAATGACTCCGATAATCCTCCCCTCTGAATTCTTAATGGCCATGCAAAGTATTGTGTTGTGTTTAAATCCGGTGCCTTCGTCGACGGACGGATCAAAACGGGGATCTAAATAGGCATCCGGAATGTTCACCGTCTGAAAATTTAAAGAAAATTTTATTTCTACCGCCACGATTTTAACAGTCTGTAATGTTCCCGCAAGCTCGCACTTAACCTTCTTCAGAATGATGCGCTTGAGACATATACGAGAATACGTGCTAAACCCCTCAGCGAGACAATTTTAATGAACCACCGCGAATTAGTTGAAAAACACTTAGGGAAAACTTGGAAATTGCTGCATATCTTAAAGCCGTTGACAATAAATTCCTTTGGAGAGGCTAACTTTTAGGTGCAGACAAAAAAGCTCTTATTTCTTAATTTGAGTAAATTAAGTTCTTTAGTAATTATTAAGAAAGATGAACTCTTCTCGTAACTTAATTAAGATAAATTAAGTTCTTAAGCATTAATAACTTCCGCCAAGTTTCATTATCCATGTTCACCTTATCATAAACCCCAAGACGGAAACTTATCCCGTTCTATCCCCATTTAGTCCACACACTAAGCGCTTTAAAGTTTCAAGTATAATTCCATTAGCTCTAATACAGCCGTGGTCCCTTTTAATTCTTATCACAGTTATTAAGCTGACTTGGCTTTGTGGTCTAGCAACGACTGGCGCGCTGAAGTTGGCTAAACTCGTAAAATGCAACTTAGTCAAAAGAATGTATAATACTGGCAGACACTTAAATGCTATCGCTAAGTATGATATTAACTTTATAAATAATAATAACAATTCCAAAACTGTCCTAGGGCAAAGAGAAGTTAAAAGTTACGGATTCATAAATAAAATTACAAGAAAGCGAATATACACACAAAGCTTGTTGAAGCAAAATTTTAGTATCAAATAGTGACCTTTTGCAGCTGAAAAGTTTACCACGGAAAATAGCAGTATGCATCCCACGCGAGACGGGTGTTATAAAAGTCAGCTGACGGATACTGTCACGGGTAATTTAAAGCAAACATTTTATTTTTGACTAAGAATATCTACGATGAGGTAGAAACTTTTTCTTCTTCACGAGCATTTCACTTTCTTCTTTATTTTTGTACTGAAAGATATTACTATTTTTCAGTCTACCCTCCCTCTTTCTCTATTTTCGTTTTCTGCAAGATGTTTGCTGTCTTTCTTTATCCATTTGATTAAAGAATGCATCGTCAGGAGTCTATCATTTTGCGTCTTCAGTTTTCAGCAATAGGTACCTAACTTTATGCCTTCCTATACTCTTTTTAGTACCTAGACCCACTTCCACTAAAGGCAAATAAATACAAATGAAATCAGGTCTTACCTCCCCCGTAGTAGCCACATATCCCGTGATGCCAATGTTGATAGGGAACCGACTTTCGTAAGGTGAGGTCCTTAGTGCGTTTAAGTCGTTGTCATCGCCTGCTTCCAGGTCGAATACTCGGGAGAAACTGCCCTTCGATGCCTCGTGGACTAATAGTACCTGGAAATATAAACAGATTGGTCAATTTTATGATAGATACTGAAACCTTTTTTAGGATTTAAATAATGAAAATCCTCGAAAACTAATTTTCCTAATCTACACTAAATCTGATTTTTGTTTACGCCAAAATAGGCTAAAACACGATACACATTGAAACTGTGAAATAACAAGAACTACAAATACAAATAACTGAGAAATAAAACTTATTCTATATTAATATGCATTCATGTTGGAAGGGCCGCTATACATGAATGATGGCAGCTCCTCGCCTAACTACCGACCGAGCCGATAGAACGGACTCATCGAGTGCTTCAAAAGTCACGATCCTTAGTAACGAGGTAGCTATAGAGAACAACATTTCTTTATTGTCTTCTTCTTCATTAAAATCTTATAACATACTACATTCAAATAGCCACACATAATTAATTGTAAAAGTTCATGTACATTACAAAGAGAATTTTAATTATATACAGTGTTTTCATAAATTTGGGTAATCCTAGTCGAAACGGCATGCAGCCGCGCATTTCAATATGTTAAGCAGATTAAATATTGCAGGTACTCCTCAGAACTCCTTTATTTAAATGTAAATTACGTTTACATAATTTGGAACTTGACTATGAAACTCGGTATAACAACTGCTATGCAAGAATCTTAAACAGAGCACAAATTTTCACGTTATATGCTTTGCATTTTTGGCTCTAATTAACATGAGATGTTAGCATAGCATTTTTAGCAAAATTTTCCAAGCACAGGGCTTAAGAAGAGATAAAGCAAAGCTTTTTGTAATCTCCAGTAAGTTTTTAAAAGTTTGCAAAGATTTCATCCAAACGCCGCATGGATGTTCAAGATTAGAATAGTTATTACAAACAGACATACTCATAGTGACTTCCTCCTCGCCGAGATACGACTCGGACGTACGGACTGGGCCCGAGGGTATTGTACCAATAAAACATTAAAGATGTCTGTCTGGCTGTGAGCGACCAGTACGACAAGATAGATAGTTACAGAAGACTGGCTCCATACAACGAGGGAAAACAGGCGCACGCAAACATAGACGCTTACGTACGGCGGACGATACGAGTGCGCACTTGCACTTGCTGCACTGTACCGGCTACGTAATCAAATATGTCTATGTGTGCACGCGTTTTCGCTCGTTCCCTGGACCTGACCTTCTGTAACCATATATTACCTTACGTTGTGCCAATACGCAAGACGCGTAGGAATAGCCAAACAAGTGCAATAAGAACACGGCTGCTATGATCGTTCCCGAGCCGACAGAACCGGCCGCGTTATGTGTTATTACTTCTCTAACTGACCATTAATGCTATACGATATTTTTACGACCAGCATGATGACTACTCAATGCCTAGTCTTTATAATATACGAGATTTGAAATACGAAACATAAAATACATGCAGTAAGGTTTATAGATGATATTCGTTTATAGAAAGAACATTAATCGATTAGTGACTCCACTCTACTTCCAAATTGTTAACCGTAGAGGTTAAGCTAAATATTTTAATTGGCATTTACCACAAGCGAAGCACAAAGTAACCAAAGCGATATTAAACTTCAATATTGTCTTGCAAACAGCGGTAATTGGGAGGCCAAAAACAAAATTCGTTTCGGGCAAGTTTGCACTGGCCGGCCATCCGATTTAAAATTATTTTTGGGACTCGATTTGAATGCTAATTTTATTGTAGCCTATATCGTGGGAAATTGCCTATGTTAATATTGTGTCGAACAGAGCACACCTGTTCATATTCATTCAATTGTGTTTTCAGAATGTGTAGTTAGTTGGTTATACCTTGATAAGGATTTGCTCAAATTAACCTGCTGCTATGATACAGCTTAGCTGGCTGAATCTAAGCAATCAAATATCGCTACCGTAATTCTGTTTAGACTTAATAGCTTTAACTGAAGCATCTTCTCGTTACTTTAATGAATTTCCTCTGGCTCTAAATGTTTCCTTGATTAGCTAGGATTTCTATAGTAATATAATTATACAAGTATAGTACAAAAGGGACGCTCGCTGCAATGCGCTTTGTTGTCCTTACTTAGTTAAACTCAGTCTGACACCAAAGCGCTTAGTTCAAGGCATAATGCCAGCAGATATTGTTTTGGAATTAATAAAACAATAGTAACTGACCAGAGCTTCATAAAATTTGAAACGTAGAAACAGAGAACGCAGTGGTATTATTTCCTCCCTACATTTCCTCGTCCTGTACGGTCAAATAAAACGCCAGGTATTGAGTTGAAGCTAAACCAACGAACAATTCCCGACTAACACTAATAACATCTAGCCCAGCATCGGTAAATGCCTGAACGTATTATTTTCATCTTCGTGTAATTTCTATCAACGCCTTACCGGATCTTCGGGTTCCACTTTCATAAGAACAAACCCCAACTTCCATTAAAGGACTTCGTGTTATTTCTGCACATTGTTCGTTCATAATTGAGTTTTCCTTGGAAGCGATCCAATAAAGTATTTGCCCGAGGGATAGTGGGTTGTCGCGCAATATGATCGGGTGTAGACGCACGTCATCGGACCCCGATGATCTGCGATAATCTGGTGCTAAGCCATTTTGATAGTTACAGCGTATAGCGATGTTTTATCACAGGTTATTTTTAGGGCATGCGTCAGACTTGTTTTGGTTGTTTTAAAAGCAAAGGCTTGATTTGTTTCTCAATTTGAGTCATATTCCTATTTGCGCGCCTTCCGTTTCAAGCTAACACTGATTTTGCCAAAACGCTGTCGTCCTAATGTGTTACTTTACAAATAATGGCTCCTGGGAGAGAGACCAGTAATAAAAAAGTAACATACATTAGCTAAGTAGCATTTTTACACACCTGTACATTACACATTATGAGGTGATCAATTCAAAGGTAATTACAGTTTAAAGCCACCACAAAAACGTTAATCTAAGTACTGTTAACGTGTCGTATAAACTTGATACTTGTCTGAAACCTTTTCTTCAAGTCCCAAGAGTGAAGATTCTGCTCGCCAGCTTATCGCTTTCCATTCTCATTAGGGCTCATGACACGCTTTTATCTTGATCCTCTGGCCCGACCCGACTCCGGTTAACTGTATTTATTCTAAAGGTTTGCCATTTTATACAGGATGCGTACAAAAGGGCGAATGTTCGTGTGCGATAACGTTGTTGTTCAAGTATCATTGTTCTGGTCAGCATTTTTTTGAAGCAAAATAGACGATAAAAATAAACAAAAAAATAATTTCACCACTTGACGTTTCGCTTTCATATTATTTTAGCAACTGAAACTTGGTATTGTAGCTTTTAATAAAAATAATCCGATCCGATACCGGCCATTGGGTGGATTATAACAGAAATGTTAAGAGCTTTTGTCAATAAATTTTATCACTGAAAATATAGCTGGCGAACACGAGAGCCTCCATCTATCGGGCCCATAAGCCTTTAATACACTTCAAATCCTGTAGGTACAACTTTGTTCTTGCCATCAATATATTGAAAAATAAAAGTCATCTTTTCCAATAAAAAATGAAAGCTGGCAGACATATTTTTTCTAATATTTCAAGGGACTCGAGGCTATCTCATTATTTGAGTGATGATATCAATCCATCAGTTTTTATAAGACACTTGGGGTAAAACACGTGATTATTTCGGGTGGTCTTAGTATAGCGCGAAAAAGTTCAATAAAAAAAGATATTTATCTTTTACAACAAGAAAAGAAATGTAACAAGGTTGTAACGGCCCAAGTTTTGTCATGTGTTACGTTTTAGCTTATTACGTGAAAGGATTCCTGTTACCTTTATTTTTTACGTTATCGTAGAAGTTATGAGACATGATGATGCAGACTATCGTGTAATTAATTGATTCTCTATTCATAAGCCCTTTTATGTACAAACATTGTCTGTAAAGCGAATACGTTCAGCATTCAGGCACTCTGAATACGGGCGTCATCGCTGAGGAAGAGTGCTTTTACAATGTACGTTATGTACATTTGCGCTCATACGCGAGTATTCGTTCAGGAGCGGAATTCGACGCAGTGTGGGAGTGATAAACGACATTCCATTATACTTCTCCCATCACCCTGTAATCTAACTATGTGCTGAAGCATTTCAAACGGAAAAACGGTAGCGAACTTCCGTCTAACTAAATTAAAGGGTCACCTTTAACCTTTAGTTAAGTTTGAAGGCTTTAGACTAAAGCACAGAACTATAATTTCTACCGAGGTTGCCGGAAAGTCAGAAAGGGGCGTGGCCCCTGGCAACGCAGGCAACTGAAGGAACACGGCTGGGTTTTAGTCAGTAAGAGTCTGACGCCCCGGCCTATCGCTCCGTCCAGACGGGAGAAATTACTTGATAATTTACCACCCAAAAAAAATAATTAATTTCTATGTCATCTCCAATATCCTCTATCCACTTATATGCTCCTAGAAGACGACTGTAGTGTAAGAAAAGTTTACATGACTGCCTTTTTTGTCTAGTGGTCGCAAGCACTACTGCTGAGCATGAGGTCCTGGTTTCGGAATTTCTCAGTAGCAGCCCGGAGTCTGGATTTGTGCCAGGTTCTTGGCAATAGCCTCGCCCCCTATTACATGGGACTTAAACATAAGAGGCGAAATGTGAGTGTACTATAGGTTAGGTACTATCGCGGACGGCATAACTGCAACCCGTAAGGACTATTTCTTCTTGCAGCTCTCGGCCGCTATAGTTACGCTTATCTACAACAAAGTGGTTAGATATGCGTGACCGCAATGGTACATCTCTACCTAACCCTTCGGGGAATGCTGGCATGATGTTTATGTTAACATTTTGCATACAAGTCTCGGAATGACTGACAGATATTGTTGCTCGTTTTACTGCCTTGTCTATATTTTTACGATGGTGTGCTACATCTTACCAAGTTAAGAAACGTTGGCGTTAGTCCAATACACTGATACATTGTTCAATAATACATAGAGTATGTCTAAAACGACTGACAGCCAAACCGGTCTTATGGCTCATTTACACGATGAGAAATTCACGATAATTCTCGCGTCTCGCCCATCGAGAGGCGAGCATGGTCAAGCGATACTTATAGGCGGGATTCGGGAACAGGCAGGTGATTATGTTTTTCTTGAAGCTAGAAACAAAAAACTCGCCAACGATTATGTTAGAGTGCGTTTCATCAAATAGTTCCTATGCCATAATGTTGGCTCCACTGTTATAGGACGAACACGAATACGCTACGGCACTACCTAATAGGACCGTTGATAAAATTTAACAGTAGAGCCAACGTTACAGCAAAGGAACTATTTGATGAAATGCTCTCTTCAAGACTTGTCAATTTATGAAATAAAATACAATATTTTTAACGTACGCTTCCAATTTTGAAATAAGCGGCGATATTCGGCTGACAATGTGAATTTGAAGAAAAAGGTTCATTTAACCTTTGGTATGGGGAACGTGGATCCACAAGAGACACCATGGATTTTTAACACTCTCAACGCCACCCATACAGGTATAGAATTTTTCATTACAGCAGGCCATGCGGTTTGCCAGCGGCCACAACTTTGCCTACCCATGCAGGCCGCGGTGAGAAATCTATAACGAGTTTAGCAGGCCGTACGGGCGGCTGGCGGGCTCACTGTTAGTTTTTACTAGCAGGCCATGCGATCCGCCACGACCTCGCAATTTCATATTAATTTTGTAGTGCGTGGCCTGCTGCTCCAGAAAAATGAAGCTGCCAGATGCAAAGTTTACTTAGGTGGCGTGCCTTACTCGAAAAGATACGCCCCGTCGGCGGCCCTTATGGCGGTGAGAGTGTTGTGTCTGTAATTAGGGCATACGAAAGGTTAAATCGACTTTATCATCTTTTCGATGATCGCATTTTCGAGACGAGAAGCTGCCCCCGTGTAAATAAGCCTTTAAGGGATAAGTGCCAAAAACCGTTTACGAAAAACATTAGCGTTTTGTTTTGTATAGAGTTATGGATGGAGACACTCTTGCCTTAACTACTTCGCATAAAACGTTTTTTGTTTATCTCTCGACCACAATTGTTAGTTCTTATGAATAATTCTAATAAGTTTATAGCCAACATTGCAGACCTCGCAGAAAACAAAACCAATTCCTTTTTTCAATGGCGCGTTTTTTTTGTTTGCAGTATAATACCAGCTTTCTTGCGGGGAATTTAGTTTTAGAACCAACTTTCCCAACTATTGATTAATTCGAGTTTAATTATTTTAACAAACCCAAGTAATAAAACTGACCTTTTATATCAAACATAATCAGCATAAAGTAAAAATGCACGTCTCACTGGTGGGACTTAGATAGACCTTTCTGCGAAACGGAGTGGGCCGTACGTACCTAATCAACAACGCGGGCCCAGTGCGGGCTGGTGAATGTCACATAACTTTTTATTTCACACTTAAAATTAAAAATGTTTATTATTTCTCACATAACAATAAAACTTAAAATTAAAGGGACCCAATTCCAGGTTAGTGCGCAATAAAAACTTAATTTACCGTTACCAAAGTAACTATCCACACAATTATTGTGGTAAACGTAAAATGTAACATTTGGGAACTAGGACTGGCAACATTACTTTACAGTTATGGCCATAGTAAAACCACAGTATTCGAGAGCCTCTGACCGTTAGTAGTAAAAACTTGAGGACAATTTAATAGGGCCACCTCTGTCTTTCTAAATGCCGTTACATTCCCGATTTTAGTATTCCCGAAGTTTGTTTTTGAATATCGTAAATGTTTTTTTTTAATCCAAGTTAAATAGAATAAATGCACAAGTTCATACAAATAAATTGTAGAGGTTTTAGCCTGCATGGCTTACCCATGCAAACTCCGCGAGTATTTTATTAGTCGATGGCATGTAGGTAAATACTATTTCATGTAAAGGAAAAGGATGGTGCTATCGGCCTTGTATAGCTCCGTCTCTCTATCACACTGGAAAAATGGTGACATTAATACGTCATAATACGGCCTCTGGATCAGCTTGAAGAGCTGACTGAGGGGGTCTTAATGTAAAATTAGTAAGCATTAATTCTAGGAATGTTATGGCATAATTATTATTAATACTAAATAGGAATATTACTTATTCATCCTGGTAATGTGAGCGCGTAGCGTAGTTACAGTATGTACGTCCAATCATTTAAAAAATGAACTTTTTACATCAAGTATTTACCTATAAAAAATATGGGGCGAACGACGCCCAGAAAATTAATATCACCAGTCTACCATACAAGAGTTATTAAATGTTTTTGCCTCGAACCAGAGGCATTGCGGTCAAACTTTAATAAACACTACATCACTTGACTTTAGCACTATGCGGCACTGCGTTGTTGTGGCTGCTTCCATACTGCAGTGTACTTGCCAGAGATAATATTCTTAGGCCAACAATGGGAAGGTGGAAAATTGTAAGGGAAAATATATGTGGCTAAAAAAGTTAAGGTTAAGGAAAATTAAGCCTGTGTGACATGCCTTGTAGTATCAAATTAGGTTCCAAGACATAAAAGCATGAAAACGCTTTTTTCAGTCGAAAAATCGGCAAACAACAATACCATTGGAACGTAAGCCTTCAACCCTTGAATGATATCCGATCTATGTTTTTATTAGTGTACAGTTAAGTGCAGAAATATTCATCCACTCATATTTTGAAAGATACCGAAGGTTTCTTTTCTGTCAAATGTTTTGTAATTTTCGTAACTTTAATTCCAATGCGTTTACATACAATGTATAGACAACAATACAAAAATAAATTAAAACACTGGTAATATTAATGCATAGGAGTATTTAGGAAGTATCAAATAAATCCTAACATTGAAATTAAAAAGGCGATTTTTCTAATAAACTAAATAGTAGCGATGCGCCGACTATGGGTTTTTCCAATCTTTGACTATACTATTGAAGATCTTTGATTGAATTTTGGTATGCAGACTGGGTACATCATTAGATATACGCAGTTTAAATTATTGTTGTATTGTCGTCTCCACCATCTATAACGTAGGTCCACAATATTGCAGTACTACAATCGATACCAAAATGGAATTGGTTATGGAAGTGGGGTGAAGTAGACTGCTGTCGATTTAAGGGGATTATGCTGTTGGTAATAGCATGACTTGCGAATAGTGGTTTGGCCGCCACGTTGTAAAATTTTATCACTGCACTGCACAGGGGATCACTGCAGCTATTGAGTTAAGTCTGCCTTATGTGCCACCATTGTAAAATTATTAAATACGAGCGACCCAACCCACCTTCGCACGGTTTTTGCAACTTAAAAACTCAAGATTATTTTTTATTTAATTTAAGATTATTAAGAATACCTACACATAAACCTGCCGGAATAAACTCTCTAAATTAAATTATTGTGAAAACCGCATCAAAATCCGTTGCGAAATTTAGGAGAAAAACGCGGTCACAGACACGAAAAGCGACTTTAATTAAAATTTATAATATGTATAAATTGTTGAAATAAATAGATTGTGTAGTTACTCGCCTGTAACTAGAGAGTGCTACCAGTTTTTTTTTTCTGTCGCACTAGACAGAGGTTTGAGAGGAGAAAGGGGACGCATTTGCCCAGCAGTGGGACACGATGTAGGCTAGCAGAAAAAAGGATTAAGTACTATAATACTGGTGATCTGGTCTGGTCTGGTACTTGGTTGACTGGTAGGGAATGCCTAAGGCATTAAGTCCGAGTGTAGCTTACTGTGTGCGAGAAGTTTATATAAATAAATAAATACTAAAGTAAGTAAGCACATAGTAAAAGTGGGTTGCGCATTGCTAGTAGCTAAATTAAATTACCCTACTAAGCTAAATATGCTTATTCTAGGAGTGGGTTTACGTGCAACAGGTGGCGATCGAAATCACGACCTCTCATTCGCTTGACCCCGCCTAACCGTTGAGCTAATGTCACTGGTTGAAAATAAAAAAATAAAAACAATTGCATATTCACAAATGGCAATGAGTAATGATCAAGATTTTGATCTGAGATAACTGTCAATTAGTATTCCAGAGTTTGCGTGGATGCCTGCGATAGCGCCTGGCGCCACCTAGCGGCGACGTTTCAATCATCATTAGATAGTACGATTATGTAGATCAGCTATGACAGCTAGACAGATATCTAAGCGCTTTTGTAGTGTGACTTTATTAAGCTCATGAAATTTTTTGATATGTAGAGGTGCAAGCATTGATACACAAGGTTCTTTGATATCTTACAGTGGTCAAATTTTCACTTTCCTATTGGACTAAATTTCAAAAGCTCACCAAAGGCTCTGAAGCTAAGTGAGTTGTATTTACAATGCTACCAGAGTATGTATGTTTTTTCGAGAAAATATTCATTTGCCACTATTTTTACACAATTATTATTGAGATTTGTTACTAAATTATTGTCCGAACAACGCGCTAGTAGTTTTCATGAATAGACAAAAATGAAGTAGGTAGTGAATATTCTATATTTCATTCATACCTACTCTAAGAAGTCCACACAGTTTAGTGGCGACAGACAGGCGGAAGAGTTATGGTGCAGGTGGTCGTGCATACATAAATCTACCACACTAAATTGACATAACAGTTTTCTACGTTTTTAAAAGCCCGCAACAATTTTCATCATTACCGCTGGCAGCCGTCAGAGGCCTTAGTGTAAGTTTGCATGTGAATAAACGTAACTATCGCGTTTAATATAATAAGTATACACGTGAAAATTTTCAATCAATTTTCGAACGAAAATTAAATACCTACTTATTGACCGAGCACACGTCGTTAATTTATTGGCCGCATATACTTTATATTGATCTGTCTATACTTACCACTTAACCCTATCCCTTAACTAACTACTTAAGGTAAGTCCAATTATCATCTGAAAGATATTTCATATAATTATAGGAAAAGAAAAGGTTATTTATTTAGAGCCTTAAAATAACTGATCAATTTGACAGGACTAAACTAAAATTTACCTTCTGTCCTTTTCTTAATGAAATAGAAAGAAAAAGATGCACTAAACTTAAATTTAATTTAGTTTGTGAACAAGGCAACCGGCACCATAGTACACTTAGTTTGCAATAAACGTTTTGACTTTGAAGGTTTTATTCCGCGTAGTAATATCCGCAGGACATGAGAGAATTGTCTTTAGTCTAGGTTCTTTCCTCTTCCAACAGGTGCAATAAAACTTTGCTATCTACACGTCATTACGTCTCAAATACCCATGACATCGTGTACCTATGTACTTGTGAGACCTTAAGCATTTACATATCGATCATAAAACAATTGATGGTCATAGCCTTACTAAGTTACAATACATTCACTTGGTTGGTAGGTAATAAAATGGTTTCAATACTCAATTTTTTATTGCATTTCATATGTTTAACATAGATGGTATAGCAAAGTAAAAGATCAATATGGACCCTGTCGGGCACAGCTGAATTAGGAGGGAGGAAGAGGGATAAGTAGCAATTCAAGCAATTCAATATTATTATAAATTGTTAGATGAAGTATATCCTAATAAACCGAATCTAATTAAATAATGTCTGCATATCTGCCTAGCCTTTTCCCAACTTTATTAGGGTCGGCTCCCAGTCTAACCGGAAGCAGCTGAATACCAGTATTTTAAATGGAGCGACCAGACATCTGACGGCCACAACCCAATTTATTACTGGGTAACACAATTCCCCTTGGTAAGGCTAGTTGTCAGACTTTAGGGCTTCTAACTACCCGTAACGACTGTCACAGATCTACAAATGAATGACTGAATGAATCCACGAATGGCTGCATCTAATTCAAGAGATTCATAGAAAATGAAAAAAAACCAGAAGGCCAATTCTCGTACATTAAAAAACGTTCAGATTCAAGTTGCAATCTGTCAAACTTGTCAAAAATGTTGGTAAATTGATTGTATTTTTGAGAGATTGCGAATGTGAACGTTCTTAAAAATACGGGAATTTGTGAAAAAGTATTCTTTTTACGAAAAGTTCAATCTAATTCCGAAATATATCTAAACTTAGACTCGCCGACTGCAATCAAAACCCTGGCAACTAAATTGTAAAATAATATCAACTTAATGAATAATTCCGAAGTTCCGAGCCCTTTGTGTAGGCCTTGGTCAAGGTAAGCGTGGTAGGTACTGGTTCACCCGTCAACTCTACAATGAATAATGGTCATATAAATATCTGAACATTGTGTTACTGACATAATTGTGTTTTTTTATCAAAAAAGAACTAAAGGCTGTAAATATTCTGTACGCGTTTTGAGTTTTAATTGATAAAATTATTCTAATGTTTAAGTTGGGTAAACTGGTCACAAAAATGTGAGCACCACTTTCATTGCAATGATTGTAATTTTCACGACCCTATAGTTGAGGCGAAAATAATGAAATCCGTGTGTAAATCATTTTATTTTCACTTCCTAAACCATAGACCAAAGTTTTATTACGTTTAAGTTTATTACACGTTTATCACATACATTTTGATGGGAACAATCCCTTTTAGGGTTTAGGACCACTAAACTTTCAGCGAGGGTACTTATTTATATATTTTACTTTATTAAATAATATTAGTTATAAGGTGTAATCGTTGATAAATGAACAATGAATTTCTATGAACGAAATTTTATGTACCTACTTGTAACCGTAATATCATAAGATAATTTTCATCGCAAACAATTAGGACATAGGACATAATATAACTAACGTCGTCATTAACTTTACTTGAGTATTCTAAACTATAAGAAGGATAAAATATAAGTACCTTCACATTTTTTCTTTAAATAAGACCCAGCTATAGAATAGTTCTTGACAAATGAGAAAAAACAAGTGACAGCGACAATACAGAATTTGTTCCGTAACTGCTATATTCAGCCTTAACCCGGTAAATAAAAGAAACGAATAGAACTACCTTAATACAACACAAAAAATGGACACTATAGCCTAATTTTTTGCCCATAGGGAAAACTTAACCAGACCCTCTTACGAAGAAACGACGACGTATAAAAGGGCCAAGTAACATCTATCCTGTTACGTCACAATGTGAACATAACATCACATTGTTCTATCATAAATTGATAACATTACGAGCAGTGTTCACCCGCGCTTATTTACTCCCTATATGATAACAATAGCAAAGCCTCCTTTGTTACAGTAAATTGATTTACTAAACAAACACAATAGTCTTGGAACAATTGATATAGACTTAGTTATGATTGGGTTTCTCAGTACCTAATATTGATTAGTCATAGTTAAATATCAAATATCTTGTGTGCCTTATTAAGAACAGTTTATTAACCGTTACGCCCTTAATCCATGGTTTATAGTACTTAGAAGGAGATGCCAAAACCTTCACTATGGAATATAACATTATAGATATCGATAACATTGTTGTCGATAACGATAGTTGTTCTAAGAAACGAACGTCGCCATTTAAAGACCTGAATTTCATAAGTATCTTGTATCCAACTTGCAGCTATAATGTTTCCAACTCAACCTATTACAGTCCACTGCTGGACATAGGCCTCTCCCAGGATATGCCTCGACACCCTGCCCTCCGCCTTTCGCACCCAGTTTGCACCAGACACCTTTTTAAGGTCGTCGTGCGTGGTACATCTGTCTGGGGAGGGTCCCACACTACGCTTGCCGATACGCAGTCTCCATTCCAGGAGTCGTCTGTTCCACCGGCCATCGGTCCTTCTACAAACATGTCCAGCCCACTGCCACTTCAGCTTGCTTACTCTGCAAGCTATGGCCGTAACTCCGGTTCTTTTCCGGATAATTTAATTTCTGATTTTCCCATTAGAAAATTCGAATTACATTTTGCCCGAGGTCGGGAGAGATGAAAAATCCCTTGTTATTACCACAGACGATGAGGCGTTAATAATTGCTGTGCAGTCTATAAATATCTTGAAAATTATTACAGCTTTTACCTAAAATATGTTTTTGATATGATAAACTTGGCTGAGCTGAAATAAATTTAATCTGGCCAACAAAAAGTTGTACATAATACTTAAAAAGTTAATGTATGTCTAGAAACGAAAATAGTGCTTAAAGTCATTAAGTTAAGTATTTTATTTGTTGGTGGATGGACACTCGGAGTAGTAGCAGAGTGTCTTTTGAGTGAAGCTTCGTAAAAATGTATAGCTAGGTTAAGAATAATTCTGATAGTACTCAGCATGAATTTATGGTTAAGGCTGCGTTTCCACCAGAGATGAGCGAGGATGCGTAGCGAGGGATGTGTGTGAAACTAGCCAATAACATCGCTTCATTGTCATAACTTGAGCTAAGCTAGCGTTGTTATTGGTTAATTTTACTGACATCCCTCGCTACACATCCTCGCTCATCTCTGGTGGAAACGCAGCCTAAGACTTAAACTTGATCCTTGGAGAAATTAAATAACAGGTAAAATATCTCTAAAATTATTACTTAATGTTCTCATGAACAATTATAATGGCTGTAACATTACGTAACAAGTATTGTTCCCATACCATTCAAACATCAAATCGCAATCCGTTAACTAATAAACAAAATTGGAATATTCGTCCAACTGGTGAATAATAAACAAAAGATATGAATGTTAATTACTCTGCTGTAAATTTAACACCTTTCACCCCTTTTTGTCGTTTATTCACAAAGCTGCTCAATTCATTGGACCCGAAAGCGGATTAATTTCCACTCAAACAATATATTATTGTGATATTTGAACAAAATTTCCAATTAAAACGGCTAGACCTAGACTTTGATGAAGTCAACATGGTTGAATAAACATGCAAGAATATTCGCATTCCTTTGTCAGATAACTTGATAGTTGAAATTCTATAATTAAAGCTCAAAGTTCAATTACAGCAGATTCTTATTAGAAATAATAACATCTCGAACCTTCTAGTGCAATATGGAAGCACTTTAACAATCCTTGGCTATAACACTAATGGTAAACAAAACGCCTCGGTTCAAACGTTTCATTAGGAAAACAAGCAAAATTAATTTTCTCGACTCAAAGCATTTCGAATTAAATTGAAATTGATATTAAAAATGAGTCGGCCCAAATTGTTCGTTGATTGAATGAATCAATTCATCAAAACTTATTTCAATATTGAAATTCAATTTCAATCATATAATAAGGAGCGCTATGGAAATATTAAATACCACTAAGAAATTGGTGGGAAAGCTATCTTCAAAGGGATAATTAAATTCAATGAATTTCAAAGACCGATGTTTTAGAGGATTTTAGTGGAAGCAATGAAAAGAATGAAGTCTTTTAAATGGAACCGCTATGTGCCTTTTAGCGTTAGGGACGAATATTGGAACTTTTTATTTAGATTTGATACAATAAACAAACATGTAAATAGATGCGTTAACTCGGGAATCGCACACCGGCTCGCTGTGCCCGAGTGAGTTCATATGGATTACCAACTTTTTTCGGATTCCGAGATACTTACCTCCTCCAAGTTTCCATTTGGGCTAACAAGATAAACAACATTTGGAAGTTTCACCATGTATTATCTGGTACGTTACCTGAGGCGTGTGCAAGTGAACTTAACTTCGACTTACTTGACGTAGTAACAGATTCGGAAGCAGGAGTTAAGAGATAAGATCTTAGAGACGGAACGAATGGCAACATGATTTCCTACATCGTAGATGATACAAAATTACAAACCCAACTCTATCTAGCTGAGTGAATGAATAAAGAAGATTTAGAGACACAGTAATTGGAATAATTTAAATTTTGTACTATAGAAATGGAAGGTAATATCATAAAAATATGATGATATTACTTACGGAACGGATGATGATGGGAAAGAAAATTGGGATAAGGGCAGGAGAATGGATGACTTAGTGCTATTACGTCTCCATTCCTAATGTAATGACCATTATTCAGATGTTTCTGCCGTTACTTTACAATTATACAACAATGAAGGTCCTGCCCAAATGATCTTGCCCAAAACATCGGTATAACTATAATGTATCCCAGTAATATTAACACTATTGAACTAACCTGTACTCGCTGGCATCTAATGAGGCTCTGTGTATGCGTAAGTATCCTTAACACCATGTGTTCTATAGTACTCTGTTCTTCAAACACCATCCTGGCGAGGTCTAGGAGCACCTGGTTCCTCTTGACTTCTAACTGGGATCTCTCGTAAAGCTGTGCGTTCCGAAGACCGATGCCGCAGAACTGGAGGTAGGATGAGAAGACTTTCTCATCATAGGACGTGAAGGGACCGTCGCTCTGTTTGTTTATAACCTGAAACATATATTGCGATTAGTTATATATACAAGATTTGTCTCCAAAGTGTTGAAATATTTGATAATGATGGAAATTTTCAGTAATGTGGTAAAGATGAAGAATAATTCAATATTGTTCTAAAAAAATTGAGAGAAACCGTTTATTTAATCCAAGACAGATTTATAGCTTCAAAATAATAAGCAAATTCTTTCATCGAATACAAAAGAAAAACCTTACAAAAACAGTTACAATATTTGACGGTCGTTAGTCAAAAGAAAATTTATGTGCGAAAGCAAATGTTCGATTAAAAAACCGGCCAAGTGCGTGTCGGACCACGCACAATGAAGGGTTCCGTAGCTGGGATTAATTAATCCCAAGAACAAACTTAGCATTGTAGTTGAAAAACATGTTCTCCCATACAAAATGTATGGGAGAACATGTTTTTTGCAACTATAAACTATATTTTTGCAAATATCGACTAACTTACATTTGCATGTAAGTTAGTCGATAATTACTCGTTAACGTGTAGAGACTACTTAGCTGTGATAGTTTTCCTTTTAATTTCGTTATATATACTACTGCTGTGAATTATCCGCATATCCAGACTAACCAGACTCTAACAAAAATTTGCACTTTAAAGCTTAATATTTCGCAAACGGATCCTTGAATCCAAAAATTATTTGACAAACTCACCATATTTTTGAACGACCTTTCCAAAGATACCCCACACCATGGGAAAGACGAAAAAAAAAAGCCCGCTTTTCGTGTAGGGGAGGTACCTACCCTAAAAAATTTTTTTTTCATGATTTTATTCTACCAATTTGTTGGCGTAATTAATGTGTATACTCATGCCAAATTATAGCTTTCTAGTAAGAAAGAAAAAAAATACATTTATTTGACACAGACTAAAAGGCACACAATATAAAATACAGCAGACAAAAGAGATACCAACAACCGCCTCTACGCTAAGACGGGGACAGACAGACAGACAGACAGACAGACGGACATGGCGAAACTATAAGGGTTCCTTGTTGACTACGGAACCCTAAAAATTATCGTTCTTCGTATTTCAATATTTATTATTCGGAAGTGACGTCCAAATTCACTTTTCGCTGGGACATTGTTAACAGGCAGATTTCATGAGATAATACAAAGTTTACCAACATTCGCCAAGCAATTTCAATTCCACGTCGGAATATTTATAACTTAATACGCTTAGGACGTTGGAAACTTTTTTGATTTCATCTTTTTCTTCGCCAAGCTCTCATTTCGCCGTTTCCCAGATGTTTTTGAAACAACATTTCAAATGTAAACAGGGCGAAATTTTCTTTTAGCAAACAAGATTTATTTAGGTAATGACATAAAATAAATCTTGTTATTAAAAGTGGTGTAATGAAAGTTTAACAGATAATATCGTAGTACTCATTTAATATAAGCCGGCTACATACCTGAGCAACACCGATGACCTCTCCATTAATGTCCTTAATGGGCATGCAGAGAAGTGACCTCGTTTTATAACCCGTTTGTTGGTCAATGTCGTGGTTGAACCTTTCATCCTGGAACAAAGAAAAACACATTAAGTACACTGATATCTGTATGTCAATCCAGTAATCTTCATCCAAGAGTAGGTTTTCTCGTTGTATAGGATAGTGACATTGGCATGACGACGATGTTCATTGAGCAAGTCTTTAATTGAACTATTATTACTCGTCTGAATGGGGCAGCTTCTACATGAAGTCTCTTGGAAGGAACTGGGCCGAGTAATCGGAGCCGTGGTAATGACCGCAAACCGCAGCCGTACTCCGAGGCACAGGCGCCTCTTAGTACTGTCAATATTATTACTTCTTCTGCAACATACCCTAAGAACAACTACGAAAATAACTCTCATTCATCGTGGGCGTTTGCATGTGTTCGTTTGCATTTGCACCGAAAATGTGTCAATGAAATATATTTTAACCGGTGACGCACCATTGTGCAAATATTATTGGAAAAAATTAGTACTGTAAATATCGTAAGGAGTAAGTAATCCTTACTTTGGGCTTGTCGATATGAATAAATTCCTCTTGTTCGCAATATCGTAACAATCACGTACCTACAGTTTTAAATATGAGTGGGTAGGTTGATATTTTACTCAAATATGGCTTCATAGACTGAGGCTTCAGTAATCGGCAGAAGAAATATTCACATTGTGTCTCGTCAACCTAGAAAGCTATACAAGTCTGGATCCAATATTCTAAGTATACAAAACTGTCTACTACTACTTTTGGTATCACAGTAGAGCTCCTCTCGCTCATAATCATACAGGTGTTGTGTCTGAGGCAACAGATCGTTTAATCTTAGAATTATCGTCAAAATCACGCGAAAGGCATCACGTGCGCCGATTGGCGGGCGATCGCTAGTTTCGGATAATTTATTCGCACAAACACCGTAAATCCGTCGCCAGTGAAGAATGCGATTTGAGGAATCCGTTGTATCGGTGAATTTACGAGTCGAATGACTGGATGTACTGGTGCCACAATGCAGTGCAAACACGAACATTTGTTGAACCACACTCCAACATATGGCGCCAAGCCAAAAAGGGAGGTATATTGCGAGCCACCGTTCATTACCAACGCCTGTCAACCAGCCGGATTGGGCTTAAACCATCCATTGAGCGCACATATCACACTTTCGGTAAAGCGGAGCGAATATTTTGGAGTTTAAGGCCGTTTGTCAAACGTCTGACCGGTATAAATCTGTCCGCGAAATTCGAAATTGAAGCAATAAAACCTTTTGGCAACATCAATTCTCGATATGCATATTATTAGCTGGCGAGATAACGTTCTGGTCTTTATTTGCAAAATTGTTACAATATTAATTTGGAACTTGATATCTTACAAATTATATTCAAATTCTTCAGCTTTTGCTGACGTTTAGTTAAGTTGGATGCAGGAAAACATTTCCTTGTTGTCCCATACCTTCACGCAATGAACTAAATCTTCTAACAACAACAAGTGACAAATCTCAAAACTTTTATAGCCAATCTTCGAGAAACATCGCATTATTCTGGTTGGTCCGTTCGTAATGAGAATGTAATGTTAAGCGATACCGAAGTAGTGACTAAGACAGATTGCGGCATTCGTGTAGCAATTCCTTTCGCCATCACTGTTTGAGACATTCGGTAATTTAATATTGATTCCGACTAGTTACAGTGGGTACCTACTATGCACGTCCAATCATGTTAATAAATTGTACAATCTGAGAATCAAATAAAACTGTCACCTTACCATTGAATTAATTAAATTATCATGCAGTGTTAGTAATTCTGTCAAATTAGATGTTAAAATATCACTGTGATATTAATATTCTTATGGAATATTTGGCTCGGGATCAAAAATTCTTCCGCATAATCAGCTTCTCCAAAATCAGAGCTATCCTAGCGCAGCATGACCGACTATACAATTTGTTAAAATAAAAAATTCGCTCTTGCCAACTCTATAGCTTTAAATCAAATACGCGAGATTCAATTCAGTAAATAGAAGTTTCCCCGGGGAAGGATTTTATATCTTCGTGGAGAAGTATACTTAACTTTGGAAGTTTTTAGTCCAAATAAGAGTTCACAGAAATCAAAACCTGACATCAAAATAAAACGTCAGCGATCGAAGATTCCATTTACGATTCTGATCTTGGACGGATCATAAAAGTATAATAGGTACCAATTGGACGTTCAAGAATGCTAAATTCTTTCAAGCGACGGACTGTGACAGCGTGAATATTGAACAACACAGAAATAAAAGCCCTTTGATACGTTTTCATCGCAAATTCTATTTGTGCCAGACAAAATATTCATCTTTAATCTCGTGTCACACGACATGTTCACACACACAATCAATTCCGATTGTGTGAGTGAACATGTGAATTCATTCATTCATTCAGAAGATTCTTTGTATTTATTATTATTCAGTTTCTTTTGTCATACTATAATATGTTCAGGATCAGCAGAACTCTCGGTATGTTATACACACCATTTTGCTGGCATTACGTTCTCAGGAAGTTATTTCGAATTGTATCGGTTTCGAAGCATTGAAGATGGTGTGAATGTCCATTGTTTCCACTTTATTTATTTATTTATCATAAGCACACCAACAGCACAGTCACTTACAATTCAAATTAAATAACATATAAAATTAACATTTCAGTAACCATGCAAATGACAGGTATGCATGACATTCACACATGAAAATTTGAGACAATGAAGAACAAAATAAAATGTGTCTACACCAAAATAAGCAAACCTAAATCTACAAAACTATAAAACAATATAAAAAATCAGTGATGGGGCATATATTGACAAAGAGCATAACGTCTCTTTACAAAACAAATGTAGCTTTTGCAAAACATGGCAAAGAAATATTCAGGCACAGCAAAAATGAAATCAATGAGTTAAATGCATTTCAAGAATTCAAAACTATTTCAAGGTTATAATTGACGCTGTGGCGTGAGCAGTTTGCTCATTTTGTTTTCGTTTTCATTAGACCTAAAATCTCGGAAATCCTTAAGCCCCGAACAACGGGTAGAACTTTTTATTTCGCCATGTAACAGATTCGTGGCCGGCTTAGCGTAAAAGTGCTAATGTTAGGCTTTTCTTCTAAAGGCTCCATTATCCCCTTTGAAAGTTACACGATTCGCACCGCCACTATTGTCTACAAACTACTTGGAACAACTTCGCAAATAATAGAACTAACATTTTAGGTAACCTAAATAAACGTTCTAGGTTTTTTAACAAATAGCATTGTTTTATCCCGCTTTCACGTTTTATGGATAGCTTAGGAATTGAGGAAGCAAATATTTTTGGTAAGTCCAATTCAATGACACAGTTTCCATCTGTAACCTCATCACTCACATATCGCGGTAGGTACACTTAAATATCTAGATTTTCCGATTTCGAGGGTTCATGTCTGAGCAACAGACGCCTAAAGGCTGATAGATGTACGAAACTCACGGACTAAAAGAACTTTGAAAAGTAGTCAGATTAGAAGGGTCAAACCTTGTTCAAAAAGCGGATGCGTAGATAAATCCCTCCCCAACCAACTTTACCCTAGAGAGAGCGATAAGAACTGCTATGAAGCTACACTTAACGTATAAAATGAACACAAATAATTCATTTTCATCACAGTACTGTTCAAGTGGTAAGCATTCCTATGTGTAATTTTCCTTGGTATATTATCGTTGGAAAATAAATACATATTACTGCGGAGCGTAAAAGACAACTTCCTGTAACCTTCGAGCTTCAATATTGTTATGGTAATTTATGTCTCTTTATTG
Organism: Eupsilia transversa; assembly: GCA_914767815.1. Lineage (NCBI taxonomy): Eukaryota > Metazoa > Arthropoda > Insecta > Lepidoptera > Noctuidae > Eupsilia > Eupsilia transversa. The sequence continues at coordinate 6,472,844 of OU611890.1, read as the reverse complement.
TGCCTACCTCAATATACCATTTAACGTAAAAGATTATCAGTAGAATTTAACTGTGGAACAAGTGGTCGGAATGTTGTAAACTAATCTAAAGATTCTTCAGGAACTGATTCCGTCCTTGAATCTAATTTGTTGAGCAAGAAAATTACAAGAATAATCACAAAGAATATTGAAAGGATTAAGTACAAAGGGAAAACTGTTGTTTTACATCTTCCTAAAATTTTCGAAGATTGTTACTCTGAGAAGCCGCAAGCAAAGGCATGTTTAATTACATAACGAGGACGGGTGTCAAGTAACGAAGAAACCATGACGGCGTTTAATTATCACGAAATTAATTTACTTCAAGGTCACAATGAGGTAGGCGCACTCAAGTGGGTGCTTCTTGGTAATTCAAATTATAAAATCGAAGGAAATTAAATAATCCTTCTGGAAATTTCACCAGTGCTCTTATAAAAAGGTTAAGTCTAAGATAATATATCAGAAATGAGAGAGATATGATGAGACCTGATATGATGTCGCAGAACATTAGGTGTTCTTTTAAAAGCAATCACACAATGTAACGGAGCATGAAATAGAAAACGTTATGACACTAAATGACAATTTTCCAGTCAAGTTGACGAACATAGCCGCACTTTGTCACAAGATAACGAGGTTTGTCAGTTTCAAACATAATCCTATGACTATCGAAGTAGAACAAAATAAATGTAGTGTAGTAATGTAGCCATATTGTACGCAATCTATTTAGTGCGATCTTTCAGAGGCATTTGTATGCAAATCGTTTTCATAAACACTGGATACGTGAGCACGCATGAACTGCGAATCTTGGCAAGGTCAGGGGCTTGGAGATGGGCCAGGATGGGAGGCCATAGTCATCCTAAGATACCATCTAGTTAAGACAGAGAATTAATCTGCAAAAGAATCGGCCTTCAAGAGAACAAAATGCTTTGAAATAAACCAAATGGCAATAACAGAAAATATAAAACGTCCAAATAGGAACTCCTATTCGTTGGATGCCAGTAGGTTAAAGATAAATGAATCACGTTCATAATTTAAACGAGCTCGAAGCCTAAAGAAAACACATTCTTCTGCTATAATATTCATGACCGGAGGCGTATGTTTCATCCACAAAATACTCATAATACACCAAATAGTACTATAATAAACGTATACAATTTTATGTAAGTCTCGTGTACGAGACACATCATTTTTTTATTTATTCGGAATATTCTTTTCAACTTATGTTGTCAATGTCGTGTTTTCTAAAGTTAACTTTACAATTGAATAATTTATTGAGCATTTGTCTAAGATATTCAGAAACATTTTGGTAGTACTATCACCGCTCATTTTTGTCGTCTATCAACCGAAAAACGTGTAACATTATTATTTGTCAACATATATTTTAAGGAAACACCCCCACATATTTATTTCTCTCACCATCTGCAGACGAATAAACTACAGATAGTATTTGGAAGCTTGTTTATGTGAGTCTGGTGGTAAATCCAGCTGGGTCGGCATCAGCGAATTCATGAAGTGACTAAAGAGGGATAGCATTTTTAAGCGCGCAATTTATCCAGTAGTGGATCGTGTCGCTGGGAATAATTTATGTGCACTCGTCCTGTTCTGACGAATCACAGCGAGGCGGTGTGCCCGTTCCACGGATTACATGAAATGCTGAAATATCTTCACAGGGAGAGATACAAATCTGGACGCTTACGTTTTGTCGCTGTTTTAGCCAGAGGGGTTTCTTTCTGTAATTTGACTTCAATGTTGCGCTGTTTTAAAAGAGAAGAAAGCTGGATGTTTAAAATAAATGCAAAGTGTTCACATTATTCAGAAAAGTTCGTGTTCTATTTATTTATGCAGATGAATTATACAACTTCAGCTAATAACAGAAAAACCCACAGAAAGGCAGTAAATATTCAGACTCCAGTACCGCAATCAATTTATATATTCTGCTACATTGCCTGACCTTACGAACACTTACACATACCCCACAACAACAAAAGCCACTGCTACTGTTCTCTCGTCCGAAATTACGAATTCACAAATAAAATCCTGCGAGAGAAAACCGAACAAGAAAAACCGCTTACATAAGTAAAATCACCTCTAGAGAGATTCTCCGAAGACCTTGATGAATGAGATACGCTTGATCCTTGCGGGGCAGAATGAAAAATTGACATCAATGAATAAAACTCAAGCTTGAAGGCTGGCAGCGTTCTACGAACAAGCCCCATCCTCGACCAAGTACAATGGACATTTGTTCCCATAAATCAGGCCATGTCCAACGAAGATATATTACAATACTTGGATTAAGTGATTGTCAATAGATAAGAAACAATCGATGACAGATTTATTGTGAATATTAATAGAGCAACACTAATATAAAACTAGAGAACATTTATCACGCCAGATTTTCTTTTCGTTAACTATTGAATTAAATGCGGTGTGATTAATTTTAGTTACAGATGCATAAACATAAATAACACGTTCAACAAGATGTCAAAATTTCAAAAGCTTTTCAATAAATTTTAGATTTATTTGTGTATTTTGTTTAGAAACTTTTTCGTTTAGAAGTGACCCCATTAAGAGAGTGATGAACTGATGACCCTTTTATAATATCTGTCGATGAACAATTTTTGTGATGCTGTGAAATCTCATGTTGCGATTTGTAGACCAAGATTACTATTATCAGTATGAGATTTGAGCATAGATCCAGTTGAAAAAGTCTATCTGTAACCGGGGACTACAAAAAAGAGCAAGCCGTAACCCGTTTTTCAGCTTCTAAAAACCACTTACGGAGCGCCGTACATTTCCAAACGCCGTCATCTAAAGCAAGCCAAGAATTGCTCATTGAATGTTTGCACTCTGCAAGTTCCGACATTAAACGCCTGTCAAACATCCAAGAATGACAGCCGGGACCAACGGATTAACTGCTTCCGAGGCACGGAGGGGCCTCGGTATGTTAAGATGGTCACCCATCCACGAACTGACCTCAGCAAGCGTAGCTTAACCTGATCGATCGACCCGTGCGGCTGTTATAACTTAGCCAGGAGCCTCCATTTGCCCATTCATTCCGTAAACGTTTGTTTATAAAGCAAAAATAAATGTAGATTTGTCAAAAGGTAGCCTTTCGACGAAAAATAAAAACAAGTTTTTATTGTTGACTCATTGGAACCCATGTGATTTTCTTATTCAGAAACACAGCAGATATATGAAATAACTAGTTTCTGCCCGCTACTTCGACCGCGTGAAATATTTTAACGTTTTAACATAAAATATAGGATTCCATCGCCCATCCGCGCTATCACTTCGTTTTCGCTTAGCGTTCTTTCTGGCTTTTTTTGTTTTTGCTCGGCACCTTAGCCCTCCTAAGCGTAGCTTTATGTTAAATAGCCTATAGCCGTCATGAAGAATTGGGCTAATAATGCGGAAAAAAAAATTCAAATCCGACTAGTGGTTCCAGAGATTAGCTTGTTCAAACAAAAATACAAACTCTTCAACTTTATTATATTAGTATAGACAAATTGAATCGGTAAATTACGGATATTAATATTAAATTTCACGTAAACGCAGGTAACGGCAATTTTACTATAACAAACATTATGACGCCACAATTATTACACGTCAAACGCATACATCGTCAGCATCATCTGCTTCAATGAAGTTCTAAAATTAGAAAATTATTTCGTTTACTAAACCAACTCGATAATTTACGAAACAACCTCCACATTTAAATAAAGGTTAAATAAAGGTAAACAAAAAAAAAACACGTGTCGCCACATCTCAAGTCAAGTAACCGACTAAGGGCCGATTTTTCCATCGTCAGATAACTTTTATCTGAGGAATAAATATGGCGGACATATTTTCTATACAAGCTGTCAAAACTTCAAACATATTCCCCTGGTAAAAGTTATCAGACGATTGAAAAATCGGCCCTCGGATTCGACCAAACACGAATAAATTTTATCCGCGGAATAAAATTTACTCTGACAGTTTTCGTATGGAGAAACTGTCAAAAAATCAAAATTTACTCAGAAGTGAAGGCTTCCTGTTTAGTCGAATCCAGCCTTAAGGTAATAATTGTCACTTCAGTTGTCATGCTACGTCACAGTTATACTCTTCAATTTAGCAACCAAGCGCGGATCCACCGTTGTGGGCACGGTGGGCATGCCCATAACCCTAATTAAGGTCGATAGGCTGATGTACACAAGACACACACATTGTGTGCGAGACTTATAGCAATATGGTTTTGATATTTAGTATCGATCATGAGCGACTCCTCATCCAACGTGAACACAACCTTTTTTGAGGGCTGGATCCGCTCCTGTAAGCAACGTTATAATTCGTTAACGTTTAGAGTTTGGGCTCTTTACTATTTACAAATATTATATTTTTTTGTTAAAAATAAGTGATTAAGTATAACATACATTAATAAAAGAGGAAACTACCGTAAAAATCTAAAGATTAATCTGGTAATAACGTATATTGAAACAAAAAAGTTGTCATCTATAAAAACCGTTTTTATGATTTTTATTAATTTAATTTTAAAAAATTAATAAAAATTAATTATTATAATATTAATTACCTAAACCAATGGAGTATAGTAACTTTCCATACGATCCGAAAATAACTCAGAAGTAATTTTAATGTAAGTAGTAAGTTTAATGTAAGAAGTAAATTTAATTCGTTCTCAATAATTATAATGATTATAGTAAAGTTAACTTACCTATACCATTGTATCGACAAAGTGTTCGTTTTCGTCGAAACATTCACAGACTGGAAGTCCGACAATGGGTAGGAATTTTCGGAGTATTTAAGGCGAAACACCGCAAACAATTACCTACAGTCTGTTAAGGGAAAGTTTTGACAGGTGCGAGACTGAAATTGATCTATGAGAGCTGTTACTAGACGCTCACTTAATTTATACTGCGCTAAAAATACAAGCGGGCAAATATCCATTGTTATATTTTATTAATATTTGACTTGCTTTTAAGGCCCGACCCACTTAGGCGTGTTTAAGTTCTTGAGCTAAACGTTTTTGCTTTCGTTTTTTTTTGTATTTTTTGCATAATAGCTTTGCCCTGCGTTGGCGATCGCATGAAAAGTGTAAATAGCGAGATGAAAAAGTACCCTACGCAATGCTGATAGTCCTGCATAGTTATTCACAACCATGCTATACGCTTCTGTACCGACTCGAACATCAATCAATGTTAACGAAGGATCCTCTAAACGCTGTTCACAAATCCAAACCCCGAAATTTTTGACCGTTTCAATGGCGGATACAGGACCGCTATTCTTCCGACAGCTGTTTGCAGTCGACGGCAAGACAAACCAGGTTATCGAAATGTGTCATTTTCGACATGATAGCTTGTCGAATGGTTGTGAACGAATAGGAGAGAAAGAGATTTATTAACTTTCGCAATTATTACATGCATTAGGAAATATATGCTCCAAGTATTACTATAAAAAGCCTAGATAACTGATAGATAGATTAGCTACAAAACATTAAACTGCTGTGTTGATAGCATGCCTGGATTAGCAGTTATGCAGACATACATATTTAAATCTGTTAATAATCGTCTTAAACAAGAACCACGCGATCTTATCCTATTCAACGTTTTATGGATTAAAAATGGTCTTCATTACATTAAAAGAAATAATAAATGGGAAGACTCATTTCAGCAGAATTCTTCGCTAATTTATTTGCTTAAGTTAATGGCAAGAATTACGGACCAAGTAAATTCCACAGATCCTCTATCTAAATCATTGGAAATGACAAAAATGTTGACAGTCCCTATTAGACTTAATGGAAATAGAAAATTGGTATTAACTAAATAATTACGGATGAATTAAGGTCTAATAAAACATTTTTAACATCTATCAGAATTTCGGGTAAAATTATTTTGATATCATTTTTCGCAGTTACCTACAGGAAATCATACTACTCTGAAAACTGAATACAGGTTTCACAAAGTATGTTTTCACTTGAACGTCAACTATGGGCCACTACGCCAACAATGTGTCAGGTATAAAAATTGCAACAGTGTTTGAATAATGGAACTTTGCTACTCCGACGCCTGTGGGCTACATCACATGAAATTGCATTGAAGCCTTTCTAGTGAACTGTGGGGATATGAATCTTCCAAAAATGTTTTAAAAATTTTCGTACATTATTAAGAGGGTGCATCCTAAAAGTTGGCAACGTCGTAAATAGCTGTCAAATATTTACCTGTTTCGATTAATTTGGAAATAATACTGTATGGAAATAAGAAATGTGGCTAACCAATTGACTAGAATATTAATAATGAATTGCAATTATAACATTGAATTTGATGTTGTACCCGTTTTAGGTGAAAAAAAGGCATTTGGAAAGTTACCAAATACTTTTTTTACATCTAAAACTAACTATTCGGTGTTACGATATTAATTATTGCATTTCATAATCAATATTCTAGTTCGCTAGTTAGCCACATTTTTTATTTCCATACAGAAATATTATCAAATTAATCAAAACAGCGAAATATTTGACATCTATTTGCGACGTTGCCAACTTTCAGAATAAACCCTCTTAATCTTTTAAAATCTCTGTAGCGGGCGTCCCAAAACCATACGTCAAACGTTACTTTTTCAAAGGTTTCCATATCTTAATACCGGTAATACATTTCTCTTTCACCTTGGACGTTTTCCTAACATAAATCTTTTGAATGTAAGAGGCTACCTAAAAGCTTAGGAGCAGCATAAGTGGATTGTATACAAATTCGGTACGAGAGGTGTTCAAACTAAAATCCTTTTATCCATAAAATGTTTGACGGGTGAAATAGCTTTACCGGTTTACTTGACGCGTAACGTAACTCAGTGTTAAGGATCATTTTGACTTTGAGGAGACGTTTTGCCACATTGTTAGACCGTTTGGCTGGTTGCGCGAATTCCCATTCTGTGGCTTAGTCTCGATATTAATGCTTGCAAGATTTATGTTATACTAGCTTTTGCCCACGGCTTCGCCCGCGTGAAGGTCAAAAATTGGAACGTACAACCGGGATAAGAAGTACGTGTTAATCCAGGTTATAAACTATCTGTGTGCCAAACATCCAAATCCGTTAAGGCGTTTATGCGTGATTGAGTAACAAACATTCAAACATTTTAACATACAATCTTTCACATTTATAATATTATAATTATAAGTATATTATGTATTATATATTAAATATAAGTAGGATTAGCGTTTAAAAAAAAGTTTTTTTTTTTACCATTCCTAATCAGGAGTCCGAGTTTTATAGACAAAAAAATTGGACATGTCCTTTTTTTGGCCGAAATTTACGCCTAACTCAATGAGCAATGAGGCAGTTAAGAAGAAATGCCATGCTAAAGTAAAATAACCGAAGCCAGCCAGATAAAAATGCCACATTAACTTGAACGCGATCATTTGACGGAACCCAGCCGTGAGCAAGAAATACGAATGTGCGTAGATAAATGTCCAGGTGATAAAACGCAGACGTAATGACAGTCTGCTGAAAAATGCTCGACTGTAGTTTATATTCGTATGTTACGAAGTTACAGAAAATGCGGCTTGTTTTTATTTTGAAAAGATCTTTTTGCTATTTTTATTTGAAAAGAGAAACTGCATTTTTTTATAGAAGAGTCGTTGTAAATAGAAGAGATCATTGCATTTTTGTACATTGCTATATCTCACCGATCGGTTCTTATGCACCTTTCACAAACAACACTCACAGTTTAACAAATAGCATTTAAATCATCGCAAAAAGCGAATCCTTCATAGCTCAAACATAAGACCACCCATTCATCCTTTAGAAGCAAAATCATCCAAGTATAGGTACACTTCTCAAGTCAAGGTCTAACAGACAAACAAATGATGAGCTCTTAAAGGTTCTCCCCGATAGGCGTGTTTTTATCGGTCGATAATAACGATATTGCGTCCTGATTCCTTGCACATAGCTGCGTTTTCATCGTCCGATATTTCTAACGTCCGCGTGTAGCTGTGTACCTACTACTAGTACTAACGTTATTAACGCAGGTGTGTGTAAGATCGTATGCGTCCTAGTACAAAACGTTCTAAGAACTCAGGAGGAACGCAAGCGTCCTACTTATAATGCGACGTTATTATAGCAGCAGTGTGTAACTTCGTGGCCGTCCTAATACAAAATGTACTGAAAACCGATATCGCAATAACGCATGCGTTATTATCGACCGATAAAAACGCGCCTGTGGGGGAGGGCCTTAAAGATACTTCGTCTCAAGTCGATAAAGCCCATTAGTATCGGTATAAAAAGTTAAATTGATATTTTATAAACGATACTTTGTGATTAGGGGTACGTAAATGTATAGCTTGATATGTAGTCGTGTGTACGTGTACCTCTGTTTTCATTAATTAACTAATAAGTATATTATTTACCCTTATTCACGTGATAAATTTTTGATATTTAAGACTATCCATAGGAAATAATTGAGTTATTCAAAAACGCGCCCTACCGTGCAAGTAATTCAGAATTAAACATGTGGTATACCTACCTTACTGTACATCTGGGTGAACCAATTGTGGATGTTAGAATACAGTAAAAAAATATCAAGCACAGATACATACTACTATTACTACTAAACTTTATAACTGATCATTTAAGGCGAATTTGACCAATGAAACTAACGCGATCAGCACATCTTGTCCGAGTTCAAGAGCTGTCAGTGTCATCAATGTTGTGGAATATTGACACTGACAGCTCTTGAACACGATTTAGGACTGATTTCACCAATGAAACTGAACGCGATCAGCACATCTAAACCGAGTTCAAGAGCTGTCAGTGTCATTATTTTCTTTGTAATATTGTTTCATTATTTTCTTTGTTATTTCCCTTAGATTTGCTAATCGCGTTCATTTTCATTGCAGAAATTCGCCGTTAGATTACCTACCCTGTACTGTAACATCAAACTGAAGAGGTCAAACGGCAAAAGAGTTGAAAAAAGATGTAGATAAATGAAAATATATCTCCACTGTACATACGAACACTTTGCTTAATATACAGAGAACTATGTAAGTCCTGCTACTGTCAGTGTTTAATGACCGGTCGTAAAAGGATATTACTGTAACATTTTTTTGTATTGTGTCTCATATATTTCATGAGACCCTGAGTTGGGTCGTCGGGAACAAAATATTATATTGCTTCATTAACTTATGTCGTTTTAAACGTAATCATTTATTTGAGAGAATAGGCACATTGCGGGGAAGATCACCCGCATAAATACATAAAAGGCAATTGATCGCAATGCCATTTTGATAGTTGAGTCACGTTCATTGCATTATTTACGTTGTTGAGCAGACGAATTTCTCAAAAATATGCAGCAATGGTATAGGAACTTCCTACAAATCTCTCGGATTGTGATTGAAAGTGTATGCAATTAAATGCGATCAAACAAAATGTAAAAAATACAATTAAAGTATAGACGCATTACTGACTTGATCGAAGTAGTCAATCAAATCTCAAAAAGTGACGAGCGGTATCTTTCAATATTCTAGAATTTTACCATTTTTGCGAGAAAATGTTTTACAATATTCACTGGTGTGAAATGAAATGAAATTAGGTCTCAAAAGTGAGGCATTTGAATAATTGTTATTTACTACTTTACTAGACAAGATCATGTCATTTGTGACTTTATGTCACATTGCATACTCCTTTTAATGTCCAATACTTTTGCGAATAGCTAACTTTTTCCATTGGACTACACTCCTGCGTCAAGTCATGTACGAACTCCGTAAATATCTTAATGTGGAGCGAAAAAGGCATTTGTACTCCGATGACGTTAATCCAATTAAAAAAATGTCGGCTGACTTATTCAGGGAGGTGATAAAGTAAAAAAATGCAAATGTATTAAGAGGTGAAATTGCTATTTTGGTCGAGTTCTCCAAACATTCTTAAAATGTGAGTTTTCATCACAGGCTATTTTTGGAATCAAGTGGAACGTAAAATGAGGTAGCTTTCAGTCGAGCCGTGTTTACCTCTTTTCATTAGGTACATGTCTTATGGCGTAAGGTTTCGCAAGCAACTTTCCTTCATGAAATTTTTGTTAATTATCTAAGTGTTCGTTAGGTAAAGTAGTCGGGATTTTCATTTAGAGTTCCTGAAATCCAATTACCTTACCTTTCTTACTTGATAAGATTAGTTTTACTTCGATTTCTTTGGGCCTATCTTAAGGATCAAGTTGAAGGAATGGAAAAAAATTCTAGGAATTCATCGCGACATTTTCATTAAAAATTTCCACTCGGCGAAAATTCTGTTGAAATCTTTTTTAATTCTGACAAACAAAACAACTTCGTCAATTTCCCGTAATAAAGAGCCGACAGATGAAATTTGTGACATTGGGTATTACGAGTATTCCGAGACATTTCAGTGTCACGGAATAATTTATCGCAGTTGTCTTATAAATATAATTAGTTCAAAGCTTGGGTGAGTCCTATCCGTCTCTTTGACAAAGGTGTCTCAGACCCAGTTCATTCGACCCCAATATGACTCATATCTTCAAAACCGTTTTTAACAAATCATCAACAGAGATTTCTTTAATCATACATGTTTCCACGAACCTTATACGCATCAGGTATGTTGACGGGCTCGCCGCTCTCGGCAACATAGCCGACGATGCCGCTGCCCCACGGTATCCGGATCTCATCGAGCGTTTCCATCTGTTCGGGTGTTGACTTCGAACAGACATCGAACAACTTCGACACCAAACACCTGGAAATAACAACAACAATTAACAACATACCTAATATTTGAAATCTTTGAAAATGGACGACATATTTGAAAAGTTGTAAATAAAAAACGTGTATGAAAAGTAAAAAATAAACTAAAATTGGTTCGAGCTGGAAAATATTTTGACTAGACTCAGAAATAAAATGTTGGAGTTATCACATATTGACCGTGTACGGCACCAGACTTTTGAAATAGAATAAATACGACTATTGAACATCGCAATATCAGATTCTATAGAGGTGTAAATATTTTTGCGTTCCATTTGTTCCTAAAAATACGAAGTTCTATTTGTGTTTGAATAAAAACAATTGGCGTCAATTTTTCGATACCCGTATAGGCTTTATTAGCATTAAACCGGATATGAACATTTTAATGGAAACGTGAATAAAAATAGACAATGAAGCCACTACATTTCATTATTATCAAACAGACAAGCAAACTAGAGAGGCATACGACAGACATAATCGAATTCCCATTCCCTCCCTGGGAATTTTCCAATCGGCGAATAGGAAGAAGAATCCGTTTAATAAAACCTCGAGAGTCATGTGTCGTTGGCGCATGTGGTCTCCGCCTACGTATAAGTAAAACTCGATACACGTGACATTTCAAACTATTACATTACACGATTCTAATTGAAGATTTATTTGCATGAGATTATCTTGTAGTGGCATTTTGTATGATATCTACTTCATGATTTATACTTGATGATCGTTGATATGGCCGCTCCCTTGCGCGGTAATTAATGTGATTATGTTAATCAGATCTACATATTGTTTGTTTACATACGAGAATAAAACTGACTTCACCATCATTAATGCATCTAAATTACATATCTACTGAAAGACTTCCATAACAGTACTTATATTGTACCAGTTTTGTTCAACTCAAATTAAGTTAGAAAAATACATAATTCTACACCAAATCGCAATCACTAAACGTTCTTCAACAGACGAACAAACTCACAACGATACATACATACAAAACACAATGACATTACGTCAGCGAATCTTGGACTCCCCAGGAAGCCTCCTCTTTAAGAGCGCACTCAAACTCAATAAACCCTCAGACGGAGGCTTAAGTGGCGACTACACACGTAACTTCATTTTCGTTCAGTCAAATTGAATAATTGGATAAGCTTTATAAGAGAAACACGTTGACGGCTTTCGTACGCTTAAATGTGGAAGGATAGAGTGTATTTAGTTAATGAAGAAAGGATTCGTGCTGACTACTGACGAATATTAGATTACGTTACGCCAAAATAATATAAAGTTATATAAGTTATATATAAAGTTTCTCTCTATTCTGCATAATATTAGCTATGATATATATAATCTTGAAAGATTTAGGTAGAAGTGTTAACGACCTTTGACCAATAAGATCTGCCGGTCTATTCTGTTAAAATCTCACGGTGAAAACTATGGTGAGGTGAGCTGTCAATAGTGCCAAACCCTAGCATCAGGCGGCATGACAGCTCACTTTAAGCTCACTTCACCTTAGTTTTCACCGTGAGATTTTTACAGAATAGCACCGTGTCATTACTGTTTGTTTTTCTTTTTCACCTATGTTAACTGGCAGGACATCTAGTTAGACGCTGAGAAGGCCGATGGAGTAAAGCTGTGACCGAATGGCTTCCAAGGTTAGGCCAAAGAAACCAGGGCCGTCCAAAAGCACGTTGGGTTGATGATTTTGTCAAAGTCGCGGGAAACACCTGTATGAGGGACGCACGGAACCGGGAAGTATGGCAGAAAAAAGGGGAGGATTATACCCAGCAGTGGGTGATTCCGGGCTGAAATGATGACCTATGTTAGCTACGGTTTCCTATAAAAGCGGTGGCTGCCACATAACGGCCACAGTAAGGGCTGTCATGAAAATCATGGCAGCGAGGTTTGACTATACGGGTGTCAAACACGCTCTCCAAGAAAACACATCAACTTACTTTCATACATAACGTTTCTGTAACGTCATTCGTCGGTAAATTGCAGACGCTATGTAGCCACCGCTCTTCAAGGAAACCGTAGCTTTACAGTACCGGTTTCTTATTATGATACTCCTTTCCTAGATTGTTGTTTATCACTGTCACCACAATTTGTACTACCACTAGCTATATCTGTTATCAATGTTATAATTTATCCAACTGAAAATTGGTCCTTTGAGCCGCCTAAAGGTTTTATTACGAACATTGAAACATCACACAAAGGACCGACACGGACATAATACCACCGAAAGTTTATGAGTAGAAATAACCTTATTTGGATGAATAGTAACATGATAAAATTAATTAATTTAGCTCATAAATCTAACCAATCAACCCTAGTGCCAAGTAAATATTGCTTGTATTTAAATATATTTTTACGATACTTTATGACTTAGCAAACAAGCTTTTTATTAAAAACATAACAAAAATCAGGCTTATTTCACGACATCTACTAGTAGGTACAGTTCTAACAAAGAAAGGTCTCATTGTAATACAACCTAAGACAGTATGCAAAGTAATATTTATGATCACCAACTGAAGATACGATAAAAGGGGCAATAACATAAGTAAGGCAATAAAATTCTTGTTACGATGACAAATATGAGTACATACGGGGCAGGATATAACCCTCCAAACTTCATCGGTTGTTTCATTTCGTTATGATTTTCGCGTACCGGGTCCTATTTGACCTTGACCTTTAGAGGGTTGGCAACTGTTTCAATCTATCCGCGACTCTGAGGAACTTGTAAGTGTCACTCTTCATTTATTATTCAGCTCGCATGATTTTGGAAATGAGGAAACTATAGGTAGGTACTACTTTAAAAGACACTTAATTTTATTACGAAAACAGTTTTTTCATAGGGTACTGGACATTTTTTCCTTTTAAGGAAATACCCTGGAAAAGACGGAAATGTTTAGATGAAAACTTCAAGTAATAATTAAACTAACAAACAGTAGGAAGTTTTTGGTCTTTCTATTATTATGCTTTTGGATCTTTCAATTAGTCATGACAAAAATTCTTTCTTTAACAGCTGCTCTCTAAAATTAAGTAGCCCAGAAACATTATTCAAATAGTAAAGTAATAAAAAAATTGTGAAAATATTTAAAGATTTCTCTGTTAAGAAGTAGACGTCTGAAATGACCTTGACCTTGACAATGTCCGTTGTAATTTGTATAGCGTCTGTCCGTTTAACATATTATTATTCGCCAAGGGTCAGTTCAGCCATTAATAATATCTACAAATATGAAAGGGGTTCACCAGATACACAAACAAAAGAAGGATAATCGTATGTTTTTGCTTAGAAATACAATTTTATATGATGTACGATCCATTGACCATACTTTATAATATGTGTCTGTCTGCCCGTTTGTTACGTTTTCACATCCGTACCACTTAACTTATTTTTATGAAACTCGATTAGCTTGAAACCTAAAGAACAATAAAAGGATATTTCGAAAGAATCAGTATTCAAAGGGTGAAAGTTTGAATGAGATCAAGTCAGGGGGCACGGCAAACCTCTAGTAGGTTATATTTAAATCATTCTAAACCAAGAATTTGTTATCAAGATATTTTAATCTAAGATAAGATAGGCGGAACTCGTTTTGCATATCATTATTAATAATTTATCGTTTGACTTCTGTTTCACATTTCCGATCTTGCGTCATTTAGATTTCCACATGATTAACCACAGTTATAATATATGAGTATTTACGACTACAAAGTACCTATTATAAATTATTAATGTGTATTTTACTGTACCTACAAATTCTAATTGGTCCATGTTGGCGCAGGATCCTGTTGAGTGGAAAAAGGTAAGGGAGGTCATTGCCCTGCAGTGGGACAACGCAGGCTGATTTATATTTTTTTATTAATGTACGAACGATTCTAATCCTCAGGCAATTTACAGTAAAAATAGATCGACCTACATTCTTTCAAGGACTTAATTAAGTTAGGGACATTTTTCCCTCAATAGATTTTACAGGTAGCGTGGGATGGTAATCCTGTGAACGAGACTAACTTTCCGCTACGAACAGATGGGAATGGAATATAAAATAATGAAAATGTCAATTTTATTCGTGGAATTCTCGGGAATTGTACGATCGTTAGTACTTGCCTAGTAGGTTGACCACTAATTAATTAGTCCCACTACGACTGGCCACAACCACATATCGGTGAAAGCAGTCGTACGAAGAGCTATTGCCAAATAAGCTTGTGTTGTATGGCCATTTATTCAAAATGCGCATATAACATAAATATAAATAACCGTATTGCGTATTGGATTGACGCCAAAAGCTATATAACCATGAACGCTAAATTTCGCAGCCGGCTTTGTTCTTCTAAATATTCCATGCGATTTATGGAATAGAAGAACAGCCAAAGATCGTGGAAATGCGTAGAGACGCGTATTGCCTTAATTTTATATCGAAATCGATTGACAGCACTCTTTCTCGATTGCAGAAACAAATCTAACAAATTCACTGTATTTTACTAAGTACAAATTCAACTAAAACGTGCGTACAGGAAACCCCGAATGATGATGAATCATTTGATTTCGACAAAACTTTTATACCTAGTAAGTCTTATCATGCAATAAAATTTTGATTTTTAGACAGTTTTTCCATACATAATCTGTTAGACAAATTATATTCCACAGATAAAATATGAATTTGGTAAAATCAGCTCTAGCTAAGCATGTCACTCTTATAAAAGGCTCTGTGGATACAACCCTACTAAAGACGTCAGCCCTAGAAGGCCTTTGATTATTTTAAGCACAAGAGTATCTTGTAAGAAATTAGGTAAATTGGAAACGTGCGAACGAATATTACGTTACTGAAATTACATTAAAACGCCGCCCAAAAATCAATTAAGCAAATTACGTGTCAAATCAACCTACCTTTTAAATTACTGTGGGTACTGGTATAGTTAATATATAGTTTTGTTTAATTTGATGGAATCGGATATTTTTTTATTTTATTTAATGCTTCAAACACACAAGCATAGGAATTTTTGGAAATGAGATGATATTGTTTATAGGTACATAAAAAAATATATTGTAGTACTAAGCGTAAGCTAAGTGGAGTTGACATTTCTTATCTGAAATATTTGACACTTCCCCTGCGAAGAAATAGCGGAACAAACTCAGTGGTCAAAGTCTCTTTTAAAGACCAGACATAACTCTTCTAACAGTTAACCTTAAAAAATTGTCGATATTTAATGGTGTCCACACTTAATGACTAATCGTCATTACTAACTATGAACCCAACCTACCAAACCACTAACCTAACCTAACATTTACAAAAAGTAAAAGCTTAAGGCGCCATACTAGAAAATCGCGGCGATAGTATCGAAACTATATGAATAAAACTCCACGGCAATATAATCCCAGCGATAATTTGAATGCACAATGTGACCATCGCCGCAATTCTCTCGTCCGTGGAGATGGCGCCTTAGCCTCTGAAATATTGTTGCATATTTATATTAGAATAAAGACAGTGCATAAAGCCTTAATTTACAGAAACCACAACATTCATTGCACCACAGAATAACATCTATATTGTTCACAGTCGAGGGCAGGATATAAATACAATAATAGCACGGAGATCGGTAACCCAGCAGCCCGTCTCTTCGAACCACAGAAACTTATTTCCTCTATAGTTTGTTTTTTACTTTTATAAGTAAAGGTACTGTGGTTAAATTGCTTTGAGTATGTTTTGCAGATAGTACATTCATTTATATTTTTCTATGTGAAATTTATTAGAATTTAGACATCGTAAACATATTTTCTTTTTTCCGGACGCCCAAATGTGTTTTAGATTCATGTAATCGATATAAAAAATTATAATGGTTACTGATACTTCGAAAACCTTTATTTTATCAGAATTTAATTAGATTTCGATCGCATACCGTTACAAAATATTTTAAAACAAGGCGTAGTTGGCACATCGTTAATCCACATGAAAATCGCGGCGACCGGACATTCCCTCGGGCTTTCGGCTACTTCCGATACCCCGCATTTTAACGGTTATGGGCAAGATCTTAAATATTCACTGGCCGATATTGGCTCAATGGCCTCTAAATTGCCAGTTTTTTGCTTTTGTTCTACTTTTACGCTTTTACCAGGCAATGCAGATGAAGCGCAAAGAAATTGAGCGTAATTTACTGCTTTTTTGCATCGTGTCATAAAACGACAAAGGTCAGAAACTCCTTTACTGTTTCAGATGAATTTAAGAATCATACGCAGATTGCATTTAACGATTAACCAGTTGTTACCTTATTGCTTTGTTTTTTACTCGTTTTTTCAGAATGCCATTGCCCTACCATGTCCTTTATACTTATTACTGCTCGATAAACTCCAACAAGTCAAGCAAGAGCAATCAAGTAAAACATTCCAACAATCAAGGGGCAATGTTCAAACATCTGAAACGTTCTATCTCCGCTGTCAAAATAAATTGCACGCCAACGCCTCTGAGGGTCTATGAAAACAAAGGCTCTGAGTGGCCTGTCGCGTGACAGCGAGTTATATCAGGGATGTTAGGGCCTTAGCAGACATGCTACTTTTAGCATAGATTAGCGATTTAGTATCGCTTTTCGAACGCTCAACGCGACCGATCGCCAACCGAAGCAGTATCTAAACTTCGCAATTTTGACACTGCACTCAAACAGCGAGGCCAAAATGCGATACAGCATAGAAACAATTGTTACATGTGATTTTATTATCGCGACCGATCGCAAAGAGTCGCCAAAACATGATGCAGCATCGAAAAAATCCCTGATACTTACGTGTGATTTAACGATCGCGGCCAATCGCAAAGACTCGCCCAAACGCCATGCAGCATTGATAGTCGCAAAATCGATGCTAAAAGTTGTATGTCTGCTAAAACCCTTACACACATCCCCTCCGCAACACACTGGGGAATCGATCAACCACTTTGTTCACGAACCGAGAGCGAACAAATGTAACGCCAAGACTGTAACTGCAGCCGAGATATGACGGCAGATGTAAACGGTTCGGGAAATGTGCTCTTCGGGTATAGTGGCATGTTATATTCATTGGCTTAGGAAGCTTTAGTATTGTTGAGCTTGTTCAGTTGGTGATTTGAGTTGTTTATATTTCAACTTTGATTCATACACTCCTATTTTTACTTGTGTTACATAGACATGGTGGTAAGTCATGGAAATTAATTCTTTACCAAATTGAATACTTTCCAACTTAAATTATCCATTTATATTCAAATCGCAACGGTTCCTCTTTGACAGTTGTATATAGCCCTAGGCTATAACACGGCTAATCGACGTAGTGTGTCAGTTTGATAAACAAATAATTTCTGGGACTGTACCTACCTAGTAGTAGTACTGTACTTGTCGTAAAGGAATTAATTTCTTCAAAATATTTTGTATGTAGGTACATAATTTCAAAGTCGCTGATGTTTTTTTTTAATAACTGGGGCATGTTTTTTTTGTCTTGCCTGTGCACGTGACCATCTTTTCCATTACCAAAACAAATGCTACGATTCCGAAAGTACCGTTTACAGTTTGTCCTACTATTATTATAAATGCGAAAGTTTGTGAGGATGGATGGATGGATGTTTGTTACTCTTTCACGCAAAAACGACTGAACGGATTTGAATGAAATTTAGCACACGTATAGTTTATAACCTGGATTAATACATAGGATACTTTTTATCCTGATATTCCCATGGGATTGGACGTATGCGGGTGAAACCGCGAGGCGCTGCTAGTCTTTTATAAAGCTGTAAAATGACTAATACCTGACAAAATGAAGTTAGTCTGACCGTATAACGGTTGGGTAACCCTAATTGCATCCTAAGCGTGTCTTCGTCATCACTTTAACAGTTACTTGTGCAACTCACTGTACATACCTATAGCTACATATATTGGACGTATAATGTCGGCACGTGGATTAAAGGATTGGCTTGCTGGACATGTAAAAGAAAATTAGTCTGTAACCCAAGACATGTATAAATACAATACCAATTGGTATTTCTTTTTTCACGTAGTAGTTGGATTGTTGTCATTTTGTGAGACAACGTTAACTCAATAAATTATAAGTGGACGTGAGAGAGGATTTATCTGCCTTTGCTGTCGGGTTGACATGCGTCGTCGGAAGTTTTATGGAACCTCCCACGACGCATCCTACGTGAAATGCAGCATAAAAGCGAAATGAAAAATATAACACCCTAGGGCGGATTCTGAACTAGAAACCTGGAATTAAATATGATAAGAAACAGTTTACAAAGAATCTCAAATAATTAAAAAAGTTAGTACACACGGCTACATATCAAGCTATACATTTCCAGTATAAGCTGATCTCGCATTGTAAAAGATTTCCGTACAATGAGAGATCAGCTTATACTGGAAATGTATAGCTTCATATGTAGCCGTGTGTACAAATAAAGAACTTACAGAAAAAAAAATCAGTTTTTCCAACTTTTTATAATTTCAGAAGCTTGCATATCAGATTAAAATAATAATGGAATATTAACATAATAATATTTATGTTTTCATTAAGGACAAATTACCATCTGATATGCTAATAGGCGCATATTATTTGAGCTTTGGGCGACTGTTCTCCGTAGAACATGGTAAATAATTCGCTCTCGACTTTGTAATGTTAATGAATACCACGATCTTCAATTAAAACTTTCTACGTTACTAATTTGTCGGCGTTTACAATTAGAAGGCCGACTAGTTTATTTTTATTGGTGACTAGAGGAAACGCGGTGTTGGTCGTGAACTCGTGAAAATACGTTTTACTGCGGAAACGAAGTTTAAAAGCCCCTTTAACGTGACCTTTTAGGCAGGTATCAGGTAGTGACACGTTTCCGCTGTCCTTTCCGTCTTTTTCGTGATGGCTGCCAAACTGAGTTACGTTTAATTTCCTTGAAGTACTAATGCGACATTTGTTAGTTGTTGTACTAATATTACACGACGCTTCAGCTTCTCATTGTTCTCCGTTTGTGTCTTTAGAATAAAAACTTTTTCGTTGGTGAGACAAAAGTAAAATGTTCAATACAAAATCGCCAAACCTACCCTATACAGACCTCTGCCTACGCCTTCGGAGACTACAGTCGTGATATATATGTGAAGCATAGCAGTATATTTATGTGATAGTATTAATTCTCGGATCGAGGACACATTTGCGCCTAGAGAACGGTAATTCGCATTAACTCAGGCTTCCCATGAGGGTATGATTTCTCTTTCCAGCAGATAAGCACGATGTGGGCTTTCCCTATGTCCACTGCTGTATAATTATATGGTTTTAATTACACTTATATGTGTCGTTAGTAATATGCGATGTTGTGGATCTTGAGCATGCGAAAAATGAATGCTTAGGACTTAGGTATTTCTTCCAGAATAAGCTTGATTGACTTGATTGACTCAAAGGAATGACCGAACCTGAATCCGCAGGATGCGGTAAACACAAGGCCGAATGAGAAAATGATAATCAAATAAATGAAAATATATATTTCAATTGTCATAAGCCAGGAGTTTAGGACAGGTGCAGCTATCCTCACAAAAGCTTATGGCTCAAACTTGACATCGCCATAGTTTTTGAAACTTACAGAAATTGTGAAATACCAGCTAGCTAGAAGCAAGTTTTAATACAGATATCCGAGCTGTGGGCAGTAGTTTATAACAAGGGACAGTTTATAACAAAGGAGTTCTAGTTAAAACTAGCAGACGACGTTTTCAACGATCGCTGAGCTTAAATTCATGCATGAAAATATCTGAGATGATTAAGCGTGGGAGAAAGTTATCGCAATCCTGGACTAACTATTTCTGTACAAAATTAAAGATTATTATTGTAACAAAATGAAATTTTTAAAAACTCGCGATAAGTTCGATTTTTTCCGATCGAATATAAACAAAAATAATTGGTGTTCAATAAAACTTTTAAAGTTAGATAGTAGTTTTAGACGATTTGAAATATAAAAGTTGTTAAATTGATAGAATAGAAGGCTTTCAATTTCGTTTATTTTAGTCAGGAGTACTCAGGAGTAAGGGAAGCACCTCATGTAGGTAATACAAACGGCACTTTAACCAAACACATTTATTTATTGAAAAAAAAGCCAATGCGAAGAAAGGATGCATGCGAGGAGCGAAACATCAAGACTCTAAATCAATAAACGTTTCTAAAAGAAATCAGCGGCAAAGCAAAGACATTACAGATAATGCAAAAGAAAAATGTTTTTCCGGCCAGTTAATGCGATCACATGGAAATTATTTCCTGGCCATTTATTTTGTTTTTATTCATTTAAAGGACTATGACCGCGGTATGAAAAAAATAAACGAAACCTAAGGAACAAAAAATAATCTAGAGTATATTTCGCTTTTAATTTTGTTCGACGTATAAAACGTCAGGAACTCGGGAGGAAGTCAAAAAATAATAGACAAAAACAGAAACCACAGCGGTCTCTAATGGTAAAGCACCTTTACTGCGCGCTTCCAAATGAATTTCCATGCGAAATTCCATTTTAGAGAAACCTCAAAGGGGTTAGAGCAGTTGAAACTCAGGGAAAAAATTATACGAATGTACAAACCGGGAAAAGGCTGAAAATATTTTATGAAAGCTTTTGTACTCGGCTCGATATAGAGGCCGTAGAAAGAAAGTATATGCACCAGACACGTATGAAGCCTTTTTTTGCTTTTAACGCCTACTATACGCGTAAACGTAGATGAGCGCATAAAAATACAGAGTTCGTGTGAGTAGTAAAAGCAGCTGGTTTTTATTATACTTTCAATGTTTTAACTGAATCACTTTTCATCAATGTGCAATTCTAACTATATTTTATAAATGCGAAAGTGAGTTTGTTTGTTTGTTACGCTTTCACGCTAAAACGGCTGAACGGATTTGGATGAAATTTGGCACATGGGTAGATCATGACCTGGGTTAGGATATAGGATACTTTTTCGATGTTGCCACGGGATCGAGACTTATACGGATAAAACCGCTAGGTGCAGCTAGTAGAAAATAAAATAACAAACTTATGAAAAAAAAAAAATTATATTCGAGATATTGTATTACAGATATTGTAATAAATGTGAACTAGACTGGACTAGCTACACATCATCCGTCATCTCTCAAAATAAACAAGATTCCATAATCAATACAAGGATAATACATATATGCATTATACTCATGTTTGTCATGAACTTTGTCAATATGTTAAGTGCATCCGTTGGTTGGAGCACGTAGAATACAAACTAGTACAAAATTGCGTTAGCTCCCAGACCAATATGGTATATGCAAGTGGTTTCAATATGACACAACTATGCACAGTCACGAAATTAATTTAACTTTCAGACAGTTGGGAATTCTTTGAGAAGCTTAGTCTTTGTTCAAGAAAGTATGTGAGAACATGCGAATTTAAAAATTCTATTTCGAAGCAATGTCTTGTAAAAAAATGTGGAGAATTAGAATAACTTTTTACATTTATGTTGTAAAATCAAAGATGCATACTATTTTTAAAATAGTTTGAAAGGCTGTTGTTAAAAAAACAAATAACAAATGCAAAACAGCGCTTTAATATTATGAATTCCTTAGATGGCAACCGTATCAGAATTTAAAAACATGCAGCCGTCAAACTTGATACAAAAAAAAAATACAAACAAGAAACCCGACAGCACAACTTTCGATTTATAACTGCTACAAAACAGCTGACTTAACTGACACTATTCATGAACTCTCCACTCCTCATTAGCATAATCATAATTTTCTGAATATTAAACCTGCCATAAAGTTTACGACGCCTGCACATTGTGCACTCGATGGTCCGGCAGTGTCATCCAAAGGTTCAATCGCTGAAGGTCGTCGACGGGAGACGTCGGGCTATTAATTTTTGTAATTAAATTAGACCCTTCAGACAGAGAAATTCACTTTGACGTCGAGACGTTATTATCTCTTAAACAGTTTCCTTGCAATTTCATTACCTCTTCGTCCTCTTACATTTGCGCAACCACATTAATGAAAGCTATTACAATTAGCGAAAGGTGGAATGATTAAACCTTGTACTAATTTTAATCCTGTGATGTGTACAGAACATAAAAGATAGCTAAACGTAGGATTTTTAGGCATGACGTCAGGGTGCGATTGTGTGGGCACATAAAAGTAATCCTGGCACTGAAATCAGAGCAAGGCTGAGCAGAATAATAGACTTTAAGTATTCAGACTTTTATATAAATTTTACAACGGCGAATGAAAACGCGAATTCAAACAAGACCAATTACATATTTAAATGTATAAAAAGTCTGAGTGAAGTTATAAGATATTCAAACATGACGTGTGCTGTCTTATGATAATTTGATGAGTGCTTGTAAAGAGGAATGCATTCTAGAAAAGTTTGATAAACGTCTAGACTTTAGACAAGTTATGTTTTTATTGGTCGAGGAATAAAACCATTAGAACTCGTGTAGATTTTATACATCCATTCTTCATTAGAAATGGTTTCATTAGCTATGAATCAAGCGCCTCATAAACGTCCACACAGACAGTAAAATCACTCAGGCGGATGGAAATACAGCTGTCGTGGATCTAGAAAGCAGCAATCAAGTATATATTGGCGGATTCAAGCAAGTGTCCATGAGAAACGTAATATAGGCCAAATTACTCTTTCTTTTTCGTTAACGTCGCTTTTCGTACAAAGAAAAGAGACGGATATAGTGATGAATAGCAACTCGAAACGTCTGCAGAATTACACAGGCATCCATCTCAGCACTGCAGTAGCACAAACTCGTTCTTGAAGCTATAAATTGTGATTACGAACGAATGACTTGCATTTAAGTGCAAATTCTAATTTCGATTTTCTACTTCTTATTGGAAATGTTTTTGAATCCATTGTTGGTACGCCTTTCTAATCAATAGCGTTCCAATTAATTTATACAAAAGCTGCATGCGTCAATTATGCTGACAACATTGAAAGTAAGATTTCAGTGGTTGAGCTTACATCTCCATCGATGAAGCATTAACTATTCAGAAGCACTTAGTTTTCAATTTGGATCGTGTGATTGGCTCTTTCATCTACCCTTTAATAGCCCTGTGGAACATTCAGATGATTTAAGCTGGCACCACAAACGGCAGTAGGAACTGTCTGCAACACTGTTTTTGAATTAAAGTTTGTTCAGACTTTGTGGTTGCTGAAGCAACCGCGTGGGAAGCCCAAGAGACTATACTTTATTCAAAATGTCAATCGTTCCTATTGGCTATTCGGATCTATTCGGTCAGGTAGCGACTGCCCTCAACTTTGAAATCGGTAAGCGAAAGACAATCTCTAGGGACATTTAAGCCAGGCACAAGTGGTCGTACAGGATAACAGGAAGGAAAATTCTTACCCAAATGTATTAGATAACATACTTTTGCATTTAGAAAGAATACTATTTTAGATAAAGTAAAAACATAACCACGAAGGTATGGATATTATGTAAAGAAAGAAGAATGCGTCGCGAATAGATAAATACAGTTCGTGCTTATTCGTAACCTAATCTACAACCTAAACCAAGAGGGACTACAAAATATTTGCGAAGTAAAAACTCTACAAACATTGCCAACTAAAACGTACAATAACATAAGAGATAAAACACATTAAAATTACAACAGACTATTTGCAGGTCCATCATTTACCGTCCAACTATCTTTCACCAAAATTCATTCGTCTATAGGCCGACCGCTAAACTGAGACTGTTCCTGAGGTAGCTGCGCGGTGCGGGAGGGGTGACAGTGTCACAAGTTGACGAATCACAGAGCTCTCGCAAAACGACACCACACACCCCTCCCGCTGATGGGAGATACAATTTCCCATAACGACAACCTCTTTCTGTACTGACCTGCCATTTTGTGGGTTAGGTGCCGCCCTCTCTCCTTGCACCAAGAACAAGGACCCTCGATCAGCATCCAACAGTATTGATACATTTTGAAGGATCTTGTGACACAGCACCCGTACTTCTAGCTCGTTGCAGATGTCTTTCACCTACGACAAAAAAAAAAAGAGATTTATTAATATAAATAATGAAATAAATGAAGTATATAACAGTAAGATACATATTTATATAACTAGGGTAAACAAAGGATTGTATAATCTGTGGTCAGCAAAGTGCTACAGGATTTTTTTTGTCTCTAGGAAAAGTATAATAGAAACACCTAGAAGTAGGAAAAGCTAAGCCACAGTTAGATTGGTGACAATGTTGCTATGAGCAGATAGGAAGACGCTTCTGCCCCATCCTTCCTCATCCGTCAATTAGTATCCTTTTATGACACCTATTTTTTGCTGCAACCAAAGTAACTAATCCCGCCTTCTTACAACTTATAGCATAAACTTTCTCCTTGGATTCGTACCAGGATTAAAGTCAAATAAAACAAGGAACTAGTTTAAACTGCAAATCCAGTTTCATATAAATGAATAAAACAACACGAACTACCGGGACTTGGGGCATAAAATGTTGAATACAACCCCTGCAACAGTCAGTTCGAAACTTTATCTAGCACATTAGGAGGACTCAGATCACTCTTTTGTGAAGCCAGTAAAGCGTTGAAAGTAGAAACAAGTTAAGTCAAGTTTCTACCTTAATACGGTTAATTTGACGTTTAGATTATTGAAGTTAGGGTGCTGGCCAAAGGGCTCGTGCAGACTGGCGCGACGCGACACCGGTAGAAAATTTTCCGTGAAGTTTTCATAGAAATTGTTCTACCTGTGTCGCGTCGCGCCAGTATGCACGAGCCTTAATACGTTGTTAACACCATTATTAACAACGTATTAAGGTCTTGAAAATCCGCGATGCCTAGGGAGGCGTCACACAAGAAAGATTAAAATATATTTACAATAGACAGACGATAATTGAAAATTGTATAAATAGGAATAGGTAGTTTTAGTCACTTTTGACATTACTTGCAAAGGCGATCAACGACCGAAAAGAAACAGCAGTAAATATAGTAAATATTTCAGAACCAACCTCCCCAATATAACCAACAAAGTTTCGATACAAACAAGTTTTGAAATCCAAAACTTCTATACGATTATTGTGTGTCACAAAAAGGATATAAGTTTTCGTCGAGGGACGTCTGACCGACGTCAGGCTGCATTGGAGGGATGTCAACAAACGATGTCCATCCACGTAACATCCCGACCCGAGTGTTTCGTTAAAGCTAGACGTCGAATATGATTTCCGAACTAATTTCCGCCAAGTTTCTACCAGCGTCGTCTGTTTACTGAATACACTAATACCTATATTTTGTAAATGTTTCATTTATAGTGGATCTTGGTTTTGTCAATAAATAATGTACTGTATGACGGTACTTTGGGGATAATTGATTATTATAGGTAATATGGCGTGGCCCTGTTCCCATTGATTTCACTATGTATGGGTAACCTTATTTAAACTTCACCTTGAACATATTATACTGTGTTAATTTTCTAAGTAAAATACAGGTCATCAGTTTGATAGGATTTACATTGTTTCATAAAATTTAATGTTTGTTTTTCATTAAACAATTCTGAACCATGCACTTGTACAGAACACGACCTTGACACGGATCTAATACTCAGAAACCGACATCAATTTTCCTCTATAACGCATTGATTAAATTAGTAACGTGTTTTTTTAGAGCAGTTCTAATTTCATCATTTAATGTATGAGTTTGAAGTATAAGCCCCCTCGATCCGTCGCTGTCTCAATTAATACGTACACGAAATGATTAATTATAGTCAATTTGGGTCGAACGTGACGCTCTAGTAATCCGAGACCCCAGCAACCAAACATTTAGGTAGCACAGGAACTTCGTTTAATAACTCAATCGAGAGACTAGTTCTGAATGGAAGATATTTGCACTGTGTATGTGTAGGCGTACGTTTGTCTGATCTTCGATTGAAGCAGAAAATATTAGAACTTCATACAAATAAGATAGGTATTTTATTCATCTCGTTTCAAGACAATTTCCATATTTTTTTTCGGAAAATTTATTGTGTTTTTTTTAAATATTATTTCTCTTTGCTTTACGGACAAACTTTACAATATATCTCGGTATTGAAAACTGTAATACATAAACAAAATCGTACCGAGATTTAACGAGTTCTTATCTCTCTCTCGCTCGAACACAGTCGAAGATGAGCCAAATGATGAACGGTTACGAGAGTACCTACTTATCTATAGCTAGCAGATAAACGGCTCCTGAGTACACATCAGGCGTCATCAATGAATGCGCTATGAATATTCACGGTCGCCCACGCACACACGTGGACAGTGTAGAGCCGTTTATCTAACAGTCCAGTCAACCAACTGCTTTTATAAGAGCTACGTCAAAAGAACGTAAATCGTAATACAAGGCAGATATTTCCAGGGTCATTCCTGAAGGTCGGGTTGATATTACGGATTATGAGTGTGATGCAAGATTGAGGATAATCGTAATTTCCTCGTTTATGTTGCACTTGAATGTGCAGGTTTATGATGTCATAATCATAACAACCCTATTATTGTGTGAAAATGACAATATCATATGCTGATTAGGTACTGAACGAATAGTTTAGTCAGCTTACTAAGCTTAAATAGCCATTAAAATTAATTCATACAGGATAATTTTCAGTATTCAGTTATATTAAAATGTCACTGGGTAAAGACGCATTGGGTGCATGTGTACCGGCGTTTGGCGCCGATTTATCAAATGCGGGCGAACCGTCGGCGTCGTCGGCAACCCAGCCGGAACACAGACACAAACGCTACTGGAAGCGAAGTGCGACCGCTTTTACGAAAACCAAACTGCATAATTCAGGTTTTTGGTAACGCGCGTAATAATGTTAACTTGATTGACGAAAGAAAGGTACGTAATAATTTTATTTACGAGTACCCGATAAGACGGTAACAAGACTGCGTGGCGGGAAAGGTGTAATCTTGAGTGGATGCGATAACAACTCCAATCTCAGTCAAGTATGATTATTAATTGTTATGCTATTGAGACATGTGTTTGCGCATTTCACGTGTTTGATAAAATTCAATTGAGACAATACCAACAACAACAAACTGCCAGGTGTTTCGTGAAATTTTCCTTCTGCTCATGAAAATTCGTTAAAATTAATCGAAATATGATGTCCTTTCCATTGAGCTATGGGTATGTGAGGTCAAGCGGTGTGTTTACATGTAATTATCAAGCCGGCCCGCTGTTTTATCGGAGCTGACCTCTGGTTGTCAGCGGCGAGCCGACAGAGGCCTAATTTAGGTACCTACCTACACATGTAAAACGACACCCGGGTTAATGGCGTCCAGAAATTTTGGTTGTACTGCGTAGTGCGTATGTCGTACATATAAGCATTACTTTATCTCTAGGCTCGGAGAAGTCTAGTCGGTCGGATTTGCCCGATTAAAACATTCAATAAAAATTATGACCAAGCAAAGCTATCGTACTCGCCCAGGGTACGATTTACACCGTAACGTCTTGTATAATTAAGCAAATTGTTACTCATTAAATAAATCACTTTAAGCGAAGAGCCCAAAAAACAACTAGAACCTTAAGGGTTATAAATTCTACGAAAAAGGGTAATCCAGAGACATAAATCAATTTGTACAAAGCATCTCTTCAAATAGCATTAACTTACTCTTTTCGGATTTGTGTACAAAAAATAAACATCAAATTCAAATTAACGAGTTACCTTTAGCGGATTTTCTGAGGGAAAACACGATTTCCACGAAAAGTTTGGAGTTGAATAATTTGAATAGATAATTATGAAATTAATATTACAGTGTTTGTTATTTCTGTAAATTAAACTACTTTTAAAACCGTTGCAATTGCCGTTGCCACGCCGTGCCGTCGCCGTTAAATAACTTAAATAAACTTATAAACGTAGGTGCATTGCCATACCAATCTACACGGTCTTCACATGATCTGACCAAGATTATGTCTGGACCTTAAAAGATTCTGTGACCTCTGAGTTAGTAGTCAGATAGGAAACGCCGACCTCATCTAGTTTTTATAATATGATTGACGTGTAAAAGTAATTTTACAAAGCTACTTAGGGCGAATTTCACCAATAAAAACTGAACGCGATCAGCAAGTAAACCAAGTTTAAAAGCTGTCCGAGTCATTATTTTCTTTGGAATATTGACACTGACAGCTCTCTATCACGGTTTAGATGTGCTGATCGCGTTCAGTTTCATTGGCGAAATTCAAACATACACAAATAAAGTCATTTATCATATTGGTATTAAATCCCCGGACGAATACCTTAGCAAATAAAGCTCTACTACTACTAAATTAAATACCTGTCTGTTTATGCCTACATAATTGTAAAGCCAGGCAGTTCATTATTTATTTCGAGTAGGTAGCCAAACAGACGCTGTAACTGCATACACGAGTAGTCTCTGCGAAGAGAATTGAGTTTTTCATTAAGTGAATTTTTCATTAAACGCCGCACGTGTCGCTATTTTTAGTAACGGAAAAACCTATTGAGGGCCAATTTCACCAATGAAACTGAACGCGATCAGCTCGTCTAAACTACACTTTCTTTTTTACTAGAACTTTAGTTGACTAACTAGATTTACTACTAGTTTAGTAGCATCTTCTGTACAATGTATTTTTCTTTGAATGTGTGCGCCTATAATTCGTGATACATTACTTTTGACTGTAACCTGACATGGTTTTAATATGCAAATGCAACCTTCACGAGTCTGTTAATAAGTTGATGGCATAATTACGAGACAAAAATTGATTTGTATCGAGAATAGAAGAAAAAAACAGAACTATGTAATGCGTATGTCATGATATAAAAATTTATAATGTATAAATGAACTTAAAGATTCCAATAATTACCCTTTATACAGGATATAGGTAAACAGGCGTTTTTTTTAATCCGTTTGCATCCTTCCAATGCTAACAGAACCAGGGTGTCAATAGACAGATGGAGCTTTAGAAAGAGGTTGTCACACAGGTATGAGTAACAGAGACGTTGAAGCCTCGTGCAGACTGGCGCGACGCAATTCTAACAATACAATTTCTAAGAAAACTTAACAATTAGCGGTGTCGCGTCGCGTCAGGCTGCACGAGGCTTCACTCTAAATAGCCGAAAATTGAAGGCCGGGAAATTTACCAACATGGTTTTATTCTTTCACTCAAGAAGTAAATAGATACACACACTTACATATAAACTTTTCATGTTTTATCGAATTATCTATCTTTGTAGAACTAAAACGGACGCTTGCTGCCGATCATATAGATACTTCACAGTACTTTGTGGTCTCCTACCACTTGAATGGTGAACTTATTCGAAGCCCAGACAACAGAACTATAGCGGTAGATTTTCAATAATAAAATTATAAGCGGTACTCATTGACGCGGCTCGTATTGTTAAGAATAGAAACGTGCCTAAAGCCTCGTGCAGACCGGCGCGACGCGACTCTAACAATGCAATTTCTAAGAAAACATCACGGTAGAACAATTACCAGTGTCACGTCGCGCCAGTCTGCACAAGGCTTCACTTACACAATGGACGAGATGTGCATTAGAAATATTTTTAATGTACAGTCGAACAAAGAGTTTGGTATAGTATCAATCAATACTTAGCCTTTTCCCAACTATTTTGGGGTCGGCTTCTAGTCTTAACAGATGTAACAGCATACCAGTATTTGGGTTTGGTATAGTACACAGGTAAAACTATTTATATTTCTACTTCACCGCCAACCATTGCAGTAAAGTAATTAGTAAAAGTAAAAGTAAAAGCAAAAAGTAGTTGCAAATAAGTCGTCTGTCCCTGCGTCCTAACCGAAAGCGACTGTCGCGCGAATACACGATCTTTTACCTTAGTAATGACGTGCATACGCGACATGAATGACCACGCGACTACGTCATTGAAAAAAAATGTCTGGCTGTCTGTCTGTTTGTTCCAGCTAATCTCCGAAACGGCTGGACCGATTTTGACGGGACGTTCACTGGTATATAGCTGAACATCAGCTATATGGCAGTGAAAGTAAGAGGTAACTTTTTTTTTAACCTATTTTGTCCCACTGCTGGGCAAAGGTCTCTCACATACTTTTCCAGTCCTCCTTATGTTGTGCCTTCTCCAGCCAATCGGTTAGGAACGAGTCTAAATCATAACGCCAGCGTTTTTAGGCCTGCCCCGGCGACGACGCCCGTCTACCACTGTGTGACGATCCTGGCCCATCTGCTTTCGTGCATCCTATAGGTGGGACCCGCCCAGTCCCATTTCAGCCTCGTAGGAGTAACTGAGTCGACTTTTATTTTAGAAAAAGAATTAGGGTCCACACGGGCAAAACCGCGGGTAAAAGCTTGTACAATATTAAATTAGTATTAAAATTGAACTAAAACATTTGTTTTCAAAGTTTACTTATAGCCATAGACAAGTCACTCGTAATCATAATTTAAATTCAAAATGGTAGTAAATTAGTGTTCGAAATTATTCGACCGTTAAGTCAGCTGGGACTTTAAGGTCTTATAAGATTAGTTCAGTGACACTTATTCAAATTAACTTTGAAACTTAAAGAAAATATTTCAAGTATTGTGAAACTAAAATAAAAATTATAAATAAAATATAGTTGTATAAATGTAAGAAGATATTCGATGCGAACTAATCTAAAGCTAAACAGGACATGGGGGAAAAATTCAGTAGTCCCAAGTTCCCAAGCCTACTAAATAGCTGTGTTCGTAAGAGGAAAGGCAATTTTCTCGGATTCGTGACGCATGATCAAAATGACGTAGCCAAAAAAAAAATACCCAATTGGCGCATGGGCCCAGAATAAATAAATTTACTGGCGCTCATCTCTTAAGGGGCATTCAACATTTCCGCACAGAATAAATACTTATTTCCCCAAAAGGTTTGGGCGAGATGACGTGTGCTTTTGTATTCATAACTCATTAAAAGCATTTAAATTCAACTCACTAATTCAAATATAAGTTCCTTTTCGTCCAGCTGCCTGAGCTCATGCCGTGACCTCCGCTGCGGCCGCGAAGGTGTGGCGTGAGGGGGCTGGTCTCCAAGGAAGGTGGGTGTGCCGTCGACCGTCGTCACCAACGGCTTCAGGAGACCACCACGCTCGAATTCGTGCGCTGAGATCTTCCTGTCGAATGAGATGTGTGTTTTAGTTGTTGGAAATTGTAAAACTAGGGAGTGGTCATTTCAGGGGAATAGTCATGAAAAGATGAGTAGAGACCAACATAGCGATAAATTAATGTAAACAGCGGCACTGTTTGTGAAGGAATTTGACCAAGATCATTTAGGCCCGCTTACACCACAAATAACAAAAAAATGTTAGGCGTTAAACGTAGGTATTTAAAACCTCGTTCTGTTTCTATCAATCGCTTGATGACGACAGAGATAGAATGATGTTTTAATTATGTTGTTGTTGTTGTGCATATTATAAATATTTTGTTGTTGTTGTGCAAGCGGGCGTTAGAATCTTAATGGTGTGACAAAATTTTTGAGGCATGTCGGAGTTCCGACTATTTGCATCTTGCGACTGACTGCTTTTTAAACCATATTGTGTACCAAATCCATGACATTAGTCTGAATGTATCTTCATCCTATTTTCTTTCGCTGAATGTTGGATTAAGATAATTTTTAAATTACATTTTCAAAACTAAAAAAAATGTCTGAGTACCTACCTACTAACTTAAGAACTTCAGGTCAATACAGACATCAGACTAATCAATTTTCTCTTGTAGACTTTAACAGTATCTAATAGACAAATTTTAGGTACAGCTAAGATAATTCTGAGCACAAGCAGCCTTCCACGAATTCATATCCAATTTTCCCTGAAATATGTATTTAGTACGCAGACACTCAGACCACGGATGGAACTGGGAGAGATTAGGTATACAAGTAGTAAATCATGATTGTTCTCATAAAATAGTTCTAAGAAGTGCTGGTTATTTTGGAATCTACTTATTTGCCTACACACTTCTCTGCGGTTCTCGTTAAGGATAAACTTATGTGGAAAAGCGAATATGTTAGCGACCTCTTTCGTCTATGCATCAAGGCATTGTTTTCTGCCAATAGACAGAGATACCTACTTAGATACATACATATATAAACTCACTCCTTCATCCCATGGGGGTAGGCAGAAACTACATAAGCTAATATACTTACAGATACAATTCTTTATAAATATGAATAAAAAATACTGAAATGAATGTTACTACGCATTATTTTAGTATTCAAACGAAGAGCTAGTTAGATCTATTCAGCAATTAGTGAACTGGACAGCCGCCAAGTGGATTTAGCAGAAATGTCATGAAACTGGACAAAATTAAGTGTGATAGATTATTTCAGGAGGGCCTTTGACTAATATTACAAATATATATTACATACACAACATCACCCTTTTCTCCATCATCACAATTTTATTAACGCATTCATAATATAGTTTTTAATCAAATGAATGTCTGATAGACTAGGAAAGTATATTTTTTTCTAAAATATAAAACTGCGCTTAGTTTTTACACATGTCTTTTGTTTGCTACCATCTCACATTTCTTGGGTATGAAAAAACTTTGAATAGAATTCCAAGTTTAAGATAATGAAGGGAGAAAACTTTAAGTTAGTTCTTCATATTTTTTGCCTTCTTATCTAATAATTTCAAATTGCAAACTTCTTCAAGGATATTTTAACCACCATTTTCACCATCTTACGCAAAACTGACTCTAACAGTATCATGAAAATATTAACTTAGCAATGCAAAAAAAATACGACTGGCAACATTTTCAAGATCCTTGCTTTACAAATGGACCAGTTACAAGAAGTAGCTATATTCCCATCTCTAAATTCTCTTGCCTTCCACAAAATGTTCGTTTACAAATAGCTCATCATTATGCATGTAGGTTAGCATTCAGCAAAGTCCTCCTAATCTACGGAGGGTTGTTTAACACTGGCAGATAAAGAGGAGATGACAATGACATAAGATTGATGGAGACTAGCAGCAAGGATTTCCAAGACAAGAGACGGAAATTTATTATCTTTTCAATACTTCTTATGGATATGGCGATTCTGGTTAAGCTACTAATATTTATCTTCATATTGTGAATAATGCGCCTTTTTCGCAATGGAGAAGGAAGAAACTATAGAAAGCTTGTTGTTATACCTGTACCGATTAAAGTCCTTAACATCAGAGACCTTACATAAATCGTTATCACAGTGGAAATGTTGTCTGCAGTGTGTTTAAATAATTACATACAGGATTTCTATCTTCGATCCTACGTATTCTGGTAGAATAATTTCCATGAAGTTTTCATACAAATTTTTCTACAAGAGTCGCGTCGTGTGCCTTTATGCAGAAACTAGTAGGAAGATGCTCACGGACATGGCACGTTTCATTATAAGGTTCCTCTTTTCTAAGCCAGAATTAACCATAGATACATTGGTCCTTCCTTACGAAGCCCCAGATTATGTACCAGCTGTTGCCCGGGACTTTGTCTGCGTATATTTTGTATTTCAATAATTTTATTAATACAAATATTCAGAATGAAAAGTAATCATATCTCTCTCTAGTACTATCTGTTAAATTGCATAACGACAGATCAGGTTAAAAAAATTATATAAAAAAAAGAATGTAAGATTCATCTCTAACAACTTTAATATTATTTTCCACCTATCCAGAATTGTTTATTTACGTCAATTATTTATCTTAACTCATTATGTGTTGACTCTGTAAGCGTGTTTGCTTCTCCTAAACCAAACGGATCGGATTTTTTCCAGCTGTGAACATAGCATATTTATTTAGGACTAGTTAACTTGAAAGTGCTGCCTACACATTCATTAATTAGACTTAAGACATCGTTTATCATGTCGAGTACCGAATTGATGCTCTTTGTTTAATTTTCAGATTAGTACTGCTTCTGACCAAAACGATATTATTATCATTTTATCTTTGACACATTTTATTCCATAATAACAACAATAACATTAAAGTGTAGCTTGGAATGTTATTTGTTGTCTGTACAAGCAGGAGATTATTATTGTTACATCAAAATAACTTATTTCTACACATGTAATAATTGTAACGTGATTCTGGAGGCAAAAATGTGGAAAGAAATAAAATATAGCATGAAAGAAAATAAGACACAATTAATTGTTTGTAAGCAGATTAAATAAATACTTGTATAATTAATGGCCATTTTCCTCCTATGACTGGGATAAGATTAATTACAATACAACGTAAAGGCAACACCTAATATCTACCTGACCTACAAGTAAAAATGTTCTAAGAAAAATAAGACAATAAAGGGCAGCTTATTACTACCAAAAATGTTTGAGTAATTTCAGCGACCAAATAAAGCTGGGCCAAGACTTTCGATATCGGTCACTGTCAGGTAAACATCACAATCCTTTTGGCTTTCTTCGTATTTATATTATATCCATTACAAGGGTTACGGATTATTATTGCGTAACCCTTTAAGGAAAATGTTACATAATTATATTCTTCGAATTTCCATAACTAGACAGACAATGAGAATGAACATATTTGAGAAATTCAATAAATCATACATGGATTAGAAATTAAACTGGGGATAGGATACGCCCCGAAACACTACAGTTCGTTTTTTAATACCAGAGACTAATTTGACAGGTTTAAATGTCAAACTCCAAATTGAAAAAACAATCAACAATCACTTGAAATGTCAAATTAGTCTCTGCGATTAAAAAACGAACTAATTCTGAGCGCGTACGGAGCAGGACGGACGCGTCTTTACGGATTATTAATTAATTGGTATGCCTAAAGACCCATTTACATTTACACAACTCAAGTTTCTTGCTTGTGGCATACAGTGAATTTGAAGCAAAAAAATAATTTGCATCGTCACAACATTGTGTAGACGGTGCATCTTTTATTGTTTTGAAGCGTCACTAGTCGTTATTTTATTATCAAAGTCAAAGGGTTTATGTGAAACAAAATATATTTTTACTTACATAATAATATCACATAAATATTAGGATTAAGCATATCATTATATTCTCCTTTATTTCACCTTCTGTTCTTCAAACCTTATATGTGTACGTGTGTGGACTTTGGACAATATACCAAGCTAGTGGACATACCGGCTTTCATTCATCTTCATCTCCCATATGTACTCACTTCATTGGTGACCCCAACGCGATATAATTTGTTTTTTTGTTCACAATCCCAAGACATTGACATAACGGACAATACAGTTGCTTAACTTAGGTATGCCACAAGCAATTCAATCGCACAGTGTTATCAGGCTTTAACCAAACTAGACAAAATTGTAGGCTGATATGTTTAAGTGGCTTTATTAACTATTTATCATCATCTTCCTGCCTTTTTCCACTGTTGCTTGGGGTCAGCGCAAAACGTTTTCTTCTGTCATGCTCCCCTGTCACCCATCATGCTATCATTCACGCCCTTTTTCTTTACCTATATCATTTCTCACACAATCTTTTCTTTGACCTTATTAACTATGATAAATGTCCTATAAATATTGTACATGATATTACCTGACAGGTGTGGTGGCCCCAGAGCCGGAGCCGGCGCGTGACGGCGACGCAAGCTCGGCACTCGGCGGCGTCGCGTGCGACACTAACCACGCGTCCACCACTTGCCGCGTCGCCTTCCTGCCGACAATTGCCGTTTACCTTATTAGATACTTCCAAGACTCCAACAACTTCAAGACTTCCAAGAATGACTGTTTAGTGTGCGTGATAATGAGATTTAAACGGTAACTCGTCAACAATGCGCTGGCGCATCTGCGATGTAACGCGTTCTTTGTGTGCATGAGCAATTGAAACAGTTATGAAGATCAGATTAACAAATAAGTTACAAATCATACACATTTGTATTATGTTTACAAATTCATAGCTATATACAGCAGTTAGGTATTCATAGATATCCAATACAAAAGATTTGATGATACAATCCTTGACACATGCATCTTAAACATATTCTATCCCTATCTTACATCATAAACTAGAGCAGGACAAAGCCCCTAGAAACATACTTATGAACACAAATGTAATTGTAACGGAAACTTTGATAACAATAGTATTCATATAAACTAGTTGACGCTAACTAGCATCGTTGACAATGTTAGTATAGGACGAGAATATCTCTGCACTGGAAACTAAGTGTAAAGTAAATATGGCTAGTACAATAATACGAACAAAGCATTCTAATTCCTTAAAACAGTTGACGTTTTCTATTTGGGAGACGGGAGGAAAAATTTTGTTGCATTCGAGTAGGCTGTAGCACCTTTTTTAAAGGCTGGCACATAAGCAGGTAGCCGATGGTATAAGTATCGCAGGTAGATTGTATGATTCGTCATTTTACAATCGGCGCCGTCCGTTTACAAACGCTCGCGGTTATGCAAAATGCATGGCAAATTGGCAACTCATTGAACGAGTTGCCAATTTCGACATTCATTGTTATTGTAGGGTAACACAGGTTGGACAAATCAGAATTTATTCGAGCGATCAGGTACCTATAAAGACTTAAAATAAGAGTAAACTATAATATACCATGTATAAAACTTTGTCATTTTTCCACGGCTTTTTCACTGTTCCCCCATTTGTAAATCGTAAAATTTTCTTAATTCACTACAGTAAATGCTTTTAAAATAACAGTTTTTGTGGACCTTTGCCCACGTACAATTAGTACTGTTTTCAATATTTTTCTTTATCACAAAACCACTAACCCTACACCATTTTTCTTGTTTTGATTACAGCGACGCACGTGGTACGAAATAGAACTAAATTCTTCAATTTGCCGCGGTATTTTGTAAACGGCTTTTGAATTGTCGTGTGTCAAATGTTGCGGCATATTATATAGTGACTAGGCAATTTATATTTTGCATAACCGCGAGCGGAGCGGACGGCGCCGTTTGTAAAATGACGAATTATACAATCTGCCTGCGTCATGTCGCAGGCAGATTGTATACACCTTTTGTTCATTGTGCAGTAAGTAATCACCGCCCCTATGGAAATCTGCAATACTGGAGGCGTCGCATGGTAATCGGCGAATATAAGCTGAAATGTCTCAGTTTCCTGCAATGACACCTGCAGCCTATCAGAAATCAACAATTTATGCATGCATATTTTAACAAAGCTTCACAGTTTTAATCCTTGTTAAGACGATAATTTGAAACATCATTACACGTAGATTTCAAATAATAATCCACTTGTTTAAAGGCCCAACAGATGTCAAGCTTGGGCTCAATTAGTGGATCTAAATTAAAATTACACTAAGTCCCGTTTCCTTTGTTTTCAAAATTATAATGAGTTAACTTGAAGAGACAAAAGCACTCAGGGAAAATGAGGTTAGTCCTAACAGGCCTTTCAAGTATTAATGTTATTATAATCATTTCCATGTTCATTTATAACAAAAGAAAGTCTTGTTGGCGTCGCCTTTATTTGTCGGGATGTCAAGTTTGCAAAGGTAGTAAAATTATTAACGGAGGTTTCGAAGTTTCAGCACAGTATTGGAGCTTCAAACTTCAGCTTTGCACAAACAGACTAAGAAGATTCGGTCTTAGCATACCTGCATTATTAAATATCAATGCACTGCGAACTGCGACCGCAATGAAATCCCGCGAGAAGCTCTAGAAACTCTAGCAGGATGTTGTGAAAGCCGATATCAAAACTTGCAAACTAGGTACTGAAGCTACTTAGTAGGAAGGAAAGCGGATCTCTGCACTATACTGAAATAATGTAGCAGAAAAGACAAAGACAAAGTAGAAACAAATTATTTTCGTTACTTTTACAAACTTGTGACAAATACAGACAATAAAGAAAGTCAAGCTACAGCAAATGAAGCTGTATACAAAGTAAGCACAAAGACGGACATATTAAACGAATAAATATTCAGCATGTTCATTCCATACGCTAGGATAGCACTGACATCCTCCTTCCCATTTTCCGGGCGTCGAACCAAAGGACAAATGGAAATTCTCCAATGTGACAATTTGTATACGGGAGTAGAGTTCAACAATAACATACGGTCCGTATATTTTCAAATTTATTTCAGTGAGTCTGCGAAACTTGAAATAGTTAAGAATGTTATAAGCTGACATTAAAATGTATATGCAGCGTATCGCATTTTACATTCAATGAGATTCGATAAAACTACATTTAACGTATTCAAGACATTAACATTACGCGCTGGAGAATATATATTAGGTTTTATTGCTCACACGTCTCGGTAATCCTAATCGGAGTGTTCATTTGAGATAAGTGCAGTAAAAATCCCGCGGCGAATTTTGATGAGACTGACCTGAAATATTTGGCGCATTCAATTCTACAAAACTGTTAGTATCTCGACACCAAAACACATTATCATCAAGCCCATTCCTTTGAATGGACCCAACTGCCTCATTATAATTCATACTACTGCCTGCCACCCATCATCTTGATTATTCAAGCCAATTCATCCATTCATAAAACTAATCAGTGTGTTTATATCTTAAACGTTTTATGGCCCATTCGAGACCGACAGGAGCATTGTCATTATAAACTTCAATAAAAATCATAACTTCCAGAATAAGTTGGTTTATGTCAGGTTTTACTGCATGAAGTACTTTTACTGGTTTAAAACTGGAGTGCTATAATGGCCGTTAAAGTTTTATTGTGAACTTGAGGCTACGGAATGCAAGTCTTAGAGAAATCTTCTTCAATAAATCAATTAAATAATTCCAAAAAAAATTGAAGCGTTTATAGCTTCAATTTTTTTTGGAATTATTTAATTGACAACAGATTTTACGGATTCTACACCTACATATATTTGTTACAGCCAATTAGACAAGGTACTGCTTCAGACGAAAGAAAAAGATGCTTTGGCCGGCCTTATGGCCGGAACCGACGGAAACCGTGACAGTAACAAGGTTTACCCACTGACCGAATGATGATGTAGATTGAGTTCATGAGTTGATACATAATCCTGTATAAAGCGATTTTGTAACCACAACAGGTATAATAGCTTGATGCTAATAGAACACGTCTGGATGCTGTCAGCTCTGATATAATCTCTTGTCTCCAACACCCACGAAAAGTGGAGCTGTGGTTTATTCACACAACGCACAGAAATTTGTATGATCCGATAAAAAGCGGTTTGCTTATAATTTTCTTACGAACTTTATGGGCTTATGCGACTGGTCAGTAACG
The DNA here is from genome assembly GCA_914767815.1 of Eupsilia transversa. Lineage (NCBI taxonomy): Eukaryota > Metazoa > Arthropoda > Insecta > Lepidoptera > Noctuidae > Eupsilia > Eupsilia transversa. The sequence goes on along the minus strand of OU611890.1, from coordinate 6,433,001 downwards.
AGTTTTTCTTATATCCAAGTTTCCTTATTGCCCAGTCTCCGTTTATTTGTTTTATCTGTCGGAAGTATTTTTGACCATAAAACCAGTGAATTTATTACCGAAAAAGCGGCATTAATTTTATGATTTACGATCTCACGTTCCTTGGAGCGTGGAAATGTCTAATTTAAAAAACATGGCGTCAATTTAAGTAACTGTTTTACGTGACGTCATTAGTGGGTAATATATTGCTATTTTCTAGTTAAAAGAATTAATTTACATAACATAGCTCTTGATACTTCAAATTCTGTTAAAGAAAATTGAATTTCAATTAAACATACTTTTGACAACTAGCCTCAATGGATAATTTGTGCAATATTATGGGTCATGGACCATTATATCTTTATAATGAACTGTGATAACTTATCAGATTAAAACATGTAAACCACAACGATCTTATTAATTTGGATATAGAAAATACTCCTGTTCTTTCTTCTAGAAGCTTTTCTTGTTACATGGAATACTTTTCTATTCTGACATCTCTGCTAGAAAGTAGTGGGAAAATATATGCGGGAAACCCGTACTACCTATATTTAAAAGCAAGAATTAACAAGTCACGGGATGAAATAATAAAGACACTTAATTTTGTAACTAAAAATTAAAATGGAACTAAGGAATTTACTTCATAAGAGAACAAGTTTCGTCGAAAAAATTAAGTCAATTTATACAATCGTTACATAGTAAAACTTAAGAAAAATAATGTTGCCTCACAAACAGAATTTCCTCTCACAGACACAAATCTCATTAAACAAACACCTTAAAATAAAATATTAGCACACTTAACTCCTTCAGACACAAAATGAAACAGTGGTTACAAAGACCCGTGGCATGCGACTATAAACGAAGCTTGTACCCATAAATTAATCTACATAACACTAATTTTAATTAAAGCCGAAATTGCTGAACAGCCTGTACAAACCAAAAGCTAAGTGACAAGACTAGAGGGTTTCAACAACTGGGACACAGTAATTAAGAGACCTAAACAAAACTATTAAGACTTGTGGCCTTCTGCTAATAAATTATAATTTATATTACGCTATGTATGTAAAGTCTAGGGCTGTTACCATTTTATTTATTTATTTAATACTTCAAGCACAGAAATGTACAGAGGCGGACTTAATACCATAGGCATTTTCTACCAGTCAACATTTTCTTATATCTATGGCTGTTACTGTTTAGACATTTCTTTTAAATTAACGATAAATTAACATTTTGGTACAGAAATCGACCTTATCACTGCTTCGCTTCTCTGAATTTAATAACACTACAAAAAAAAACACGAATATGATAAAAGTTGTCCAAAAATAAATGTTTATTTTATGAAAATATTTTTGTTCAGAATATTGACCAACTGTACCAACTGAACCTATTATTGATATAATATCAGGTAATAATAGGTTTTTCATAATTTTACGGAAAATGTTTAATGAAGAACAATTATCATAACACTATGCTGAATTCCACATAACACGTAAGAAAACGAACTTCGATATACACTGAAGGCACTTAAACAATTCCAAAACCCAGACCAAAGCGTAAGCCGCAGACGTAAATTCCTTAAAAGTTTACCTACAAAATAAAAGCAACAATGTTACGAATATAGCTAACATTACAAGGAGTCTGTGACATTAAAGACGTGAGACAAAACTGGCAAATCTAGTTAATAAAGTTGTTTAACTAGTGGGTTGCTAACTTGATGTACTACAGTTGCCAACAGTAACTGAATCAGACAAAGGACTTAAATGTAGTTGTGCAATCGCTACAAATTATCTGTTAAGAGTACAGTTGGTCTTTTAACTGTATAGGATACTAGAAACTTTAACAAGTTGGGCTGGTAAGGTCAGATGCAGACAACGGTGGCTTTGTGTAAAATACAAATATTCAGTAGCTTCTCGTCAGGCTGGTGACCCTAACTCAGTTGAGAAGTCTTTGAAGTTCGCCAATATGAAGTAGGGAAATGCTTCTTGAACCCCTTTTCGGAAGCCACCCTCAAACAGACTATACCGGTTAGGAAACTTATTTGTTTGTCTACTTAGATAAGTAGTGTTAAATAAGCTTAGTCACATAACACAAAATCTTTTCATGACAATGTTACCCAAAATCAATCTGCCTAGCCTTTCCCATCTATGTTGTGGTCGGCTTCCAGTTTAACCGGATGCAGAAGAATACCAGTATTTTACATAAAGCGACTGCCTATCTGACCTCCACAACCCAGTAACTGGGTAATACGATACCCCTTGGTAAGACTGGTTGTCAGACTTTCGGGCTTCTGACGGGGAAACAACTGTTAAATATCCACGAATGACAGCCGGGACAAACGGCTCATCGTGCTTTCCGAGGCACTGAGGAGTCTCGGTATGTAAAGATGGTCACCCATCCACGGACCAACCTCGGCAGGCGTAGCTTAACCTGATAGATCGAGCAGTGCGATTATTATTACTTAGCCACGTGCTCCTCCATGAAATTGTTACTAACTGTTAATATTACAAACAATATAAAATAGGCTAAAGATTCGATCGACCTTGTCCATCCAAACGAACCACTAGTTCACATTAACGCCGAAGAATTTCTATTGTTCTACATTTTGGTGACAATTTGATTATGACACAATGGAACAATTTAAAACTTCAAAACAATACCTTAATTTGATTGTTTAAAAAACAAACAACAAGACATTTGAATACGCATTGCATTGAGATAAACCTTTAAAATTAATTGAGTTTGAACAAAAGGGTTCAGATATTATATAAAACCGTCCATCCAGTAATCAAAGATTGACGACTAAGTGAAAGCAAATTTAATTTATGAAGTCTGAAATCTTTCATGAGAACAATGAATGCTGTACCTAAATGAAATTCTAATTGTTACCAAAATCTTAATAAGATGACTTTTGCAAGGTTATAGCAATCAATTACAATAGACCATTTATAAAATGACGCTATAAATTATGAAGCTACAGTATAATTTTAATTAGTGCATGGAAAACCCGCTTTTGTTGATAATGTTTTACCTCCTGCAGTGTTGCGCTTTGTAATGTTCAATTTTCTGCCAACCTCTTAATAAGCTATGAGTACCTCTAGCAACTGATAAAGTGTTGATAGTATGACCAGTTAACGAGCTATAACTTATTTTTTATTAAGGAACATTTGTTCCATTATGTTATATTTGCAATTGTACTCTTCTCCTTTTAAAATAATACATGCGCATTCATTATTCTCCTTCAATATTCAAACGTTTGTATATATTATTTAACCCAATCACCACGAGAGAAACTTTAATCTTCATTTAAAAGCCACAAAATGTTTTAAAGTTAAAATATCACTGAAAGCCTTTTTGATTTCTCTAAAGCATTGTGTTAAAAGGTTTGAAGTTAATTAAACCGTTGTCAAGTTTAGTTTTACAATTTTGGGTTTTTCCATTAACAATAATTTCTCAATGGCACCCTGGAGTCCGAATTTGCTGTTTTTTGGCAATAAACTTGTCAATTTATATTTGTATCTACAAAAATCCTCTGCCTACCCTTTTCGGCATTACAATTGGCGTGATGATGGTTATCATAAGGCTTCAGTGAAATGTTTTCGTCGCCTTGTCGAATGAGACAGGCTTATGTGACAGGGATGTAAATCGAGAGTGAAAAGGAAGTAACTAGCAGGGACCGAAACCGGTATGATCAATACGGGCATTTTATCGGTAACAACATTTAAAAAAAACAGGTATTTTTAAAAGTTACATAAATTGAATAGAACCAGTATTAATACCGGTTACTGAAATAAAAATACTTCTATCTTACACGTGCCGTCGGCATTAGTCAAAGGGCGCGAATCGCCTGTGTGAGTAGCCGGTATTAAACCGCTAACCTAAAAGAGATAACATGTTTCTTCTTCTTGGGTTACCTAAATAGCGGTAACCGTAGTCGTAGAAGTAACCAAAATTCTGTACCGTAATTTATAAAGATTTTCGGTCCCTGGTAACTAGAGCCATCAAGGAATCATATCAATCGATGTCTATTGTCTTCTTCTCGAAACAAATGTCTTCGACCTATTTGCAGATCCTAGTATAAGATCGACGTGACACGCACGCCTAGACTCATCTGTCATGCGGCTAACTGGGTGTCCTGTCCGGATATTTTCTTGTTAGCATCACTTTTCGGACTGTCTGCTGCTTTTCACTAGTTACTGATTGACGGGAGTCGAACTTGTTATTTTGCTGAATGATTTTCTGAGAAAAGGTTTCGTTAGTTGCATTTCAGAGTTCTGCTAAAAGCGAACGGTGAGCGTTTTGAAATAGGGTTCTGCGAATCTTATTATGACAGAGATATTGCTCCAGACATTTAAATAGATTTAAATTGAAGTTGGAAATCTGCTAAGTTATGTCAAAGATAAATTAAATATTCCTCCCTGATAGAAAAAGAAAAGCCCCAAACGAGTTAAATAAACAATCGGGAAGCAACCACACGTTAGGTACAAATCAGGCACGTACGGTTAGTTTCTATAATAAATTTCCTTTCTCTTCAGAATAATTAACTGGTCCATTTTCATTATTGACACAAGTTATTGGTCCACAAACGCCCAACGGACATGCGGTACGGGATTAACCGAAAGCTTTCGATGATATACAGAATGTATGTCTGTGTTGCACGTACGATGAGATTAAACCGTTTAAGCCCATGAATACGAGCCGAGCGACGGTTTATTTGTACAGTAAATTAGTAGTTTCCACAAAAAACTGAATCTAAAATAGATCGTTTGTACAACAGGTCAGGATGCGTGGGTATTCGTCAATGACTCGAATATAAAATTTCGAAAGAATTTATATTCATAGTTCGAACATTTTTAGATCATCGTATTCTGGCGCACCATTCTCATTATGAAAAGGGGATCGTGCCAAGACGTCAAGATATGTACCTATGTCATTAACAGTTGATCGGATTTATATCATTAAGTTGTCGATGTCTTGGGACTCACTCAGATATTATGAGATCCAATCAAATGTAGTGTCATTCATATAAGTGAAACTGTAACGAATTAATTTATATTCCACGCAGATAACTCTTGCAAAGCTCCACTTTTAAATTAATATTTGAAGAAAATCTCTTAAAGCCAGTTTTCAGTGGTATTTCGCATTTCGCCCACCTGCAACCGAGCCTTTTGAATTAGCCATTGTATACGAATCCGTATGACCTGAATAGAACACATTCGGGCAACGTTTTCAACAAATGTCCCGCATGTAGAGAACGCGTTAATTGTGGGTGCCTTTTGTAATGATAATGTTTACAATAGGCTTGAACCTCAATCAAAACAGTGATAGTTGGCGTACAGGATGACTGTACGTATAATGAGGCATTACATCATCCCATTCAGAGATTTGAATCAAATTGAATGGGGGATTCAAATTAGAATCAATGAACAGGTTTTGCACTGTGTCCTAATCCAAAATTCGTATCAGGTATTGAACATATTTTTGGCCACATCAATGCAAAGCGCCTTGGATTTATCGAGTCATTGGTTTGATTTCCACATCAAGATACAAATTATACGCCTGTAGATTTATATCTGTCCCTATACTTAGTTGTCCCAACACCATTAAACGCTTGTTTTGCTGAACAGGATTAGAACCAACTATTAGGTAACCTGTGCTTTTAGTGCCACCGCTAATTGCGTTGGCACCGCTAAGCTTTGTTCAGTAAGCGCCGCACTTTAGGTTCTAACAGCAACTATGTAGGTACAGGATTATTATGCTGCAAATTGTTTCAAAATTCGACATTAATAAGAAGACATTTTAGCTCCGTCTAATGGTAAAACGTGAGAATACCGCCATATACCAAACACAAAATATCGACAACATCCACATGTAGGGCCGTACTGGGCCTGTATGGCAGATTAACGGTCCACTCCTTCTCGCACAGAGGAGGTCTGACACAAAGTAGTGAGTACATTATAAGCTGCTTATGAGTAACGGCAATTTTTCTTCCAAAGATAAGATGCGACCAGCTTGGAAGACGCTGGTCTTGAGTTCTTCATGTTCTGCTTTCCCGCCGATCGCTCCCATGTTGATCGAATTCGTTTCCTTCAGCTGGCACTTACAACTTACGCATGGACAATAGCAGCACGCGTAGGTTGTAAGAGTCGGCTTACAGAGACTTTGCTTCTTTCCCTGAAAAAGTTATTAAGAATAGCATAGTCCCTAAAAATTACACACAAAAAAATTACACAAATTTTTCAGTTTGCGAATGACTTAAGCAATATATCTGCTAAACACTGCTAGGAAAGAAAAGAACTTGATTGTTATTAAATCATATTCTGTCCTCTTCATATGCACCAAAAACCAGTATGAGAAAAAAAGAGCTGAATATATTTACCTCAAGAAGTAGTCATGCACGAACTCCTGGTTCTCGTCGAGCCAGGCTTCGGTGCGCGCACATTCAGCATCATAGCAGGTAGGCGCGGGCATGCCGCCGCCCGCGCCTCCCGCCGGCTCTTCTATGCTCCGCAACTGTAGGCCTGCGACAATACAGAACGACACTCAGTTATGGACCTAATGGTACTTAAAATAAGCTTCAGTTTTACGCTTCATGAGCAATATCTAGGAACCCTGGCTTAGTGCTAGGTTTTGTTATGATTCGCTCCTAAAAAAATTCGAATTTTATCTGAATTGCAACTTTATTTTCCCTTCCCAGGAGATTAAGATTTAAAATATTGCAACAATAAGACATGACAAGTTTAGTATGTAAGCCAATGGAAATGGTGTTAAAAAAGCATGAATTCAAAATCAAAACCTATTAAAATAAAGACCATAAGCAACGGATCTATTTCAGATTGCAACCTTAAAACCATAATAGGAACATAATGACCATTTGAAAGGTTTTACACGAGGTTATAAACGAACCTATACAAGAATAGTTAGTTTCAAGTATTCCCGAGCGATGTTCATGAGGCTCTTCTGGGAATAATAATGAAACCTATTCCAAGAGCTTACTGCTTGCATCAAAACATAAACACGAGGCAAATGTTACAACCCACGAGACTCGTACAGAAAATATAAGATTGGAAAATGAGATTTTGATTACAAAACCGATGCTTGGCAAAGACTTGGAAAATAATGCTGAATAAACACCGTAGTCGAATGCAAACAAAATACTAGAATTTTGCAACGAATATGATGAGAACCGATAAATCAGTTTACGTTTTTTCGTACCTAGGATTGAGATACTCTGATGTATACCCTTCCACGAACAAATAAAATTACAACATTTTAAACAAATCGACATTATACAACATGTACAAACAATCCAATCGTTTATTTTTTGTATATCTTTATTGTAAATATTAGAATACTTATAAGCAAACTCAAAATCAAAATGAAAACAATACACGCAATGAACGTAAAATTTTACATATGACCACAGACTAATGACATTTTTTACGTCATCGTCAACGAAGTTTCAATACGTTATGAATGTCATTCAACCAAAAAGTTTAAACTCATTTAATTTTATCGGAACAAAATACTATTAAAGATAAAATTAGAACAACATAGGTTTAACAAATAATAATAAATAACAGAAGATCTTTAATTGATTCCTTAAATTCTCTAGCGTCAAGAGAAATTGCAGTTTATTTACCAATTACGTACCACCCACACTATTTCAGCTACAGCCGTCTCCACCAACGTACAGTGGTAGTAACATGTCCGATTGAAAAATAACATCATAAAATAGAAATTGTATAACTACCATTCCAAATAATTATTTTATCCTACCAGTTAATTGGTCTAGTGGCAAAACTACTAAAATGTTTTGGAATTCCAATTGCCAAGACAGATCGTTAAAATAGATTCTTTGAGACTTAAATTTTTACTTGAGTACTAGGGATTTTAAATGAAAATTGTAATACCTGGGATTAAGGTAGGAATTAATCATAAACTGTCTGTTTCTCTTTAGACATATTTTAGCCACGGATAACTAAAGAGATATAAGTTGACACAGTCTACTCCTTACATAGAAATCTCCCCTGTTTATAATAAATGAAATGATTTTATTTTCTGTAAATAGGTTTGTACAGACACTTTTAACATTTTATTAAAAAACTAGATGAGATTGGCGATTCCTATCTGACTATACCATGGCTTACGCTATTATTCTTATTCATTCTTATAATAGAGCATTTACCTTTTCTGTTTTATACTTACGCCAGCAGCTTTTATCGTTATGTTTAATTCCAGCAGTGCTTATTATTCTAAGCACATAAAAACTTAGGTACACGTTCCTAATTTGTTAGACTGTGCCACCACAATATTACAGAGAGTAACATCTCTTCCCAAGCAACAATATATACTCCAATAATTACTTTAAAGTTTCGTACTTCGGTAATAACGGTACCAATTTTATATACTGTGACACTGTGACCTTTACTCGTTTCCTACTGGGATCGAACGTGACATACATTACTTTTGGTGGCTATACGTGCTTCAGAATCATCCTTCCGGCATTCACCTGTTGATTGTTCATTTAAGGTCAGAGGACCTTCTGCTACTTTATTAAGTGCAAGCTATTAAACTTATTATGAATTAAATAATTATAACGGTTGTTGGCATTGAAAAACTAAATGTGACGTCCATAATATTATTGTTAATGAATTTTATTGGGGCAGTTCCAATGCCTTGGCGTATCTATGCGATACCATGGATGCGATACAATAATATTTTCAGGAGCATCCAGTTATGAAATAACTATTTCCTTAGTATAAAGATACTTACGCCTAAACTTTAATGTCGGAGAAACAACTATATCTGTAACAGTACCTATCCCGCATAGCCATTAATCTGTGGTCACCTAAATAACGACTAGACTACCCCGAGGGCTACACTTACTCGCAACAGCTTCGGCGAAGATTCATGTCGCTGTAAAACGTATGGCCAACATATTTAGGCTATAACGATAACAATAATGCTCAGTGTCCAAACATGAGCTATATTATATAACTGATGAATGTATTCCCTATTCCCGGGTTACAGTTTGCCCAAGACATTAATTGTGGTAATAGTCAGAATGGTACATTAAATTCAAATTCAATCAATCATTTCGTTTGTTTTATCAAACGTGTTGTTCTAACAGCCCCGAGTTTGGAATTTGGCGGTGTGATATCTCCGTGCCTCGGAAAGCACGTTAAGCCGTTAGCCCTGCGCCTGATCTCTCCCCGGTCGCGTCCGATTGCCGTCCCAACGGACTATGAGAGTGAGGGAAGAGAGAGTGCACCTGTGTCAGGCACACACTTGTGTACTAAAATGTCTCCCGCCCCGAAGACTGGTCTCCGCTGAGATTGGTCGCCATGGTAGAAATTCAGTCTGTAAGTCTATTATTATATCAAACGTGTTGTTAATTGAGCTAGCGAGGATAAACATTTGCTTTTGCCTAATTGAAATTGACACAAGGTATCATGGGTGATTTGCGTCGTAATTGAAGATGGCAGATATAATTGGATGGTACGTATTCCGTGTTGCTTTGGAATTACAAAAACTTGTAATATTAGCTAACGTCGTATTATGTTGACGTGCTAACGTCGTCGTTGTTGTTATTGTTATTATGTTGCAGACGTAATTAATGATGATATTGTGTAAAAGCCCTTTTGAATTACATGGATCAACAAACTTGGGAAATGTTTTTTTTTTCTTGCCTTATTGCGAAAATAAACCTACACATACCGGGTGTAAGGGACAGCCCTCCGCAAACTTACAGGGTACTAGCAGCTCCTTATTTTGAATCATATTCCACCGGAAAAAATCTCAAGATTTTTTTTTTTTTTTTTTCCTTTTTTCTGTTACAAAATTACATTATACGTGCGCAGCATTCAATTTATGTAAATGAAACAGCTCAAATAAAAAAAACAGCAATTGATGCTGAAATACTCTACGTGCGGTGCCGTTCGCTACGTGCGTTTTGCCACGGTAAGGTTACATTGCGTGTGAGGTAATTAAACAAATCAGGTTTATTGGATTCCCATAATGTTCCTGAAATAATTTAATGTACCTACCGGTCATCTTAGTATGATATAGGTACCTACTGAATTCTCCCCATCAGTCTGCGGAGGGCTGACACCCTGTATATATACAGGCCTGATGTTAGGATGATGATCAAATGAGCGTGTAGACATGGCTTGAAATGCGCGTTTCGTGTTAACACTCACGCCAATAGTCTACGTCTTGGTTTCGCTCACGCTCATTCCGTTTCAGGCGTATTGCTTTTGTTTTGAAGGTTATTGCCGAAAGTCGCTGCTACGCACGTAGCGTCGCGGTTATGCGCATTTCACTCTAGTGCTACGGCATTGCGTAGGCGGCAAGCTTCGCTACGCCAAAAGATGAGATAAGGAGATCCGCCAAATCCCATACAAAAAAACCCCAGGCCCGGCGCAAAAGAAATATATCTCAGATTTCAGAGTAATAATAGTAGAATTATTGTAAAGTATCGCTATTGCCATATTCGGTGGCTAACATAGTTTTTTTGCCCGGTGAAGTTTCATAAGCGCTAGATGTAAAAATATCTTTGTTCTGTGCTTAACTGTCGGAAATATGTCACTGAATTGACTAATCGGGGCGCCAGCGCCGCCACCGCCTAGCGGCGCTCGACAGAGTCTACATAACATAACGCTCGACTGGGGGTGAGCAGAGTTGGTCGGTTATAATTTTACTCGAACTGCAAACGGTTTTTAACCGACTTCCCAAAAAGGAAGAGGTTATCAATTCGGCTGAATTCTTTTTTTTTTTTTGTATGTGTGTTTGTTCACAACTCCGTCATTTATGAACCGATTTGGAAAATTATTTTTATATTTTTAAAGGGTATACTTCCCAGGTAGTCTAGTTGTCATCAAGTCAGGATCTGATCATGGGATCTTGGAGATATCGAGGGAACTCTTCAAATATTATAGGCACACCTATAGCGATTTGGGTATTTTTTATAGTAACTCATGCATTTGCTCTTGGAAAGCACCATTTTTCACAGATGCCCACCGGAACTACTCAATAATAATTATTTTATGGGTTGCGATTCGATTACTTTAATATGTTTGCCAATCAATTTATGCTAGTCACAATTCATATTATGAGCTGATGAGCCATGACGCTATTGTAACTAAGATGAATTACAAACCGACCCGCTAAAAAGCGATAAATAAAACTTTTTTACAACAAAAAAAAAACAACCGTCTTCCAAAAAGACACTAAAAAGTGAAAAATAACTTTAATTTCGGAAGTCGGTGTCTTTGGTTTTGTATTTTCCTTTTTTAGTGGGTCGGTACCTCCTAAGTCATTTCCGACACAGATATTTTTACATCTAGCGCTTATGAAACTTCACCGGGCAAAAAAACTAAGTTAGCCACCGAATTTGGCAATAGCGATACTTTACAATATTTCTACTATTATTACTCTAAAATATGAGATACATTTCTTTTGCGCCGGGCCTGGGGTTTTTTTGTCCCATAATTGACGCTGACCGCTTTCTCAAAATGGCATGAAAATCGTCAACACGGGCATCCGCGAACATCTGTGCGCGGAAGCCCCATCAACATCCTAAACCCATAATTATACTGAACGCGTAGGACGTTGCAGGCCCTCTACTTCACCCACAAGCTGCATGTATAGAAGGTTTGTAATACTTGTACATAAGCAAAAAGTATAAAGCAAACTGTATTACATTTTTATATAAATACTGTAAATATATTCACATAGGTATGCCATATAAAAAAATGATGGGGTTGTTGTCATTCATTCATTCATTTATTTATTCATTAACAATTTACATTGTGTTGAACATTACATATTAAAAAGAGAAGTAACACATGCAGAAACAACTACATTAAGCAAATTAATACAATGTCAGCAAAATAATACAAAGACACAAATAAATACAATATCTGGTTCATAGCAGGTACAGTGTCAGATAAAAAGTCTAATTGTCTCTTCCTTATTATCAGCCATAGTTTAACTACTTTGGGCGTACTATGGGTAGTGTTGGGTATTGCGCAATAGAAAAACCAAATTCATTATAACCGACCAACTCTGCTTATCCCTTAGTCAAGCGTTATGTTTTAGACTCTGTCGAGCGCCGCTAGCTTTGATTGGCAAACATATTAAAGTAATCGAATCGCAACTCATACAATAATTATTATTGAGTAGTTCCGGTAGGCATCTGTGAAAAATGGTGCTTTCCAAGAGCAAATGCACGAGTTACCATAAAAAATACCCAAATCGCTATAGGTGTGCCTATAATATTTGAAGAGTTCCCTCGATTTCTCTAAGATCCCATGATCAGATCCTGACTTGATGACAACAGGACCACCTGGGAAATATACCCTTTAAAAACATAAAAATAATTTTCCAAATCGGTTCATAAATGACGGAGTTGTGAACAAACACACATAAAAAAAAAAAGAATTCAGCCGAATTGATAACCTCTTCCTTTTCGGGAAGTCGGTTAAAAACCGTTTGCAGTTCAAGTACAATTATAGCCGACCAACTCTGCTTATCCCCAGTCGAGCGTTATGTTATGTAGACTCAGACACATAAAAAAAAAAGAATTCAGCCGAATTGATAACCTCTTCCTTTTCGGGAAGTCGGTTAAAAACCGTTTGCAGTTCAAGTACAATTATAGCCGACCAACTCTGCTTATCCCCAGTCGAGCGTTATGTAATGTAGACTCAGTCGAGCGCCGCTAGGCGGCGGCGGCGCTGGCGCCCCGATTAGTCAATTCAGTGACGTATTTCCGACAGTTAAGCACAGAAAACAGATATTTTTACATCTAGCACTTATGAAACTTCACCGGGCAAAAAAACTATGTTAGCCACCGAATATGGCAATAGCGATACTTTACAATAATTCTACTATTATTACTCTGAAATCTGAGATATATTTCTTTTGCGCCGGACCTGGGGCAATTTTGGCGGAACCCCTTTATCTCCTTCATGCAATGGTAAAATTGTTCAATATTCAAGTCTGTTTCAACTTTTATTTTGTATTTTAGTTTTATAATATTATGACCAACTAGGAAAACCATGGAAAATATACCCAACATTAAACATACGATATTAAACCGGATGTTTGTTTCAATTAATCACGATTCTAGTCCTAAAGAAATATAGCTTCCAACGATAAACTATGTTTACTCAATAGAATTATAAAACATACTGTCCGCTGGCGTGGGAAAATAGTGCACATTAATTAATGAATATAATCAGCGTTAATTACTTACGTAGATTACGGCAGATATAGGCAATTTAGATAGCTCGCTTAGCTACGGAGTAAATGTGTTGGCAATTAAATTAGTTTCTAATTAGCTTCAACGCAATTGACAATTCCAATGAAGCTGAAAAGTGTTAAAAATAAAAGTAATTAATAAAACCTCTGTCTGGTGGAGTTAACTGTAGTTGTGTACTCACTCAATCATATAATTTTATAGAATGAAAATATAATCTATTGAAACTAAGGTGGAACGTTTATAAAACTCGTAAAGCCCAAAATGGCTGCCCCCGAAAAAAAGACTGTACAAGTATCTTAACTGTCATACAACCTTCATGCAGTACTTAATCAATCGTGAAAGAAACCATCTTAAAAGGAATCAAATCTTCTACCCATTGAGGGCATAATCGAAATACAGAAATACATCTCAAGAGCCATCCACGTGTATCTACACGTGGGAACAAGGGTGGAGATTTTCCTGTTAAACAATGACAACACAAGTTATTATCCACATAATTAATACTAGGTATATTTACTGCTAATAAATAGCCCCAAAACAGGCCTGAAAATTAGTTAATGAAAAGGAATTATTTTTTATATATTTTTATTGCAATTGCAAGAAATCATTTTACAATAAGCAGTTGTAGAATCTGTCAAGGGATCCAAGGAAGAACTCCTAAACAATTTCAGCCCACGAACTACATTGCATCCCCGATTTCGAGAGGTATGAGCCCTGCATGGCCTTAGGCCGTATACAGAAAGATAGAAGAAGCGCCGATAAGCGCCGAACGTCGCCGACAAGTTCCGAGAATCTTGTCGGCGACGTTCGGCGCTTATCGGCGTTTGTTCATGTAAATGCCTGCGCCGGTTACCTGCGTGGATCGGTTCCTATAAGCGCTGGTAGACCGGCGCCGGCTTCCAGCTTTCTTTCTGTATACGGCCTTAGTCTAGATGAGACAAACAAACTGTGAAATATAAACTAAAGCGTTGCCAACCTTTCAAAAGGTGGCAACGCTTTTCTATGATGTGGGCATCAAGATTGTTTGCTAACTAAAAGGCTTTCAATGGCATAGGTTTGTTTAACTAATTAAGAAAACACTACTGCTGTCTGCCTAGAGACATGGATAGTAGATTGGTATCTTTACAAACATTTAGGTACTACGTTACTATCTCTTCGCCCAAAGGTTCACTTACTATCTGCGGCCAAACCATACATAATTTAAAAGCAAATCCCTCAGGACTGCGTTTAATATTTATTAAATTTCCATATTCCAAACTATTTTCCAGCTTTTACGGCGAGGCTGTTGTTTGCATATTTATTGAAATTATTTTAAATGGAGCTTTGGTCCAATTAATCCTGGATTCATTACTGGAGGCGCATTATTATAATATCAATGCAAATAAAAATCTTTCGTTTTCATATTCAGGCGGCTGCCATATGTGACCGCTTTCAGGCTAAACAGATGCGTCTGAATATCAGAATTTTATATTATAAAAGCAGGGCCATGAGACCTTAGCAACCCGACCTTAAAACAAAACCTTTCTAATAATACCAATATCTATAAGCTTCCTTACCTGATTCCAATATATGTATATTACATGCTTAGGTTACAGTAGTTAGGATACATATTATTTATTTCATAGAATAAAATGCTGGAAAATGATACTAGAATGACATAATACCTTTTGATGTCTGACTCATCATATTTATATAATATCATATTTCAGTCACCGAACATGAGAGTGAGACATATACAGGTATAGGTATAGCGCCACAAGTCCCTAGCGAAGGGGAAACAACCCTTCGCAATTTTGCAGACATGTCTAGCTCGACTGAGAATTTTACTAACAGGAAATATCGATTATGAATACAGAATTATGGAACTAGTTTCGTTTTTGATCAAGCCTGGAGCATTCTTACTAATATTATTAATACAAATGTGAGTGTTTTTGGTGCTTCTTGATGACTCTCGACAAAGAGCTTAATTCCTATACCTATTCAAACAGTACATTTTTGAAAACATAGTAAAACCATTTATTTTTAAAAGAGTAACCGTGGAGTTTCTTGTCGGGTCTTCTCCATAGGAAACGACCAATTGGAACCGTGCACCTATCTTCTGACGTTTCTTAAGTGCCCACGTAGGTTTATGTGAAATAAAATATTTTGATTGGATTTGAATTGAATTAAGCACGATTCTTAAAATCACAAAGGATATTTTTTATCCAGGGCCCGAAAACCTTTATAAATTACGGTACAGGTATCGAAGAATTTTGGTGACTTCTACGACTAAGGTTACCGCTTTCAAGGAAACCCAAGAAGAAGAAATATGTTACCATTACAGTTAGGTTACCGTTACCGTTTTACCGATTACACACACACAAGCGATGCGTGCCCTGCGACTAATGCCAACGGCACGTGTAAGATGTAAGTAATTTATATTTCGGTAACCGGTATTAATACTGGTTGTATTAAATTTAAGGGAACCTTTAAAAATAGTACCTGTAAAGAAATATAAATGTTGTAACCGAAAAAAACCCGTATTCATTATACCGGTTTCGGTTCCTGCCTAATTCATAACGTAGTACACCAAGGATGAGAAAGAAGCTACGGGTAAAAGCTTCAACAATAATATAGATAGAAGAAATACACACACACACACACACACACATATGGTATAAGTACGTATGTAAGCAACAACAACAGCAATATAGCCGATTAAGCAATTAATTTTGCTTTAAAAGAAATACAATATGTGCACAAGATTGCATACACAGCTCTGACGTAATCCCGCATCTCGTAACAATCCAACATTGCTTCCATTAGCTTGGTAATGAAAAACGTTAACAAAGTGTTGTTATCGTATATCAATATACTGGGAAACAAAGCAATCGCTGCATCTTGCAAAGCGAAGATCTTGCTTTGTGAGAAAACAACGAGTTTCTCTTAAAACATAAACACAGGAAAAGCTACTCCCAATTAACTGTTTTTGTTCTAGAAGAAGGAGAATCTAGTGATCTTTACAATATTAGGAATTTCTGGGCAAAAATTCCTTTTATTATCACTATAGCTTCATGAAATCATGATTCATCAGAAATATGAACGATTAAATGAAAATGTTAACGGAAAACCCGAACCAGGTTTTCTATAGGATTGGCAGGAAAAGTCAGTTCACTTAACTGCTTAATTGTTCTACTGAAGGGCAGTTCCAGTTATATTTGCAATATATAGGGAATATCCGAGCTTTATGTGGAAGTGGAACTTTTAGTATCAAGGCCTTCTGAAGTAACTACGACGATTCACGAGAAATATTAATTAGTAAATGACAATGTTTGCAGCGAAAACCCGGCTTGGTTTTCCAAAAGGTTGGGGAAGTCAGAAGGCAGTTGGCGATAAACAACAAATTCGCTAATAAGACTGAAAGCCCGAAAGGACTAATTGCTAACCGCCGAGCTCGCGAACACTTCTTTTGAAGAAAGTAAGTTCTTAGGAGTTGCTGAGAAAAAAAAAAGGAGTTCTTTGAAGACTTTTTAAAGATAAGGACTACAGATGTAGGCGTTGTAAGTTGTAACTAGCTAATTTAAATTCTGTTTATGTTTTAGTCTCATCGTAGACGCTAAGTCGTAGTTTAAACTCAGCTTTGATAAAGGAGATAGTTAGATAAGGACCTAATACATGGGACTTAAACATAACTGGAGAAATGTGGGTGTACTATAAGTTCACCTCTGCCTAACCCTTAAGGGATGATAGGCGTCATGTTATGTTGTTGGATCAGGAATTAAGCGTGCATAGAAGATTGTTAGACGATACACGACACATTACTGTGTCGTGTTGTGGCGTGACGCGGGATACAACAAACAAACGAATCTGTTCAGGACTACGTGGCGTACGAGGCCTCACGACACGATACAACACATTAATATGAATCAGGCTTAAATCGTGTATCATAGCCAATTTTGAATCGGCCTAATTTATTCTGTTATTATTAAACTCTGACATCAGGACTCTACTCTCTAAGTCCATCAACGAAGATACGGGCCATAATTGATCCGTCAAAACTAATTTCAAGTTTCTTTTTCGAACCGGCAAATACGTATCAGGAGTAAGGAAAACTGTCAAATCGTGTAGCCGTTCGGACCCCGAACGAATCATATGTCCTTATGTAATACCGATTAGGTAAAGTTCGTAACTTCGGCCGAAACTTCGGCATCGTGCTTAGGTAGTAGACCCCAGGTTAGTCACTAATCACACGAAAAAGAATAAGGTATATGAACACACTTTTGTGGCGTTACTAAACACAATTTGTATGACTTCTAAGCTCTTTGTATTACAAAAAGATTACAGAATAATTTTACAATTTATTCTCACATATATCTGATCATTTCTGAGATAGCACGCTATGATTCATAATCCCTCAACAATCTCAAGACACTAAAGAAATCACATTTACATAATCGTTTCAGTTCCAGAGATTACTGATTACCAATATGGACTCCCCACATCTTCTATATGTAAGGGCTTATCTTCCAGTATTATCTTCTTCACACAGAAACAAACTCATACCAGAATAAATTATATGATAACAACAAGATTGCGAAAGTACTTATCCTTTGATTTTTCGTCCTTCCTTTGTACATTAATGGAAAATAAATTACTTTTCCCAGCTTACATACTCATCTTTGTTATGAAGTCTGTAATACGATCTCCGAAGCTATTACTGTATAGAGTACCTCTATTCCTCTAACCCGTTGGTCTGTTATTTAGACAGCTGAAAGCCTCCCGTCTTCTTTTATAATCGATGAACACAGCCACCGTTTTTTATTCTTTACATTATGAAAAAGTTATAAAGTTGCGGTAATGGCTTCGGTCGATTTTGTTACAGAAATATCAGGTATCGTTTAAAAGCGTTATCGTAAAAAAAGAAATGTTTTGTTTACGATATTTAATACTACTTGTAGGTACCTATAAAATAATACGTACAACAGATCAAGGCATTATTTATTTCATTTCATCCATCCTCGCGTTTGGCAAGTTTATTATGTAGTCGAAGTAGGTAGGTATGATACGTTGCAACTTCAGTTGCTAAAACAAGATAAGTACGAACATGAAGAAAATATTATATCTAAGAAATAATCCACCTCCTGCTGTAAAGTAGCAAGTCTTGTTGCTAGTTTAAGAGCTAGAAACCACCTGAGGAAATAATGGACTCTATTTTTACAGTGCTTGAGAGAACTCTCTCTTTTCATACTATTTAAAAGAAATAGGATAAATCATTAAATGTTGCCGGAGATGTCGGCATGATCGAACACTGCCAGGTCGGAGTTGACTTTGCTCAAAGCTTCTGGGCATATATCATTAACGGTTCGTACCTGTGTATAAAGCATATATACTGTTTCGAACAACATGATACGATGAAAATACTATATCGTTACTATGGTGGAGCGAACGAAACGAGCTACCTAAATATTCGGAGAGAGAGAGAGAGAGAGAGAGAGAGTAGGTAGTTATCATTATAATTTTTACAGTTCAATAGAACACTACGTCTTGATGTATGTTGAAAGGTAAGAGAAATTAGGACCTAAACCACAAATAGACTTTGATGGAGACAGACACATTCTAAGAATTCCATATTATGTTTGTAGAAGAGTAGGTGCAAAACCATTCCTCTCGGCGCCACCACAAAAGGAATTACAACATAACATTCTCATGCTTCACATTCCTTCTTTGACACATCTAACCTCACTCGGTAAAACAAATGAATCGCAAACATTTGAAATTAGAGAGAGAGGCAGTATCAAAGTTCTAACAACATTGGCTGCATACATAAAATTGTTGGTCGAAGTTTCTAGATGTTTGCATAACGCCCTTTGGAGATGAGGAGGGTAATTGTTAACATTTACATAACTAGCAAGGGAAGGCATCTTAACTGAACTTATGTGGAAATTCTTGCTTACTTACGCAGTTTCTGTCAAACTATACTGCGTGTATAAGCTGTTACGTGTATTAAAACTCATTGGATTGTTGATTAATTTTATTTAGACATGAAAACGTCTTTCCGCTCGGAGTACTGAGGGCTTAGCGTAAGTTTGCAAGTGAGTAAACGTAACTATATAATAATGCTAAGAGAATAGAGGTATGGTTGAGCATTTAAAAGATAGGTCATATTTATAACAATTTTGAAGCAGGATATAATTTGTCGATGACGTCTCATCGCGACGTCACGCGCTTGCGCGCGACCCGCTATTTTCACTATAAGTCGAAATTCCAATTCGTTAGTGCAAAAACGTGTTCAGCTAGAACGGTGATTCTGGTGTCATTCCCAAGAGTTGACAAAGGACTACTAGGAGCTAAAGAGATACAAGATACGCGGGCTCGAACTGCGTCACTCAATTTTTTTGTAGGTATAGGAATGGGGTTTTGCAAGAATGCGTAAATTCATACGCATTCGAGATTAGAAATCATAGAACTAAAATATCGATACGATGATCTATGCTGTTACGCAAATACCAACGATCCTTCTGCAAAAGTGCATTGAGGTTTTTGATAGATGAATGAATTAAACCTACATCGAGACGTTGAAAAATATATGACGCGTTTAGTTTGAACGTAATAATGTTTATTGCGGAAGTTTGAAATAAAAACACTGAATGAAACACGCCTTGGTTATTTTAAAATTCAAGATAAACAGTTTACTTATAAAATTGAATAGATATAATCCGATTTTTTTTTCGTATCCGTATTAAACATTAGTCATATTTTCGGAAGGTAGATGTTTTACAGCATCTGCGGTACAGTACAGCAGTTTTTTTTAATTGCTTTATTTTGTGTTTATGAGTCCTTAACATAACATTGATGTAAAATAGCATGTACTTGCTTAACTATTAATTTGTATGGCTATAGCAAGGTATATTTCTCTAAAACACACAAAGAAAAACAACGAACAACAACAAACAACAAAACAAAGATACAACTACAACTGACAATAATTGTGATTTGAATAGACGGAAAATTTTAGTTGGTAGTCAACTTGCTTGCCAAAGAAATTCTGGTAGAATGAAAGAAGAAAACGTGCCGACCCGAAGTAAGATAATGATGATGATGATGATTTGAAGAACTTCCTTAACAATTAATTACTCTTTCTGTTATTTATTTATAGGTAAAAGTAAAAACACCCTCAATGCTTATCACAGCTATTTAGCGAAACTCAAAGGACATGACTTCTTACTCCATCTCCACCGTAACTCGTAAGCCTGTTTGCCTTGTTAAAATATGTAAGGCTCTTCCACTCAATATTGGATAATGTTCACACGTATATAAGCTTGTTAACTTACTTATTGTTTGCTTATGTAACTCAAGGGGTTCCTGTGCGAGGGTCTTTGCTTTGTGGAAGGAAATAAGGGCAATATTTAGCAGTTCTGGGAAAACAAGTTGGTATTATTAAAGAGTAAGCAATGGTTATCCACGAAAAAATTGGGTTTTATTTTGCTTTTTGTAGATAAAAGGATATTAACTTTCGTTAGCCTTGTTGAACCACGTTCAGCTAAAGTATAAAAGCAAAAAACCCTCCTTAACAAATGCCGCAAACACACAGCCAAAAAACTCGTCGAAACGTACCGTTTATAGAAACATTTACTGAATAACTACAAGATACATTTACACTTAAACTTTAGCCGTACCAAAAATTAACACGAACAAAGTTGCGGACAAAAGCTAGTTAGACAATTTCTTAAGTAAACCACAAAGTTACAAGTTGGGCTCGCTAAACCCAACGGAATGCGACGGTCAAAAATAGGTCAGAAGGAGAAAATGTACACAGTAGCGTTGAAAATTCTTAGGTTATATTACTAATAAGTTGAATGCAAAAACTGGAACTAAGTACATTTTCAACCTATTGACTACCGAAAAGAATAATTCCGTAGAGAAATAGAGAAAATTGGTACTGATTGTGCGTAGTTTTATTTAATTAAGTCTCATATTCTGGCACCACAGAATTACTGAATTTAATTATTATAAGAGCTGTCCTATTTTCCGTAACGAACAACGGCATTATTTTGACAAAGAAGTAATTATTTCATAAGTCCATATTGACCAAAGTCGCCAAAATAATTGTTTCCTTTCTCTTTTTCTTTTGTGTTTACGTTCAGTGATTATTTTGTTACGAAACTTGGTCGGAAATGAAATTATATTTATTGTTTTGGGGGCATCAAGTTAATTCTGTGCCATATTTATTAAAAAAAAGCGACAACTTATCCTTATTTTTATGTGCCCGATTTATTTCAAATCGGATGAAGATGGGCATCTTCATCCGATTTTGGCACTGGACTGGGGAGTCCAGTGCCAAAAGCGGCTCTTTGGATGATGAAAACTAAAATTGTCGCTGCAAATATTTTGCTTATAACATCAGTAATCTAATAACTACATCAGTCATTACCTACTTCAATTAAAACTATGGCAACATTAACAACATCCAAGTGTCAGTATTCAGACTTATTATTTTCAGATCTTACGGACTTGACAACAATACTGTTAGGATATGACGATGAGGCGAGTCTGACTCCCACATATTGACGTAGTACTTGCTATTTAGATCCTAATCTTTAGTGTGATCTAGACAACTGGCTTAGTAATAATGGACTTCACATAGTGTGGTACAGAAAAATGTAAGGAAAATGTAGTTCTTTTTGCGGTAGGGTTTCTCTATTGTGAAATAAGCAGGTCCTAATTCCCTTGTGGCAATGATGGACTTTAGGAAAACAATAATATTTTTTTGATAAAAGTTCATATTTTTGCAGATATCTAATAAATGTGTGAGCCTATTTTTTTTCTCTTATAGACAGTTAAATTAAATCAATGGGCTACGAAGTTAAATATTAAGTGGAAATACTCTATTCACATTATTATTTGAGTAAGATACGTCTTTCAACTTTCTGATCGCAAATATATTACTGTCAATTTCAATAAAAGTGAAAGAACGAATTCTAATGAGATAAAAGTTAGAAACATTTTAGTAAATTAGACTGAACTTGATCCAAGTTGTGGCACATTACGTGAATTTGAAACGCTATGGAACGAATAAACTTTCTGACTTCAAGTGAACTTTGATTTGTAACAGAAAAAACTTTAGTTTTTTTCATTCAATGTTTTCATATATTATAATTTCAAATTGCAGCTTGAGTTTCGCCCTTTTCGACCCGAGATTAAGAGCAATTTCATTCTCTTTCTACATGATTTAATAACTGTTTAAAAAAGTCTACACAGAGCCAAACTTAGAACATTAGTTATAACACAAAAAATCTTGAAACTAGTCGTTTATAAGAAGTTTAATATAATACCTCCGTGATCTAGATATAATTACAGACTTTATAATAATAGGTAAGTACATACTCGTTAAAATATTCAGATGGAACTTTTTGTTTCCTTAATTACAACTTTACAAGTTACACCATCTTATCCAAGAACTATGGAAAACCCCCCAGTAGGTTGTAGTGGAATTTTTCTGTCAGAGAATTAAAACGTTACATAAGAAACGTATAACTATTCGGTATTTCCATGAGAACCTCGAAGCTTAACGCATGAGCGACGTCAGTACGGCACAGACAAAGAAGTCGAAATGTTATTACATTTGTTTGGCGTCGTTACGAAAGCGTAAATTGTGATAAATTTATCGATTCGCAAAAAGAGAATATCGACTGATAACCCCCATATATATAGCACCGTAAAACGAGGCTTTTTTTTATTCATCATAAAACGGCTTGCAATAGAGGAAATTAAGTTGACCATAAAATCCGTATCTCGAGCGATGTACGAGGAGTTACAACATGGTATTTTTAAGCCTGCTTAAGTTGGTAAGAAAGAAAAATATTGCCTCGTAAAAGTGTAGGAGCTTGGGTTGTTTAACAATGTGTCGTTAGAAGAGTTAGCAGCAATGTTTGTTTAAAATCAATGGTGCAACCAATATGCTTCGTGTTAAGGCCAATGACCACTTTGTATGCGGCGCTAATCGCTCTGCCCATATTAGTGCTAAGTTAGAGCAGCATTTTCGTTTGTGGCCGATGTGTTGCATAACAGCGTACAATAACTATCATAGCGAGCGGTATTGTGTGGTATAGCTATTAGTTTATACCACCATTGTGTTTATGAGTATGCTGATCAGATTTTGTGCTATCATACTTGGTTGGTGTTTGGTGATTTTATCATCTAAGACCCTTTAAATCCTGGTATACAAATACGCATCTTTCCGACTCTTCGTGTATCCCTAAGTTCTAATTTTACGACTTTCGCGTTACGTAGGAGAATTATAATTTTTTAACATATTTTTCGTGTTACATTATTAGTTATAAACATACTCAACACCGTATCTATTCAGCACACAGAGATGTTTTTTATCAAGAGCCGTGCAATCTTAACCGAGCTCGTAATTCAAAGTTAAGGGTGTTCAGAGTACTGCAGTCTTCAGTAATTTAATTCTGTGTGAGTGCACTGTAAAAATGAAGTTTGTTTTACTTGAGTGCAATGGAAACGTTGATCGTGTGGCTCGCAGACCAAATAAAATTTGTTATAACATTTGGAAGCGCCCGAGGAAAATTCCTTAATAAAAGTTTATTAACAAATATGATATGGCGAAATGTTGGAAATGTTTTTGAGGAAATTGGATTTTATTTGAGTTACGTAAAATGTTACTTTGGTTTTACAGTTAGGTGTAAGTTTTTGAATGTGTTTTAGTTTGGACCTCATCTAATGCAAATGTACGTTCATTTGCTTTTTCTTGTTCTAAATACTAGGTGGCTAGGTGGATTTTTATAAATATTATGCATTGCTAGGTAGGGATTTACCACTATTCAAAAAGGCTTAAATTTGTATCTCCTCTATTGGTTTTTGGTCCACTACAAATACAATATTATCATCCGCATGACTTGCTGATTAGTTGTATTAACAGCCCTTCATTAACATTCAAACAAATGGTCCTTCCTGATAATTTTATTAACACGACTACTTACCTATTGAATGAGCAAACTGAATACACTGTATTATAGGGAGCTTCCCTGTCTCTTTTCATAGCCGAAACCATACAGCATCGTAATTGGAAGATAATGTATGAATATTCGAAAATATTTCAATTGTAAAGTCTCATAATAAAGAAAAGAAAAAAAAGAAAAAAAATAGTCTGCATAAACTAAACGCACATTACATAAAACACACATTAACAAAATTAGCCAAAAGTAAGTAAGTATCCAGTCCTTCACATCCTTTAAGAGGATCAATGAATAAGTATAACTTCTATAGGACACTTATACATAAAAGTCATTTTTCGTGCCTGTTTGTGTAACCACGTTGGTCTCCTAAACTCCACAACCGATTTTGATGTGTTTTTTAGTGTACAATAAATTAATATTTAACTTACATATAATAAACAAATCCCAATGTTTTTTCAAGAAGTAAAAACTGTGCGGGACAGGGGCGGATTGCTAGCTATCTTATAACTGAGACCACCTACAGTCGGCTGTATTCACCGGAATCGTTAACATATCAAGTTAACAACTAGCAACCAGTATCATGTTGCAGTCGCTACTCGGAACTGTCTGCGTTATTTCAAATAGTTGACAGTAACAATAACATCATGATTGTGTTATGACTGGCAATAACAATAAGTAATGCTTTTGCGAATTTAATACGATACTTTCTTGTAAGGTCAGGAATATTGATAAGGGTTAGTGGTCTAGTGTTTTCAGTTCATCATTATCCTCTTACCTTAAACATTTAGTATTATCTCGCATTTTTGGTTTGAAATAAACATCAGTTTGTATTTAGCATAGGTACCTACTAATATCTGAGCAATCTTCATTATTTTTAAGCTTCTCCTACTTTCCGTTTTGTGGTGGTCAATAGATATACTTACAGGTCAAGTTATATTCATCGGTTTTGACCTAAAACTTCTCAGATACTTAAGCTTTTTTTTTTTTTAAGCTTAATTATTAATAATGGCCCAAAAAGCTCGACCTTGCGTTCTTTTTAAAATAATTTATTCGCAGTGTTAAAATTTCTCACCGTGGTTTACTCTTCAGACTAAGATTAATTTAACACCGATGATTTGTCCCTAAAATAGGCTGAGTAATTTGACAAAACCTTTTCGTCGCTTCTAGTTTTTATGAAAATAGACTTCAGGTTTGTCAAGAGACCTTCTAAGAAAGAACTCTTGCAAATTGAGGCGTAATTTCATCAGAGGCCTCTTATCAAAGGAGCTTAACTTAAGTAATAAAACATCATTTTAGTATCTGGTTCAGGTCAATTAGCGGCACAGACAATACTTCAAGCATTTTATTCATATATTATGTTGAATGTACTGATGAAGCTATGAGGGGGCACAATCCCAGATTGCCACATGTTTTCTTAAATACAAATCACGTTCGGACGTCGTCGCAAACCAGCGAACCGAACCAGAGCTGTGCGTTCTTCAAGTTTAAATTGCTTTGTGGCAACGTAACTGTCCCAGGCCAGGTGACGGCCACTCGTATCTACCCTACTCGCTACCCATTATGGCTTTCCGATTCCATTAATTCCACTAATGAGTCACACGGCTTTAATAACCCTCAACTGTTCTAATTGACTCCAGGTTTGTTAGAAAGTTAGACCGCTTGTGGCCTTCGACGTTCGTTACTCAGCAAAGGCCTTAAAACTGCTTTGATAACTTTGTAGCGAACCTCGGGGTTAATAAGATACAACACTTCTTGATATTTAGATACGTACGTTTTTAGTATGGGTTGTCGGAAATGGGCACAATTTAAATTTAGAAATCAACTATTAATGAAATTAGGTAGGTTTGTTGTTTGTTGTTAAGTTGCTGAAATAATCCTCTTATTAAAAATCCCATTGCTTTCGTAAGTACTAAAATATAAACGTATATAACATCAGTTTACAAAATTACTTAAATAACTGTAGTAAATATCCGCCCACACACGACGTAATAAAAGACTTGGTCTTGTATGTATAAGGAGACAAAGTAGAATCCAGAAAACTGCATAAGGATTGAAGTGCACTTGATTCTATTTACAACCACGTCACATCCTTTCGGAGCGGACAAAGAGACCAGCTGATGTGACTCATGTGAAATGTGAACATCACATAGAAAATTCTCTAAATATTTGCACCTATTTTTAGCAACAACATGTCAAAATAGACCCGAAGAAAAGTTCGGTGTTTCAGTTTCACTTGAGTGGAAAACGCTAACGTTCTGAATACAAAAGAACAGCTATAGAACGAAATAGAACAAAAAGAACAGCTATTTTAGGAAAAAGGACGAACTAGACTAGAAAAATGGGATGGACTAATATTAAAAGATAAAAAAGAAAAGGGGAATTTGGAGGGTTGAAAAATCTTTAAGACAACCATGTTTCAGCATGGTTGAAATTGTAACGTCTCGGTAGACGAATGGAAGCATATCGGACTTTTATTCCAAATGGTGGTTCTGATAAAATAATTTTGTTTTATCGCTAATTAAATAAGCAAGGAAGAAAATTGCCATGAACATCGCCTTCTATAAATACCTAGCAGTATGCCCATGTTTCTACAGAAAAATAAACAAAATTCCACTGAATTCAGTTCAAAAATCGACATCCAAAAAAGAAATACAAATGAACAAAAACCAATATTTTAAGAGCTCGACGCTTCAATGAAACCAATAAATATTTCCAATTCAGGAAGTAAGCCCACTCGCAACTACGGTAGGCTATACTCTTCCGTTATTGGTGACGTTTTACAGCGCAGTAAACTATCTGCCCACCAGCTATCATTTCTGTTCAGGGTACCACGAATCATAATTCTTCGACTGAATACGGATCACCTCTGAATCCATCAACTCAGATCATATTCTTAATTTCTTATCCATGGGAACCTTTCCAAGAGTCTGTTTGAAGCGTAGCAACTGACTTCTTGCCAACTTTTAGTTGTTCAGTCTAAGTTGCCGTTTGAAAACTCGATCTTCCACCTTCTCATCTAGTAGGTGCACTCACACTCTAGTACTGCACTCACCATCACTTTCGCCTTAAACTTGATGTAACATCGACCAAACTGACTGAGGTTACTAGGAATTTATACCGACGGAAAGCTGAAATCGACCCCTCTGCGATAGACAGAGGGATCGATTTCAGCTTTGAGAAAGCACAATATCTTATCCGTGACCAGCAGCAGATAAACTGAGAAGTATTAGCATCAAAGGTGGATACTGTATCCCGTTCTAACGTTCGTTAGAACTTATAAATAATCAGAGAAAACATTAATTTATTCAGAGAAAATCTTTTACCAATAAGTCACAACATTTTTCATTTCATTCTTTCGACATCTGTCGGCTTGTCCGCTAATTAGCATCGACAGTGCTTCTCATTCTTAATTACATTTCGCCTCGGTTTAAATAATATCATAAATTCAATGCGCTTTCTTTGAAGTAATTGAAAAACACCAATAGGCATTTCAAGTAACCAATTTCAGATCTAATGAAAACGTGTTTTAAATTCACGTAGATTTATTGCCAATATTTATGGACACTGAAACAAATAAATCAGTGTTACTGTGGAAGCAAAAACCGCAAAAATCGCGTTAAAATAACACCTGGAAAAGTCACATCGTATATAAACAACGAATTCGCGTGAAGGTGTGAACATTTGTAAAAACATCATCTTCAAAGGTTTGTTGTTAGTTTATGTAAATATGATGAGGCCGAGCCTTGTAAACAGTCGAGTCTGAGCTGATCATAAATTTTATACGTCCATTGTTATCTTAGTAGGCATCTCGGCAAGAATCCTAAAAAGATTCACTAACAATAGAAAGTATAATACAAGCTACCATCTGTCTTCCAATGTCAGCGATAGATAAAGCATCTCAGGGTCTGCAGAGTTGAATCTAACTGGGATTTTCTTTGTTGATAGTACAAATTAGAAGTTATTTATAGATGGCATAGGTTCTTGACCATGAAATAATGGAGACTACACAAAGGATACCCACAACTATTCGTATGACTCAGCCATTGATACACACAAAGAAAAGGAATCAATTTTTTAAACTTTAATGTTGAGAAGTAAAGTTATTTTCTTGAGAAATAATGTTATTTACTGTAAGTTGATTTGCTTACAAGCCCAGTTTAGTGAGCTAAACAAGGCTCTATAACAAAGTTCAATAAAATAGAATGTATTTTGATCAAAATAATAATTCACAGTAGGTGGTCTTACTACAAAACGGCTATTTTTATGGACTTGATCGTAGTGATTAGTTACTTCTATAAGAACCTATTTATAATATTCCTCAAACATCTACACCCAACAAAAAAAAACTATTAAAGCACAAAAGACCACCACCTAACATTCTGAAAGCTACTCCTCAAACACTTCAGAAGTTCCCTACATGATTAATGATGTAATACTTACAGTACATCAAACACGAATAATACACCCCCTCTCTGGAACCACTTATGATTAATCAATAGCAGTTCCTTCAGAAACTGGGTGTGAATTGTTTCTGTCTATCATAAACCTTGGCTACTAAATAATTTTGGGGCTCTTCGAACGAAGCTATGCAGTTCTATGTGTGTGCGCGTAATCTGTCTTGCACTCGACAGCTTGAGAGGAAAACATGTTTCCAATTCCGTGTGGTTTCCTTCAGTGGTGTAAGCTGTCCGTTATCTGTCAATCAGAAGTTCTTTCAGTATTCAGTCACAGAGTGGTTTAGAAATTAGAACGTTTTTGCCCGTCCCACCGCCGACGAGGAAGAGACTAGTCAGCAACGAGTTTCTCTCTAAAGAAACGTACAAAAGATTGTAGGTTCGGTGTAAGTAAAAGAGATACATATATTAATTAATAATTGATTGCTGACTGTTCACACCGTCGTCAAGTACTAGTTTCCGCAGCAACAAAAGCTATCAAAGAGAGTACTCGCTCAGAAACGCTCGCTTGGCGGGCAGAACACTCGCTAAAAGACTCATATTTGGTACATACGCATACCAGCGAGTAATCGCTCGTTGCCCACGCGCACTCGTTGCTCGCCAACTCGTTTTAAGTTGCTAGCTTTACTCGCTTCTCGTTAATCGCCGGCGGTGGAACAGGGGCCTGCAGTGTCTCCTTATGGTGGCTAACAGAGGAGCGCTTTCTGCCACTCTTAATGTTAAGCCTGAGACGACCAGCAGTAAGTATTGAACAAATCATTTAGGTGGCTTGGATCCTATGCCAGTAACAACTAGGTATTTCAACATTCATCTAAAAGTTTTTGAATAGAAATCAGTTCTGCTCTTTGAATAAACGCTTTGAACACTTTTCGAAGCTCGTATCGCGTGAGAACAGATCGCCTGGTTGGGGTGGGATTTATAAAATCTGTTTATAGAAATCTATCATTCTAGTGCATATACAAACATATTATAGTTTCTCACTATAAAGCCATAACATATAAAGGAACTAGAATTTACAGCTGAAATACAAATCGAAAATAGTTATTTATGCAACTGTTGTTTATTAAGAGGTATTAAAACACGAATACGCCTCGTGTGTGATAATAGTATCACACGAGTGTTTTAATACCTAATTATATACAGTTGCATACAAGACTTTATCTACACCCTTGACATGAATCCTTTAAAAAAGTTTTTTGAAACGAAATTCAATGAAAAGCTCACATTTTTGTACATACTTTTGGACAAATAACTTGGCTACTTGAACTAAACTCGCAACTGAACTAATGCAAATGGAACTCAGCCACATTAGCAGAAATACCCAATTCCTCAAACATTATGATAGGTCAAGAATCATGTACCTAATTGTCCAATGACCGTCTCAACGTAGAAGCATATTCAAGATTTAATTTTAAACAGTGTTTTAATACCAGAATACCCGCGGATTACGCGGATTTTTGCATAACTTTTTTAATAGTCGAGATTTTTAATTCATATTCTTAATGACACCTCTTTACGTCATAAGATATCCCAATACAAAAAAAAATTGGGCTAGGTCTTAAGGGCGAGGCGTGAAAATTGATTTGCTATTACATTGTATAATAGATTCTATCATTGTTTGAAGGCGAACGTAATCGTGACAGGCACACTAGCACTGGTTAGTATACCTATAATTAAAAGCAAAGAAGAATCGAAAGCAATAAAATTATCACATACTCGCCAATAATATTGTCATCTGACTTCAACATAATATACACATACACAAATGTAAGTACAGATATATCCGATTGTACTCATTTAACATTAGGATACATAAAATGTTACAGTAATGTTCTTATCAGAGTCAATGACCTAACACTCAAATGACAATAATATATGCGCACAAGGTTTCTAGGTATACGTTACGGCGCGAAAATAAACAGACGGAAAAGATTGCGATCCATTTGTGAATGGAATGAGTTGTACAGTGCTACAAACTTATCTGACCCGGTGGCAGAAAGTGGAACTAACGAAATCACTTTGAAAAGTGACAACGTCTGAATTTTTATGTTAACCGACAGCGCCGCAGTCACTGGGCCAGCTGATCTATTCTGTAAAAATCTGACCGTGAAAACTTAGTTGAAGTGAGGTTGAAGTGAGCTGTCAATGGTGTCAACACCTAGTTTGAATGAAAGCTCACTTTAGGTTAGTTTCACGGTGAATTTTTATAGAATAGATCGATAGTTGCAATAGTGGGGCTGTACATCCAATCTGTGCATAACACTGAAGCATACAGTAGCGCTATTGCGTTGGATGTTGAACAAAATAAATTACCCAAATAAAAAAACAACTAAATAGGTTTTAACTTAAAAAGAGGCCAGAAGTTTACACAATAATCGTTACACAGCTGTTTAAGGCTGCGTAATCATATTGCCTTGGCCTCAGCACGAATGGAAGATTCCTTTCAGTGGATTACTTTGCAGTAGATATAAATTATTTAATAGAGCTACTGACCACACCGCTCGATGACAGACAGGTTAAATCCGATTACGTAATAACGTTACGATATCACTTTAAATTGCATATTTTATGTTGATTGACGTTTATTCGTGTTACAGTTAGTTTTAATGCATAATTTACTTCAATTTTGAATTGCATTATGTCTTTTTTACCCGACTACGGCGAAGCAAAAAGGAGGGTTATGATTTTGACCGGTATGTATGTATGTATGTAAGTATGTATGTATGTATGTATGTATGTTCATTTGTTCCCTCATAACTTCTAAATTACTCATCATAATTTGACAAATGGGGTGTCATTGGAAGCATCTCGGTTGTCCGCTGGTTATAGGCTATGTGAAGTTACATTAAATTGAATATGGCGCCCTCTAGAGTACAAAAAGTCATGAACTAAAAAAAAAAGATTTTTTAATGGTACCATGTTGGGTATCAAATGAAAAGGCTTAATTAGCACAATTCAAAAATATATATATTATTACCCCAAAATAATTTAAATAAAAATAAAAGTATAAAAACTAAAACCCTAAATAATAAAATAAAAAAAATAATAAAAAAAAAGGTTTTAGTTTTTATACTTTTATTTTTATTCACAATACGGTCCTGTATCGTTGAGGTCAGTGACATTGCTTAGGTACTTACGAGAAAAGAAAAACTTTCTTCATATATTCGGAAAAGTTACGTTAGAATATCGATGACCATATGCCGATAATGATATGCCGAAGTCCAACCGAGAGTTTTTTTGAGCAAGCATATGCCGGGCAAAAAGTTGATAGTGAGTAGGTGCGGAATGACAAGAGAACACCGAAAATATATTTGAAAAGTTTCAGAAATGAGCCCCGCGGTCTGCGGGGCTCATTTCTGAAACTTTCAGATTTCGAAAATAGACCAAAAATAAAGTGATCTTCATAGGCTTTGATTTTGCTATGATCGTGTGCAGCTATCAACTTTTCGCCCTGGATGTTATGCTTGATCAAAAACCCTCCGGGCTAAGCCTGTTTATGTTCGCAATACAATTAATTATGTTTATTTAATTACAGTCCTTCACCTTGACACTAAATTATTACAACCTCCTTGAAAAAGGAAATAAAAATGGTAATACGCATCTAGTTTAAAACTGGCATTGCCAGAAATTTCTAAACTCTTCAAATTTTAGAATAAAGAATAACAAAAATGCCACAATGTCATAATAATCAGTATTTTCTACAATAACTATCATATAACAGTCCACTACTAAACATTGGCCTTGCTTGAACAAGGCCGGAACGAATTATTCTAGTTGCATCCATTATACGGATTATACCGTATAATCACCACGCTTGGTCTACCAATTAGTGATAGATTGAGGCTTGAGTTCTAGCAATAGGAATATTACAGACTGAGTGAGTATTAATCAAGCTTTTGTCTCAACGTTGTGGTATTATTCTGCAACAATCGTACTTAGTACCTACAGCAGTTTTTTGTGATGGCCATTATCGTTTAGCAGTGGACCTTATCAAGCCTCTAAGAAATTAAAAAGACCAAGAACTCCTATCTAATCCCCAAAATCTGATCCACTAGTGCATCAATTAATTATAGCTACCAGTGGAGTAGATGAGAATAAAGTGGATCAAAAGCAACAATCAAAGATAGATAGATAGAAAAAGCCTCACATTCTGGCGAACAATTCTACCTTATCTAAATACGTACTTTTCTTGTGGTGCAGACATGATCCGTGGAGGCGGCACATGCTCGCCGTTTGCCCCATGCGGGCGCTACCTTGCTCTAGTCGCCATCTGCGCGCCACCAGACGCTTCCAGTCCAGTCTACATCTCGATCCTTATCGACACTCCATAACACTTCACTGGTACAACACTATTCGCCACACCTAACATCTTTTGTACACTAAAAACACCGTAGTTGATTTAGTATACTGGCTGTTTTTGTTTTCTTTTTTAGGCTGTGGAAATCCCGTTAATTACACGTGTAGAGTAACGAAATGATCTGCGATGGCCTTCTAAGCGTGTCCATCAATCAAGAAGTATTTGAGGCTCTGAGTGGTTGTGGACGGTATATTAATGCCCTTTTGCGTCAATGATCGATATCGGTAAGCAATTTACGTGTTGACATAATGATAAAATGCAGATTATGGTATTCTTATGGTACTTAGAATCTCATGACACACTAAGATGCCGTCATTGTACAATGAAATGTTTCAATCAGACGTAGTCCAGTTAATTATTTGTTCACTTCTTGCTAAATCAATTTAGCAAACTTCGCTTGTAAAACCCACATTTATCAAGTAACTCGACCTACGTAACTAGAGGAAAACTACTTCAAAGGCGTATTCACACTTAGGTCTAAAAATAAACCTACAAAATCTAGATATTGGTATTTCTTGAAAAAGGTTTACCACGCTCATGTTTTTAATTTAGTAAAAAGGCTTTCAAAGCTTTCAAATGTTGTTTTAAATTTCTTTGAAAGAAAATATTTAAATAGACGGGAAACCCCAACGAAATTTAGCACAGATTGTTTGCCTACTTCAGTATGTCGACGAAACAACAAAGACATCAGTTATGCAGATTTTAATCTTCTTAAAAGCAGGAGCGTACGGCGCAGCGTATCGTCTTTAAGTCTTTAACTTTAATGTTACTGAGCTAGCGAGCTAAACGCCTATTAACACGGTATTTACCTCATTCTGACACATTTAAAAGATTAAACTATTTGTTCAAGAGTGTGTTTGCCTTGCTTTTACGCTAACCGAAAGAATAAAACTTTTGTTGCAGTAAAGGCAATCACAGATATGCACTGGGTATTGTAGATGCAACAAAAAAAACTATAAAGTTCCAAACAGAAAGATAGAACAAAACAAAAGAATACCAACTATATAAAACAGGTGCGAATCTTGACAGAGACAAAATACACATCATAAGTTTAGTAAAGCTGAAGGTGAAACGTTGCTACAAATGGGTGAATAACATCGAAAAGAGAGAGTATATCCCGAAAACAAATGACAACACAAAACAACAGTTGTCATTGATGAATCGTAGCCGAGTCGAATGGAATGTCATTCATGAAAAGAGGTAGTACTAAATCATTGTCGATCGATTCCGCCCCCGCCTTACCTTACTTTCAGACATGGAACACACTGGACAATCAGACATAAAACTATATGGGGGAAAGTTTTGGCTGTTCAGTGGGACAATGGTTTTCCTAAGATTTTCGGATAAATTTTCATTTATTTTCGGTTCGTGCGATACTTAACCGCTTTTGATTGAATCTATTTCTATTGTAACTTCCGCTTGACATTTATAAGGTTTCAAACACGTGTTTATTTCGAAATAAACACGTGAATAAAACCGCAAACGTGATCAAATATTCTACAATAATTTAAGTGCCTATTCAAATAATTATTCGCATTAAATTGAAAATAAGTAATTATAACTTTATGAACAATTAATTAAATTGTGTTACACCATCACAATATAACTCCCACATGAGTTACATCCTACATTTTATTCAAAGGATACAGTACCTACTTATTAGAAGGGCTCGTGGCTAAATGATTACAGCCGCACGAGTCGATCGAAGGTAATGCTTGCCGCGGTCGGTTCGTGGATGGACGACCATCCATTACAAAATAATATCGAGACACCTCCGTGCCAAACCACGGTAAGCAGTTGATCCTAGCTTTCATTGTTAGATGCTTGACAGTCGTCACGGGTAGTCAGAAGCCCAAAAGTCTGACAACCAATCTTATCAAGGACCCTGTAACTGAATTGTGGAGGTCAGATAAGCAGTCGCTCCATGTAAAATACATATATTCAGCTTCATCCGGTTAGACTGGAAGCCGACCCTAAAATCGTTGGGAAAAAGATAGGCTGATTGATATATTGAGTGGGTACCTACTTTTTTATATGGTTATATATATTTTAAATGTGCTAATTAGCCACTTTATTTGATACGCAAAATGGCAGAATTAAAATAAAAAAAACATAACTTTTTGCCCGCTAGAGGGCGTTGTAGGCAATTTAATGTGGCGTCATATAACCAGCGGGCGATCAAAACGCATCCAACGATACCCCATTTGTCAAATTATAATGAGTAGTTTAGAAGTTATGAGGGAACAGATGGACATACATAAATATACCGGGCAAAACCATAACCCTCCTTTTTGCTTCGCCGTAGTCGGGTAAAAAGAAGATTAATAACTTTTGGAGATACCAAGTTAAGGACTTATTTATGTAAATGAAAGTCTTGCAGAGTTGATGATTTTGTTTTTGTTAAACGTATAGTTAGCCAGACTATTTTATAAACGGTCTCATAATTTAATTTAACTGTTCTCATGATACTGTAGATTAATGTTATAAATTATATAGAAAATGTAATTATTAAATGCTCTTTGTACAGGTATTGTATACGGCTATTTTATTTCTAATAGGAGTCATAAGCTTTCATAAGTAATAAAACAGTATCAATGTTTTGTGTAACTGTAAATAATGTTCGTGACTAATAATAATGATTAATATTATGGCATTGGAAAAGTGCAATAACCTGAGTCAATGGAAAAAAAAAATATGAGTCATGAATTCATGATTATTAATGTTTCACTTCTAAGATGTATTTTTCGATGAGGTAACACTTAAACAAAACGTTTTTTAGGAAAAGATTTCAAAAAGGCTTTTCGTTCCTAACGAAACCTATACGGTGGACGGGTTTAGCGATTACCAATTTTTTTTTTTTACAAATAACTTAATAACATCACCCTGTATTACCTGGATAAGGTATGGGCCAAGTACTACACCTACATTTCCGCAGTTACATTCACTAAGTCCAATTTTATAGCGGGGGCAAGCATTCTCATCAATAACCGGGAACAAAATAATTCTCAAGTGATGCGCTGAGCATTTCATTTTCATTAGGAGACATACCGCGATTTACAATGTTCTGGAAACCGCTACCAACTGTTTTGTTAATTCCCAACATCTCTGTTCGGTATTTCAAATCCTTAGGGCGGATTCGAAAAAACAGGAAAAAAAAATATCCGCGGAATAAGCCTTCTCTTCCGAATAAATGTTGAATTTTTGACAGTTTATCCATACGCAAACTGTCTGAAGTAAATCTTATTCCGCAGATAAAATCTATTCCTGTTTGGTCGAATCCACCCTTCTATTATGGAATAGCTTTAAGAAATCTTGCCTAATTAATGAAAATTTATTTATACCGTCACATAAACTGTTATCTGTCTTGATTTATTTGCCAACGAACCTTGCTTAAAAGGCCTGTAGGCTTTGCAAAAAATCGGTGCATAATTAATTACCTTTCCCGCCAGCGGTGATGTCCTGGCCAAGGGGTAAAGGTCACCCCACATTGCGCCAGTTATGTTTAAATCCCTTGTAATTGGGGGCTAGCCTATTGCCATCAACCGGGAACAAATACAGACTTTAGTCTGCTACTGAGAAACTCTAGATGGAAAAGCCCAATAACACTTGCCCGACCCGGTAATCGAACCCAGGACCTCATCAGCTGTAGCAAACCACTACACCAAAGAGGCAGTTAATTCACTATTGTTCCAAACGAATGACGAACGCATGTCTTTGTATAGAATTTTTCAATTAATTACCAGCTGATGTCTGCAATTTAAACTTTAATCAAGTTCTAAATTGCCTATCCCACATCAGTATAACATTAAATTACTTACGTTTAACGATAAATAGTTCGTGACTATTAACTGGAACGCCTACTAGTTTTAAAGCTTGCAATTTAATGGGAATTTCATCGCGAAATTATACCAGAATTGTAGTAAACTACGGGAGGTTGAAACTTGAAATATCTCGGTAATCCGTAATAGTGAGTCAGGTCCATAGTATGGCGGAGGCGGCGCGCAGGCCCGGACACTGCAAACTGCGATATAAACGTCGTCAGGTCGAGGATTATGTATTCAGAATACGGCTTACAGTCAGCTCTTTGCGAAAAACCTGGAATAACTTTATAATTCAGGGATTTTTATTTTTTTACAAAATGCTTCAGGAGCTTACCGGATTTGATACCTATAGCCCGTATTTTAAATCTAGTCCATGAAGATTTTAATACAAAAATACACGTAGTAGAGCTTCAGCGCAGTCACTTGACGTTTTACGTAAACCAGTAGTTCTAATATTTAGATTATTGATACATGTAAAAAAAAAAAAAAAGCCTCGTGCAGACTGGCGCGACGCGACTCTAACAATAGAAAACTTCACGGAATAATAGAACAATTACCGGTGTCGTGTCGCGTCGTGCCAGTCTGCACGAGGCTTAACAAATATGCACACCTACAATGTATTTATTTTTATAGTTAGTTATTTAGTCAATGAATAAGTAACTAGTGTAAATAGTTCGTTATGTAAAAAAAAAATGTAAAAGTATTTTATGTTAAAATAGATATTAAAATAACTGATATTGATCCTAAAATAAATTTTCCTGTACTTATGTTTTCTTATTATTTTTTTTCAGTTTCAAAACATTTCCTATACATTCACAGTTACCTCATGCAGCAATAAATAGTATAAATACGCAGCGCCTCTGAAAGCCGCAGACCACAGTAACGTACTTACGTAGGATCAGAGCACTGTAACCACCACATAATTTGTTTACCTCATTTGACTCAGGGAAGGAATGGGGATACAGTTTATGTTCTCATTACGGCCATCGGTACGTAAGAACGTGCTTCCTCTTGTCATAGTAAACTGCTGTAATCATAGTTTTGCACCTATTAAATCTGCCTAGCCTTTTCCCAACTTTGTTGGGATCGGCTTCCAGTCTTACCAGATGCAGCTGAATACCAGAATTTTACATGGAGCGACTGCCTATCTGAACTCCACAACCCAGTAACTGGGTACTACGATACCCCTTGGTAACACTGGTTGTCAGACTTTCGGGGTTCTGACGAACCGTATCGATTGTCACAGATCCACGAATGGCAACCTGGACCAACGGCTTAACGTGCTTTCCGAGGCACGGAGCAGTCTCGGTATGTAAAGATGGACAAACCATCCACGGACCAACCCCGGCAAGCGTAGCTTAACCTGAGGGATCTACCCGTGCGGCTGTTAATACTTAGCCATGAGCTCCTTACCTATTGCACAGCACACTACAGTTAAGCACATATCATTTTTAATGATACTTTTTCATAAGATATTCAATGCGTGGTCAAAAAGAGAGTTCCTCCTTCATTTGGTGCGAACAATAACTCTATTGAACTACATTGTGAAACTCATTACGATTATGATTTCTTTTACGCAATTAGGCGACTAGACTACTACATTCCGAAAGTGATATGTCTAATGACTCTCATGTCTGGCCAACTCATCTACAGCCTTTGCGAAAATTCTCTTCAAAAACTAATCCTCCAAAATAAACAATACACAATCGAGTTCGATTCGCAACACACAGTATTTAAGCAATGTGTATTGTCTTTGGTCTTGGTGAGACCATTAACGGCTCGTGCAGACCGGCACGATATCGCGGGCGCGACATGCAGCGCAACCCTTGTCGCGCCCGCGATATCGCGCCAGTGTGTGCCTTAAATGTTGCCCTGCCCATCAAGCCCTGACATCAAGCAATGGACAAAATTATCAAACCTTAAACTTTTATTTGTTGAATTCGAGGCTTTTGTGGTTAATTTGAATGTGTATTTTATGATTTTTTTGTAATGTAAGTTTTATTGACACGGATTTTAAAATAAACTTACTTTTTTTTATTATGTGAATTGACGGCTAAGGGCATTTAGGACAATACAATGCGTTTAGAAAAACGCGTGGGCTAACGTCTTCAGTGCCATTACAATGTCTGTTAGACAATTGTAATTAATGACTTATTTAGAGGTTACGACAGTTATGTCCATTACGACCTACGCTTGTGGCCACGTGTTTGGTTGAAAGTTTTCATTCGATTATTTAAGTAGTCGAAGAATATGTTGCATGTTTGATGCCATAAGATATCACTATTTGACAGGGCTTGTTGGTATCATTTCATCAAAAGCTTCCCATGTTATCTTTTCGGTCTGCAGATATCATATAATATAAATACACTTTTGAAAAGGAGTGTAGGCCAAAAAAGTAAGTGTTGTGAAGAAACTCTTGATCATGGATCTCTATGCCTAATACTATCAGTTACTAAAACCATATTGATGTGTTTGGACATATTTCATAAGCCATAAGCCAGGAAAGGGCAGCATCCATTAATCTCGTTACGTATCGTATCAGTTAGTAAGTGATACTGTTGGGATAATGGACCCGTAAAGTTTCACCCAATAGTACCTATTCTTGTTACGTGTTCCTATCATAGTAAACACATCTGTCATTAAAGGCTCCCGTAGACAGGCGCGACGCGACGGCACGTGGCGCCTGTCAGCGGGAGTCTTAAACATTCGTTTTCCATTACATACATAAGTCAGCGCAACCATGTTATAGTTTCATCTATAATAATGTGTATTTTAAAGAAGTAAGTAATCTTCGGAACTACGGATCTGATGCCGAAAATTCTTTCACAAATGGGAAGTTACAGTATTGCCATAAAAAATATTAGTTTAAAGAAATTTCAAGCAAACGAAGTCGCGGGCAGAAGCTATAATTTTATAAATGGCTAGGTATACAAAAATTGAGACAAACAAACAAATCCAAGGAATCTATGAATATTCAAAACCATTTCTGTACAAGAATTTATGTCGGACTAACTATGAAAATCATGCATAATTCAGAAATCGGATCCGAAACCAGATTCTTATGCATGAGCAGACTGCACGCCCTCACGTTCTTCTGCTTTTGAATATGTCTTGAAAGATATTCAGGAATAGAATCTGAAACACCATCCTAAATGAAATCAATGAAACTTCATGACTAATATAATAATACAGTTTCATTTTAAAGAGATAAAAGGTTATAGAAATAATAAATACCTGCCGCCATTTAGTAAAGACACTATTTTCCGTACAAAAGGAGACATAGACCGCCATTTTAAATTCCACATCAGAAAACTTGCAATCAATTGAAACAGACCTAACCCGCGTTGATAAATAAATTGATTTATTGATTGATTGATAGCATGATTGCACTAGGTCTCAATTCACTGTCGAGCAAAGGTCTTGAATAATCAACCTGCATTGTAAACTACATACTTATTCTGAAGCTGGCAAACACTATTTATTTAGCACTAGCTGCTGCCCGCGGCTTCGCCCGCGTCAACACAAAAGTAGCCTTAGTTACTCCTTATAATATCAGCTATCTACCAGTAAACTCCGTTTCGACGATTAGCCAGAACGAATAGACAACATGACAGTTTTTTTTAAAAGTGTTTTTTGTAATAAGTATCGTATATACTTGCGTATGCTTTTAGTAAAAACCTGAGATTTTGACATTACAAACAGCCTTCAATTTTATTTATTTGTATATTTATTGGTCTGTGTCGGAAATTTTCGCACGAGAACGTGCTACCGGGATAA
Source organism: Eupsilia transversa (assembly GCA_914767815.1). NCBI lineage: Eukaryota > Metazoa > Arthropoda > Insecta > Lepidoptera > Noctuidae > Eupsilia > Eupsilia transversa. The sequence goes on along the minus strand of OU611890.1, from coordinate 6,392,361 downwards.
AAAAGTCCATCCTATGTCCTAACTCAGGTCATGGTCTACCTGTGTGCCAAATTTCGTTCAGCAGTTACCACGTGAAAAGACAGAAGGACAGACAGTTATTTATGCATTTTTAACATTAGTAGAATGGATTTTTTGTATGCATTCGTTTTCTTTTTCAATCGACAGTGTTTTTAACCGACTTCAAAAAAAGAGGAGATTCTCAGTTCGTCGGAATCTGTATTTTTTTTTTGGTTCCGTACCTCAAAAGTAAAAAACGGAACCCTTATAGGATCACTTCGGTGTACATCCGTTCGTTTTTCTGTCAGTCTATCAAGACCCTTTTCCCAGCGAAAACTAAAAACTTTTTTAGAAAAAAAATAACAAACTTCAAAAGTGAAAAATAACTTAAATTTTGAAAGTCTTTGGTTTTGTATTTTCGTTATTTGCCACGAACTTCCGAAAAAGTTATTTTTCACTGTGTGGTGTTTTTTTTTTGAAGGGGGTTGCTTTTTTTTTAAATGTTATATTGCTTGAACTTGTAGTGGCCACGTTGCAGGCGCTTTATATCCTTAAAAGTGTATCTACATATACAGACACTTGGGACACTCCACCAACTGAGATATAATTTCTTCATTAGTACCGCAATCGAACTCTCATCTATGATTCCACATTTGATCAAAAATGCATTATTTCAATTTTTCTATACTATTTATAGGTACGAAATCAATCTTCTTAGTTTTTTGATCAAGATTGGTTTTGGGCTGTCGTTTCCACTTCCAACACACATTTATAATCAGACTAACTTCTGTTAAGACCGGCTTCTAGTTCAACTAAGTAGGACTGAGTTCAGATGGATTGGTATAGATAGGGAAACTTGCTACCTACTGCAATAATTATTTATCACCAGCTGGGTATTAAAAAGATTAATGATAATAAAATATTCATAGACTTTGAGGAATTTGTAAAACCTTTTATCAATTCCATCATGAGTCACTCTGAGTTTTGATCTACTAAACTAATTTTAAAGACTGACTTCGAATGTACCTAGTCGTAAGTAAAAATGTTACTGGTAAAATTATGTCAAGCATTGTATCCAACCATGGCAGTAACAACATAGTTCATATTAATCAACAAACACAATTATTTGTTATCAACTCGGTACTGATAAGCCGAGGTGCATATTTCAAAGTCAGCAGTATTTCATTGGCACCGTGCAATATGCCACGAGACAAGGTAACGCAATCCGAGTCCACAGAGCTGAATACCAAGCGACCGTAATGTATTCATCTTGGAAAAATCGCGGTCTCGAACCCTCCCCTGAATGTAATATCGAAAATATGATATGACACTTATTGTGGATCACTTGTACAACATCTGGGGTAAAATTTAAAGATGGAATTTTGACAGCAGAATTTCTAGGTCAAAATACTGTGATTCAAATGTAACATAACATCTCGCCTGTAATCCCCGAAGGATTACGTAGATACTTACCTATATAATATTAGTTCCATGTAATAGGGAGCGAACCTTTTGCCATCAACCGGGCAAACCTAATAACACTTTGCCCAACCTGGGAATCGAACCCAGAACCTCATGCTCAGCAGGAGCCCTTGCGACCACTAGAGTAACGAAGCAGTCAATTCAAATATGTGAAAAAAGCAAGAAAATGCATTTATTTGCGGCAAACATGACGCAATAAAAAACAAGTGCTCGAAAATTATTATTAGTTGAGGAAAAATATGCGTCACATCCACGCAAAACGGCCATCGCTCAGCATAATACTGCGAACCTATGCGAGACAGACACCCAGCGCCGGTATAGAGATTATAGGGCATATAGATGGGAGAATAGAGCTTAAATGGTAAGAAAAGAGTTCTGTGGTCATGAGCCTCGGTAGCAATAGAACTAAACCTAATACACCAATGCTTTGTTTAACTCGTGATCAAATCAATGTCAGAAATAATTCGCGAAATTATAACCGGCGAAGGTAAAACATTACAGGCAATTATTTTTAATTGTTCGTGATAATTGATTACAATTAGACAAATCAAATATATATTTATATATTTGATTTATCTAAGTGTACAATACACGCAAATTATTTCAATTTACAAGATGGGTCACGTCGTGGAACCGTTATTTACATAACGTGAGCCTTCTAAGCTCCTTTGCCGTGGATAGCATAGCTCCCTCCACCAATATTTCTCTGAGCTAGTAAAGCTGGTGTTTTCATACTGACATGAATTTGCAGTTATTATAATAATATTATGAGTAGCTGTAAGTATGATAGCTGTACGTGTCGAAATTACCACATTGGCTTCAATTTTCCAGACACAGAATAAATGTTAGAATCACTAAAAGTAAGAGGCGTTTATAAAAAGACTTGTCCAACTCATTCAACATAGAAAGACAGCACTTAAAATAAAAACGTCAGGATAAAGTCAAACTAAAACAGCTGACAACGCCTCTTGGGTATTTACTCAGGGTATTTATAAAAAGACTTGGTCTTAATCTATCAAAGGCGAAGCCCCAGAAAAACTTGAAATAGAAACGCCAATAAAAGTCAAATCATATTCCATGATGACATTTCTTTCAAAACGAAATCGCTTCCAGCAACCTAATAATAAAATAACCTCAAAGATTGACTTGAAGGACCCAATATCCGTTTGTGTTTACTTGAAGAGTTCTAAAAATATCGATACGCGACTATTTTCAACATCAAGATGAGTTTATCAACGATATTATAGTATTAGAACGTTGTTTAAATCAACTGTTTCATGTAGGAGCGGGGACACTGCGATTTTAATGTCGCTTATGCTTGTGTGACGTCTTGAACCATCAGAAACGGATGTTGCATTTAACGCACGATTTACTAATTTGTCGACCGTGTGTATCTGCATGAAAGACGAATCAGAAGACAGAAGGACTATCCTTCGGTTAAGCGCATTACATACACAACTATCGGTCGATAGTTTTGCCTATATTTTTTAAATTAGGAATAGGTACAGTGGCCAGCACATCAAGCTACTAAAATCTGTCAAATTTCTTTAGTAGATTTTAAACTTTATCGCTAAAGCATTAGGTTCAAGTTTGATTGGGAAAGTTTGACAGTTTTGGGTAGCTTGATGTGCTGGCCACTGTACGAGGCAGATCCTAAGTAAATAGCAAAGTAACGAAACTATCAACCTATATTTTAGTTTTATTTTTGTGCAGACCTTGTCTTTGGTTATGTTATGTACCGACTACTAAAGTACTACTGTTTGGTTAGTTATTAAGTATTCAAAATTATGTATTTCGAAGACATTCGACGAGTCGTGTCCTTCAAAAAACATAAATCCAAAACTGGTTTTATCAGCGATGAGATTAGGTGTTCTTGAAAAGTTTGAGTATAATGTTTTACCTATAATCATCAGTACCGGATCTTGCTCCAGAGCTAGTAGTTCTTTTAATTGAAGGTAAAACCTAATTATTCGCACTTCGCGTAAAAAAAAAAGTGAAAAAACCTGAGCCTGGGCCACAAAAAACTGCATTTGTAAGAGCAACGTTTAATAACGTGTTTTAATGTTAAGTCACCAGTTCTTTGTATGTAAAAACGATTGCATTTTAGAAATAAAAAATTTAAAAAAATTAAGTAACAAAACTGAAAGTAATTTAAATTCCGTATACTTAATTTCCAACCACAGTCGTTTTATACTTCAACTATAACTTTGAAAGTGTGTTAAAAAGTTTTTCAAATGCAATTTTTATTTCCACAAACTGCATAAAGTTTTTGTTTAAAATAGTGCTATTCCCGCATTTTGCTTTGAAGAAATACACAGTGTCGGCAAATTGCGTTCAGTAGTAAATCCCTGGAGATACCACTCTTGCGCTTGGCGCCGAGGGCAATAAATTTTGCAAGCGAAAACATTAAAATCTCGTTAAAATGCTTTCCAGTATTGGCAATGGCACAAGTAGTTACAGTCAGTAGCCATATAAGTCAGCTGAAAATACCGGAAATATAAATTCGAAAGAAGACGGAGTATTATGTTTTAATAGTCAAGGCACGTAGATTGTAATTGTGTTTAAGAATTAGAGGAAGGAATGAAACGTTCGTGAAATGTCCGGGTTTTGTTGAAGTCTGGACTTTGTGAATCCGAGATTAGATTTGATTAAGGCTGTGGTTACGTCTCATCAGGACTGCGGTGAACGTAATTGAGAACAAGCTGCAGACGGACTCGGCACACGGTGGCATTATTGGCTAAGCAACAAGTGTGATCGCCCGACTAATCTCGCGACAAGTCAATAAACAACACTGAGATCACAAGGGGTTCCTCACTGATTTTTTATTAGTTTTGTTGATTGAATAAATTAATCACTAATTTTACTAATGTTACGTTGCAGAAAATCTTGTAACTAATGACTCGGAAAATACTTACATTTCAATTAGATTGATAATAACAAAAACAAAACTGTTTTCTAGTATCAGTAGTATCCCCCACTAATTACCCACTAATTAAATAAGTATTTTCACAGTACAAACAAATAAATAGATACTTACATTTTTTCAGTAACTTCATGTTCACTAGCCAAAGTATGAAAAAAGACTGGCGAAAATACAAGACACAGTGGGTGGATAGAATTTTTTTAATTTTTAAAAGGTCAAATGATATTTAAAGAGGTCTAATTACCCCCATCGGAATCCCGATCAGACATAAAAGTACGAAATAATGTAATAAAAGTTAATTACAAAATGGAACTTATGGTCGTAGCGCGACTGAAATAAATTACAAAAATATAATCGACTAGGGAACTGAAGAATATTACGAACATGAAACACAAAAACGAACCTGCGCAGTAATATCGAATTTTTATGACAATCCATTCCCACAATATGAACATTAATTAATTAGTTAATAACCAAAAGAATGAAAGGTATGTTCTATATCATATGTCAACAAAGTCCAATTACGTTAAAATATTTTTTATTCGCATGCAGGACTCTAAAAATCGAATGAGTCATGTATGTTACAAACGCACGTCCAGTTTTTGTTTGCGGGGCCGCGTTCGCCTCGTTCGGAAAGGCTGATACATCGCTCGACTATTCGACATCATACAGACGAACTTGATTCTTGAAACGATTCCTTGGCACTGAACTTCCCTGAAGAAATAAAACGAACGGTGTCATTGTCTTCATACAATCGAAACAATGAGCAATGATTACCGTTTTGAGAGTTCGTTCAAATTATATTCGCGAACATTCTACGATAAAACACCGGTAATGATCTATGTGTGTGTTCTAATTTGAAAAAGTTAATAACAGTTAGGTTATATGTCATTAAAACTATAATAAATAAGTAATTGATTGGAACCTAAATATGACAGCTGTCTGTAACAAAACAACGTATCTTATTATGACACTGGCTTCTGCCCGCGACTTCGTCCGCGTGAAATTTCTTGATCCCCGTCCCACCCCGCATCGCTTTTACTTCGTTTTCGCTTAGCGTTCTTTCTGACTTTTTTTCTGTTTGCTCGGCTTTTAAGGGTAGTAGCGTGTAGGTACATTCGCCAAGAATTGGACTAACAAATGTAAAAAAAAAAATGAATTTCGACTGGTAGTTCCAGAGATAACCCCCTAAATACAAACTTACAAAATTACCTCTGTATAATGTTAGTAGGTATAGATAATGTCACCAAATGTATAATGTATAATGTGTAATGTATAGAAAGAAATTCAAACGTGTACAATCTCATTGAAAAAAAAGTAAGTATGTATACCTACCTACAAATATATGTTGGTACTTGTGTATTGATAAACAAGGTCAATAATATATTACTTAGATAAAGCCCAGCTTTCACTGAAAAAGATGTCAAACTTTTTGCTCTAGTGATTAATAGGAACAAGATTATTTTGAAAGTCATTGAACTAGCGACCGATCGACAACAACTTGACTATATTATATATAAATTATTATATGACTTTCAAAATAATCTTGTTCCTATTAAGAATCAATAAGTTTTATTGTGAAAAGCTTTTATGATTTTGGTAAGTACATACTATTCAGAGATAGGTACCATTTCATATAAAATATTGGATATTGTAGCACAATTCTTGCTACAGATTACTTATTTTTTTTTAGTTTTGCATAAAAATAACTAATAAGATTAACGATTAAACTAGACATCAGTTTGCTTGATTGAAATTGAGAATTATGATATAACTCAGGTTATATCATAATTCATAATATTATGGCAATAACTGCGAAAGTGAGTTTGTTACGTTTTCACGCTATAGCGGGTTAACGGATTTCGATGAAATTTGGAACATGGGTAGACCATGCCCTAGGTTAGGATATAAGATACTTTTTATCCCGATAGTACGTTTCCGAGGGATAATATTGTTTTAGATAGTGTTGTTTTATTGAATTCCAGACTATGCAAACACAAAATACTCTACCGAATGTGGTCAAATAAAGGTTCAGTAGATAAAGAACCTTATATTTTTTTGCAAAAACAATTAAATTAAAAAATATAATCTTCATCCGAAGTTTAAAACTTTTAATCTTTCCACTTTCCTCATTCCCGTCATGAGTTCATGACTGAAATCGCACTTAAATTTTCTTTTTCTCAAAAGATCATAAATGCTATAAATCAACGGATAACATTTTGGGACAAGACATTGAGAAATGTTTGAGGAAAATAAGGGTACTGTGCACGTTTTAAGTTTTTGCCAGATTCCAGAATACCTCATTTCAAATGTTGAAGGAGGAGTAGAGGACTCTACAGGAGGAGATTGTGTAAGGAGTTTCGTTTACGCTGTACTTTGTTTCTTTATCTTGTTATTTTTACTTTGTTTCTATACCCCTTGCGTGGGTTCTGCCTATTATCCTTGTAAATTCATCGTCGTCTCGAGATGGTACGCTGTTTTTTGTTTTCGCTACCACAGGAAGACACCTCACAGCACACGGAATTATAATTATACATTTTCATCTTTTTCCAACCCATTGGAACAGACGTCAAAGTAACTTTTGAACGTCAAAACGACATGCGGACCTTCCGACAAACAGTGTTTCTCCTAGTGAAACATTGATACAACGAAATATAAGAATATCGAACGTCCAATCCAGTACTTTTCTCGAAAGCAAAGTAAATGGCCCAGCACACTGCAAGTACGCACTAACAACACCACTGCAATTTAAGCTCAGCACTGTTACAGCCGTATACGGCCACCATCCACAGCTAGATTCCTACCTATCCTGTAATGAGATATCGAGCAATACTGTGATAGTGGTCTTTAGTCGGGCACTTAGTTTAAAGCATGGACTTCAGTGTTGCCAATGTGCCAATACAATACACAATCTGTTAGTACCTATGTCTACTGCAATAAGATGCGCCAACAAATGAAAAGCATAAATTCTTGAATGACGAAATCACATTACTTAGTGCAATTTGTTTCCTCATCATCATTTTTTTACTTTTTGGTCTATTGACAAAGCCCTAACGTGAGACGTGTTTGCAGTTCAAAGCACTGTCCCATAACGAATATGTATATGTAGAAATTGTACCTAGATGTAAATCTGCAGCTCTTCTGATGTACTTCTCGTAGTTGCGACAAGTCGAGTTAAACGTCGATCGGCCAGTCGGGACGCGGCGGAATGCCGCCACAAGGTCGAGTACGATCATCGGCCGTAGATCGCCCGAGATTTACGCTACACACATCATTGGACTTTATACATGTAACAGTATGTTGGATGATTAACTATTGAAGCTAAAAAGACATATAACATAATATATGTATGTAATACTTATATGTATTTCTGTTTACGGACTAAAAACCTAAAGACATGCTGACTCGATCAAGTTCGGACATTGGATAGGAACCGATTGTATACAGTCAACCTGATTTTCGTAGTGAAAGACTACCGATGTGCATCAGTGCAAATATCACCCTTAGCGCTGCGAAATAAAGGCGCTGTCAATGTCAAATTGTTACCACTGATGTGCGGTTAACCGTGCCCACCAAACCAGCCGCTCGATTCTGTAAAAATCTCACCGTGAGAACTGAGGTGAAGTGAGCTTAAAGTGAGCTGTCATTCGATCCTAATACTAGAAATTGACACAATTGAAAGCTCACTTCACCTATGTTTTCACCGTGAGATTTTTACAGAATAGCACTACTGGTTGTGGTTACCGCCCAAAAGTGATAAAGGCTCCTGCAGACCGACGCGACGCGCCACCGGTAGAAAAGTTTCTGTGAACTTTTCATAGAAATTGTTCCACCAGAGTCGCGTCGCGCCTGTTTGCGGGAGCCTTTATGCGTTTTTTTTTTTAACGTAACTATTTAAAACAATTGGCTAAAGAAGCAATTATACTTTTTGTTGCTGTTTCACTTGAAGCAACTGAATTGCGTAAAGAAACGTAAGCAAAGCAATAATGGTCATTACAAGTCAGTAGAAACGTAAAATAAAACTATAATTATGGACATTTTTAAGTGTAGTTTGTAATGCGAAAAGTTCTGAACAAAATAATAATATAATCTGTCGTTATAAACACATTGACGCCATTACATAAGTTTGACGAGAACTAGCGTTATTATAACATTTTCAAACTGATAGTCATTATCAAAAGAAAATGAGCAGAAAAACAGAAAAACAATTCTTAGTAAGAAAACTCGTGACCAAAATGGACTCAAAACCAATATTTGCTTCCAAAGACAATCCCAGCGACTTTCAAAAGGACAAAAAGTGTTGCCACAAAAAACGTGAAAACAATGAAATTCTGTGACTGTCTAGTCTGTCTAAAACAATAAAAGAATGCTATTTGTTTTTACAGTTGTTTGCACTGAACATCCCGACGTTCTATATTGAAAATTATATGAAACGCATTTCAACGAACATTCGAGTGTTTCAACAACTATTTGCTTGAATATGTAATGAATTACTGCACTAAAGTACTGTCCATACTGCTGTAACACCTATAACTTTACTGGGACATGTAGTTTCATCGTATTCTCATGAAATCCAACAGTCGATTGACTGTGTTTAAACGACATTTTCATGTTAATGAACATTGTAGATGCTTTTAAGGGTAATTTTACAATTCCGCTACATTGCCTCAGTATAAGTACGTACATTATTGCAAGATTACATGCACTGCAACAAAATACGAGCAATAACATTGGGCAAATCAATTTACAGAAAACTCGTAAAATTCAATGAGAAGATTGTTTTAATCATTCAATCGGAACCCGTAACGCAAGAACTGCAAAAAACTCAACTTCAAACAATAAACTGTTCTATGAACTTGCTGGGAAACATGAACCTCTTGCAAAAAAATAATTACATATTCAGTACAATGACTGTTTAAAATAAATGCAAATATTAAACAAACAGTTAAGTTAATGATCTCGTACGCATTTGACATTCTTAAATAATTAATTAGTTTCGTCATTGATAATGATATATAAACGTTAGAATGACACGAAAAGAGATGGAGATTTTAGAGATATAGAAGAAGAAAAACTGATTTTAGAGCGCACATTTGTGAAATTACCGCTCCCACTCAACATCGGTAAAACTGTAATCCAAGAGATCGGTATCAATCGAACTTTCTAACCCTTAATGGCAGAATCCATCCGCGACGAGGCCAAGCAAAACTTTTACCCATTTAGCGCCAACTTCGAACATTGATCCTTCATCATTGATCATTTTTGATAAAAACCATTATACAAGAATTTTATTAAACTTCCAAACTCTCCGCCGAACTGTTCAACTGTCGTCAAACTGTACACCAATCCCTATCTAATGATCGATTTGTAACCGATAATATTTATCTCGGACTATCAGAAACACAGATAAAACGGCACTTCATATCAAATCATTATAGTTCCATTACATACCCATTCCAATATTATTACGTTCGTAGACAAGTTTAGTGCTTGTTCACCGTTTTATTCGTTTTATTTGCATTCAAACTACACCCTGGTAGGCCGCCCAGATGGTTTTTGAGCAAGAATATGCAGGGCGAACGAAAAGTTGATAGCTGAGTACCTAGGTGCTAGGTGAGAGATGACGAGAGACTCCACTTTCAGATTTTGAAAATAGGCCAAAAATAAAGTGATCTTCAGTGCCTTTGATTTCAGTATGATCGTGTGCGGCCTATCCCATAATGTAAATAGGCAAATCCGATGAAGAAATTGTGAGCTTTACCTAAATCTGACGAGTTTGAAAACTCAGATTTAGACAATTTTTAAAAGGATATTTAGACTGAATAAAAGTTATTCTGTGGGAAAGTGGTTTTTCAAAAATCTAATGGTGCAGTTCTAGTTTTCATCAAAATCGGCACGAACACTCCTTTAATCATATTTTCGGTGTTCTCTCGTCATGCCGCACCTACTCAGCAATCAACTTTTCGCCCTGCAAATGCTTGCTCAAAAACCCTCTGGGCTGGACCACCTTGTTATCATAGGTATCACTTTTACTAAATTCAATCCAGTTCATTTTTGAAGCAATTATGTGCACTTTAAATTCATCGATTACAATCTTGACCTCATTAAAATGAGTTAGTTCACCTACACCAACGCCAAAGGTTTAATCAGAAAATAAAATAAAATTAAAAATAAATACCGTACCAAAACATTTTCTAACGAGTGGGCAATTCATCAAGTACTTCCAGGGCGTGTGCGGAGCCGGTTTTTTCTTCTTACAGCCCCTATGCGAGTGGGGATGGTGGCACCGCTCAGCGGGCTTGCCGTGCTTCGTGAACATTCCGAGTAAACCCTGACGCTTCCATAGACTGTCACATCACTGGCACCACTGGCATAACACTAACCACACTGGCCTGGCTTAAGCCGCCGACAAGCACTCTCGCTGCCAATCACTCACTAGCACCAATCACAAAAACAACCACTAAATCAAGGTCATCCGTAGCCATCACCGTCCGAGTGAAAGACTACATGGGAGAGGCCTCGAACAAATGTAACTGAAAAGAAAAAAAAAGAAAAAATGTAGTTTTGACCCCTCCCCATAGGCAGAAAAACAAAAATAAATAGGGACATGAAATTGCATGTTCTCTTGTCTGAAAAGTGGGACGGAGACATATTGAATAGTATCTGAGTGCTCCATAATGTACGGTTGTTTCCGCTGTGGCATGTCAAGACAGAGTGAAACAAAAAAGCCATTTGAGCAGCGAGTCAGCGTTTTTTGTGCCGTTACATTTGAAAGTGGAAGTCTGCGTCAATGTTGTTTGATCATTACGTCGCCAGAACTAGTTTGATTCCTATCCGACAAATCTCAAAGTAGTAAAAACACGAGCGACAATGGCAATTCGTAGAAACGAAATCGAGGACATAATGACGTGTACACAACTGGTCTAACGCGACATTAACTTGTAAATGTTCCTTTTGACAATAAAATCGACCGGATGTCTGTGATATAAGAATTAATTTGACTGTTTTAATACGAAGCAAATGTTGTAAGGGGTCTGAATTCGTGACGTGAAGGAATGGCAAAGAAACCTGTTTCAAAACAGTATATTTTTTATTTCGTTTTTTCACCCACCCAGGTCACAGATGTCTGAAACTAAAGTCGCAAAAATGTTATGTGCTTGTGTCTTTTATTCATGATGAGTTCATGGTTCTCAAAGAGCTTTGATTTTATTCACTTTTTTTTTTCCGCAAATTACACGAGTTTTTTATTTAATGTCAAGGATTGTAGTGATCTATGTGGTTTTGAATATGATATACATATTTAAAGCAAACTTTTTTTTTCTTTATTCGCCGTTCACAAAAACTGAATTAAATTCACTTTTTGATCAACGAATACCGGTTTGGTTCTTATAAATTTTTAATGAATAAAGTTTTATTGCGATATAGCATATAATAACACAGGACGTTTTATCAAAAGTCAAGGTTATCGTGGGTTTTAGAAAATGTTACTACGCTACTATGCAGATATATTTCAATAAAGCTGTGTAAACATGTGTAATGAGGATTAAGGATTTCTAGGGCCACGGACCAAAGTCAACATTAGAAATGTCGAAGCATATAGGAGGAGGAGGATGAAGTAAGGAGAATGTTTTTGGGAATAATAGTAGCTCCAAAATAGATTTTGCAAGCGGTGGAATCTAGCCTATAGTCAAAGAGATTAAAGATAGATAGGACTTTTATAGCCATACTGAAATCATTGGTCTGTCTCATAATACCCAAAGAGCTGTTAACGAAATCATTCGGTGGGCTCGTTTAGCGTGCGTCCACCGGCCACGGAAGGTCAAAGCGCGCTCTCACATACATACACAATATAATCCACATATGCATACACAGGCACGTATCTAAACAAGGACAACCTTATCGCTCTTCCGTTTACTTTATAAAAGCAACGTGTGTATTGAGGATGATATTCTCAATACGGGAAAACATACAATAGTTTGCATTGTGCATCAAATTATGTCAGCGTTTAACTTAACTTTTGATGCTTTTATTAATAGTAGTATACCTAATACAGATTAATTTATCAAATAATTTCATATGTATGGTTACCAAATAGAAGATAAAGCTAAATACAACATTTATGCTAGTCCCATAATTCTAAGAAACATAATAATTATATTATCGACCAGTGAAATGCTCATAGAATCTCTAAACAACTCAAGTTATCGATAGCCGGTATCTATTTTCTTTGTTACTAACCATTCCTAGTCGAAGAGTTTATCGTCCGTTTATTTCATAGAATTACATGTTATGCACTAGCTAAGAATCGTCGAGGTATGGCTTCCACGAACTCGTTTCCATTTTAGGGAGACACCACGTCATCGTGCCCTGAGCGCTAGTGTGGGCAGTTTTTGCTCCAACCTTAGTTAAGACGAAGTTTCTGCTTAATTAACAAACTTATCTCCCTGTAATAAAGAAAGATGAATAGCCGGATTTAAGAACATTCTACTCCACAAAACAGAAGCTTCTGTTGTAAGAACAATAAAAGTTCATGAACATGAAAAGACGTATAACGTTTCTTATTTGTTCGCTTTAATGTTTATACCAAGATAGCTTTTAAAATAATAATAATAATAAAGCAAAAGTGATTGTTAATAACAAAAAAAAGTGGTCAGAATGAAGAGAATATAAAGACCGAGTGAAAAATTACATGCAATCTATCTATTCCTATCTGACAAATGGATAAAATATACGAGGTTACCGAACGTTCATCTATCAACATTTCTTCTTATACGAGTATATCTATCGATTTAGATTCTCCTTAAAACGGCCTCGATGTGGCAACAGTTAACGTGAGTCCGTGCACACTTGGATGACTCACCGTAAGCCAAATATGGAACTTGACCAAGACCCTTGGGCGTTGTTGCACCGAGAAATGGAGCCGGATTCACCATATTACTCGACTCTAGTACATATTATTTTCTATTCAAGTACATGTTGAACATTTCTTTGTTCAAGTATCGTTGTGTCTGGTTCGTGTGCCAGCATAATAGCATATAATATAACCTTATACAAGTAAGGTTGCACTGCACAGTTTAAAGGATCAAGCATACTCTTTTCTTAATTTAACCAGTTCTATGACGATAGCGTTATTTCGTCGAACTAGTCGTAAACTACATATTAATATATAAAAAAATAAAAATATAGTATCCTAACGTAACTAAAACTATTAAGGCCTGTGCTCATCAACGTTCAAACCACCGGTTACGTATTAAACAGTCGGTTTATGTCAAACCTAAGGAAATTTTATATATAGAACTGATTAAATATCGAAACAGTTGATTTAAAATTTGGTGAACACAAGACTAAGAAACGAATATATATGATGGCGTCGAAAAAATCCTCCGCATTGCTGTCGACTAGTTAAGTACCCAACAGACTGGCGGTATTGTAAATATGGCGATGCTTAGCCTCTAAGGTAAAAGCCAGCCCTTAAGCCCGGACCCCACGGCCCTAGGGTAGCAACCCCAAAGGGCTGGAAAATATAGACCATAATACCATAAAGTACTAGTAGCATGATATCGTGATGAATTGATAATAAACCGACAACATACCATACCTTTACCCAGTTGACAACCTACGCAGGAATCTAAAACCCGACAATATTGCGTTCATCTATTAAAAACTTGAACGTGAACCTGAACGTTCGTGAATATTATCATGAGAGTTCAGTCACAACAATCACGACATTCCCTTTCCCCAATTCTTTCCCAGAATTTTCGTATTACGTGAAAAGTGTGGAAACATCGAGCGACGGTTTCTACGTTAAAGTCGTTTTGGCTCAACGACAGATGTTTTGACTGCAATAACGGTGCTCAGCGCTAGCAAGCTGACCGTCGGGGGGTGGGGGGTAGGGGGCAATGGGGCTGGGGTGGATGTTCATTCATCTGAGGCGTGACGTCACGCGCGAGGTCGTGCCCTCGCGTGCCCACACCGCCAGGAGAATAAACGACGAAAAAAACTCGCTGAATATCAACATGACCTTTGGCTACACTTTTACATTTCAGAAAATCATCAAATTACCGTCGATCTAGCGTAAACCGACACTTGTCCTTAATTAAAGTTCGTAGACACTGATTGATTAGACACGCTTTAGTTAATAGATGGTCATTTCTTCTTATTAAGGCGAGGAATTTTTAGGACTCCAATTACTCTTGATAGTATGAATCAGTTTCACTTTGGGTCGTATTTCGTTTAAACTAAAATGTCGTAGAATTTTAAAAAGCTGTTCAAAACGTAAGCGTGTGTGTGAACCAGAAACGTGGTGTGTTAGAGGATTTTATAAGACTAATGCATTTATAATGCCCTTTGAATGCAGCTGTCCTCTGAATAGACAAACGCTTCAACGCTGTACTGCTCAATATACATTATGATGATACATTTCAGAATGAAATTGAAACAAATACCTGAGCCTGATGTAAAAGGACTCACGAATCCGATCGAGCACGTTTTATAGACAATAGAATGGACGAAAAACATAAAACGTATCGGCGCGACGGCCGCTATTGACAATCATATAACAAGCGACGCATACGAGAAACCGGTTCTGAGTATGGATGTCCACGGCGAGATAAAGCGTCTGAACTCAACCGGTTTGCAAGGCAATAAAGTAGTGCTATAGCGTTACTAACATAATGTTTTAGTGAGGGCGTATCGATTGCATTAATGAGATGTGGCCGCACGTGGGGTCCGTGTGTAGAATTGTGGATGCGATTGCAAATGGCCGGGTTATCGATATAAGGACGCTTTATGGCCCCTTTATGATTTAGGAACAATAGTAAGCGATCTTTTGTAACGCTTTATGGGCGCTATTACTGATTGTGTGGCAAAATAGTCATAAATGTTGTGCAGTTTTGGACAGTCAAATTTTTGACGTGACTCATAAAGGGTGAATTCGGAGAAAAATAATCGGGCCTCGATTACGGGTCAGAGACGGGTAGGGTTTAACCCGACAGAGCGTTGATAGGACCGTTGTCCTCGCTGATCCCTCAGGAGATTTAGCGACGCAGGTAAATAGGGCTGTCAAGGATACAAATCCCTGCCTTGTGAGAAGAATCTATATTCCTGAATTGTTAGGTTATCTTGGTTTTGGGAAAGTTACTCTTATGTCTGTCAAAGGGAAAAATGAGATAAGGGAATAATATAACTTTCCTTTCTCAACGATCTTAGTATAAAGTGGGTAGCCACTTTGATATGCATGAACCTAAGAGGTACCTAATAAAAGAGTAAAAAATTCTGAATTGCAGGATTTAAAATCTAACAAGTAAGTAACTTTTGTTGCCAGTTAGTTAGAACACAATTTTGCCAGTTTTGCAATAGGTAATTGAGCGGTAATAAAAGTTGGAAAAAAACTTTAAAACGGCACAAGTTAAAATTTTCATCTATTTATTATGAACTAGACTTTGGTTTAATGCTCCGTTTACTGGCAAAAGGCGTAAATATAAAATGAGAAAAATTATCACTACATTTTTAACAGGATTACGAAAGTTAAAATGTGCAAATCCTGTTTTCTTTTATTTTTAATTTTTGTTAAATATATTAAGTGAGCCGTGAAAACTTTAGTAACGAAGTAGTACATGATAATTTATGCAGTCAAGGGAATATGTTGGAACTCTCTTTTAAGTCTTGTGCCTAAAAAAATGTAATTGATTTTATGACTTAACTTTCCGTAAAAGAAGCAAACCATGACAACTAGCACCTTGTCAAGTATTCCGTTCCTATAACTCACTCATACAACAACTCATTCTGGGACGCATATAGACCATTGCAATTAAAGTCGCCTTTCGCGACAGCCGCGTGAAGATAAGGCCAGCCAAGTGGGCGTTTTGCGCTTGTTCGAGTCCAAGTACCCTACAAGTGTTATTTTAATCCATCGTCCCTGACACTTATTTACAACCCAATATTACGAAGGATAACATAATAAATAATAACAGAAAGCCAACAGCTAGCGATACGTCACAGCCAGCGATAAGCGATGACTTGAAAGATGACGGAGGCTTGTCGCGATAACACGAGGTCAGACAGCCAATAAACCGTTCTGTTGTACAATAACGACGCCTGTATTCGTGAATATGATTTACCTACTCGTGCAGACTCTAAAACGACCTCTTTCTTCCATATATACTTGTTTCCTCGTGACATAATTTATGACTGATAAGAACACCTCATGATCGACGTTGGAACTCTGACGCTGTAACAGAGTCTATAAGGGAGAATGATCCATCGGCCGATATTGCGTCGAAGTTATGAAAAAGGATTCAGAATCTTTATAAAACAATAAAACCTGATGTCTTCAACTTTTTGAAGATATTCAATACAGGAAAGTTGTTCAATATTATAAAATACTTTGACATTGGTTGAAACAGAATATAAGGCCTAGTTTAGATAAGCGAGTCTAAAGGGTCCACAGTTTGTCTTTGTCTACCTGACGTCGGCAGCGAATATACTTAATCCAAAACCTACAACCAAGAGAAACAGTGGAAAATCAAGAAGCTTAGTCAGATGGTAAAAGAAACCCGCAGGAATTCCCTACTAGTTGTAAACTACTAGAAACATGTTGGCTATAACATATGTTTTCTTAGATCTCGAGAAACTCGATAGCGGAAAGGCCGAGACAACTTTATATCAACCGGATCACATGGAAGACTTTATGGCGGTCGCTTTTAGTTCCATCTAAGGGCTCTCCATTACGATATTTGGGCAAAGCTAAAGGAAAAATTGGGAATGGAACTAGACCGAGACCGACCTGACTATAAACAGGAAGATTAGGAACAGGTAACACAAGATAGGCATTTCGGAGAAATAATGCTTGGAAATATGTAAAAAAAACACCATTTTGGATAATAAATAGACTCTAATTTAGATCCTATAATCAAATTTAATTTGTCACAAGTGTCACAACACAACCGAGGATGAATCATTTCGAATCTGATACATGATTAATGAAATGGTCTTAAAGATCCCCAGACAAGGATAAGATTACATTCATAATCAGATGCAATGAGTAAAGCCTGCATAATGATTCATAACACTAAGAACTTCCATTTAAAATCCAGAAGCAATGAAGAAACAATACAGAAGCCACATGATAAAGTTTCCTTGACTACAACACTTTATTTGGCCGTTGACACGAAGTAGAGTAACATAGTAGTTTTCAAAGCAACAATAATAATTACTATTCCAGACGAGACGTCTTCGAGAACAACGAAGGTTATTCACCCGTTAAAGAATTAATGGCACGACTTACTAATGCCTTAGTGGTACTTAATCTTGGTTTCCTCAAGGGGAGTCGCGTAAACAATATTAAAATATTCACTTTCGTTATAGCTTGGCTATTTTGTAAACGCGACTTAAAACGGCCGGAGATGGTTGAAGTGTTCTGCAATGTGGCCAGAAATGACGATGCCATATTTTGTTTTGTTCATGAAAATAATACATATAGAGATGTTTTCAACACGTTGATAATACGTAATGCAACGGTTTGGCACTGTATCAATGCAATTTCCCAAGCCAAACTCGCGCTATCTCATAAACAGGCACTAGATATGTATAGCGTTTAGAGACATGTGAAGAGGAAGAACAAGTGTATTTTAATGTAAATATTATTCCAAATACACGTGATTTCGCTACCACTTCAACTGAATCAGGTGACTTCGAAGAAAATTGACTTTATAACTCTATTATCATTATAAATTAATCCGTCGCCGCGTTATATTTTATTTTCCCGTTGCGGTGGCAAAACGGTGGCTACCCAGCACGTGTTTAATGTTGCCTTATGTGTGTGTGCAACATACATTAGATATTGCGTATCTGAGTAGTCGAGCGGACGGGGGGCGGGGCGCCGCACGCGAACTGATAATAATTATTAGTCTGAAGCAATTAAGAGGCGCCAGATATACGCCATGGATGAGATAGCGGCAGACTTTATAGAGTGAAGAGGCCGGCAGACCCACCTCGACACAGTTCTGGAGGGAAATCCGCGATGCGAAACTAGTATTTCTTTACTGACATCGCAGGTTTGACATATTTTCGAAATCATAACTACATAAGTACCTACATCGATTCTTGAAAGATCATTTTACTGAGCATCCAAGAATGACGTTTCAAGGATCAAGGCTGGTAATATTATTTGGCACAGATGAAATGTATTATTTTTTAAATAAAAACGAAAAATATATAACAATATGTTCAGAGTTGCCATTTGATACGTACTTTTACATTCCGTCTTTCCAATATCTTGGAAAAGTTATAAGTCAAAATCTAATTCATATGATTTTTATCTACATCTCCGTCACTCCTATTATTCAATAACAATCCGTCACAAAAATATTATACAGAAGAATTACTTGGTGTAACTTATAGCTATCGATTACCGGTTCCTCTTTGGAATGTATCGAAACTGATACGAACATCGATGGATACACGGATCAACGTACTACGCATTAAGATCTGTATCATAATACTTCATAGAAACGCGCAATATATCCTTAAGGGACCGGATATAACAGGAAGTTTCTAAGTACTTGTTAAACTTAAACGATAACTGGCTTTGCTCGCGGCTCTACCCAAGTGCAAACTTCTTAATTTTCCGAGATTTGGAGTTCCATATGTGGTAATCCGGGTTATATTTTTCTTCTTTCTCAAGTTTCACCCAAATCCGTGCAGCTGTTACAAGTTGAGTTTCAAACAAATCAACAGCAAATGAAAAAGAATTTCAGAAGCATATACTAAGACTTAAGGATATTGGAACAAAGCCTTCCAAATCAGCTTCAGCAAAATAATCAGTAGTAAAAGACTTGTCAGTTACATATAAAACAAAAAACAAAACTCTTAAACGGCTCAATTTTTTCGTCTGCCAGTTCTTTTAGATTCATTAGCCCAAGTGCTCGTGAGACTACTGTTTCACGAATAAGTAAACAATTTTCTCACAGTGGAAAATTTACTACGAAGTATTGTTAACAGCTACATGGGTTTGCGTGACTTAGGACATTACATGTGCGATGTTGGTATGTATATCATTTGCGTTTTTCTGTATTATTAAATAGAAAACGCTTTGACAACACATGCTTGCACTAACGAAGGGAAAGTTTTGTAGTCGTTGAAGAATTATTGTTTTCATCATAATTAAAATCTGTTTCTTGGTATCGTGGGTGGCAACCAGGGCCTCATTACACTCGAAATGGGATGAAAGACGGTAGTAAACATTCAATCATCTTCAGCAGACCGGAACTTATTTGTTTCAGAATTACCAGATGTTATTACTCCACGTGTTTTAAAATGACATCACAGTCTTACAAACACTGATAATGGCTGAACAAAAGCACAAGTCATACTCACGCCCTATCGTTTAATATAAAACACAACGCAAATAATAAGTGCAAAGGAAAACTGGAACAATAGACCATTTAAAGTCATTTTCCCGATCATCAATTTGTTTAACCTAAGCAATATTCATTTAGGTAGCGATTAAACAAATAATACGACGCCTTCAAACGCGGCATTGCCATCAAAAATCACTTAGGGCCAATAGAAAGACCATCAAGTAACATTTGCCTGGAAACGCGCGAATAATAATATCTTTATCAATATTTACCAAGATGTTCATAGTAATAAAACTTAATCGTTCAGTCAATTAAACCGGAGTCCGAGCCAAATTGTCAATTATCATTTTGCGTTACGTTGTCTTGAATGGTTCTAAGACTCACAAGGGGCCTATCCGTCCTTAATAGCTTCTCGACTAAATTCCTATTAGAGTTTCTACGATGGCCGTCCATAAAGTGTCATATTGTTTGAATGGACACTTTGTGATGGTCCTTGAATTAATTTGTATTGTTACTGTTTAAGTGCTTCCGCACTATGAAGCGGCTTTTAGGAACATGTTAATGAAATTTTCTTCATTCAAACCTCAGTGCATTTGTTGGTACTACTTTACATATATTGTTCTTATTTGGGACAGGCTGTTTCTGTCTCATCCGTAAATTGAACATTCCTGGCATTGACATTAATATATTCAGTTGCTTCATAAAAATATTCTAAATTTCAGCCAGACACTAAAATCTTTTAGGAAATCTTCCCTCTGAGTTGACACATCAATTTCCACAATGTTTCTGTCTTGTGTATATTAATAAAGGTCTCATCGATAGCCATTGATTGGTCTACGCCTCTGCGGACTCTGCGGTACAGGAGTAAACACAGTCTGAACCAAAGCAATTTGAGATAACAATAGCCATTCCTAAACACTCAGTCACAGGCCAGCCAACAATGTAGACCTAATGAAATAGAGTCTCTAGAAGCCCTTCATTTCAGGTAACTCCATTTACGTAGTTACGTACAATATTACTATCCTCAAGTATATTTTTCATTATAATAATGCGATCATTCATCTTCGTTCCTCGCAAAATCGTCTAGAAATAGAACTGCGAACAATGTTCGTGATTACGAATCTCCTAACCCGACTTCTGATTAATCCTTATTGATATGAAAATGGATCAAGAGACGAATCGAAATTCTCGTAATGTGCCAAATTAGTGAGCATCGAGATAAGGAACATCTCGTATATATTTTATCTCGGTGTGGCGTATGTTTGTCTTATGAATAATTCAGATAACCGTTTTAAATACATATTCGATATTCGACGGCTTAGGACTTTTAACTACTACCTATATATATATTTCTGAGGACTTGTGGAAATCGATACATCAAATGAACCAGTACTTAGTAACGAAGATTTTTTTAAAGATAAAGATGGTACGGTTGCTTTTCTTCATCGCCCTTCCATACTGATAGTCGTTACGTTATATCAGCGCTAGGCTAGCTGAATGTTTTCCTTCTTTCTAATAAAAGTCTTCAAGAGTTAATCCGTCAACTGTTGTCTGTGCAAAAGCTAAATCACCTGAGAGTGACGTGTGTTAGCTTTACATTAGTGAATATACACTCAACCTTGAAACTAGTATCTGAAATTGTCATATTAATGATCAATCGTCTATAAGAGATAGAATCAAAACGTACGCGTTTATGTGTACTCTGTTGTACTATCAGAACACGATTTCTCTGAAAGTTACCAGTAAATTCGATTACAATTGCTTCGAATTTGTCAAAGTCGTATAATTTTGTGCTTTGTATGACAATGTCATATTTGGTAGTTGGAATCTCAAGCTGGTAACAATGAAAATCGCAGAAATCAATAAGGCAGTTATGTAGATTCACACGTATGAAAGTTATTTATAATACCTATGTATAGATACTGTCTTTCTTTTCTAATCCGTGATAATATAAAGATAGGTGAAGCCAGAGTATTAAGGAAGATTATTGATGAAGAATCTACAGATTTTAACGTTATAATTCCCATACGAGAGAATGTGCTCCAGAAAAACTATATAGGTAATTTATATAACTTCTCGGCGTCTTTTTACTTACTAATTGCATTCCTATCTCTATCTCGTAATACTATAGAATGCATGTTACTGATAATGATAAACGTAATTAATTGCAGTTTTTTTTAATCATTATCGATAATCGATCAATTACGTATAAACCAGACTAAGATATGCTGCGCCGACGCAAGCCAAAGTAGATCCGTTGATGATTAATGAACAAAATGTAGATACCTTATTTATGGATTTCCCCTGGCCATGGACATGGAAATTATTATTATGTAATGTAATACATAGCGGAGTTTTTGATAGATATAATGATTAATTGTATGCCTTTAATGGGTATTTCGAATCCTACCAAAAATCGCGTGAATCATACAAAACTATATTTTAATACCTACTTATATAAAATCAGGCTTGTTCATAAAAACCTCGTACCTATATTCAATCCCAATATTGCACCTTTTTACCTATGTACAAACAATTCATTGATAGGCATAGACAATATCTTTGACACGGATGACCTCTAAGGGGTGGGAGTGGGAGGGTCCATCCGAGACGTGTAAACGACTCTCAATCTATGCGTGTGCGCATACTACGCGTGTGTGTGAACTTGTGTAATTTACATTGATAAACCGCAAAACACTACGCGTTAGAATGGAATTGTTTGGGTTAGTACATAGGTACCTACATATTAGCATAATATTTAGATAGTATGCTGAATAGCGTCACCCGCTTATACGATAATATACCATGTACCTACTATGTGTATAATATTATATGTATGTATTTTAGTTGTTAGTGCACGCTTCTTGTATACATACAAATGATTTATTGTGATAGGTTTTCATATAAAATGAATAAGTACAACAGTAAATCTTAATGGGAGGAACTTTTGGCTTTGATAAAAGAAACTTATTTTTCAAATAACAAGAGAAAAGTAACAATTAAAAAAACAATTTTGTAATGCGAAGCCAAATAAGATTACAATAGGGAACAGTTCTAAAACATTATTGTTAGCCTGTCGGTGTGTCAATAACTTGAAAACCACTGAACATATTTTCTTGTAGTTTTATCAATTCCATATCAGATTATGTTCGTGTTCCTAGCTTTATTTACTAGTTAGTAATTTTGCTAGTATTTGGAAAACGTGACTCTAGCATGATGTTAAACTATGTGTTTTATTACGTGAATTCGAAGAAAAATCCTCTTCGCAAAAAACCTTTTCCATTATCCTACATAAGCCTATTAGGTTTTATACTCTATAAAAAGGGGCATGTTTTAGGACTAGGTTTAGAGCTAAACTAACATTGTGTAAAAGTGTCTTTAAAGATCTACCTATAGACATCATTTCTTCATCTTTTTATTTCATTTCATTAGACTGTAAGAAACAGAGATGCCTTGTGAGGTTTTAATAGGTAAGTTTTTCGGTTTTCATTTCAGCCAGTCAACTGGGATTCTCTTGTTTTACCTGCAGACCGATGCGATATCGCGGGCGCGACAGGCAGCGCGACCCTTATAGTACTCGCAATGTCGCGCCAGTCTGCACGAGCCCTTACTCGTAAACTGTTTCTGATTTAAAAAAAAATGAAATTGTCGATAAGGAAAGGCACCATAGTTAATTTTTCTAAAACCTTGCCTTAGATGAAGAGCAAGGTAGAACGAAAAAAGAAAACAAGAATATGTGTATAAAGAAAAAAAACAAATTTTCGAAGGGAATTTTCGCCAAAACCAGTTAAGCCATTTTAGCAATGGACAACTACAAAAATCAAATCAAAATTGAATAAATAAAACTAAATAATTTTGAGACGATTTTGCTCTATCAATTTTGAATGTGCCTTAAAAACCGATACAACGAGTTTTTGGCGATCAGTAAATATTTCACGCGTACAGGCACGTGTTTCATTCATTCTCTTAATAATTAACAAAAACTTGTCTCTAGCTCCCTGACATTTTGAATTAAAATAACCCTCTAAACCTTACCATCAGTCGTCCGCAGAACACGCTGTAGGTATAAAATATAGGACTATGCCTGTGTCCCAAATGAAATGATTGAAAAAAGTAATCCAACTTCAACCTACAACGAGAATGTCGTGCGTATCATTGTGCGCAAATCGTAAAAGACGAATAAGGGAAAAGGGTTCCGTTGATGCTCGTAAACATAGGGTTTACAACAGTCACACAATACATTAAAGAAAACGCTTTAAACCCTTCCATGTACCAGCAAAATTGTTGCTTCATTCTTTACTTAGGTGAGCAAGAACTTGCTTGCTACGGTTGCTAACCCAAATAATAAAACAAATTGGCAACCCCACATTACTTTGAAGTCATTACGTGTGTTATCTTACTAACCACATGGAGTAAATGTTGGCTTCTGTTTAAAGAGGCGTACAGACCTTCATAAGGAATTTCGAACCTCTACAATTAGTAAGCATGTGCTTATTATTAATTTTATATTAACTGTATTCGTAGGAGAGGCTTATTGGTGACTCTCACGAATTCACTCGCCCGAAAAGGGGCGAATAAATTTAATTAATATTATTACCTTCAAATGCGAATCGCCTCAAGAAAAAGTAATATTAATTAAGAATGTCGATTCGCCCCTTTTCGGGTGAGTGAATTCGTACGAGTCACCAATAAGCCGTAGGAGAACTGCTTCTGTATTGTATTCAAATCTGCATTTAATTTTATTCAGAAAAAAACCGAACCTATGTTGTATGATGTAGATTATCATAATTCTGTTTATAAATATGATTTGTCAAACATTAGCGTTGACTAATCTAAATATGAACGAATCAACAATTCAATAAACTGAGTTGACACAACACGAATAATAAAAACAAAACGCTGTCGAAGAAGTGTGTTAAAAAGATAAACGTCCGTACAGTGTCAGTCTCGCTTGACCAAACAACTATGAATCATGTATCATTGTGATAGAGGGGAAGCATAAGTGAACTAGAAGTGGAATCAAACTCGTCAGAATCCGTCCTTATTCCTTTACACGATTCTAATTAGAAGGAGCCCTTCACTCCGTGTGGGCAGTGCATGCAATAATGCATAAAGGTTCACGTAATAAATGCTTTATTATGTTTGTGCTAAAATGCACGTAGTGAACGCCGACATTATGGACTGATGTGTATGTTTGTGTGCCCACATACCTACTCGCACACCACATGTATGAACGTCTTTATGAATGTCGCTTGTTTTTTTTTTTGCCGACAGCTTTTTGCTCAGTTTTGGGTAATTAACAGCCACAACTCCATAATTATGACACTTAATATTAAATAAACAAAAATGCTCTTTTTACTTATTTCTACAGTTTAGAATTAAAACACAGCCAAAGCTAGTATCGTAAATCAACCGGGGTCATACTTACAGATAACGTTTGTCGGATAAAACTGTGGAGGTTAACAACAAAAATCCATCAACAAAAACACAAGAGACGTGATGCAGGCGTGCTGCATACACAGCGGACGTTAACCCGGCTCCGGCGGGCTGCGTTTCGAAAACTTCGCCGTCAAGCGTTTAGAGAATATTCAAAAATAGACCGACCGACTCCTATAAACACGCAACAATGATCGCTCGCACGTTTTACTTTATGACGCGACTCGAAATTCGAAACGAAAGTGATCCGCGGCCATCGGATCCGTCCGGAATCGCTTTGAAAAGTTTCCAGTGCACAAAGTTATTGGGATCGCGAACTAGGGCTCTACGCGACAAGAGCGCGGCAGCCCCGTGGCGCTCAGAAGTGAACTGGCGCCGCCAACCGACCGCGCTCCGCCGTCCGCCGCGCCTCGCGCCGACACAGGAACACCCACACCGACGCCATACCACACACATACGCGGCCGCATCATAAGCACAGTCGCACTACTCGCACGGCTCACACACACTCAATCCGAAACTGATAAACAGCATAAAAACACAACATCACTCTGCAACTGCACATATAAACATTCCACGTTTTCCTGCTTTTGTGTGTTTGACACTGGAGTAGAAACATGCGATATCGAATAGAAATCATCCATTAAACGCGAGGAAAGTCATTAGCGGGTGACTAATCTTAGTGACACAAACTCGAAGATAAAGATATAGCGACAGGCATTTAAGCTAAAACAGGTTTGTAGTGACGACGATTGAATGGTGAGTATTTAGCTGAAAACTCGAATATAATCGCACTGTGCGCAACCGAACATTGTACACAAACGGAGCAGGAAAACACAGACAATAAACAGAGAGGTCGAATAGCGATTGACGAGAGGCAACACGCACTCACTCTTTAACATACGAGTAGGTACGTGAGCCGCGTGTCGTATAGAGACAGTTATCAACAGTAGACGCGATAGGAGACGAACACGGGGACTAATGAATGAAGTCCGGAGATGCTGCTGCATTCAACGATACGCAAGGGTTTAATCTATGCGACGATTCGTTCGAATATTACAGTAAGCAAGTTGAGCAAGTATTTAATATTTGCTCACACTGTATTTTTTTCAGAATTACAGACAGATACCCAACAGAATAAACATCACTCCAAATATGATAATAAACATTTCAAAATTATTTATTCAACGTTTGTCCGGACACTGGGTTAACTGCGTAATAATTACCACAATTCTGATAAGAGCGATAACAGTGATCGTGATAACGATTTGAAGGTATTGTGTAACTTTATTACTTGTTATGACACCATTCATTAAAAAATAAACAAATACAAACCTTTCTTTAACAATAACAATGTACTGCGCATGACATATGTTAGTGATGTTTTGCATGATGATCAAGATGCAATAAGATTTATAATCAGAAATAATACTTACGGAAATAGAATCCATCTGTTTGGTCGCATGTACGGAAATTACCTGAAATCAAAAAATTAACTTTATCAACTTTTAGAAATACAGACTGATTCAAAATAGCTTTAGAATATGTGATGGGTAGGTATATGTTTTTCTTTGTAGGCAATGTATATTATTTGAACAATACTCCAAACTTATATTGTAATCCCCGACATGACATGGCATGTGATTTCTATATTCGAGAAACTTTTCCACGACAGCTTTTTATAAAATGATTCTATCTTCAACTTGAACAAAGTGGGGTCAACGTATGAGATGACAATCTTTTCTGCTATTGTTCTTTATGTCTACTGATTTCTGGAAGAACTGACGTTGTAACAACAATAGATAGTTGTACTTATTTGAAACTTGACGTGACTAATGCACACGAAATATTCCTTCTCCTTTTAGAAGGAATCTTTAATCCTTTTCCTATTTCAGTGTTTAAGAAATTTTCCATCTTTTCCTTGATTTAAATCTACTGAAAACTCTTGCACTGCCTAAGAATTAAATAATGGCTCAATTGTATTTCTTGTAACTTGATCTCTCAACGGATAATCGTGTTTATGTCAATTTTGTCACTTTCAAAATAGCTCAAAAACAATTGAAGCATCACCTATTATTTACAAGGTATTTTCTCGAAACGGTCCTATTTGCGACGTCGCCTTCAGAAAGTCAATTTCTGCTTTTGTGAAATTCTATTTGTGTTTCGACACACGTCTAGAGACAAAAAAATCGTTGGAAATTGATTTATCTGTCTGTACTCAGCTCTCATTTTATTTTCACCTGCATTTCGAATTATAATGAAAAACGTTTTGATTTGCATATATAAACTTTTTTAAGCATAGGTACTGGATTGTGGGGCTCATTTTGGAAAAGGGAATTATCATGAAAAAAAAAACCCATAAATACAGAATCAACAAATGATTATAATCATCAATGCATAACAGTTGATATGGCAACTACATAATAAAAAAACTCATAAATCTTCAACCTGTTCATTATTCAATGAATGTGTTATCATTGGCATTGAATAGTTGAAACAACGTGACATACGAAAGGGAAAGTTGTAATAAATGATGGTACCTAATGTGTGCCGAATTTCTTCAGAACTTCGCAACTCTTTTATAAAAGATTGCCAAGTACTAATTAATAGGACAGGTGGATTTTGATGATGGATGCATTAAAAATGTTTTTTTTTTTACTCTAGGTGCTTATATTATTATAATATTGGCTTAAAACAGAATTTAGGTACCTATTACTTTTAATGGAATAACGTTCAAAGAAAAAATGCATTAGACAGAAGCAGCTTACTAAAATAGTTAGGTACCTACTAAAGTAAAATTATAATAAAAAAAAGACAGTTTAGTGAACGCCATTGTGAACAAAAATGTCATAGAGAAAAAAAATAATGAGATAAGATGAGAGAATGATGTTTTTGTATAATAAATTAATTATACAAAAACAAATACTTTAACGAAAATGTAGTATTTTAAGAACTTTAACTGATAGAAACCTAACAAGTATTTTTTTTTCAAATACTACCCAAGGTATCGTCAAATATGTCCAGGTCAGAATTATTTAGCATATTATAAACATTTAACGTTCTAATTAGCGGACCATGGGAATATGTTTGGTGCATAAACATAATATTTATATAGGAAAGATAAACGTAAAATCGACATAAAACACCAGCTAAGAGCGAGTCGGACTCGCACACGAACGGTTCCCTACCACGGTACAATATTTAACACAACACTAAGCTTTAAAAAAAAAACCTCCTTTATTATTATAGCGGCATCGAGACCAATCCTTGCCTCGGAAAGCCCGTTAAGCCGTTGATCCCGACTGTCATTCGTAGTTCTTTGACAGTCGTTACGGGTAGTCAGAAGCTCAAAAGTCTGACAATCAGTCTTACCAAGGAGTAACGTGTTACCGAATAACTGGGTTGTGGGGTACAGATATAAGCAGTCGCTCCATGTAAAATATCTGTATTCAGTTGCAACCGGTTAGACTGGCAACGGACCCCAACATAGTTGGGAAAAGGCTAGGCAGATTGTTGTTATAGCGGCCATAGTAGTACACAATTTGTGTAAATTTCAAGTGTCAAATAGGTATCCGTCCAACGGCTGTAACAAGGAAGTGCAATTCAATTTAAACTTTTCTACGACGATTAGGCAGAATCAAAAACTCCTTACCATCCATAATATTCAGTATAGGACCTGAAATATTGCTTCCTTACAATTCCAGTAAGTAAATTAAATTTCAAGTCACCCCTACACCTTCAGACACATGTACAACCAAACGATAAAAATATCGTTTCGTTCAATCAATTTTAGAATTGGAAGACATTCCTTGGCATTGGAATAAAATTCGAGATTTGATTACATTTTTGGAATTGAATGTTGCTCAATTTATGAATTTACACGTTTCATCCAAAACACCTTTAACCTCTGTTCTGTAATTTTCGTTCTCGGTTTTGGAAGAGTGAAGAAGATTGATAGAAGGATTTGTGGAACACCTTTGTATAAAACAGAGTCTATGCTCTGTTTTATACAAAGGTGTTTCACAAATCCTTCTTGGACAGTAGTTCTTCTTTCCGCACTTCTAATTGCTATATCGTTATTGCTTCTGCTGAACACAAAAAACACATCGTTTCTAAATAGATCTACCAATTTTACAACAGTCGAATTCTAAAATAGACCTTTTAATAATTTGAACATTAGAACCCTATTTAATAATTTGTTAACAAAATAATAAAGTTAAAGGTCACAGTTTATTTTTAGGTTAGATCCAAGAACAAATGATAATGTGTCCAACTAAGTTAGGAATTCAGAACTTTCTGAACTGAAACGAATAGGTACACTACACAGTCACTAATATTATTATAACATCAGTGAATTGATTATCGTTGAAATAGATTCGTAATAACAACTTTGATGATGCCCGGTATAATTATTAGACATGAAAGAGTAAATATTAATGAAGAAATCATTAATAGAACACATTTTCGATACGTTTATTACCAAAAAAAGGCAAAAACAAAGCAATTCTAAACACAAACAGATATGAACTAATGCATAAAGTCGATAGTATGAAAACACGAAAGGTTTGGACACAAAATATATAGAGATAGCTACGCTATATATTTTGTATGTACCTAGATACAAATGATGGAGAAATGTCCAGTCCTCAGCCCACACACTCGATCTCGGCAGTGTGATTAATTTAATCGGGATGATCCTTACCTTTATCGAATAGGTACACGTGGTTGACACATTAAATTATTCTCAACCATATTTTATCTTGAAACATATTTATTTAAGTAATAATTTGTTCATTCAAATCTGGGAAAGCACGGTTGATGCTGAAGTATAAATAATTGCAGAAATATTATTAGAAGACGTGTTGAATCAATGTGAAAATGCTTAAAGCTATGCTGGTTTTCGAAAATTAGGTGATAAATTAGAAATGGTTTTGTAAACAAAACTCTGACAGTTTTGATTCTAATTCGATATGAACATGTAAATATAAATGTTTTCTATATCTGTTACTACTGTTCAGTACCCATATTATTATACTATTTGCACTAAAAGCAAATATATGCAAGGACGTAGACAAGATCTTGGACGTTTTTGCATATCTTGCAGTTTCGAGAACAGTGCCTCTTTCTAATAAAAACGCGTAAACGGGTGTTTTTCGTCCAATAAAAGCTAATAGTCCTGTAGAATGGGAGGTTCTATGAAAAGGACAAAACCATTTAATACTTTCCAATGTTTAAAATGATTGTGCATTTCAACAAAAGCTCCACTGAACCCAACAAAGGATTCAGAAAAACGGAATATCAAAACAATTGCAAAGAATTTTTCGTATCGTTTTCACAGTACACCGATTCCCTTCACTGAAATAGAAACAGTTAAAACTAGACAATGTCATCGTGATTATTATTTCGTGGATAAAAAGCAATGAAACCAATTTGGAGCCTTTTTCATTTTGTACTTTTAACTAGAAGAAAATTTTCAATGCTGACTACAAAAAGGCAGCGACATAGAATCTATACAAAATATTTTTTTCTATTTCATAATTTTATTTCTAAAATCTCTACAGTATATTGCAATGAACATAATTATGAAGAAAAATATTACAATACAGTGTAATCTGGTTAAGTGGAGTCTAGATATGTGAGAAACCTCTACTACTGATACCGATACTTTTGCATTGAAATAACTCTGTTACTGCGAAAAGTTAAACCTGTTGTAACTGAGAATGCATTTGTTAGATTTATTCGATTTTTACTTCTATAATTGGGACTTTGTAGTTCAATTGCCTGAATAAGGTGGATTCGTCCAAACAGGAATACATTTTATCCGCGGAATAAGCCTTCTGTTCCGAGTAAATTTTGAATTTTTTACAGTTTCTCCATACGAAAACTTTCACAATTAATCTTATTACGCGGATAATTACTGTTTGGTCGAATCCGCCCTAAGTAAGACTACTAATAATAATTTATGCATTGTATTTTTAATTTAACACTTTCACCTCTGTATACGAAAAACGGTACATTTCGACCTGTCTTAGCGGGGGCCTTGGTAAATATATTTGAGAACTGTCATTTTAAACCTGACTATTTGGGAAACCGAGTGAATGAAAAGCCTCTTTATAAGTGATAAATAATCCTAGGTCCCTTAAGATCCCACTGATCCAGGTTACACTGTACTTTATTTAAATGTCAAAATCTATAGAGACAAAAACTATACGTAGATGTCGTATCGTAGGCTACTCCTATCCTATCCATTTTTAAAGGCATCTAAAACTCAACTATGTTGGGGTCAGCTTCCTGTTTTACCGATTGCCTACCTGACCTCCACAACCCAGTTACCGGCTAACACGA
The DNA here is from genome assembly GCA_914767815.1 of Eupsilia transversa. Classification (NCBI taxonomy): domain Eukaryota; kingdom Metazoa; phylum Arthropoda; class Insecta; order Lepidoptera; family Noctuidae; genus Eupsilia; species Eupsilia transversa. The sequence continues at coordinate 6,360,821 of OU611890.1, read as the reverse complement.
TGCACCTTGGTAAGACTGGTTGTCAGACTTTTGGGCTTCTAACTATCCGTAACGACCGCCAAAGATCTACGATTGACAGCCGGGACCAACGGCTTATCGTGATTTCCGAGGCACGGAGGGGTCTCGATACGTAATGGATGGTCACCCATCCACGAACCGACTGCGGTAAGCGTAGCTTAACCTTCTATCGACCCATGCGGCTGTTATTAGTTAGCCACGAACCCCTCTAAAACGTCATAAGGGTAACATAAAAATTCAGAGCAGTAAATGCAGGGAACGACGTTAACTGAATGAAATAACAATATATTTAAGTTTTGCTAGTTTTTGGCAAGGAACTAACTCAGAATCAGTATTATTGGGTTACACATTTGGGTCAATGCGATATTCTAAAGAGAATTTAAGTAAGAGTTTTACTTTTTTTTCATAAAATTTTATTGTAATAGAAGTGCCAATGGTGTGCCAAGAGCGAAACAAACGCAGGTTCTTTAGATGTTGGCAGCGCTTACGTCATTTATCATTCGCCCGCAGAACGGAGTCAAGCATGCTCCTGATCCTTATCTGAAATAAATTACAGTACACCACGAATATATAGGTGTAATAAAACTACATACAACCGCGTGATGCGGCGCCTTTTCATGTACAAAATTACCGCACCCAAAACCCGAAGTTTATATTTTACGTGACTATCTTTGGAGCTGTCCCTGAAATCAGAGGCCTTCGTTAGCCCATAATAATACTTGACACTTTTCAAAAAGATTCTTTAATAAATTCTCAAGTAGACTCCGAACAAAGATATTTAATAAGGGTCCAAAATAAATAACGACTATCCCAGTCTAGTCATTTTACAAAAAGGATCTTGAAAGAGACGCCTTTAGAAATAATATCGTTTTAATAAATTAGAGTCATTTATCCGAGTTCTAGGACATGCGTCTTAGTTGGGACTTTAATAAATTATCGACGATATTTTCTCAAGTTACATTATTTAAAGTAAGGGACAGTTTTGATTGACTGCTGAAGTTTCTACACAGACTGTAATTAGCCAGTGGGATAACAGCTTTCCCCTTTAAAATTCTTCGGCTAATTGGATTCATCGCTTTTATTTGGATAACATTGAGGCAACAATTACATTGTGATTATTATGAGTTCGTTATCTCGTTGAATAAAAGGGAACATTCTGAATGAAATCCAGCGATATTTAAAAAGGGGTTCATCCTTTATAAGTGAATTTTCATTACATAAACAAACCCTGAAAAAATATTTTTTTTCATAGTTTGTGTTTGTGTATTTCAGGGGCAAGTTTGCGAGTTGATAAGAGGTTCAAAGAGGATTTAATTGTAATTTCCTTGTACGTAACCCACATGGATGACCTTCACTTCAGATTCGCCGTGAAAACGCATTCTACAGCTATCACACGTCACCGTGTGTAAATTAACGTGAGATAAATTTCCGCGCGCCAGACATCTCGAATTTCACGTCACATTGTAAAATATTTCACGTAACTTCAGTGTCAGGACTGACACTAACACCACGCGAAGTGTTCCGAAAATAGGGTGAGCTTACACGTTATGTGCACACCCTAACATCTGAGGAACGTGCGACACAAGCTGAAGATTAAGCACCCCATCATGACAGGCGAACGGTTTCGGGGAAATTACCGGGATTTGCGGTCCTGCCGACACTGAAATTACTCAGATAGGTGTACTATTTATCACGGTACCGCGTTTTAAATTTGGTTTAGAAAGGCGAAATGTTGTTCCTCTGAAATTGCAAGTATCGTGAAGTACTTAGTTTTTCATTTCATTTCATATATTGAATATCAAGCCTTTTGTTATTCACACCTGGCTTATCCAATTTCGAATGCATGAACAAAAACAATTCCTGACCTACCCTTCATGATATGTAAAACCCTTATTCCACACGAGCAAAGTCCATTTTTGCGTGACGCTGTGGGAAGGTTTCCAGGCGATCGCCGGATGTGAAATTTTCCACAGCAGCTTCAGGATTGCTCGGAATTGGCGGGATTCGTTCATTCACTAATGTATTTTTGGCTTGCCGTTCGTATCGGAATGGTGTCATCGCCACGCATGTGATGTGGGATTGTGGGTTGGCGACCCCTGTAGCGCAATGCAAACAAACAGCTGATCGATATCGCTACTGCTATGAAATCGTGTCCCAACAAGTAAAAGCTGAGTAGTCACACGATCGTTGACACTGATACACGAACACTGTTGTTGCCAGTGAACCTGACAGTGTACACGCAAACATTTATCCTAATCTGATACTGCTAATGCTCGCTATGTGATGAGTGTATTCAAGGTACAACGTAAGGCGACCTTTTTTTTTTGTTTCCGGGGTTAAAAATCCTCATGGATGTCCTCCGCCCTAGGGCGGACGGAGGGGTCTGTCAGACTTTTACTGAATAAAAACCACCCCGGTGTTCCATGAATCTTCCGCAACCCCCGACAACGTAAGGGTCTGACATACGCCAACGATTAGACTTCAAATTTTTCATCTGCTAAAAACTTCGCGTAAACATTGTGATGGATCATCTACGATTCAGAATATTTGTACGGAACTTTCTTACTCACTATGTTGGATTTAGGTACAAGACCTTGACTACAAAAGTAGGGGCAAAAGTATGTGTTTTGCTACCCCTGACCAATGAACATCTGTTCACAAATCCATAGAAATATATCCGTAGGTATAAACAGTAGCTTCCTATTTATGTAGTCTAATACAGCTTTGCCCGCCACGAAGGGGGAACGCAGCCGGTGTTTTATATTCAAGGAATATAACAACAAACCATCGACTTAAATGGATAATACTTTTTGAATGAACAATGTACGAATGGGTAATTTGAAAGATATAATGTTATGAATAATACAGGTTATACAGAACGACAGAGATATTTAATATGACACGTTACATGAAATTTAAAAAGTAGGTAGCTATATTCAAGTGATTTGGTTACGAAAATAATAATAACGAACAAACAATCACGACCCTGTACATGAACCGTACTGATCACAAGGATTCTTTTCGCGAAAACTTTGTCAAGATTGAAACAAAGCGGGAAAGAATGGCGTATGAGGTAGGAAACTTATTTAGACAAAAAAAAACTGTGAAAGATAATGACGATTGATGATAAAAAGCCAAGTAAACACCTTAATGAATATTCAAACCTTTAAGGCATTTAACGTAAAGCTATGTTAAGACTGAGCTTTCAACGGATTAATCATGAAATACCTCTGTATTTTACCTATACAATGTACCTTAGTCGTAGTTGGGTTAGCAACCGAATAGACTTCACTCCGTGAGATAGGGTTACAGTAATGGCTTTGGCTGGCACTTGGATTGTGCCAGGGTTAAATGTTTGGTCGGTAATTTCAGGAGATAATACATGTTTGCCAATGGTGGATTTTCCTTATTTTATTTTTTAAATAAAATGAAGTGAAGTACATATATACTACTGGCAACAAAGCGAAAAAAAAACTACAAAAATACTCTAGATATTTTTTATATCAGCCTCATATACACTGCAACTGCACCAGCCAAATGTTTAAAATTTTGAAGAAGAGCTTCCGAAAGCTTCCATTATTTCGGAACTAGCTATCGATCTTTCTGAAAGATTATAGGTAAGTGTGTACTAATAGGAGTATTTACGGTATTTATATACTCGGATGAAAGTCTAGAAGCGTATGTTTGGTTTGGATGCGTCGCCGGCCGGTTATTAACTACGTCACTGGAATAAGCCGCAACAAACACAAACAGAGTCCTCCTGGGAGCCACGAGGGCCGCACGTGCTCATCCTCATATTTCGTAACAATTTATGAAAGATTATGAATCATACAGTATCATTTTATTGAGTTTTGCTGATTCATAATATTATAGTTTTTTTATCTTACAGTTTGTTTATTCTCTCTTGTAGTCGGTTAAGTAGTGTGTAAAAGATCCAATCAAAGTCCAATTATTCATTTCAATTAAAGTACATTCCACATGTAGTTTCCTTTGAAGATGGCAGAGCAGCAGAAAAACCATTTGGCCGAATGACATACAGTCCACTCCATGCAGCCTGGCCTTAATAAGTTGTGACTTGTGATTTTGACTTCCTAATATATTATGTTTATTTCTGTGCTTGGGTGCCTTAAACCGTTACGTGGAATCCTTCCTTTACTACGTAGACACGTGGTAGATTCAACAGCATGTGTGGTTTTATTTTGATTTCCATATTATCATCGTACAAATCATTCAACTTTGAATGATATGTACCATTACTATGTTGCATACCGACGTTTCTTCGCAGCTGAATATAATTTATGTTGAGACTTTCATGTTTTCTTTAACTCGAGTGGAAAGTAAAGCCTCGTGCAGACCGACGCGACGGCACGACGCCACTCCAACAATACAATTTTTAAGAAAACTTCACTGTAGAATTACCGGTTTCTCGTCGCGCCTGTCTGCACGAGGCTTAATGCGTTTTGGTGAACTTTGGTTACTTTGTAGCACAAAAATATTACGGTAAGCGGTAAAATTCGATTATGTATTTCGGTAGGTAAGTAAGTAATACATAACAGGGTAATACAATAACAAGTTATGGGTATCGCTGAAGGAAATTCGTCACAGTGCTCAGATACACGTGGAAACGAAGCTGGCAAACTGCGATAAATTGCGGTTTATAGTGGTTTGTAAATAAGCGTAGTCACGCGTAAGGCCTTTAGGTACTCACATACTACGAAATAATGTTTGATATTGTTGTAAATAATGTTATATTTATAACCAATGTTTGTCACAAAATGAACAGTTTCAGACACAAAATGGAATCGTTCGATCATGAAACCTACAAATGAAAACTTTTGTTTATAAACGCCTGTTTCTGTAGTTATGCTAGTACATTTCAAAACTGTCAAAACAAAATCTTAAAGCCTTTAAGGACCTTGTGACTATTACCAAACTCAATACAGCAAACTTCATCTTAGTATTAACTCCTAAATGTGTGAACATTATGTCAATAAAGAGGTATCAAAATAAATCTATATCTAAGTAAGAATGATTGTATAACCTACATAATCAGAACGTGTAAAGATTCGGTTCAGTAAATATCAGACCTTATCGAGAGAAAAAAATATGTAACCTATATTACCTACTTATCCAATATTTGGCCAACATGCATGACTCAGATTGTATGTGGCCTTAAGGACCTTATCACACTGGCGATTTGCGAGCGAATTATCAGTTGGCGATTTTTCAACACGTTCGCTGCGTGTGCGTAGCGAGCACGCCACGTTTGCGGAACGTGTTCGCCGTGTTTGCGTAACGAGCGCGATTGACGTGAGTGTACCTTCAGGAGAGAGCGAGACAAGAGAGTGTACAATATTGTAAAAACGCGGCGTCTATATCGTGTAATCGCGGTTAGCTCGCTTCACACCCGCGGAGAGCACGTTCATAGATCGCCTCGCTAGAAACACGCTGGTAAATCGTCCGTGTCATAACGCTCTAACCCTAATAATAAAAAAACAATATAATATGTAGGTCAAGAAACAAGTGCTATCTACGTCGAATATCAAACAACATAGATCTCATTCAAAATGGGGTAACCTTCATCAAATCCATGTGACATCGAATGATGAAAATATCACCAAGTTATGGAAATACGATACTCTACGTCGATAAAGATTTGCAAGCGAAATGTCGTCGGATTTCAACGTCTTTCTGATAATAATTGTTCCACGTATTTCTTTGCTACAGACGCTGTAGGTATCATGGCATGAGACATAGTTATTTCATTGGTTGTGTATAAAAAATTTGTAGGAGGTACAGTCCGCCTCAAAAAGATGTATACATCGACAAGAATTCACTTGATTGTCTACAATCTGCGTTCCATAATATAAATATTGTATCAATCTGTAGCGACAACTACACATTGGGTACTTACCCAATGTGTAATCATGTTTTGTGGCAACACATTGATAAAATATTAAGGAACAAAGATTGGACACATTTATATAAATTCTTGCGTAGGATTCATGTTCAAATAATTCCATTTTCTCACTGAAATTGTTCGTGCTGTGACGAAGTTTTGTTTCAAACTGGACCTAAAGTGGGACCAAATTGAATATCAAACATTATTTTCTATTATGTATGTACGACTGTAAAGCATGTATAATAGAAACTAAATACAAGGAAATTAAACTTATCAGCAGTAGTGGCTGGTGGCTCAGTGTTATCGGCTACTGCTTTCAAAACGGTGAAGGAAAACATCCTGAGGAAACCGGCAGGTCCTAGAACCCAAAATTTGATATCCATATGTGAAGAAGATATGTGACATCCACAAACTCGCACTGAGCCCGCGTGGTGGATTACAGCCCACTCCCTCTCACAGAGAGGAAGCCTGCGTACCAGGACTGGGAACATTATATACTGATTATGTTATGTCTGTTATTGTTAATCTTTTCAATAGTAATCAAAAGTGAATTTCAAGATTGGTGTTTAAACTATCTTTACTTTCATCTCTGCTCAGTAGTAAGATGAAGTAATGTCGACTGTTTAATGTCTTAGAAGAATATAAACAGAAACCCTTCAACTGAAAGATTCATTGCAATAAACCTTCTCCCACGTATTATATAACTTAAGTAACATAATTTCACAGTACAAAGGCCTCAGTCAGTGGTTACCTGACGGGAATCATTAGCGTGCACACCAAACAATAAGTTTGAAACTTTGCAAATAATTAGAATTTCTCCAGTATGCTGCATACCACACTAATTCTCGTTTGTTCATTGCCCTCGAAATGAATTAACTAACAATAGATAATATACTTACTTACATAGAGGAGCTCGTGGCTAAGTAATAACAGCCGCACGGGTCGATCCATCAGGTTAAGCTGCTTGCCAGGGTTGGTCCGTGGATGGGTGACCATCTTTACATACTGAGACTGCTCCGTGCCTCGGAAAGCACGTTAAGCCGATGGATGGTTCCGGCTTTCATTCGTGGATCTTTGACAGTTGTTACGAGTCGTCAGAAGCCCGAAAGTCTGACAGTCAGTCTTACCAAGGGGTATCGTATTACCCAGTTACTGGGTTTTGGAGGTCAGATAGGCAGTCGCTCCATGTAAAATACTGGTATTCAGCTGCATCCGGTTAGACTGGAAGCCGACCCCAACATGATTGGGAAAAGGCTAGGCAGAGATAATATAGTTACTTAATTATTAAACGAGAAACCTCAAACAAAAAAACTGTTGAACATGTTTTTGAGCGTCTTTGCGCAACAAAGTGTAGATTTTACTTTTACCTTTTGATACAAAAGAGGGTTGTTATAAGTAGGTTAGAATCAAGCCTTTGTGTATATGATTGTCTCACTGTGCTACCGTAGCTCCCAAACCGATGAATCAACTTTAAAGGCCCGTACACACTGGTTGCGCTGCCTGTCGCGCCCGCGATATCGCGCCGGTCTGAACGAGCCGTAATATAGTAAGACAATTGGTCGGAAAACTTTTTAATTTTAGATAGGTGAAGGTAAAATTAAGGATACCTATACCTAATGTGCTTAAACATAATTTACTTAAAATCAAGATTTAAGATTTTTTGAATCATAAAACTGCAACGTTATTGCAATTCAAACTACTTACTTCTCAATGTGCGGTAGAAACCTACTTTTACAGCATAATAAAAGTGTTTTTTTCTGTATGTAATTAAAATCTTAAATTGCATTTATAGCACAAAAAATCATCCAGTTTTATGGTATTTACTCACGGATGTGTGCACTTGAGAAAGGTTTTACTTATTATTTTTAGTTCGTTAAGAAACTGCGTCTAGTCTAGACATGTTTTTATTTGAGACACTGTAACATGATTCTTTTGTTTGGAAATAAACCATTAACAATGATAGTTATGGTTGAAGGCATATTATATACTAGCTGTGCCGCCCGCGTGGAATTCGGTCTGTGTCAGTAAGCGGCTAATTCACCCCTAATTTCTCTCCCTCTTCCCTGGAGGTGGAACTTAAAGTAAAGTTGACAGATGGACACGCTAGAGGACTGTAGTCCAGATAAAATATTTTACAATTACCACTAAGTAAATAAAACTACACTCCAAAATCAATAGTTTTTTTCGCCCTTATTAAAATTTTTGACGTGATTAAAGGCTCGTTCACACCGGCGCGACTTGTCGCGCGACGCGACACCGGCAATTGTTCAATCGTGAAGTTTTATTAGAAATTGTATTGTTAAAGTCACGTCGCGCGACAAGTCGCGCCGGTGTGAACGAGCCTTTAAACGACATAGAGTAGTAGGTGCGCACATCCAATCAGACGATACAGTATACCACTTTTGTATTTTTACGTACCTATCCAAATCATGTCCATGGCAAATATCATCCAAATCGGTCCTCCAGTCAAATCAGTCTAAGCATAAAAAGGTAAGAAATATACACATAGAAATCCATACTTCCTAACAAACTTTCGTATTACCTATATATACAGTGGTTGGAAGAGAATTTAAATCATTAAGAAGCACAGTTTTTTTTTTACCTTCCTGTTTTTCTTGAATTATAAGGATCTTTGAATTTAGTTTTTGTTCTACATAGGTACTTATTCCTACCACTTATTTTTGTATTTATTTAAACAACACAGAAGTGAATGCAACCATGCAATACCAACTATTTATACAATAGTGTATATTCAACAGTGCATTTTTCGAAACACAGTAGCAATATACCTATCTACGATTTCCAATATACTTACTCGACTCACTTTCAAATTGCGAAAGAGTCTTTTTTAGTATTCACATAATTGGTTTTCCGCCAATAACATCCCGTAAAGCCATCGATGACTTTGATGAGGGCACACACGCGTGATAAAATTTTATAGCTTTATCTGATAACAGCTTTTGCAAGTAGGTAGGTATTGTATTTCCATATATTATGTACTTACGAGTTACGGAATAACCTGCATTTGCGCGAATTAATCTATTGGTGCTTTAACTGAATGAGATGTTACTTCCTTAACGGGGCTCGTGGCTTAACAGCCACACGAGTCGATCGATTAGGTTAAGCTACGCTTGCCGCGGTCGGCTCGTGGATGGGTGACTATCTTTATTATATATCGAGAATTCGAGACCCTCCTGAGTCCGTGCCTCAGAAAGCACGGTAAGGGCGTTTGTGCATTACAAGGAACAATTGAAAAATTGTACAGTCCGGCAGTCCGATTTTCAAGTAAATAACACGTGATCCGGAAATATAGGTAGGAGATTTTACATCCAGAAGGTAACATTTCGTGTAGTGGACAAACGCCCTAAGAGATTGGTCTCGGCTGCCATTCGTAGATCTTTGAGGGTCTTTACGAGTAGGCAGAAGTCTAAAAGTCTTTCCAAGGGGTATCGTGTTACCCAGTAATTGGGTTGTTGCGTTATGGAGGACAAATAGGCAGTCGCTCTATGTAGAATACTGGTATTCAGCCTGCTGCATTCAGTTAAACTGGAAGCCGACCCCAATATAGTTTTTGGTTAGGCAGATTGATAAATAATTAAGCAACGAATGATTCACGCTATTATAACAAATTAAACTTATCAAATTAATGTGAATTTGTGGCCTTCTCAAATTTATTGAAACAATATGTAAGCCGCGACATTGTTCGCTCGATACGGGTGATTAAAGAAACCACGAATGATAGCACCCACAACAAATAAAACAAAAATCTATACAGTGGCGCTAATGGCTCATACAGACCGTCGCAATATGCAGGCGCGACAGGCAGCGCAACCCTTGTCGCGCCTGCGATATCGCTCCAGTGCGTACGAGCCTTAGAGATCCTCTTATTCAGCAACTAAAATAAAATTAGAAGTAAACTCAATGAAGTATAGTTACGATTTTTTGAATTAGGTTCTGTTGATAATACCTAACCTTTAGAACTGCTACGATTCATACAGATGTCCGTAGAGGTGTCATCCAATGACGACAGAAATAACGCCTCAGAAACAGAAAACAGTGTTGTGTAAGGTCAGGTTTATGTAAGCAAAAGATCAAACTGGTAGGAAAGAGAAAGCTTGGTATAATCTAAATAGTATTTTAAATAAAACATTAAGTCTAGATTCATAATTAAAAAAATATTTTCTCTTTCCATCGATACCAATACAAATACGGGCGCCATAAATTCATAAAAAGCCATTAAATTAAGAAATTCTATACCTAGGCTCTGCAACATTTCTAGCAATTTTGAATACGTTAATAAAAGTTCATACTTTCACGACTATTTTACTTTCGTGCTACCGTTATATTTATATGGTAACTAATGATAAAATATGGTTTAATTCAGTCCAAAAAAGCCAGTATTTCCACCGAGTAAGTGGCAAGGTTTCAGCCGAATTAATTTATAGTCCTTTGCTGCAGTGGCGGCTAATTGTCAGTAAAAACGACATAAACGTAAAATTCTCCATTCTGACCGCGCTGTGGCCCGATAAGATGAAGAGATGGTATACATTTTCTGTCATGCAGTGTAGTTTGAAGAAAGCTTGAATACCTGAAGTTTGTGCATCTTAAGAAGAATTATTATGTTAATAACACTTCGAAGAACTTTGTTGAGGTGTGACTGTGATTCACGATGATTCTCTTTCTATGCACTTTTATGAGTAAGGGTTGAAGTGAACCTTAAATACAGAATATAGCTCTTGGTAGGTGTCTCAAAAGAAGAGGATCTCAATGAATCTAGAAAAGAAACACAAGACTTCCGAGAAAACTAATCTAGCTCCCAAGAAATATGAACTAACTTATCTGACCTGTGAACATGAAAACTGACTTACAACAAGTAACAAAGAAGAAACTATGTTCGTTTGAAATTCAACGCGGTCTGGCGTAATATTCTTGAAGAGGGCAAGACGGCTACAACATAGTCCTTAGTTGAAGCATAGAATAAAAAGACCATACAGAAGCAGAACTTGAGCCGATTTCGTCGAAATAACCACTTTCCGCTTTCCTGTGACCTCGCTACGACACACGTTTATCTCACCTTCTTCAACCAGTATTCCAGTGTACCCCAGGGTGCGACCCACACTGCTAAAACGCGGTTTCCACCCGAGGACTCATCTGCTCTAATGACCATCCTTCGACTGACAGAGATAACTAGCCCACGAAAGACAGAAATAAAGAAAATACGTTTATTTGCTGTAAACATGACAACAAGAACACAAACCAAAAAAGAACAAGTCACGACACTGCAGGTTGCTATTGGTGCTCATAGTCAGCATATAATATACCCAATGTTGAGACACAGCCTCCTCTCTGTGAGCGGAAGCCGGTGCTCGTTCAAGCTAAAATGTCAATGATAGTTTCGCTTCTACATTCTTCTTATTCTATGGCTGAAGTCAGTGCCGCCTGTCACATTACGTCGAGAAGTACCGGCGATACGTGCCTATGCCAAGGGGCTAGTTTTATGAGGTTATCTGAATACCAGCAAAATACCAGCAAAACGGTCAGGCAATGTATTTTTGTTATAAACTGATTTATTATCAGTTGAGGAGACTTGAATCAAGTTTAGTGACAGTCGACCATCGGCAGGATTCTTGGCACGAAGTAGAAAGCTTTTAGCTCAATCTTTGTTAAAATTATTTACAATTGAACCGCAATTGAATAAGCAAGACGGCAAGTCTATTTATATAATTAAATTATTATGATTTTGTTATAATTATTAGGCGTGCGTGCGTCATGTTTCTTGGGCAAATCTTAGTAGTCAAATAATAAGAAGATAATAATATCCAAATTGAATCAATTTGATGTGAGACCTATGCTAACAAAATTCCAGTTATGGCATAGCTATGAATATAAAATCCGACGGTGTCATGTAAACCATCAAGCTACTCAGAATTTTAATACTTACATTATCTTTAAGTGCTACTTAACTATGAGCTGATGAGTTATAAACACAATAAAAGCTTGTAATAATGTCAAAACATGTTATAGCCTTGTCAGGTGATAACTATAATAATATAGAGATAACAGTCAGTTTTATTGACCACATAACAACGACCAAAATGACTTTATGCTACCATTTTCATCAAAATGCGTTGAAAATTTGATATAAATTTAGCTATACGTTTTAAAACACAGGGTTAAAAGATAACTTTAAAAAGCACCATATTTTTCATATCATATTTTTTGTACTTACATTTCGTTTTATGACGCTAAATCATCTCAATTTCCATTCACAATTTTTACTACATATGAGTTCTTCAAAGATAGTGTTTTTAAAGATTTCGTAGTGTCATTATCAAGTTTCAACGTTGAATTCATTGGTTAATCTCATATTATATTGATTAACTTAGTTTGTTGACTAGGTAAATCATTTCTTGACAAGGCACTCTTCGCCGTTTTGCCAATGCTCTGTAGGCTGTATAACGAAGTATCGAAGCGAATTAGATATTACATGCAAAATGTCAAAGTTTAAAAAAGCTATAAAAGTCATAAAATCCAAATCATAATTACTGTTACTTTTCAAAGCTTTTATTGTCTGTTTTCTTTTATGTTTTGTTATTATTATTACCGATTTGTTTTGTATTTAATTTTGTTTCTTTTCTATGATTTTCGTGTTGTATTTATTTATTTATTTATTTAATACTTCAAGCACACAAATGTACAGAGGCGGACTTAATGCCTTAGGCATTTTCTACCAGTCAACCTTTGGGTGATGCAGAGACAAACAGTGGTAGGTGCAATAGCTGTATAGTTGTATGTTTTCATTTATTTTCGCTTTGTCGAACTTACTGTATTTACCTAGATTATAAGAGAATGGCGTGTCTCCTATAATTTGATGCGCATACTAGTATTTGTTTGTGTTCTTGTAAACTTGCATGAGATTGTGCCTCTGTTGGAGATCCAAAAATAAAAGAAATAACAACTAAATCCTCCGTTTACCATGTTTCAGTGGGTATGGAAACTATTTGACACTTTTGATTCTCATTCGCCATTTGTCCATTATAGATGTTGGCTGTTAGGCTATTGTGTGAGTTTTGTTTATCAAATTAATTTCATTATCTGAATTTATAGCAGACATATTCCAATTTAAATGTGCTCTGTTATGTAAGGATACCAATGTATCTATCGATCAGACTGCTCTACATATAAAAGGCCTGGCGAGCATCCTCAAAAGATCATTATTCATTACATGACATCTCTCCAGAGATTACGAACTTGACCTTCATTGCAACCTTGACCCGTACAAAAATAGGAAAAGTCCACAGATGATGAATTGGTGCGAGATTATCATAATACCGTCGCACTCAATTCTCCAAGGAACAAAACGCCGCCGGTCCATTGTGCGTGCGATATGGATAATTTATTATCCCAGCTAGTTTTCCTCCCCGCCTTGTGGCGAACAATTAATCATAGCCTAAGAAATTAATTATAAACGTTTTCCTGAAAACAAAATATGTCTGCAAAATATGCTTTGCATTTGTGAAAATAGCTACGAGGTAAATCTAAGATCCTGGATACATACGTAAAAGTTACTCATTGCTTCCAATAACTGTAATGTAAATATCCTATTGAAAAAAGTATCGTAAACACTATCGCGTGAAAATAAACGGAGCTCTGTGTTGGTCAGGCGTCGTCGGCACAAAGCGTTCCAGAAATTTAAAGTACCCTACAGTACCTACATAGTATCTATGGACTAATTGAATTCAATAATGTGCTCATGCATAAGAAAAAGCTTACATTATTTCGGTTCGGTAGTACTAAAAAGTAATTTTAAACTAAGTTCAGGAAAATAAAAACAATTCGGATTCACTACGGCAAAAATAAAATTCTGAAATTAGTTCCCTACGGAGCATTGTCGATATCGAAGTATTATGCGAATTGCGAATATATTTAAACGAATTAACCTAAATGTAACTGCTTAAATGACTGTCCTTTAGTAAATTTACAGTGCCTATATATTTCCAGCGAAACAATTAAAGAAAATGCTTCTTTAAATTAAATTCCCAAAGCAAACGACCTGAAGGAAGGGTTTCATTTACTTATCCAGTGTTACGCTAAGATTTGTAGACCTTACGTATGTCTGAGTTTTTATTTAACTGTCTTTTCAAGTGTTGTCTAACTTCGCGCAGTAAGTTTAACGTCACGCTTTTTTTGATTATTCTATCTAGTAATCATTTAAATTCAATCGGTAGAAATATCTGTTCAGTAAACTTTGTCGTTTACCGCAAAAGAAAAACCTTCGACGGTTTGTAACCGTAGATAACGTTAGTTTTGCGACAGAAAATTAAACAACAGCAATTGCGCCTTTTATAAAATTAATCACCACTTTGTGGTGTTCCCCATTTAGTTTAAATCGTTTTTCACAGACTTAGTACAGCTTATTTTCATTTCAGCTTTCACGGCCAAATCTTCCGCATCGTTTAATACAAGGCACTCGCGCCTGGACTATGAACAATCTTGCTACTATTTAAAAATTAAACCTGCGCAGTGTACCGGGAACTTTGGCGTCGGAATTAAAAATGAATTTCAATTTCAGCTTCCAGCAATCCAAATAATTCAAGTGACTTACAATATGAAGTAAAGCGACAAGTAATTAAATTGCGTCGGAGTCGGGGGCCTCCTAAGCTGGAAAACAAATGTATCAGGACACCCATCAAGCTTCTTGCTAAACAACAAAAATTACGAATATCGAAAACACTTCGGATGACGTAAAAGGAAAATTACTATCACGCAATGGTTTCTAGTATCGCCACATAATGACCTCAGGGAAAACTTCACCAACACTCAAATATAATTACGAGATGTTATCTCGAATATGGAAGACCATTTACGTTTATTAGTGATTAAAAGGGTACATTTACGTAGGGTGGATGGCAATTAATAACACCATCAATTTAACTAGTTTACCCTGTTGATTACTAGTTGGGCATATGTATAGTGTTTGTATGAAAATAATTGGTTCGATTATTGCAGCTAGAAATAGCTATTGAGACTTCACTCGTGACAATTTTGGATACTCACATGATCAACTAGGTAAATAGCTCGGTTAACAGTAAATATTTTACACCTGAACTGACACACGTTTTGTAATCTAATGCTATTCAAATGAACACTCATTTTATAGTCATAATTTGAAAAATACATATAATGTTTTTTGATCCAGCTTTATATTTGCCAAAAAAAAGAAAGAAAGAAAGAATAACGTTTATTTGGACACAGTTCGTGAAACACAAATACGAAATACATACATACGGGTCAAAATCATAACCCTCCCTTTTGCTTCGCCGTAATCGGGTAAAACACAACTAGGAAAGTTGTATATGTTTGGAAGCTCTGGCGGTTTGACACTAATGGTAAACGGGCGAATTAATGATTTGCATCTAATGATAGCATTTAGCTGCGGTTCGCTAAATCGCAGCCAACAAGTAGGGAAAGCTAGAATGATTCATAAACCTATAGTCCATGAATCATAAGAATCTAAAATTAAATGGTTCAACAGAATGACAAGAGGTGTAACTCATATAGACACTCGTTTACATTTTAGTGGTTGCATAAAACTGTCCCAATAACTCAAGTTTTCTAGACTAACAATAAACATATTTACACCACCTCTCAGATGCATTCCCAGTCATCAAATCGCATAATAATCTCCTACGATAAATAAAGGATTTTATGAATCATGAAACAGTTCTCGAGGAAATCGTTTGTGGGTTTTATGAGCATATTTATCACATCATCGTTTCACGGGAATCGTAAAATGAATCAGTTTTACAACATGGGAAAGGTTAAAATAATGGTTGTAAAAGAAAAATGTAAACTTTCCGTCGATTTCTATGTCTACGATGCCATTAATATGAGTACTGTCTTTCATTGACTTTTATTACAGACTGGATAGAAACACTAAGATGGAAGTTCCTGAGGGATTCGTCTTCTTTATGCTCGAAACAGAGATGGAAAATCATATACCTATAACATTATGTATTATGCATTATGTAGCCCCAGCAATGATGAGTATGATTCATCTAGCTGCCAAATTTCATTGAATTAGTACAGGTGTTTGGCCTACCATGTAGTAGACACATATAAACATAAGCACAGCTTCAGTATTTAAGACTGATGTTTTTGAAATCTATGTTTAGTCGGATTCTATGTTTGGTTCAGCGATATTTTATATTTGGGTCTTCGATATCCACCAGTTAAGTTGGATATCTCTCTTCAGATACATCGATATTATAAACGATTCCAGAAAAATAGGTCAACCGAGATTTATCATTGACGCGATCGAGAAATATTGCAGTGTTATAATCTAATACATACATTGTAGCGTAGTCGTATAGTTTATCGTTTTATTGCTTTTGGAGTGTTATTTACACATCTATCATCAGTTGTTTATAGCTGTCTGCATACTTGGGTAATGTCTGTAGATGTTGGATGTTGATTTGATCTACAAAGTTTGTGAACTGTGTAGGGAGTGGGGAACTGCCTGACACAGATTTTCGTTCATTGATCAATCAAGTAAATTCAAGTACATTGATGATTGAGTTCATTAATTTCGTTCCAAAAATCAAGTAACAGTTTTAATTAGAGATTATTAAAAACATTTTTCTCATTCTTTCCAGGTTTGTAAATGGCTGAAAAGTAATTTAATTTTTAAGGTTTTCTGTTACTATATTTAATCCGAAGGTCTTGAAGATTTTTTAGGCCGTTGCCGATACTTGGCTCTTATAGACCTACTCCATGTTTGTAGAAAAGTAAAGCTCTGGTTTTCCGTACAGACAAATTGTATAAGGTGTTATGGACTATCTTCTCTCAGGGTATTAATGGTGTTCATATTGTAATGAATTTCATGTTACCTGGCTTTCTCCGCATTCGCCACTGCACCGGCGGCGGCGCCGGGCTGCCCGAGCCCGACGATGCCAGCTTGATGCCGTCACCTGAAAAAAACAACATTTTCTTTAGTACTGTATTATGACTGTTAATTGTAGAATGCATTATTACTATGGCTATGTTGCCATTCTGGACTATGATCAACAGAGATATTATTTAGTCGTTCATTCAACTACCTACGTCACTGTGCAACTCCAAGCTAGCTAGTGAAAAGTGGAAAATTCTATAAAGTAGTAGTGTAAGTAGTGGAAAATTATAATTAAGATATTATATTCACCATTCAATTCACCGCTGGGCATGGACTTCTAATGAACGCTGCCTTAATAAATGGGCTAAAGTCAGTAGCAATCTGCTTCAAATTCTGCTTCGTAACATATTTTCCAACAACTAAATCTAAAGAGATTAATCATCATAGGAGAGGGGACGTTATTAAAAACCCGATTATCTTAACTTTATTTTCATCTAACGACATCTATTGCCAACATTGTGCAACTCAGCAGGCGACACGACTTAACGGTGAACAGCTGAACTAGTTCCAAGCTTGGCTGCCAACGCTTTGAAGTAGTGAACACGGATAGCGCTAGATGGCGCCAGTCAAACCTGAACGATAACAAAGGTATGCTACTTGTTTCTTTAAATACATACAAAATAATTTATAATTTTTTTTGTAAATTCGTTGACATTAAAATGTCCTGACTTTTTTTGTTCAATGTTTAATTTGTTTTTCAAGGATATTAGCAAAAGGAACTGTACCTAATGAGGCTTTAAAACGAATGTCTTTTCTTAATAAATATAATATAAAGAAACACACTTTTCAGCTGCCATGAACGTAAATGGAAACATTAAAAACGTAACAATGGCGGGCTGAAACAGCCATATTGAAATTTCTTGCACGCCAAGACGTAAAATGCGTAAACAATAAAGATGATGAAAAGGCATAAAAGTTTAGAACCGTTTTATCATGGAGTCGATAGCGATATAGTGCTGAAATGCTTCTATAAGCTCGCTAAAATGTAAACATAGGATGAATTTGAAATTCTAATAGACTCTGGACCACTTTCCGCAATCTCCAATACAGAGTAGGTAGGTTTATCTGGAACAGGTAGGAGCGCTGATTCATCTTTACTGTTAGGTCCATTTAATTACCTTTCGTGTAAAAAGTTGTTCAAACTCCTTAATAAAAAACTAGCTTCTCTTAACCTACTTTAATTTAAACCACTGTTTAGTAGTAGTTAGATTATTTATAAGTACCTAAGTAAATCTAATTAAGTTATCGTTAAAGTATGTTTTTTAAGGTAATAAGAAATGACATACTTATCAAATTAAAAACCACAATCCATCAAAAATAATCAAGAAATAATTACTAAGTAATTGTATGCTATTCGGTTTGTTGTATTTATTTATTTTACACTCCACGATTTTGTGGCAAAGAAACTATGTAAGTAATGTTATTTTCTTAAAATCTAACTGAACGTGTAACTAACAAGAAACATTGTACTTCCTAATATGACGTCAACATGTTCGTACTTACATGATGTAGGTAAAAAACCAATTCGCCACACAGGCACAGGATGACATCAGAACTTACGTCAAAATGACAAAATGCTCACGTCGTGAATGCAATTTCCTGATCGTTATCTTAACGAAGTTTTTGGCTAGTTACATTAGTAACTAACTAGATTTTGGCCGCGGCTTTGCCCGCGCTTATGTCGGAAATTATCCCACGAGAACGTACTACTGGGATAAAAATCCTATATGTTTTTCCAACGGGGTAATTGCGTAACACACTTAAAATGACAACTGATCGCATTTTCTTCCATTTTGACAGTTTATGTTAATTGCGTTATTTACGTTGTTGAGCAGACGAATTTATTAAACCTATGAAGCAATGGATTAGAAATATCCTTCAAAACTCACGGATTGTAATTAAAACTATGTTACACAATTAGGGTGCAGTTTACAAACTATCGCTGTGCCCATCCAAATCCGTTCAGCCGTTTTTACGGGATTGAGTAACAAACATACAAACTTTCACATGTATTGTATCAGTAGGTTCCCATTATTATGGGGTATTCATCGGTCTATCTCGATACCGTTATCTGATGGCATCGAGGGCACCCATTTTGATGTAAAAGTACGTTCTTAATTAAGTGTCACGAAGTATTACATTTTGTGACACTTTCGTTTACGTCGGGTAGGCCATTATAAGAATAGAGTGTCGGGCATTTCTCCTTTTAATCAATATTTGCTTGTTGTTGGGCTCTTTCACAATGTGATCGATTAAAGTCGTATCTATAAAGTAACAAAACTATGTACTTATGCTCGGTTCCTATACCTATATAAAAACGAATAGTTTTACCATGGTTTTACTTACCAATGGTAGCATATTTTATTGCCGAACTGGGCATATAAGCAAATTTTAACTGTGATAGCTACTTCCATCCGCTATGAGGTCTTTTGCTTCATTATTGGAAGATACAAGAGTCTTAACATTTACCAATAACGGTCCGTAAATTATAGGAATCGGACATTAGCCTCTGCCAACATTTTCTTTATTATGTTTATTCATTTCCTTAATACTTTATGAAATCAGTTCATGAAAAAGGTCAAGAACTTCCCACAAAGTTTCCACACGAAGAAACTTTGTGGTAATTTGAAGTTGTGACCATTATGCAGACTCGTTTTAACACACGAATTTCACTCGTTTTGCTCAATTGATCATTTCTATGTCTCATTTTGAGTGACGCTACAATTTCGACGAATTTTCTCCCCGCTGGGTTGTTATAACGAAAAATATAAAATGGCACTTCGGTCTCATAAAGCCAAAATTTTGGCCATTCGCAAAGGGAGCCAATATCCGTTAACCTTACATCTGGATGGATTATATTTTTTAATCCACGTAAAAGCATCGTTCCGTTTAATTGTGTTAAGTCGACCATAATAAGGGACTAACCGTAGATTAAACGCAGATTAAATTAGTGATGTCCAATATTCGTCTGTGGGACGAGTGATACGAGGGTCCATTAATTGGAGCACTACGAATAATTACGGTTCAAACAAAATTAACTGGTGATATTACTTCAAAATTTTTGATTAAGCGTCCATTAACTTATTGATTTATTTTTATTTTATTTGTTAGGGACAAAAATTTACTCAGGTATTTGTTATAAAATACGGGTTTTAAGATTTATCCGATTTGGCAATAGCACAGGCAATAACCCAACTAATGACACCCGTAGTAAATGCATTACTTATATGTTTTAATTACAAACATGAGGCAAATTAACCATTAACACCAGTTATTTTAATTTCAGAAGCATGGCTTCATGCATCATGTAACACTCATTAATAACACAAAAAAACAGAATTATAATTGAGTGCATTATTTACTAAAGCAATTACTTTTATTTAAATCGGCGCCTGAAAATTAAACACTTATTTATGAACAGTTAATTTTGCAAAAGCAGCCAAAATTAAGTAGGACTGGGCCGGACACGTTTGCCGCATGTCGAATGAGTCATGGGCCTAATCTAACCGGCTTATTCCCAGGACCTCCAAATAATTTCATTCCCGGCGACTCCAAATTAAAAAAGCAATATATATACTTAATAATAATTAATTAAAGTACAGATTGCACAAAAAATTATACAGGTTGTCTCAAATATGGTGGTCCAAAAGGCAAATGAGGTAAAGCGAAGGGGTCAACCTATAATTAAAAAAAATAAAAACTTGGATATTCTGAACAGTTCAGAAAATTTCGATATTATTATTTAAAAGAAATTTACACTTCCACTTGGATTTTTCGACCCTGTGAACATAAATTTCGACGTAACGAGTTCAAATCTGAACTAAAAGTGTGAATTTAATTTTTTTAATGATAGGTGGGCCCCTTCGCTTTACCTCATTTGCCTCTGGACCACTACGTATGAGACACCCTGTATATTTACAATAAAATTAATTTATGATTCAACAAACACCGGAGTAACGCGACTATGTCGAACCCCAACCCAAAATTATTTGGAGCTCCTGGGAATAAGCCATCTAACCATGTGGGTCTCAGAAAACGTCCGGCGACATCGAGGCAGACCCAGGAGAGGATGGCGGGGACGAGCTTGACGTACGTAAAAACGCAACAGGCAAAGATTCATGAATAGCATCGTTTCATTCATTGCATCATTCATGAATGCTTGATGCCTTGCCTGATGCGTATTTCCCATATCAGAAGGGATCTGAAAAGGTTCGATTTCACTTGAAACGACAATTATGAAGACATAAATCCAAAAATAACGAGGCATGGCATCTTATCGCGACTTTACAAAGACAACCATCACTCAGATTATAAGATGAATAAAGAAGATAGGACCGTATTCTAGACCAAATCTCAATCATGACGAATTCCGATTTTAAACTAGATTAAGTCGAGATTATTATCCAATCTGCCAGTTCCAAAGGATCCCGCGAACAGGCGCTACGCGACTTCAACAATACAATTTCTGAGAAAACTTCGCGATAGAAAAATTACCGGTGTCGCGTCGCGCGACAAGTCGCGCCAGTATGTACGAGCCTTAAGTCTATCCCCGCACTTGAAACTTCTAGACGCAAGACTAATCAGACAATTGATCGCTTCCCTCACAAATGACTTGAAAAATGAAAGTCATAAAAAATGTCGTAGTTAGTGACGGTCTCTCAGATTGCAGGTAGTTAATACTGATTCGGTCACTATCAATCTCGATTATTTCTAACATTTTCCCATCAATCCTTGATAGATCAACGAGGCTGAAAGGTAGTTCCATTTACTTTAGCAGTTTTTTAAGCAGCAAAAAGGTCTCGGTGACCCAGTGCAGTGTTAGAGGTTAAGCATCTGTTGAGTTTATCCATTCAGGAAAATTCAAACAACTTTTTCAGGATAGAACTAGAACAGCCACGGGCGCAATTAATTTTAAATAATTATTAACGAACTACCAGGTAGTTCATTCTAAAGAGTCAACAGTCACGCTATAGGCAGTTATATCGCATGACCTATGAATGAAGAGGTTTCTATATAGGGACATACAGTGCTATTCCTAGCCTACGGGTCAGATATAATCCCTAAACCCGGTTCCGACACTTAAATCGATATGTGATGGCGTAAGTGTGCACACAGAGTGGTAGCAGAGCGGAAAGCGGGGCGAAACTTGCAAGTGTGGTTTTCCACCACTCGAGCGGATGAAACATGTCCAGCTAAAGACAAGAGAGAGTGAAAACGAAGAACTTAGCCCAGCCACAGTAGCCAGTGTACAAGACATACAGTTCGATTTAAACTTAATGGTGGCTCGGAACATGGGGCGAGTCGCTAAGCAGTAACAATTTCATGTGTCAGCGGGGTGAGGGGTTGGGTACTGCGCAGCGAGTAGCTAATTTCCGAGCCGCCAATAAGTTTAAATCGAACTGTACCTGAGAAAACCGACAAAAAAATAAAACAATAGTCGAGAGAGATTGACGATTCACTAACTGATTGCCATACTGTTACTATGATTGTCATAATTATTGTGATCCTTGTTCACTTATTTTTTGTTACCGTTTGACATTTTAAAGTCTTATTTTATTTAATACTAGCTGCTGCCCGCGGCTTCGGCCGCGTGAGTGTCGGATATTACCCCATACATCGCCATGAGTTTTAAGTATAAATATTGAGTTTCGAGTTAATCGGACAGCGCGTTAAAATTCTTCCATACAAACACTGACACCCCCCCACCCGCCTTTAGGGGGTAATTTAGAAAAACAAAAAACTACAAACTTTATAATTTATTTAGATAACCATTCGTGCGAAGTTTCATGTTTATTACCTCAAGGAATAAGATTTTTCATACAAACTTTCATCCCTTATTTTACCCCCTTAGGGGTTGAATTTCGAAAAATCCTGATACACATTATTCTTAATTTTTGGGTTTAAGTATAAATATTGAGTTTCGAGTTTATCGGACAGCGCGTTAAAATTCTTCCATACAAACTTTGACACCCCCCAACTCCCCTTTAGGGGGTAATTTAGAAAAACAACCAATTACAAACTTTTTCATTTATTTTGATAATTATTCGTGCGGAGTTTCATGTTTATTACCTCAAGGAATAAGATTTTTCATACAAACTATCATCCCCTATTTGACCCCCTTAGGGGTTGAATTTCGAAAAATGCTTCCTTATTCCTTGCCTACATTATAAAGGGAACGTCTGTGCAAAATTTCAGCTTTCTAGGTCCAAAGGTTTGGGCTAGGCGTTGATGAGTCAATCAGTCAGGACTTGTCTTTTTATTAATAGGTATAGATATAGATAGTAGGATAGGATACTTTTCCGGGATAAAAAGTACCCAGTGTGGTGCGCAGGATATTAAAGAATAATTATACCAAGTTTTATCGTAATCGAACCGGTAGTTTTTGCGTGATGCCTGAACAAACAGACAGACAGACAGACAGACAGACAGACAGACAAAAATTTTTTAAATCAAATTTTTGGGTTCGGTGTCGGTCTAGTAACACCCCCTGCCATTTATTTTTTTGATATTTTCAATGTACAGAATTTTCACTTCTACAGATTTATTATAAGTATAGATTTTTATTGCTGTGACAACACTGACATGATGATTATTGTAAACCTTTGCATGCCCACGTGACGGTAAATAATATATTATTTACCTATTTCTTTGCTAACATGTAAAGAAATAAATGATTTTCATTTGAAGTTCCTTTCGCTTTCGCACACTTCGCATTCGCCAAGAGTTCAGAGAATAACGTGTGATAAGGAAATTGGTTCCAAAAAGTAAATGTAATATACAATAATACACCCCTTCTTATCCTCTTCCAGAGTCTGGCGTAGAATCTACGTTACTACGTCAGACCCTGGAACAAAACCTGTAAAGAAAGCACCTGCGTTCATATCAATCGTGATATGAACTCAAGCAGTTTCTTTTCTTCACCCAACCTCAATTTCCTCGCTCCGCTGTCACTATACTCTTTCGTTCAAGGAATTATGGGCGATTTGAGCTCTCTGCACTGGGATGCCTACATAGGTAGGTAGTGTTAGGCGGCGCTTATATTGCTCTGCTATTTAAGCTCCAAAATTCCCCGGACAAATCATGGGGGGCAAGGCTTCGTGTTTAGTTTCTAATCTTACGATAATTATTTCATGTATTCGAGACGGTTCATCAAAAATGATTTCTACAGGTGATGAGGTGACTAGAGTTTAAGGTACAGGGAAGGGAAGAATAGTAGGTTCAAAACATCTGTACAACAACGTCAACGACTTTAATTAGGTTAAGCACTCAGAAGCTAACTAAGTTTATTAGAGTTGACCGAAACAGTTCTTTGGACCGTTCCGTTAATTACAAAGTTAGTTTCAAAGCAAACGGATCGGCCTCTAAAATCTAAATATCCCGAAACGGTTTTAGCAACGAACTCTCCCGACCTCATGATTTATTTCTTTGTCGTGTAAATTGACGTCTATCTTTTTTTGTCCAGTTTTAATTAACTTGAATTTTCATAGCAGATTTATGAAATGACACAGCGGGTCTTTGTAATCTTCCGTCTCTTCGTCCAAGCGCTTCGTGGCTTTGAACGGTCGTCCGTTCCCGCAAGAACTGCCCCTTTAGACAAGATGAGAAATATTATTTTGCCAAAGAGTAGGCAATAAGGAAGGAGCAGTAGTGATATGTATATTAATCTTTGAGTGTCAATGGCCTAGTAGATCAACTATTATGATTAAAAAACTAAAAGGGAAATATTCTTAGTTTTCGTGAGGTCTCCAGAATCCGGATGATTTAATGAATCTCTGATTAAACAGACTTAAGCAGCAAACTGTTTAGGTACATGCTTATCCAGGTAGCAATTTCTTTCTAGGACATTGTTAATGCCATTACATTTCATTGACATTCAAATTCTTTGGCGATTGAAATCATCGTCTTATCAAAGAGAGCTCGTATGCCCCTTTTCACAAGCACGATCCGATCCTCTATGCGTAAAATGAATTTTATTCCGCTTTGATTAAATAAAACATGGAGATACTGCCGTCTGACATACACAGCCTGAAAGTAATCAGATACTTTACCATACAGAGATTTGAAACGTGATTTCATGTAAGAACGTATGTTAATAATGAGAGATATGGAGCATGAGATATTATGAGAACAACATGGAGAAAGTTAAAGAGGGTTTTTTATCAAAGGATAGTCACGATGGGGCGAACATTCGAGACACTTCACCATATTTCCCAGGTGTAATATATCCTTATCAACCTCATACCGTTTTCACGTCATGAAAGTCGTTACATTTTATTGAAGACATGAAAGTTCACGGTGTTTTTCTTTCTGTTTGAATTTGGTGATAAAAATTTGATTGGCTGGTATACCTACTAAAGATATTATACCTATTGTAAGTTCAAGATGCCTTTTCATAATTCGAAAACATTTAAATTAACGATTTTTTAAATACAAGACGGCTGAAATAAAAATTGTAGAGCAAAATTTCCAAGCAACCTCTAGACTACAGTGTAAATAAATACAGAAATATATTTATGTATTTCTATTTACTTCAGCACGATCACAGTACTTCAAAGCTAGATGCACGAAGGATTCAAAGACAGACAATCTCCTCCTCCATGTAAACTTACGACATTGTCGTTTATTTAGTGAGTATTCGAGCAATTCCGACTTCGGGACTGTCGACGAACGGGAAATTAAACGGGGCGCAAATGTGATCACAGTGAATTGACGGGGAACCGGCAAAATATTTGGTTTGCTCGTGCAATTTCGGGGAAGCTCGGGGTTGATCGGAAAACCGGAATGTTCCCCATAGTTGACTTTTAAATGGTATGCTTGAACGTGTGAATAAGCAAAAGGAGGTCAGTGAGAATGAAAGTGGTGGATTTTGTTGTGGCAATCATTTGGAGGGCTACGTTTTTACGTAAACACAACAAAATAATAGCATTAACACTTAGTGTAAAATTAACTAAAAAGAGCTAATGTGTATCACAGCCATAAAACATACTGTAACAATCAATACTCAGTAAATAGCATCTCTATCTACAAGTAATAAAATGAATACAAAAATAGATGAATATACCAAAAGAAAACCGTGTCTCCATAAGCAGACCAAACCATAAAACATTATTTTAGTTTCACCATCTTCATTTCTCAAAGAACCATTTAGGCAATCATAATTAGCTATAAGCCTATTTTTGTTGCCTTTCCGCAATAAAACGTTCCATAAAAGACATACAGATTCCATCTAAATATTGTCCCTACAATCTCGTCTTGAGTATCCCCATATACTACCAAGTATATTAGAGAATAAAGGCGAAAAATGTGTGTACCAACATCTGCCTCGCTAACCTTACATTCTACGCAGACATAGTCGTAAAAATAACATGTGCTTGCTTCCATAAAATATAAAATGATCCTACATCCCACAGCAAAATTGAAATAGTACTAGTATTGCATTGTTCATAAGAGCCTAATCTGAATTATGTTGTTAGGTAAAATTTGTTTGGCTTCTAAACTAAAAACTAATTTGGTTTAGCAAGTAACTTTTCCTTTTAATAATAATGTTTTTATTAACTTGTTGGTTAACAATTACAAAACAAGTGGTGTACATTTTTAAATGAGCTCTAAAATATTGTTATTTTATGTATATATATATATATATATATATATATATATATATATAATATATATATATATATATTATATATATATATATAATATATATATATTATATATATATATAATATATATATATATATATATATATATATATATATATAAGGTGCTATAAAAATATCTGCCACGGCTTTAATGAGAGGTAGTATTGTGTTTAAAGATAACAATAGTGAAGAAATTTCGTACCCCGGCACAGTTAAATCCATTTGAGAAAATAAAGTAGTTAAATAAATATTAACTCTACTCTGCATAACGTGGTTCACAAATTACGCGCGAAGTGCACTTCGTCAATGAAAACAACTGCTATCTCTTTCCATCTGTTCTGTGAAAGAAAACTGAAATCAGCTGACTAGTTCGACACTTGCAAATTTATACGTACAATTTTTTGTATGAAAAAAATATGACACATGATCAATAATTTATCTTTACTATTGTAATCTATAAACACAATACTATCTCCCATTGCAGCCGTGGCAGATATTTTTATAGCACCTTATATATATATATATATATATATATATATATCGTCGTGTCGTTTATATATATATATATATATATATATATATATATATATAAACGACGAGATGTGCCGATGTGTGACGCAGATTAAACCAGATTATTATTAACTAAAGACCGGAGAAGAGTATTGGTTGAACTATGTTATAGCCAGTATTAATATTTTACATTTTATAGGATTGAATTGTAAAAGTTTTCGCTTCAAAAAACGAAACTTTCCAAATTACTTAATGTAAATGAACAAGTTTCAAATTTTGAAACTACAAATTTCATCGTTTCGTTGGAAATCTAAACATTTAATTTTAGTTTTCTAAAAGCGTCATGTTGAACTACAAAAACTTTTAACAACCTAACCAGTAGTGGCACTAACGAAGAGAAATAACTGTAGTCCTATATCAGTATAACATAACATCACACCTGTAATTCCCGAAGGGTTAGGTGGAGGTGTATTTATATTTCACTAATGATATATGTAGGTACTACAGCACATATATCATTCGTGAAATATAAATTGATGGTGAACAGCAAACCAAACGAAGATAAGGCAAAAGATAAAAGAACATTCTTATGCCTTAGTTTGGATAACATAGATTTGGTAGTTTTTTGATCCTATTCATATTTCCAAAGTAGCGTCAAACGGTGAATATTTCTTTCATAAGAGAAGAATGATATACATGTATCGTCATAGATAGAATAGTTTATAAATTCTAATATGTCAAACTAATTAAAATATACGCCACAGAAACATAAAAGGTTTGTGGTGGAGAGTACGAGCGCACGCAGTCGACCGAATGGCTGCCTCACTGAAATTCATATTTCATGGTTTTAATTAAACCGTACTTTGACGAGAATGTAAGCGTACGCAAATAGTAGAAATAGCTCCGCGCTGCTCTAATACAAGAATGAACAACTGAGGCAATGATGCAAATGGAAAACCATTATACTCTAGTTTCATAGGTTCGCTGATGGATTTGTTGTGAAACCACTCACCGTACTATATTTGTAGGCCCATTGTTATAAACAGGCATCATAAACATCTGCTACACAATAAAGGCCTCATGAATTAAAAAAGATGAAGTTTAAAACGTTGAAGAACCTGATGGCAATTCTAAGGCGTAAGTCATAAGTTATTTCATAATAGCGAATATCTTCGAAACATTTGCATAAACCGGCTAAAATAAACATAAAAAGTGATAGCAGTATCTATTGCCGGATGCAATATGCATGAAGATATGGACTATGTAGATAGTATTGCTTCCAGACATTAGACTAAACATAGTAGTTGTAGATAAAACTAGGCACATTCCTTTCTTCAAGAGACGATGCATACGTGAACGAGTTACATTACACGCGGAAATCGCCCATATGTATCTCAAAGCAGATAGAACAGAGTAAGTAGTCAAAGCGGAAATTCAAAATGCCTACTGCCGATAAGGAGGATTTTTCCACCCAATGATTGGATTAAAGAATGGCATCTTTTGTCTTTATTGTTTGCCAATACTGGCGGACTGGGCCATGTTGAATATTAAGTGCGTGGGCAACGTGACCAGCTAGTACATTCTACGCAATGTTGGGAAACTTAATAATATGACCTAATCTATGGTGAGAATAGAATAGAATAGATACTCTTTATTATGAGGTGAGGTGAGGTGAGGTGAGGTGGGTGAGGTGCGCTCATTCGATTTTTAAACAGTTAATAATATTCTTTCATGAGTATCTTCTAACTGTTACACTTTTTATTTGTTCAATAAAACTTTCGAAAGTAATTTTGTTACAGGGTTTACTTTCATCTTAGTTAACTGTTTCAAGGACAATGATTTCAGTTCTTGAAATAACTTAAGTATGAAAAGTATTTTATATATTATTGAGATAATTTAACACTCTGAAAGAAAACATTGCACAAATCATGTTTTGTGCAATTGATATTGTTCACGACGACTTACTTGCTTATCGAAGAGATCTATTTGGTTATTTTCCAGATTTGTTTTAAAGGAAAATGGTGTCAACCTTTTAATGAGTTGTACGACTTGCGATATCTTCCAACTTTCTCGTCGCGAAAAGTTCAAAATGATATCATTAATTGTTTGTTGAAATGTTGATCTCAAATGAAAGAAAAACAAAGTAACATCTGTCCCATGCCGTGTCTGCCGGAGAAGAAATTAAGAGAAATGGGTCGGTTTTTTCTACTCGAGACGGGTTTCATCCCTACGTGTTCGCCTTTGAGCGCTTAGGGATTATTTTGATCCCTAAAACTTTGTGGGGTTATTCTAGACTGAATAGAAAAAACGTAACAGAAACACCTGTAATTCCCAATGGAGTTTCTCAAAAGGGTTGATGGGCAAACGTTTGATATCGTAAGCCCGTAGTTTCACCCACATTTCTAAATATAACATTCTTTTTAGGAATAAAGGATAAGCATAATAAAATAGTCAAGGAAATATGCTCTTTCTGACTGGTTTCCTTTTTCCTCGGCTTATTAGGTTCGTAGCGTGATGTTACCTAGCCTATAACCTTCCTTAAGAATTGGACTGTCAAATGTAAAAATATTTTTTCTAATCCTTCTGGTAGTTCCAGAGATTACCCCCTACACACAAACTTACAAAGAAACAAACTTTTACCTATTTAATTTATAATATTAGTGTGGCGGCATCTACAACGCCACATGCGAACTACGCCTGACGAGACAAAGAATCAAAAGATCAAAGACCTGACGTCACAAAATCCTGCATCGCGCTATTAGAGTTTACCGCGCGATTAACGTAAATATAAGACTATCTGACATCAACCGGAGGGCAGTTGCCCGCCAGACACAACACCCGTCTGGTCGGAGGATCTTCCCTTTTCAATAGAGGATGAGTGTACTTTACACCCTGTTCCGGATACCTCTAAATTAGTATCGATAAGAGTAAAATCTGAGGGCCTTCAACATCATGTCACATTACCGTCAGTGGATTAGAAGTTTCTAATTAAGTTTTCAACGAATAGTTCTAGCAGCTAACCTCCGTCTGCAAGCACTAATCACGGCAAAGTTCTTTGACAGCACGTGCTAACTTCAAGCAACTTTGGGACGTAATGTAATGAGGCAGATGGGCTGGAATGGGGTCAACTTTCAAATAACTGAACCTGACCTTAAGACACTTTCGATTGACATCGTATCCTGACAGGGTCGACTGACGGATAATTAAATTCTTAATTGACGCTCAAATTATTTACAGCTGAGATTTGCAAACAAAGCAAACACAGTTGTTTAAATTGAACAGTTGAATCATTGAAATAATAACGAAGCAGCGCTTACATTTCGTGAACTGAATGCCGCTGTCGGCTGAACGCTGACTTTTTTAGGAGTGTATCTGCATACTTAGTGCTTATATTGTACCTTATATTTTTTATATATTTTTTCCTCTCTATTGTGCTTGTTAGTGATCCTAAGATTTATGCTACTATTTCGGTTCTATGTTACATATACAATTGTTATCCATCTGTTATAGCCGTTGTTTCTCCTACATATAAATAAAGAAATAAACATTGCTTTTACACCTGCAACTCATTTACTGAGCGCCGCAAACATGAAAAATTCACTTTTAAATTTTCCACAATTGTGTTTCGGTTACACGTGGCTGTTACTATTTTTAATTAAATGAGATTAATTCTGAAAAATAACCGATACTTTATTAGATGTGTAATTCTTTTTCCTCTGCCTAACCCTTCGGGGAAACAAGGCGTGATATTATGTTATGGTATGTTATTTATAATGAAAATGGTCTTCGGCAACCATTTTAGGATGCGCAACGAGATTCAAAAACGGAAATAAATCGAATTAAGGCTTCCGCAAACTGGCGCGACGCGACTTTAACAGAAAACTTCACGATTGAACAATTACCGCGCCAGTATGTTCAAGCCCTTATGCTCCAAGCAATACTTATGTGAGAAATAAAGCGAATGAATACCCATTTTCCAAACAGAAAAAGTAATACGAACTGTTTGAAAAGCGTGTGTATTGAACAGTAAAGAGGCGTGATATAGCGGTCAATAAAACGGGAGAGCGATATCAGGTCGTTTGGTGGAAGTAGATTGGAAAGATACAGGCAGGCAATTTGCCGCCGGCGAATGAAATTGTGCATCTGCACGAAAACGCTTTTACACCGGCCCGTATTTTCCCTTCCCTTTGTAAACGTTGAAGGCACAATCTAATTGAGATTTAAATAATTAGAAGTTTCTCTTCCCGGTTCGATCGAGACGAAATGTAGTGAGAATTACTTTCAAGTCTTGCATTTTATATTAAGGACTAGCTGCTGCCCGCGGCTTCGCCCGCGTGAGTGTCGGAAATTACCACATACATCCCCATGGGTTTTAAGTATAAATATCGAGTTAATCGGACAGAGCGCTAAAATTCTTCCATACAAACACTGACACCCCCCAACCCCCCGTTGGGGGGTAATTTAGAAAAACAAAAAAATACAAACTTTATAATTTATTTAGATAACTATTCGTGCGAAGTTTCATGTTTATTACCTCAAGGAATAAGATTTTTCATACAAACTTTCATCCCTTATTTTACCCCCTTAGGGGTTGAATTTCGAAAAATCCTGATACACGTTATTCTTAATTTTTGGGTTTAAGTATAAATATTGAGTTTCGAGTTAATCGGACAGCGCGTTAAAATTCTTCCATACAAACTTTGACACCCCCCAACCGTAGGATAGGATACTTTTCCGGGATAAAAAGTACCCAGTGTGGTGCCCAGGATATTAAAGAATAATTATACCAAGTTTCATCGTAATCGAACCGGTAGTTTTTGCGTGATGCCTGAACAAACAGACAGACAAACAGACAGACAGACAGACAGACAGACAGACAAAAAAAATTGTAATCAAATTTTTGGGTTTGGTGTCGGTCTAGTAACACCCCCTGCCATTTATTTTTTTGATATTTTCAATGTACAGAATTTTCACTTCTACAGATTTATTATAAGTATAGATTTCATAGCAGAAGTTTCTTTTTAAGGGACTTTTAATTTACTGTCATTCAGTGGAATAGAATATCAGAAATCACATAATATGCTAGCCAAGTTTTGAAAGCAGACTAAAAGTAAGGAATGTAGCTGGCACGGTACCTTCGTATTCTGAAAAAGTATGTAAAAATAAAAATTGATTTATTTATGAAGCGTTGGCCGAAAAGGGATAGCAGATCGGTTACACCTAGCGAAATGTTTGATAGCGTATAAGATCGCGGTTGTCACAAGGGATAAATTCAGGAGGATAAGCGTCAACATGGATAAAGTCCCTTTTGTGCTAGTTCTTTAATAGTGACCAAGATTTCAGGCACCTTTAGCTTTGCTTCCAATAAATATGAAGAAATGATTGGGGGGAATTATGTCATTGCAGATGATGGTGTTGTCTTTGCGATTGTAGAC
Source organism: Eupsilia transversa (assembly GCA_914767815.1). Classification (NCBI taxonomy): domain Eukaryota; kingdom Metazoa; phylum Arthropoda; class Insecta; order Lepidoptera; family Noctuidae; genus Eupsilia; species Eupsilia transversa. Next base: position 6,328,364 of record OU611890.1, on the reverse strand, counting down.
TTCCCAGAAATGTATGTCGCAGCTCTACAATTGAATACCTACCATGGACCGATATTTAAATATATGTATATACGAATTTTTTTTCTTTACTTTTTTGATAATTTGTTAATTTTGTTAGTTTAAAATGTTCCATTTTTACTGTTTGTAGGTATTTCCTGTGCTTGTCCCAAATAAAATCTTTTTTTATTTTTTTATATATAGGTAACAGCCATTACCTTTAAGGCTATCCTAATCGAATTTAAGGTGTTTTAGATAATCGATATCCCCAATATTTGAGTGCTAGAGGTCAGCTCACAGCTGACGGTAACTCCAGAAGGTAAGCCTAAAAAACCCGAATTCTTACAGTCGTTCGAGGAAATAGAAACCAAAAGTTTATCTCGTGTAACCTGATCGTTACTTTACAATGTCTTGTCCTAGATTAGAAGGAGACGTAACTAGTCCCTCTGACCTAATTAAAGAATTCGTTGTGACAACAAAGAAGTCAATTCAAAGACGCAGTTCTTAATGAACTGATAGTAGTACAAACGCTTTATAAATAGCACAGTAAAAAAAAACCACAGACGGAAATTCAGTAAAACATTTACTTGGTAATAGTCATCGTTGAATCTATACTTATTGGAATACTTCTTTCCATATGTTAAGTATCTGTTTTGCTTTTGTAGTGTCTCAAGGACGTTGTATTGTTTCGAATATATTGCAACAATTTGTTACTTAAAATAATAGGAGTAGTTATTTCTGGCGCTTTACTTTCAGTACCTACTTAATAATTTCATCACCATTGCTCTCAAGACGGTGAAGGAAAACATCCTGAGGAAACTGGCTTGTCCTAGAACCAAAAATTCGAAGACCTGTATCCTCTAGCAATACGCACTGGGCCCGCGTGGTAAATTACACCCCACTCCCTCTCGAAGAGGGAAGGCCTGTCCAAGCAGTGGCAACATTATAGGCTGATTGTGATGGGATGTTATTTCTTAAATTAGTACCAGGATTTCAAGAATCAGCGAAAGGGTCGTGACTTTGGGTACGGAATTCCAAACCTATAGATATGGGTGTTTATTTATAAACGCTGCTTAAAGTTAAGTAATGATTAGCGACTGATTAACCATAAATTTTTGACGTTTGAACGTCACTTAACTTTAAGCAAAGTTTATAAATAAACCCCATAATTGCTAAAAACAGAAAAAAAAACAATAGCAACCTCTTCATAAAGTCTTTCTTGTAAAAATGTTCTTTTTAAAATTCAGTTAACGTCACTGGTGGCACAGTTGAATGCAAATATAACAACGCTTTTATACGCCCAAACGTCTGCCCCACTCATAACATTTTCAATGGTCTCATAATGTTATGCCACATTATGAAAGAATGAACAAGGCACAATTCTTGCGAATATATCATTTCAAAATTTCATTTTATTTCATTTCATATCATTTTATTATAAAATTTCATTTCATTTCCTGTTATCTATAAGTATTGAACTATTTTCTGTACTTATTTATTCATCTATTTTCTAATTAACATAACTTTAAAATTATTTATTTTCAAATAACAAAATAAATATACTTGAGACCCTCACGGTAAGGCCTTTCATTTGATATTTGATATGTCACTAGGTACAGGGTGTATTTTTTTCTTCTTATTTGTCTCCCAAAAGTGACCCATATTCAAAATTCATTTATTTACGTAACACGTCCGTATTTGGGTTATAGAAAATGATATATGTGCAAATTGGCTGTGACAGACGGACTGACAAACAGACACACGAATGATCCTATAAGGGTTCCGTTTTTTTTTCCTTTTGAGGTATGGAACCCTAAAAATAAGACATAATTATATTTCCATTAGCACTTGGGATATTTTCCGTTCTAGGAAAACTGACTGCAAACTTGTAAGTCACGTTGAATTTATACATCAACTAGTTTCTACACGCAAGCTAAGTCGCGTGCAAAACTTTGTTTTCAGTAGGACTACGTATAGTTAGTAGGTACACAAATAATATTATTACGGAAAATACACCAGGCTTCAGCGCTGGGTCACACTTTAGGTATTTACCATTTGAATTTGTTAGCGTGGCTTATTTTGAATGAAGGCCATTTGTGTCTTAGAGATCTCGCACTTATCATAATGTTAATAGATGAGGAAGTGGGAGTTATTCTAGATGAAATTCTAGTATATAAACAAACTTGTATTTTGGTTCATAATAATCAGCTTGGCAGTAGACTTGAATAGAAGCTCTCAATTCAATAAGATTGTTCTATCAACACAAATGTCTTGGTAAAGTTAATTTTCAAATAAGATTTAGACTGAAATAAATTTATTCAAAAGGATTGATAATGTTTCTTGAAAAAAAGGAATGAAAAAAAAAACAACGAACATATCGAAGACTTTAAATTATTAATTAAAACAAAAAAAGTATGTTGGAGTATCTTTCCTACCAAAAGTATGGGCAAAGTTTTTTGCGGTTTCTGACTTTTCTAGTACTCAAACCTCAGTTGGTACTTTAGACTTTTTTGATCCTTTTAAGAAACAAGATCGATTGGCATAAAAAAAAGTTGGTGTGAAAACTGCCCATTTTCTTGCTGACATTATTTTCAAAATGTGTGAATGCAGATAAAAATGTTTCAAAAAGTTAAGACCGTTATCCTGTAGCTACAACGGTTAAGGTACCTGCCCTTACTGCCCCGTTTCAAAAATCCACCCGGTACCTTTATGAAGACGATGTGGTATGTTCAATAAATGAAACAAAAAGGCCTCAAAAAAAGTCGGAAGGTGTCGTGGGACACCCGGTTGGAACGAGGTTCCTTTCACTATAATATTATGTATTAACGAGCGCAACCCTTGTCGCGCCAGTCTGCACGAGCCTTTACTGTATTTCTAAGTGAATGTATGATGTACTTGTAATTTATGGGAGAATAAAGGCTTTTTAATTTTATTTCTTTTATTCCTTCGGAATTAATAGTTTCAGGACAGGATATACTCAGAGTTTGCGCTCACAAACACTGCAGCGTTACATAAGCACATATTGTTCTAATTATTCTTCATAATGACCAATTTAACATCACACTTAGTCCAGCTGACATTTGTAATCAAGCACCCAGGGAATAGAGGTTGATGGATTGGTAACAAAATTGGATTTTTATTAAGCTAACATTATTTTATTATCAATAATTGTTTTGACATAATTCTCTCAGCTGCCAAATAAATATATGTTGATAAATAAATATTCTGACACAATAATTATTTAGTAACCAATACCTGTCGCATAGTGTTAGATTATTATTCATGATTAATTAAAACGGTACTCATATTATTTGCCTAAAGTCGCGAATAACAAATACTCAAGATTTCTATATTCAGTAGAAAAGCAAGGTCATTTGCCGAGGTCGATCCGCGGATGGGTTACCAATTGAACATTCACAACATCAAGACCCCTTCGTGCCTCGGAAAGCACGTTAAGCCGTTGATCCCGGCTGTCATTCTTCGATCTTTGACTAACTACGGCATTCCAGTAACTGGGTTGTGGAGGTCAGATAGGCAGTCGCTCCAAGCAAAATACTGGTATTCAGCTGCATCCGGTAAGGCCGGTCCGGGCGATACGGTAGCTCAATTTAAAAAATACAAAGAGTTATGTCAGAAAAATACGAGTAAGCATAAGAAAACATGAAAAAAGGAAAATGACGTCATTGCACAATCCTCACAATAGTTAATCGAAGTGACGTTAATCGGAAATCGTAACGCGTGTCGTGTCACGTTTAGATTAGTGTTAGTAAATGAGCAGTCAGTATATACCTATTATATCATATACTAGCCGGCGTAACAAACATAAAATGACAATCGATCACAATGTCTTGTGATCTTTCATTTTGACAGTTCCGTAAATTGTTCATTGCGTTATTTACGTTGTTTTAAGACGAATTTTTCAAATCTATGAAGCAATGGATGATAAAATAGAAGGCATTGCGATCGGTTGCCATGTATGGGATAGAAATGTACCCCGAAAATACTCAGTAATCCCAACGAATGTAAAAAGAAACCTAGTTTCAGTACTAAGTTCGTTGGGAATGTTTAAATAGCAGCAAATCTGAAAACTTTTGAACATGAGAATCTCATTTAGACTATCGCCCCGCATATAAATATCGATACGTCAAGCACGACTAAGGTTTGAGCGATCTCATTACCTATTCAGAAGATCCATGCGAAAGGCGGAAAATTTGGTGAAGCCTTATGTGCAACAGTTAGATTGCTATCGGCTGGTTACATTTATTCGTTGTCAACCCGATAGTTACAGGAATCCCATGAAATTGCTTGCTAACTCCATGACGGTCCCATACTGTTTGATTACAATTTTGGCGAAGTCTTAATATTTAATATATCCACCAAGTTTGCTATCTGCACGCGTAGCATGACCACTGTAGAAACGGGTTTCGTCGACGGAAGAATAGACCAAATGACAGATAAACAATCACAATCTGTCATTTTATCTATTCTTCCGTCGACAACACCCGTTTCTACGGTGTCATGCTACTCGTGCTTGTGATTTCTGAAAAGGGTTATTTATGAATGATGGCAAACGAAAGAAATCTTTGAACGGGAAAATCATGCAAAATAAACGTCGGTAGTTAATCTCTGTAGGAAAACTCTCAGAAAATCATTTCGCCATTAATTACAGGAATCCCATGAAGTTGCTTGTTTACTCCGTGACGGGCACCAACTGTGTTTGATTACAGGGTGACATGTCCTATAGTATTGTAGTTGGGTCTTTGGAAATGAGGCTGAACTTACCTACCTCAACACGTTATTTGGTTGAGGGTTCCGTTTGGCAACCTTTGGGTACGGAACCCTATTACTAAGCCTCCGTTGAGACATGTTACTACTTTTTCCACAACATATTTTGATCAAATATTATGTCAGCACATCAAAAAACGCCTACCGAATGACGTCAATCAGTAACCAGTGCAACTAACTGCGCCCCGCGGTTTCACCGGCATAAGTCACGATTCCCGTGGGAATATCTGGATAGAAATTATCCTATGTCTTAACCCAGATCATGGTCTACCCATGTGCCAAATTTCATCCAAATATGTTCAGCCGTTTTAGCGTGAAAGTGTAACAAACAAACAAACACTTACGCATTTATAATATTAGTTAGGAAGTTGGGATAGTTAGGACTTGCGACCCGCCCCTGCTTTTCACAGTTCTTCCGACTTGACAAAACATCATTTCATAATATGTAAGTTTAATGACACCATGTATATAATATGTAAGTTTAATGTTTATGTTTTAAACACATAAACCTTCCGGAATAAATTCTCTAAATCATGGTGAAAACCGCATCAAAAACTATAGCTTAGTTTAGAAGACCAACGCAATCACACAGACATGCAGACACGAAAAGCGACTTTAATTTATAACAATATAAATGTATGTATAGTTAACAGGTAACATAGATTATGCAACATTTCAGTTATCGCATAACAATTTCGTATTAAGGCTCGTTCACACCGGCGCGACTTGTCGCGCGACGCGACTTTAACAATACAATTTCTAATAAAAGTTCACGATTTAAGGCTCGTTCACACCGGCGCGACTTGTCGCGCGACGCGACTTTAACAATACAATTTCTAATAAAACTTCACGATTGAACAATTGCCGGTGTCGCGTCGCGCGACAAGTCGCGCCGGTGTGAACGAGCCTTGAACAATTGCCGGTGTCGCGTCGCGCGACAAGTCGCGCCGATGTGAACGAGCCTTTATCCTGGTTTAAAATTAATCCGAGATAACGAATCCAAACAGGCTATCGATGCATGATGTAACAGAAACATAAGCTTCTTTTTCCCCGAAGGGTTGGGCAGCGGTACCTTTAGTACACCCACATTTCACCAGTTAAGTCCGATGTAATAGGGGGCGAGCGTATTGCCATCAACCGGGCACAAATCCAGATAAATCAATCGATGTGTTGTGTGCAAAAGCGCATTGGTTACATAAATAAACCAACGCTTGAATTCACAGTAGTCGTAAAAATCTAAGATTAGTAACGCGTTTTCTTCAAATCAAACTGTTGCATGAAAAAAATCAATAACATGCGCTTGTGGCGTATTGAAAATGTTGAATTTGGTTTATGGGGAGTATGTATACTAAGATTTGAATGTATGGGGTATCGTTAGAATCCTTAAATAATCCCTAGTGTCACAGACTACAATATTTAAAAAAAAATTGGCGGCAGAATGGCCACATTTTCAAAGTAAAAAAAAAAAACTTCAAATACTTTATCAAATTGAAGGCCTTCATGAGCACATTCCAAAAGTGTATAAAGTAATCGCATTTTTTTTAACCGCAATGGGAGATCTCTTAGCCTGCATCTCACCTGATGGTAAGTGATGATCAGGCCAAAGATGGAAGCGAGCTTCACCCGGAATCCTCAATCACAGAGGAGCTGGGTCTTACCTCTAACTCCCGCAAAACAAAAATACATAAATAAGAAGGTGTAAGTACTGATTGCAACCAAAGATGAAATGTTTCATCTTGCAAAGGATTATCGAACAGACTTTAGTAAGACTGCGATTGTCTAAATGATTGAATGTTTTCGTAAATAATTGAGTTATCATTAGAATTCTTTAATCATCACACGACGCTTGGACTAAATAGTAAAACAAAAGTTGTCACATTTATTGATGCCTTAAATTCATTAGTAGGTACGTTACGTATCACAGACAAATAGCTAACACAGCTGAAGAATAAACGATCTGATAATACAAAATAGAATTAAGTATATATTAATATTGATTCTGACGTACAAGAGTTCAAGCGCCATATGTTTTCCTGGCAACTATACTTACCTGTCTTAAAAAAATACCTATTGCGCAGTCAATAACAATCTACGTAAATCATCAATATAATAATATAATCTATACATATAATAATATAGTAACGAAGAATTTTTGTCCGTTTGTCTGAATGTATGTTCCGGATTGGCGTCAAAACGGCTGAACGGATTGGCACACAGATAGTTTATATCCTGGATATAAATATAGGATACTTTAATTCCCGGTAGTACGTTCCCGTGAGATATTTTCCGACATCTACATGGTCGAAGCTGCGGGCAAAATAGATGAAGCCACAAGTTCTCATTCTGCCTAGCCTTTTCCCAATCATGTTGGGGTCCGTGCGGCTGTTACTACTTAGCCACGAGCTCCTCATGAAGCCACAAGTTATAGGAAGCTTATTAACCAGAGTACTGAAGACTAACTTGAAACAGACTTAAATTCAAGTTTCCATGTAAAAACTTCAAAACTCTAAATCCCAGACACACATAATAATAAGCCCTTTAATGGACATTTGCGTTGTATTTTCAGTTGTTTTCAGTGTGCCTCTTGGCTAATGTCTCCTCTAACAACTTCCACAGTTTCCTATCTCTCGCAACCATAGATATAAGTTTCTATGCTCGCCACTCTTCTCCGATTTGGACCCGTTGTGAGCTTTAATTCGTTTTTCTATGTTTTATATTATCTTCCCTTGCTCCTTTCCAAATCCCAGACACATAATCCCAGACAATAAATTGCAAAAGAGTAGCTACATAAGGAAGTTACATGACAAAGCCAAACCACAGTTCACAGGCACTGAAAACTGGAACATAAATGTGAGAAAACTTCCCCCGCTCTTTTCCCGTACTTAAAAATCCCATCAATCGTCCTTTCCTCCTGTCCTTCTAAAAAGGACATTTACAACCACTTAATAGTTATTGTGGGCGGATTACGGTGAATTTCCTACATTTTTGGGTCTAGCATGATCCTGTCCCACTCTGACGTCATCCTCGAAGGAGACCGAAGTGGTTGGCATTGAGTTTGTGTAAATATACGTCTAGTCAGGGCCAAAATTATGTTTAATTTGTATTGTAAATTCATTGTTGGATTTCACTAATTGAAATCTCCTAAAGTACCTATCATTATGAGGTGTTGTACATAATGTAGCATATTCGCATAAATCCTTTTGTGAATTATATCGCTGTATAATTGAACCAACGCAAAGACTTGTTAATTATGAATTGTGGTCTAGATATAAATATGTTTGCCCTTGACTGTAAAACCGTACACAGCTACTGTTATAGTTTGAATAAACTTTACATTACAACTGGTAAGATTAAGTTTCGCTAGGTAATTTAATTTGACCCAGTATATGCGTAAATTATGTTAATTCTTGCAAATTAGCAACATGTAAATTATTACCGAGACGGTTAGAAAATCTGTTGGCAAGAATGTATGAATGTAGCAGGTTCTGTGCTGATTTCAGCATTAACTTTGTTAGCATAAGCTACGTATAGTATTATTGGTACTCGCTCGACAGTTAGAGGTTTCCAGTTTGGTTTTGTCATTTTACAATATGAAGCCAAGCATGAAAACACAACAGTGATGTCACGACCCATGAATATTGAAAATACGTCTTCCTTTTCAGGATTTTCTTTAGCACAAACAACGGTAAAGTCGGTTCCATGTACTCTAACAATATTATCATTGATTTACAATATCTTGTGAAATGTAGATAATTCTAATGAATGACGAACTGATTTACATATATGTAGGTACCTATGTAGAATAATGTAGATCAGTTGTTGATAGAGATAGCGCTTGTTTTCACGTGATCTTATGTACTAAAGGTTATTACATAATCACAGGTTTAAAGTACAATTTAATTATTCTTACAAAGTCAAATAGTTTATTTCAAGTAGGCACATAAAAGGCACGTAAGATCGTTGAAATTTACAAGAAAATTGAATTGGTTCAAATTGCTCCTCCAAAAAAGATAGCTTCGTATGGAGAAGAACTGGCAAGAAACTCAAAAACTTACAGTCTAAGAAATATTTTTAGAGGTATAGTCTATTACTAGTTCATAGGAGGGTGCATCCTAAAAGTTGGCAACGTCGTAAATAGCTGTCAAATATTTACCTGTTTCGATTAATTTGGAAATAATACTGTATGGAAATAAGAAATGTGGCTAACCAATTGACTAGAATATTAATAATGAATTGCAATTATAACATTGAATTTGATGTTGTACCCGTTTTAGGTGAAAAAAAGGCATTTGGAAAGTTACCAAATACTTTTTTTACATCTAAAACTAACTATTCGGTGTTACGATATTAATTATTGCATTTCATAATCAATATTCTAGTTCGCTAGTTAGCCACATTTTTTATTTCCATACAGAAATATTATCAAATTAATCAAAACAGAGAAATATTTGACATCTATTTGCGACGTTGCCAACTTTCAGAATAAACCCTCTTAAGGAAAGCAGGCCGAATAATTTCAACTGCGTCTTTATGGTTGAGGCTTCATTTCTAGAGGTGTTTACTCTATTCCTATTTGTATTAATCACTATTTATTAAGACTTTGCAAGGAAAGCAGGAGTCTATTACTATTAATTTCATAGTCAACTCTTTATAAAGACGTTTCAAGGAAAGCAGGCCGAACAATTGCAAGTTCTACGAATATGTTTATAGTCTCTCCCGAGTTGAGCTATAAGTACCCGAATTCTTGCTTTCAGTATCCATTCTAACCCAGTTTTAACTTTACCGAGAGCGTTATAAGACCGAGAATCTGCACTTATGAAAACAAAGTGGAACGAATCCCACATAATGCAGCAAAATAACCTACGTCTCTCAAGGATTGAATTGCTCGGCGAACAGTCGGTCCTTGAGCAGACCTGATACTGTGGTTATTCTATTAGAATCTTTTACATCAAATAGTTTTGATTTGTTTGTCGTAGAAGGATTTGATAATTCGAATATTCGCGAAAACCCTAGGGATAGGTATCGCGAAAACACGGATAATTAGACAATGGTGAGAACATTTCTCAATCTTACTGGAAAAAGATAGTGTTTTTGCAAAAACACGAGTCGTTCTACACACATAAAACACATAAAATGCCGTCGCGTAACACACATAAAATGCCAGTTGATCGCAATGCCAGTGAACGTTGTTGAACAGTCGAATTTTTTAAACCTATGAAGCAATGGATTAGGAATTACCTTCAACACCCTAGACTTGTGATTGATAGTGTGTTACGCAAGGATTCCACCAAAGTCATAGTCCGATGACTTTTTGGCCTACAAATTAATTAATCAAGGCGTTTATTTCGGCGGATATTTCTAGTTTAGTCTAGTGTTTTCAATGTCTCTAACAGTTCTAACAAATGAGCCACCCATCCTAAATGAATATTTATCGAGGACGCCCGGAAGTAACTGCTAGCATCGCCGTAAATGACACAAATAGTCCAAATTAGGCGCCGTGATTGTCTCCAAACAGTGTGTTATCCAATAACACAAAAATATGTACAATAATATACAGGGTTATTGGTAAAACACCAACAACCTCTTAAGGGGTCATTATACTCATCATTATGAACAACTTTCACTATGGGAACAAAGCTGATATCGCAAAAAAAAAATCTGCTGCCCATACATTTATGTTCGCATAAACTAGTAAAAATGTTGGGAACAGCTGATTTTGTTTTCGCGATTTCAGGTTTGGTCCCATAGTAAAAGTTGTTCTTAATGATGAGTATAATGACCCCTTAAGAGGTTGTTGGTGTTTTACCAATAACCCTGTATATTAAAGTTTACAAATACATAGTCTGCCTCGATGGTCTAGTGGTCGCAAACGTTACTGCAGAGCATGAGGTCCTGGGTTCGATTACCGGATCGGGCAAAGTGTTATTGGGTTTTTCCATCTGTAGCAGGCTGGAGTCTGGATGTAAGCCCGGTTGATGGCAGAAGGCTCATGGGACTTAGATAAAACTGGAAAAATGTGGGTGTGCCTCTGCCCAACCCTTCGTGGAATACAGGTGTGATTTGTTATGTATTAAAGTTTATCTTACATCAACAAAGTATTAATTATAGTAATTCTGGTTCACACATCACGTATACATAAAATATATATAAGTATATGTAGTAGGTATAAGCGAAACTTTTAGAACAGGAGCTGTGGTTTTAACCTAAATACAGCACATGATCCTATTTTAACTTATGATGGGATTTTCCTATTAGTTATTTTGTGGCGTTATTTACTTATTTAAACGTTACATTCCATGCAATTTATAGGTACAAAAGAGGATCGTAAAAATATATAACTACATAAACTTCTAATGATCATATAATATCCTCACCTAACTAAAACTTTTAACAAACTAAATAAAATATGGCGTCGAAAAATCCCTGCGCATCGCTGTCGACTGGTAATGTACCCAAGACCAAGTTACCAAGGTAATGGCCCATGTAATCTATGTTTTTAGTGTGTATATCGATGTAGTGACGTCTATCGATGTATTGGAGAACATTTTTGTTCAACTACATTGTTACGTTTCTTTTTGGGATACATCCATCCCAACTACGGAACCCTTCATTGTGCGCGCTCCGACAGGTACTTGGACGGTTTTTTGGCAAACGTTTTACATTCTATTTCTCTCTCTTTCACAAAAAGAAAATGCCACTTCCATAACTTTCCCTTGGACGAAAAAACCAAAATACTTTATGCTCTCCTAAGGTTCAACTCCCTACACATCCTAACTTCATGATCGAAAATCGATATTAATCTTACTAAAGATACCACTACCGTTTACTCCACCGTTTAGCAAATTAGCACACGAATGTCGCTGATAGTATGTTTCATAAACCAAGCAAACACATTAGCAGTAACTGTACCTTGGTCATGATTTTGCTAATTATATCTGCACTTATACACGCAAAGAAGACCGTAGGAGGAACACTGTTGGCAGACATCCTGATGCATGTCTGTCCTAGAAAGGACCGCGGGTGAGACCGGAATGGGACTCGCACATACCAGGGAAACATGGCAAAAAAACCCGATTGCATTATCGTATAAACCAATAACCTGGTATAATATGGTATAAATTTCGATTGTCCGCCCCGCCTGCAATACTAAAATTCTATAGATGCTTGTTTTTCTCTTTTCAGTTAAGCGTTTTTGCAGTAGTTTTTTTTTAAAAATAATTTTCTTTATTTCAAGCTTTTTAGAATTATTAATTAATATAAATACTTATATATATTTGGAACTTACTCAAACTACATCTTACTCTCAAAAATCATTATCTTCCTTCTGGGGCAGTCGGGTAAAAAGGACAACGCCTTAGCCGTGTGTGAAACAGAGATGACGACGAACCACATGAACGAATCTTACTCTCGTGTATTTCCGGAGATGCTCGGCTGCTTTTGAAGTCGATTGAAACCGTTTTCAAGATCTACAGTGTCTTATCTCCACTCCTAGATATATATGCCTACATAGGTAGGTAATATACACGAGAACATGAAAGTTGTACAAAGTTATTTATTACTGTTTAAATTGTTTTCCACGTTCAGTTCAAACTGGTGATAAAATTAACTCCTGCACCTAATGTTTACTAAACACATTGTTAGTTTGTCGGCCTTGGAACTGCGAACATCGCAGCTGTTTAATGTCGGCAGTGCAGTATTTGAAATGGACGACTTTTACGAACTTGTTTCGCGTTTCATATCGGTTTTGCGGTTCGTTGCGGAAAGATAAACCGTAGGCAATTTTGGATTGGTTAAAAGAACCGCAAATGTTGTCTGTGGACTCATGCCATGCACAAGTTGAAATGATTTCCAAAATGGACTGTGTCCATAATCATGTCAAATTAAACAAATTTAATTATAATGAAATTCGACGTTAATGCATTCACTTGTTGCATTTGAATTTCAACTTTTAAATTAATTATTACTTAAAACTAATATTAGTTTAGCATAGCATAATATATGCTAACAGACTTAAAACTTGACATTCGTACGAACAACACCCTACGGACATTAACTCAAACGGAAATAATAAGCGTAGGAATCTGAATAAATTTCAACCTTCAGCTTTGATATTTTGAAAAGAATCTATTACCATTCCTCGGGCAGACGTTTCCGACGCATCGAGCAGACCGAAATTCATATGAAATGGACGTAACTTGGTAGATAGGATTGCGGTATGCTAAACACGTCAGCTATTTTGATTTTCTGTGGGTCCGTGGGTTAACATTACCCACGTTAAACCAACGGACCCACAGACATGGTTGTACCGTACGTCCTACGAGTTGTAGATTACTTTTGAAAAGTATTTTTAGTTGTGAAAATATAAAAATATTTTCTTTATTTTAAGATTTAGCCATTATATGAAATACCGGTAAAATATCCCAAATTAAACGAAAATAAGAGTAGGTAATCTGAATTTCCACGAAATAAATCAAACTTAATTTTGAGACTCACAACAATATAATTACCTCCGATCGGTATGCTAGCAATCTCATCAGTGCAGTAATTAAGAGCGTTAACGAGACAAACTGACTGTGATAAAAAATAAACAACACACCAGAGCCTATAAGGAAAACCGTCAGCCTTTGTAATTGTTTCTTTGCGTTTTAATTAGATTGTATAAGAGGCTTTTTTTCGCACGCACAATGGTTCACTGCGGAAACTAAATCCCATAACATAGAGGCTTTATTTCTGCGTTTCCTTTTGTTTGTTAATTTTTTTTACGGGGTTTTATTATTAATTGTCTCGGTACTAATGAATACCTACTAATTAGTACCGAGACAATTAATCATAAAATCAAGGAGATTTATAGAAAACCAGTCTCAAATGAGAACTTTATACAACACGATATTTAAGCAGCCGTGAATGGTACAGAAAACAAACCGAAAAGGTACACATAGGGGAAATTACATCAAAGTAACCGGACCGGTGTTGTGTTACCCTTAATTGAAAAACAGTCATGGTATTTTGTACGAGCTCCCGCCAATAAAAGGAGGCTGTTCAAAATGCCAACCCGACCAATCATTAAATCCCTTGACACTGGTATTCCAATTTCCTCGATATGTACACATTGGCTTTTTGAATAAAACAGGAACAGCCGAGGGAGTTTCAATAAAGATAATTTCGTATGCATGGCAGTTTGCTCTGATCAATAAAACGCCAAAAATGTAAATTTTATCGATAGCAGTAGTCATAGAATGAAGTTAATTTGGCGGCATTAAAATTCTAACAGTTTCGCCATCGTATTTTGAATAGAATTTAATTTTGCTTCAAGGTAAAGCTACGTAACTACGATGTGAAAAGTATTTTTAAGTCATTGGACCCAAAAACAGTTCCTTGTCTATGAGAAATACGAGCCTTAAGTCAATAAAAAAATTAATGAATCTTTTGGATTGAAGATATTCTATTGTTCCATAATCATAAGAAAATTAAACAAACGGCAAAACCACTATCTACCCACAGATCTCAATTCACCTGATCTCATTAAAGCGGTTCAGATAACAGAGCAGAGCAGCTGTTAAGCTTTGTTTGTGAAACCTATGAAAATTACCCATGTTAATAATCCTCGCTTTTAACTAAATGTCACACGTTTTTGGTGTACCAAAAACGTGTGACCTTTAGGCCTAAGAGGAAATAGTTGGGGTCGACCTGTTTCTGAATAAACGAAGCGCACAAATTACTGCTGACATAGGCGTACCTATACCAGCAGGCTCACTGTTCTCCCGCGTTCCCTCGTTTACTTCTGCAACCAGCTAACAAGCGTGTATTTTAAAGCAAAACTTTTCCTGCCTCTGCATCTCAAAAGTCATATCGGCCGTGGCTTTCGCCAGAGCTGTCACAAAACCGAAGTAAGTAGGAACTTTAGTTTAAAAAAAAACCTACGCCATTTTCCCTCTTATTGTGATCAAACTTGAGGAACCTTCCACTCGTTAATTTATAAAACAAGTTTTCTTCATGATCGCGTTTTTAATATTATAATTTATTAAATTACCTACCTACTTAATAGAGAAAAAAAAAATACAATTCATCGTGTCACGTCGACTGGCAGCTAGTATTGTAGGAACTGCCGTGTAATGAAAATTATAAAAAAAACACGAAATTAATCAAGAATTTATAATGTCGTAAATCTGTATCGAACGGCTATTAAGTCGCATTAATTAAATGAATTGCCTTGCTGAATTCGTGTCATCCACAGCTTGTTGATTTTCTCAACGTGTGTCTCTCCAAAGACTCATAGAATATGGGTGTAGTCAATAAAGCGAACGGGCTAAGTTGAATCAAACAACAAATTTCGCCGATGACAAATCACGGCTAATTCCTAATTTAAAGTAAAATCTCTGTATAGAAGTCAATTCGGTATCCGTTCTGTCTACCGTCACAGGTAAGCCTAAAGCTAGCACTGCCTTTGAAAAGGCTGAACTCAAATCGCAAGTCTACTCTATCACTAAAAAAAATTATCTTTAAACGGCCTTACTACTACTTTTCGAATTACGATGGGTGTCACAGGGCGAGCTTTTCCCCGCCGGGGTTGCGGGTAGTCCTAAGGGGAAACCGTGGCCCCTGGCATGGCAAGGGAAGGAACACGGGTGGGTTTTAGTCAGTAAAAGTCTGACACGCCCTCCCGCTCCGCCCAGAGCGGGAGAAGTCATTGGATGATTTCCCACCCCAAAAAAAAAAAAAAAAAAAAGGGCGAGCTTTTCAATTAATACAGTAGAACCTTAGCCTGATTTACACGGTGCGAGTTAATTACCTGTGGCATATCATAAGTTGAAGCAACAATAAAAGTGGCACCGGCTAAACAGTGTTTAGGCGATAAAGGTCGCAAGAAACTTCCATCTGTAAATGGGGTATTATGGATACCGGTAACTTAATCAAAAGCCTGTATAGTCTGTGATTCTCGTTGAAAACACAGGTTAGAAACTTAATACAAATTGGGCACCACAACATCGGCATCGGTTCGCCACAATACGGTAAGTAATATTGGTAATATTAGACTCGTCGTTAATGCCTACACTGCTGTCTGCGGTTTATCAGACCATTATTACGTGCCAAAACCACCGCACCGGGAAATATAAGTATGTTTTATAACTGCCTTATTCCCACGAGCTAGCCTGCCCAGTTTTGTTATAGTTTCCGCCTTTCCGATGAAAGTTGGTGTTTGAATCCGTAACATTTTCGCTGGGAAAAGTAAAATGAAAATGTTTTTTCTGTATTTTATTGAAGCGAAAGGATAGGTACGGTAACTTTTGTGTTATCGGTAAGTTTCCTCGTATACTAGCTGTGTAAAATGGTAGCCAAGAAACGTGATGGTAGCCATGCTTGCGCACTACATATCGGGGACGGTAAATTAATCAAAGTGAGTAAGCATGGATTGATCCCGATTCGTAAACTGCGTCGTTATCACCCGGAAAAAATCAAATAATAAATGATGTTATCACTCACGCCTACGTATCGTAGTAACACCTCAGATAAGATTTGAGTACAACTATAAGTACAAACAAGTTAATCTGACATCGCGATTTAGATAAGCGCTTAATCGAGGGCCTGACGCGACGTTGATGCAGAGCCTTTATCTAAAAAGCCTTTTTGCAGAATCGACGTAATTTCAGACTGACAGAGTAAAGTATGAAATTAGTGGAACGTTGATTAAACTGTCAGTGGCCATTATGTCGCTAATTGATTTTTGTCAGGCCACTGTTTTATCGAACAGTTTGTTGCGTCAATTTACATCAATTAAATAATTGGGGCGATAAAGATTTAATGCTGGTCACAGCAGTGGCAATGACAACTGATCACCTAAACAATAAAACTTGACGAAAAACGACAGAAAGGTTTCTTGAATAGTGGCATTTGTGACATATATTTGTTCTGATCATACCCTTTAAAAAGAAACGAGGACAAACTACTTATCAAACCTGTTTCAGCCAAAAGGAAATAATTATAAGAAGCTGTTCGGACGCGAGACGATAAAACCGACCGCTGTCTCTATTCGGCTTTGAAGAGGATTGATATACGACTATTTGGGTTGCCTGCCGTAGGTCTAAAACTTGATATGACCGTAACTAAAAAAAAAAAACTTTCACTTCAGCGACACCTTATTGTTTAGAAATTACATTATATTCACTAACCTTAGTATGGCATGTACGAAACCGAAGAACGGTAAGAAAAGGATAAAAAATCATTCTGTAGTTTTTACCTCCCAACATAGAACAGTATTTTAAGGGACAGACGGATAACGAAGTGATCTTATGAAGGTTCAGTTTTTTCCTTCTGAGGTACGGAACTCTAAAAACGTGAATACACTATACAGGGTACTTTACTACACAGAATAAAGAACTAGCTCATTCAACCCGTGCAGCGTAAGGTTTCAGCTTAATGAACTGCAAGGAATCCATCACTACCCCACAGATGTGGCTAAATAAATCTAAATTATACTTTTTCGTGGTGAATACCATGAGTTCATGACTGGACTTAGCGTCAAATTTCTGCCTATTTCAAAGTTGCATCTATTTTGTGGTTATGAAAAAACTTAAATATATACATATATACGAAATATGTTCCTGTCTATCTTCCGACGAATATCAGATACTGTAAATGTGACAGCTATACAATATGGCGGATTGAGGGGAAGACGGAACAGATGCTTCCGCAGCTCACCTCCTTCAATTATTGGGCGGAAATTATCCACCGCCGTCACCAACATCAATAGATATTTCAGTAGGTTCCTCTAGTTTCCTGTGTCCTTTAAAAGAGAATGTTTCATGTACAACCCCACGCAACAAGTCACCGGTAAGCAAATAACTAACCGTAGAAGGTCAAGAAAACACAGAGCGAAGAGGCGGCTAGATGAAAACAAATGTCTGCAGGAAAAAGCTTGGGATCAGTTAAAGTATTTACGCCCACATTCGGTCCGTGCGCCGTGAAAAAAGACCACACTTGTTTATTACCGACAGAGTACCGGTTTCATGAGGCGAATATAATTTTATTTTATTATAATGCATGCATTAAATAACATGATATTCGTATTATAATATGATATTCCATAAATCATACGGTATTCTCCCGTAGCATAAACATACGGAGTCATTAATCTAAAGATGGTTACCGAATGACGGTTAAAGAATTTTTGGCAGACTAATAGTAACAGCTTGATACTAATAGATGACTTGCACGGACCTGGAAATCGCTGCACATAGGGCCTATACTTCGCATTAGCAGTAGGCGGAACAAGGCCGTTGGCCAAAAAAAAAACTTAACTCTTGGATCCACTTTTGTAACCATAGTTTAAACCAACACCCGTAGCAAATCATGACTCAAATCAAAAGAAGACCTCAGTAATTTAAGTAAATGAAGTGCATTAAGTCCGCCTTTGTACCTTTTTTGTGCGAAAAGTTTAAATAAATAAACAATAAATAAATGAAAAAGTCACTGATACAGTTCCGTAATTTAGAAAGAAGTCGTTCGCAACCGTACTCACGAAGCGGAAAGAAACAAAAACATCGTGAACCGAATTCAAATGAAGTTTTTGAATGGAATCAAGTGATCAATAAGGTGTGGTGAATAAAAATCACGAGACGAATTTCCTGAGTACCTTAATCGAATGCTAAACATTCGACGTAGGGAGGCGGCACCGGATGGGGGACCGCCGTACCGCAGATGGCTGTTTTAGGGGTCTGGTAGACGTATACAAAACATCGGTTTGCCTGCTATAGGTAGGTACTGGGTAGTATTGAGGAAAATCACAATTCACATCAACGGGGCACCAAAGCAATGCATATTTTTAATGTATCTGCTCTGCTTTTCATGTACCTACAGGAAAAATCTTGACAGAGCGGAAGATAAAAATTTACACAAAATGTTATCAGAAAAAAAAATACGTAAGAAAATGTAGGCCGTGAAAGTTGATCCCTTGTGATGAGTCTTATTCATTGAGTATCGATGCTACGATTAATCGTAGACACGGAGGATACACCCAGCTGTTTATTATTCCTCGCATGGCTTAGTTATATTATCACAGTAAAGTTTTTATAACGGGATGTCTACCTAGGACTTAGTGCATCATTCGCAATGGACGGCAGTGTTCACTAGAGGTATGAGTGTCATCTAAACAGTTGATAAAATATTTTCTTCTTTTTCTAAATACTCTACCGAAAAAGACAGAAACCTGTCAGAAAAGGGAAAAACATTGATTAAATCTCAGGAACAAACCTCTTCGTTTGTAAAATAATTTCAGACGTCGTTTAAAGGTATTTCATTTTAAAATCATAATAGCGAATGCCCCACCAGAAAATAACCCAAATATCATAGAAACTAAAGGATTTCCTAATTGCTTTTCATATTTGGATAGGTTTTACTATTCCGTAAAAAAAATCTTTTACTACGTGATACAGGTAACGAAACCTCCCAAATAATAACAAGGGTTTTATTTTCAATTTCGCTGTTCTGAATTTTTATTACCTACCACTTTCCACGTTTCTTAGTTCTAAGCTTACATTTTTCCAAACATTTTTCCTAGTTTATAACGACCTTCCAGTGACTTGCTATCGGCATAAAACAGCAGGAGCCCGGACCCAGGTATTTTTAATTTTTTACCGGCCATTCATCCATCATCATCTTTCGGAGCCCTTCCACTGTACTGAGGACAGCTACCGCAGCAGTCAGATATCACCCTCCACTTCACTAGAAGGGTGTATTCACAAGGATTTCCAAAAAGCAAGTAATAGCTGTAGCTACTACACCAAGTAAGTAGCCAGAGGCAAGACTGCAACTGCTGACAACGGGCGACAAGCGGTTTTGGCAAGCAAGATTGTAAGAGACTACTAGTTACTCCGCCATCTTTGTAATTTTGTCGCTCCAATAATGTCTAGACAATTGTGTTCGTGGTAGGTAAAAACGTACATGGGCAAACGCTCTGTTATCACAGCAAATTAAACATAACGGCAAGATGAGATCATCCGGGTGGGGTAAATACCAAACATTGAGATGAAACCATGTGACTCTAATATGATCCGATTACATGGCTGACCTTCGAAGCTTTATTGCAATATGTTTGTGTGCAAATGACTCATTTTAGTGAAGAGCTACGTAATTATTT
Source organism: Eupsilia transversa (assembly GCA_914767815.1). Lineage (NCBI taxonomy): Eukaryota > Metazoa > Arthropoda > Insecta > Lepidoptera > Noctuidae > Eupsilia > Eupsilia transversa. The sequence goes on along the minus strand of OU611890.1, from coordinate 6,308,449 downwards.
ACATACTCGTAAAATATTTCATTACATGTCACATCATTTTCACCATCCAGTTAACATTGAGTTGGCCGCCAGTGTAATTTAATTGATCGTAATTCATTACAATTGTGGAGCACCTTAAAGGATCAGCTAAAATATGAAGTTACGAGTTGAGATTGTCGACCAAGTCAAGTCATGGGCCAACTACATAAATACAAATTATAAAGAATTTAAAACACATGATCTAGGAAACTCTCAACATCCACAGTCAACAAGATAGTCTATTTCCCTGTAATTCATCATTTATACCTTGCGTGCAGCGGTGGAAATAAATTAATGAGATAAACTAGTACGTGAAGACCTATCAAATGGCTACATGCAGCCGTGATAAGACTCTTGCCCACACAAGCCACACATATTCTTTGTATTCAGAGTCTTTAACGGTAGGCAGTAGGGGAAGACCAAAGAAACGATGGATGAACTGTGTGAACGATGATATGGCTAGAAAGGAGATGAATACCGAGATGACGACTAATAGAGAAGTATGGAGAAAGGGATATTTTGCGCTGACTCCAGATAAATTGGGATAAGGGCAGGAGAATGATGATTCCGAGTCTTTAACAGATGAATCCAGAGCAGCTGCAGCACGTGCCTAATTCGTCCTACGTGAACGAGAAACTCGATGCAGAAATAATGATTGTTACATTTGCTGTCCACTTGGTTTTGAGATAGCATCATGTCGACTTGTCGAATTAGGTTATAAATGTGTTTTGACGTCGAATTGTATATCTTCTACCTAAGACAAAAGTTCTAAAGACGCGTGCGTGACCGTGCATATGAATCAATGGTTTTGTTTGAACGATGCGTTTGCCCGTCAACGATGCACATGTGCTATATTATATTCAAGAGGATATTGTCGCGAACAGTCGGGACTTAAAATGACGCTATTTTACCTTTTATTAGGAAATGAAAAGAGCTCTAGATTAACCGTCAGATAAATATGACGGGTTTTTTTATTATGAGTAACAGCTATCATAGCGGAAAACACTAAACCATAATAATTGCGTGCACAATGCTCTGTGATAAGATCTCAAATAAAAACAAATTCTTTGATAATATTTGATAGCATAATTAATATTGATAACACCTTTGTGCATTTCCGTGTACCTAGCAAAAATGGCGAATGCGGAACGTGGAAGTACATGATTAGAGGGTATTTCCAGGTATTTCATACTTGCTTAATGGTTTAAAGATACTGTTGACCAACGATTCATGGACCAATCGACTGTTGGTAAACCGTTACAGTTTCTTGCGAAATACATTAATGGTGCTGATATCTATTAGGAATATGCATATATATAAAAAAACTTATTTCTTATACTTATATCAAAAATTTAACCAACAGAAATATGTATTAACAGTTTTTTTTTAAATTTAGGGCTGAGTTTTCAATAGTCAGATAACTTTTATCTGAAGAATAAATATGACAGTTTGACATCATTATTGTCTATACAAAATCTGTCAAATCGAAATATTTTTTAAGAGTTGATTATCTGACTATAGACAAATCATATTATTCTGTTTTTCTCACCTATTTCAAAGCTTATATAAACCGAGAATAGAAGAAAAAAACATCGATTCCGAATCGAAACTAAAAATCTGGTAGTCAGTCATGCAGGTCAATCAACCTCTCTTAGAGCAACCTCCATCGTAGGCAAGACAACAAGCGAACATAAAACCAGTTATCAGTAGCATGCTTGTGCGAACAATAATTACCATCGATGACATTAAAAATCGTGTACGAACTAGTAAACACCGTGTACAAATCGTTATGGACAGACGGAAGGACGGTCAAGGAGGTTCACCTTGTTGAAAAACACATCGCTTGTCAACTTCAAGGTGTAAAGACTTTGTTTTTGGAATATTTTAAATATCCAATAACTTTAAGGACATTTTTGCATCTCGCTGGTCAGTAACGCCTGATTTACACGGTACGATGTAATTGCAAGTTTCACCATCTAAACATTATTTAGACGATGCAAGTTGTTAGTTGCTTCAATGCTGTAGCCTGTATGTATGCCAGACGCAAGAAACTTGCATATGGGGCTTAAAAAATCATGAGATTTTACTAAGATCTTCGGAAGACATGTCTTACAGACACTTATTTATAGCCATGCCGCTGCGCAAGATTGTGGATAAAACATAAAAATATATGCATTTGAAACACAGAGAAAATATTTGAAAGCAGAATATATTCGAACTATATAATTTAATTATATTTAAATAATATTATTTCAACAAAATCCGTTGAGAGTGTTGAGACTTTATGGCGCGGTTGTGTGATCGTCTCTCTGTAACAGAGCCTCGGTGGCTCAGTCATTACTTGTTTACATAAAGAATATATGCTAACAACTATCAGCACACATAATTAGTCTTGCCTTAGCAGTCTGTATATTCCATTCATTTAAAACCGCAAAAAAATACAATTAGTCATGGTAAGTATAAGAATGTGTTAAGCATGTATGTAAGGTACATTACAGTCGCCTCATGTTACAACGAATTGCAGAAACTCGTTGTTTTTCGGTAGGTTGTTTACCTTATTACCACACAAGTGGATTGTGTAATTGTTTTCGAACTCGTCATGTTATTAAGCTCGTGTAAGCACTAATTTGGCATTGTGTTGAAACCCCATTAACAATTCGCCCAGCTGGGTATCGAACCCAGGACCTTATGCTCAGCAGTAGCACGTGCACAACTAGCAATTTCGTACCAAGGTTTAGGGAAATTGACGTTTATGTGAACCTAGCGACAGACATAGCTCTAAATACGCAAAAACCAACAAAGTCGTGCAAAATAATGAAAACATATTTTTAACTTTGCCACCCCGTGTTGCAATGCAAAGTCTTCAAACAAGTCTTTAAGGGGTTTATTTATAAACATTGCTTAAAGTTAAGTGACGTTCAAACGTCAAAAATGTTATGAATGAACCCCTAAATGTTTAGAGCTATGCCTGTCGTCGATTGTGTATATTTGTACACATCGCTGTCAATCACTTTTGTGAATAAAGCCTCATCATACAGACTGGCGCGACGCGACTATAACAATATCTACAATTTCTAAGAAAACTTCACGGTAGAACAATTACCGATGTCGCGTCGCGCCTTAAGGCCGTAGTACACGTGTTCACTCACATCAAAGCAGAAATCCGTGCTTACATCATCGGTGCCGTCGATACAATGTCCTCTTTCCACGTGGACCGCGTATTAACACGCGTCAGCAAATATCAAGAGTTCGAAGTTCGTTTACTTTTAAATCGGTTACTAAGCAACATTCACATCTAGTTAAAGACGCAAGTTCTTTTCTTAAAAGGAAATCAGATTTAAAGTCAAGCATTGGACGTCTTTCGGGTGAATTGATGAAAATTTCGTTCGATGTTCGGACCTCATCTCCATCTTTTTAGCATGTGTTCTATGAGTTCCAATTTGCACAGCATTGTTCTTCGCTATCACAAATACGTTGGTTGTAACTTTGTAAGGAGCATTTAGTTACAATTTCGAATACGTACCTAGCTAAATAGGCTTACTAGCCTTATTTGCATAATATCGCCGTCTGCCATCGGCACGGTCTTCCATATTTGCATTAATTAGCATTATAATTAGCGAACAAAATCCATTTACTTAAGACATTGTATTGTAATTATGCTCTTTCCTTTTGCTTAATAAATATAATTTCTAATTTAATCAATGAATGCGAATGTTTCATCGTTTATCTGGTTGTTCTTGTTTCATTATCATCAAACACCGATGTTGCGAATGTCGTAGCTCTTTAACAAAGCGTTTGGGTGTTTCCAGATTTATTGTTTATTGAACTCTTCATTTTGTATCGAAACAATTAGATACCGTCATCTTCCGCACGACAACAGAGCAGACTAAATTAGTAATTCGTATCATTTTATTCAAATTCGTCCAATGACGCGTAACCACAGAGAAATTCCGAGCGTTGAGATTTTTTGAATGACGTAGGTACTTCGACAGAACGTTCTCGTATTTTCAAATGCTCCGTTTTCTGAAACCTTCGCGTATTAGGATGTAGAATCATCATTCTCCTGCCCTTCCTCCAATTTGTTTGAAATCAGTGCAGCTTCTTTGTCGATACTTACCCACCGTCATCTTAGTATTGACCTTCTTTCTAGTTCTAGCACATCATGTTTCACGCAATCCGAAAGTTAAACATAGGTTCTTCTTCTTTTAGTGCCTCTTCAATTACTTTTTCTTCTAATCGGTCATCAACTTCATTCGCCAGGACTTTTTCTTCAGCCAACATAGTAAGACATAGTTACAAAGTTGGCTAAATGGTCAGATCCTTGCACATAACAATAAATTAATTAAATGGCCAGTCATTGTTGAACAACAAAGGAGGAACACACACAAAGTCTAGCCTTAAGAGCCCGCAGGTGGTCCTCTTCTAATAGGATTTTCCTTTCGATCTGAAATAATGCGATTGTAAAGGCAAGATCTTGTATTACCGGAATGTAATAAATTAGCAGAACTTATTGATATTGGATACTAGTAGTTCTATTATATTATTATTCTATGTTACTCTGGCATCTTCTTTGTCTGAACATGGCAATTGACTCACAAAATATTGTTTTCGATATAAGTTTGTTTTCTTATTATGTGTGTAATGAAGTTTAATCCTAAAATATCCAGTCAATTGCATACAAAAAATGGTTAATTTTTTTAGTGACGAACTGCCTTTCAATCATAAATGCACATGTGTGCCAAACAATTCAATTATGAAGAAACAAACGACTGTAAAACCAATCAATTATCGCTAATTGTGACTAATTGATTAAAACGAGCCAATCATATATCCTACAGAAGTACATTAACGATTTAATAAATGTGTTCATTTTAGAACAAAGTCCACTTATTCATTATGTAGTTTCTACATTTTTATTATATATATACATTATATGTAGTTGTTGCGCCAAGGGGTATCGTATTACCCAGTAACAAGGTTGTGGAGGTCAGATAGGCAGTCGCTCCATGTAAAACACTAGCTGCATCCGGTTAGACTGGAAGCCGACCAGCAGCATGATGATGATGATGAGTTATTGCATAATACTTTAGGTAATAATAAATGTTATTGATATGCATGTAGGAAAATGACTAAGTAGGTATGTATGACCTATATTATCAAACTATCCTTATGTAATTATGTTTTATGCAGTATGTTTGTATCTATGGTTTTGTCGTCACTATAACGGCTTAGTAAGATACAATTCATATTATTTTTAATTATTAAATGATTTCCAAGTTCTATTGAAATGTTTTGAACATTCTTTAGTATTACTAAGTAATTGTTTCATTCGAAATGTACATTGAACCGTCTTCCTTTAATTTAGCAAATAAATACTTACTATACGGATATAAGTAAGCGGATTTTTTAATCAACTATTGCAATGAACTCTTCAGTATAATCTTATGAACCCTTCCCGTCAAACATCAGAATACAATTTCCTGCTGAAGTGCAGTGCAGGGCACTCTTCCACCTATATTAACTTAAGAAGTTTATCTTTCAAGGCAGTCCTCGAACAAATACGACGTGACTTTGCACTTTCCTTTAAAAATACAACGGCAGTGGCAGCGCAGAGGTTGCTATGGCTGCATTTTTAGGGCACTGAGGGCAGGATGGAGGAGGGCTATAGTTTACGCCACGGCTCCACATCCACACCCTGCTACCGTTGCGTCGAAGTGGCCCCACTTTGCGAGGTTGTAGTTGCATCTTCCCACTTCGGTTCGGATTCGGTTCAGAGACAATGTTAAGAGTTTCAGAAAAGATTTGGCGTAATTCATTAAATGAAGGTTATTTCCTCTTTTATAAAAAAATAATGCCTCAGTAATCGATAATAATCTGTAATATTAATTTGCAACTAAATAAACAAGTAGGTATTATGTATGGTGTGCCCCGACCAGGATGTTTTCTAAAATATTACCCAAACAAAGCCGGATCCACATTTGGCAATATGCATGATTAAACACCTTTATGCAGCTTCTAATTCTTTCAACATATTTCACAATATTGGTATGCACATTATTATACTTACCTGTGATCGTAGAGTAGGGTAATTCAATTTTCTTTTGCCATTCAAAAGTGCCTTTTACATGCCTAATTGAACGAAGTGAATAATTTGACTTTGAAATAGGTAAGTTAATTACTATTATTTCCAATTAAAAATTACATTATTAGTTAAGTACACGAGTTTCAACACGTGTAAACTGTAAACTAAGCCATAGTTTGTTTACAATTGATAATGAACCCGATGACACAAAACATTATCATTCATAAGTAGGTATCAACCAGGAACTGATTGCGAGCGTAATTTACGAACCCAATGTTTATTATGAACTTGACGATCGCCAAAACAAACTACTCCATTCCATTAACTCCGTTGTATTGTTTTTATCTAAACGATTTGATTACTTTGGCGCAGGCGCAAGATATTTTAAAGCACCTTATCTTCCGTCATTTAAATCTCGTTATCGGACTCACATGGTCGTGGACTAAAAACCCGAAAGAGAATTTAAAAGGTGAAGGCGTTTGAGGACCAAATGATAAAAATATCGAAAACTTATCGATGTGTAACGTATAACGTAATTAGGGGATATTATCTTGACAAAAAAACAACGTACGTAACAGTACCAAGGCTCTTTGATTTTAATCGCACGGATCGATTTACAAGATTATATTACGAACGATTTGATAATTGTATTGAAGTTACGCTCATACGTGACTTTACAAATTCAAAAAAAAAAAAAACCAAACGTAACGTACCGTATTAAGGGGACTACAGGACCTAAACGCCATTTTATATTGCCTAAGACTCCTTTTTTTTGGTCAACTGCACCTACTCGAAATGGACCCGCGGGATCACTCAACCGAATCACATTTTGAATAGGTTGACTGGACCCGCAGCTCAATTTCATTATTAGTACAGTCACGGAGTAAAGAAAATCAGAAAAAAAATATGATATTCTTCAGAATAATATGCTAGTTGTAGTGTGTTGAAAACATAATAAAACTAATTTGATTCGATAGAAAAAAATCACGAAAATACCTCAAATTTTTTATTTTAACGATTAAAAACCATATTAATTCTACATGCAATCATTCAGATTTCTTGTCAGATTATTCTACAAGCAACATATTAACGTAATAGTGTTTTAATTTGTTAGTCTGATCAATAGATTTTTTGTAAATAGATAATTGCTTCATAGTTAGCAATAAATTACCAGCGTCGTAACATTGGGCTTCTCTTTCTTTATGATGCAGCCCGAATCCGACAGTGACCGCGCTTTAGCTGTTGTCAGCCTCTTAAAAGCCTATGTTGCCTCAAATTGCTTAGCAAGACCCGCCGTTATATCCAAACTACTGGAGCATTAAAATAAATATATGTTAAAGTTGAGGATTGTTAAGGCTCGTTCACACCGGCGCGACTTGTCGCGCGACGCGACACCGGCAATTGTTCAATCGTGAAGTTTTATTAGAAATTGTATTGTTAAAGTCGCGTCGCGCGACAAGTCGCGCCGGTGTGAACGAGCCTTTAGCCGAAAACAGGCTTTCATAAAATTTTCTCGATAGAAAAAAAACCCAAAGTTACCTCCAAACCGAACAATAAACCGCTGCTATTAAAAAAAACCTCAAAGATCATGAAATCGTGTTTAGGGTTCCGTTTAGCACCTTTCGGGTACGGAAACCTAAAAACCAAACAACCTAATGTGCAACGTTACTGCTATAATATAGCAAACGCGGCATGTATGCGGTTGTTGATGAATACATTCAACGCAAACGTTGTAGAGTAACGAATTCCATTTTAGTAATCCGTGTAGAAGCTTTAGCTTGAAAACCCCAGTATAAACTCTAAAATACTACCTAACAATGTCATCATTAGTACGAAGGACAAGTAGTTCCAGTATTGTACTAGAACTCTTGAAGTGCCCTCGTTATGTGCAATTGTAGAAACTTTGCATCCTTGAGATGCAAAATTTGCACTCCAATAACTTCCGGTCTTCTAGGAAAATGGTTTATTTTTGTTTGACTAACAGCAGTGAGTACATTATGTTTGTATATTGAACAGACTCGGTTTTTCCCATAACATAACCTTGGCCAAGCCGAACTGAGTAAGTACGTGTAATATTTATTTTATCCCCAATTATCACTAGTTATAGCCAATCATCAACAAAATATCGATTGATAATATAATATCAGTAGCTTCTAAAAATATTGGAAAAATTGGGCTTCTGGAATGAAAACCAACTGTTTGGGTACCTATAAGTTTATTTTTGCTATCATTTATGCGAATTTTATTTTCGTAGTCCACCTCTGTTTTTATTTTTTATTCTCAATATTATTTCATGTTAATGATAAGTTATTGTTTGCTCAATCGATACGATAGTGATTTTCTCGACATTAATTTGATACCCTAATTATTAGTAGATAAAAGTTGAAGATACCACCAATCGTTATTATGATATAGACCTAAATGACGTAATACATTATATTGAAGAAAGTCACACAATGTATCGTTAAGTACATAGTACAGTACATATAAAGATTTCTATTGAACTAGACAAACCTACCCAGACAGTAAATCTGGCTTTCGTTCATATATATAACATTAGATAAACGGTATGTAACACAAAGGAGTTAGCCGGAACGGGACACCACCTGCTTCAAACTACGTAGATTTATGTAGTCTACTAGCGGGTAAGCAGGTGGTCTGTAGTTTCGTGCTGCGGAGCAAGCTCGTTTACTTCATTGATCCTTCCACATTCGTGGTTCTCATTCATGTGCATGGAGTGCAACAATCTATTGTAGGTACTATTGCTGCGAATAGAATTCTGAGTTTACTATGTAATTAAATTCCCTTACTTCAATGTCTGGTGTATTTTCACTGTACTATTCTTCTCTTCCCACTCAAAATATTTTGCAAATCAAAGAACTTGTTGAACGTACACCGGCGACAATAATTCAAATTACAATAACATATATGGTTTGAGTATTTTCATATTACACACTATTATAAAAAATGCGCAACTGTATTCAAATGTTTTGCTGATTATAATCAGTATGGGAGTCGTAGTAGATGATAAGGTTGATTATGATAAGTTGCATGAGTACATTGAGTTTATAATCCACGACGGCAAGCCTTTAAAATACCTATTACATTATATGATATTTAAAATTACGTATTGAAGAGTAATTCATTATGTAAGGAAGCATCATAGAAAATTCCACATTTTTCCTGAATTACGCGCTAGTAATCATGGAACGATATAAATAATTGAATGTCTCGGTTTAAAATAGGTTACCATTTCCAACCATCTGGGTTCTGACCATATTCCGAAATTGATTTCATGACCTTCAATACAAAATGTATGTAGATGGCACCCAAAGGATATGTAATAAAACCCAAGATTACGATTCGAAACACATCGCATTAAACCTTTTATAATGTAGATTTAGGGAAAAGACCTTTAATGGAAAAATAACCTCGGCCGGGTTACCTACTGGTCCAAACTACATTTTGTAAAGTAATATATATGAGCCTAAATGTACTGGCAAATACTGGTATTCAGCTGCATCTGGTTAGTCTGGAAGTGGACCCCAACATAGTTGGAAAAAGGCAAGCCAGATTGATTGATATGAGACCTAAATGTACAACATGACAAAACGGTCCAAATTCTGCATCATGCCAAACTTTTAGACACAATATTTTGAAAGTATTATCAGGAAACGTTGCGTTGAAAACCTAGACTAAAGCACAGACTACATAATAGACTAAGGTGAGCTAAAAAGGAACAGCGGCTTGAAATTCTTATTCTTTGATCTTAATGTAAATAATCTTCAACTAGCAATAGAAAAAGCTTCCACAAAGCCATCGTTATTTTCGAAGAAGTTCGTGAGTGGACTTAAGTAGTGTTAGATCATCGTAAAATTTGGCCTAGAATGGCAGTCCGGTGGACAAAAAACTGCTCTTAAACAATGTATGTCTAATGCTAAAATGCTGACACGATTATTTGGCTAAAGGTTTTATACTGAGTGAAGACTGATAGAGATAATGATTTAATTGAAGAACTAATTAATTTGGGAAAAGGACAGGAAGATAGTGATGTTGATTTGAATGTTGACCACTTTTACATTATCCTTTGATTTCGTATTAAACGATGTATCAGTCCGAAGTCGTAGACACTGCGCCAACGAAACAGGTTTGTTTTCTTATCGTTCGTTCAACTGCTAAGCTTTAAAACGGCGAACGCCTTCATGTCAATAAATTGAAGATCCGGTCCGGTGTTTACGCAAGAACACCATTAGCCGAACTTTACACAAAACATTTAAAAGAAGGTTTTAAAAATTGTTGAGAAAGGTTGTGAAAAATTGAAATGATGATAGATAGAAGACGAATTGCGACGACTTCGATTTTTTTTTAATAAGGAGAGGACGACGACAATGTTCTGCATCAATCTGCAGAACCATTCAGGAAAACATTAAGAACAGATACACATAAAGAGGGGTAAGTCTCCGATACTGTCGCAGTAAGTACCTTAAGTAACAAAAGACGTTTTATTATCTAAGCAAGGCGTTGGCGACCATTACGAGGACCATAACTAGTTAAGGGGTGCTATGGATTATTTGTAGAAGGTTATTGACGTGGGGGTCGATGGATTATTTTACTACTATCCCTTGAATAACAGTTCTTGTTCTGCTTGGTTATGTCCGGGTTTCGTTAATATATCTTAAGTGTTTTTTTAATGAAATCGAATACATCTATATATATATAATAAGCTCTAAGTCCTCATCTCATTTCATCTTGCAAAATTCTCAGGCTGAAAATGAGCCTTCTGCTATAGAGATATCGATCACTGGTGAAGACTCGACAGTTTTCTGAAATGACGCTCACTAGGTGGCAGCTCTGAGACGTCCGAACAGGATGTCTCAGTGCTGACAAAGTGCTGTCAAGTGTCAAAGCGCCTACATTATCTTTAGTCGTGACTGAACGAAGAACGAATGAATTTAATAATGAAACGAATGATGATTATCTTCTTAAATGTTATATTCATTGTCGAAATGGAAGACCTCTTGTCAAAGTGGTGCCGCACCAATTGTAGGCGTGAATGTTCATGAAAACCCTCATTCATCACGGGCTCACGGCTGAGCATATCGATGGCCACCGTGATTTTAGCAGGGCATTTTCCGATTTCCGAGGATCTTCTTTTAGCTTGGTTGACCCTCATATTATTTGTGTTATTCATTGTGAATGTGAGGACTATGTGGGTCATTTTTTTTCTTTCTCAGTTAGTTTCATTTTTAATGATGGTCTGGCAGTTTGAATACTATGCGGCCTACACAAATGTCCTCTATTTGGTATTGTTCGTAGAGTCGTTGAGCTCCTTATGTTTTTTATTTGTTTAGGATCTCCAACATAAGATATACACAATTCAAGACACATAAATAGGCAACATTGAGACGTACAAAATACTTACAGAATACTACAAGTGCCCATCCTTCAAGCCCTTTACATTCTGGATGCCAACAAACATTTGCGTGGGCATTCCCTAAAGTTATGGGAAAATTCCTCAAATAAAAATACTGAAGCAATTCTTGTCTAACGGAGTAGTAACAGCCTGGAACAGGCTCCCGGAAAATATTGTAACGGCTCCCTCACTGAACTGCTTCAAGAATCGACTGGAAAGATTAAATATCTCCAAGCTATTTAATACACACGCATCAGCTGATTAGCTGCTAATGGTTCTAACCAAATAATAATAAAACATGACCACAATAGAAACGGGTTTTGTCGACGGAAGCATAGACAAAATTACAGATAAACAATAACAATCTGTCATTCTATCGATTAGAGAAAACCCGCTTCTATGGTTGTCATGCTACGCGTGCAGGTATTAAGTTGGCGTACTCCATATAGAAACCACAGCAACAGCATCCGCAATAAATCTAAATCTTTTTTTTTAAATCTGTGTGGTTCTTACCTCAAAAGACCATTTCAGACACTTATCTGCATGGTCTTCACATGATCCGACCAAGATTATATCTGGACTTGAAACGAGACTTTGACCCCTGAGTTTGATACGCCATTTTTTCTCAGGGGTCGTCAGGTAATGAAATGTCGACTCTATCTAGCTTTATTTTAATAAGACGGGTAAAAGAGATTCCGATATACTATTACCAGAATAAACAATTTCATTTCAGTGCAAAACCTGATTCTGTCAATTCTCCGATCATTTTAGTGCCGTGTACCAAGTTTGTTTTGGCTTGCACCCAACATCGAATTCTTGAACAATAATGCATACCATTTGTCAGGATTCTCCTGTAGTTATTATAAGTTGTTTAACTTCTAACAAGGTTCGACGAATATCGATTACCTTTCAAATAACATTACAGAAAAAGTACTTGATAAAATGACGATTCTATTAAATATTGGTAAATAATTACAATAAAATGTATTTAATTACACACCAAGTACAAATACATACGTTGATAGCACAAAAAATGTGCTGCTGAGATGACGTAAATGAGCAGCAGAATTTATCTGCTAGTAAAAACTTCAGAAACACTAAGACAAGAATCCAAAACAGAACAAGCCTAACCATATATAATTTGAGGTAATAAATAACACCAAAGAAGGTTGCAGGCGGAAGAGAGGTAAAACGATGTGGGCTGATGAGCAAAAAAACTGCGAAACAAGAGCTAGATTCATCTAAACTTCAAAACCCCGACATCATTATAATATTCAAACGTATATTATTATAGAGGAAATAGTCCATCTAATCAATTAATATATAAAACATGTTGATAGTGCAACACGTGTCAACAAGCTAACATTCTGATCTGCAACTTTATGACCAGTTATTAGTCATTCTCGACAGTGTTTATTAGTATTTCTAGATGACAATTTATCATGTTATCTCTACGATAAGTAATGCGTAGCACAGAATGGTAGAACACTGCAGGGCCACGGTTTTGTAACAATCGTCCTGATAAGTGATTGATAATATGGATGTTGAACAGCAAAATCAAAGAGATGATTTATTTTCATGTCTAACATAACTCTTCCTTAAAACGGCTTATGTCTATTGTATCAATCAATATTGTTGAACTCTCAAGCTGAACGGTGTTGAAATTGCTCGAGTGCTACGCAATTATGGTGAAGGGCTACGGTACAAATTGGAGCGAAATTGCACCAAACCCGAAGATGAAGCATGACCACACAATCCTAGCTTGTGTCGCCAGTAGATATTCCAAAAATATGAATATGTCGCACACGTGTAGAGGACTAGAAATAGCTGTGTGTTAGTTTGCATTACAAATGCCAATTTGGCAAGAAAATTCAGAGCTAAACGAAACTCTAATAGTGTTATTACCGTCCATTTTGACTTTTTTGTTGATTTTTAATTAGGTACATTTTTAAGACGACGCAATAAAATTGTTATGTTGAATTAAGTCGGTGTACTTAATTATGAGTATTAAAATGTCAACTTTTATACAATACAAGCAAAAACAAAAAATTTACACGTCGTAGATACTACTGGTGCCTACAATTCCAACAGATTAAAATCAAACATTTCCAAAATAATGAAAACTATTCAGCAAGACACAAAGGATTAACTAAACGTGAGAAACATGCTAATCGCATTACATAGTCCGTAAGTAGAATTACTAGTTCCAGAATAATTGGACCTTGATCGTGAACTCGGTCCAGGAGGACAATGTAAGTATGATATAAAATTAATCATGTTACTAACAGAACCTGTTCCGTTTCGAAGCTAGACGTTTACGAATTACGAATCATCATCAACTGTGAAGCAATGACAGGATGTTATCGCGTCATCACTTTCTATTGGTATTGTAATGTAATAGGCGATTAGGTGACTTATTATGAAGGGATTTCTTTGCTCTAATTTAATCATTCTTATCAATCATTAATTCATTAGATATGTTATTTCAACGTTCCTAATGAGGTAGTTCCACAATATAATGGTTTGTAAGATAATACGCCATGAGCTGCATCCTAATATTGCAAAGGGCAGGATGGTAAGCAGCTGGGGCCCAGCTGCTTGCTGAGCCTACATGAAGCGCCAATAGCTGCTGGGCTATTGTCGGTTTATGTAGGACAGTCGTTGCATTAATTAACGAGTTTATAATTTGCCACAGAACATTACGATGGTTCTGCATACGGCATATCCAAAGAGCATAGTGGAACGCTGGAAATAAACCTGTGTTTTATGCAGAAATAATTTCAATTAGTCTACGCGACGGAGACATGATCACATATCCTCGCTAACTATAGTTGCGTACATCAGTCATAACGTTCAATTTGACCATCAGCATCCACTAGTATCTATCACAAACAACGCATCACCAAAGATTTGTCAACAAAAAGATTAAAGTTGATCAGTGCTGTTTACATCAACAATTTGATTGTACTCATGCTTTGATGTTCAATGTTGTCGATATAATGGAAAATTACAACCAACGTTAAGCATAACGGGCGAGGATTACTACAAATTGTTCGGACAGCGGCGTCGAAAAGCAATCAAGGAAGTGGCCAGGAAGGACGTAATGAATGGCTTCGGTCTAAGCTCGATGAACTGAGCCTTCACGTAATGTCAATAATCGTGATCAGAATACGTACTTTGTTTTACAGAAAACGGAATAACTTGTGTTCTTTCAGTTGTTCTTACGTTGTTTTCTCTTGCTGCGTGGGCGAAAGCCGTAGGAGTGTCTACCCACTTCCTAACATCGTTTATGCATCTTTTATTTTATTTTTATGGGTAACTTGACGAGTTTTTGTAGTCAGCAATGCGCTTGATATTGATGTCTATCCAACAATTGATACTGAATGGTGTTCATTGAACTATTTTTCAGTATCATCCCCAACTTATTTATTTTTCGATTAGTCTTTTCTCTCCGCCGTCCTCCATTACCATACTAGTAACTAATAGACCAATCATCCATTCTAAGTGTTACCTATTAGCGTAACGTTTATTCAAGTAATTTTCATTACTTCGGTTCGTTTAATTTCTACGCGGCACGGCTGTGAGCATTATCTTAGGCTCAATTTACATTCCCGCGGAACGGAACGGAGTAGAAGCTAGTTTTTGTAACGATATTGTACATAGCAAAAATGAACCTTATGTCAATTGTCCAATGTAAACTAAGACGTTATTGCGGGAATTCCCGAGAATGCGCGAGAATTCACCAGAAGACGCGCAACCTGTTATTTGGTTCGTATGTAGTTCGTGCGTTACACTATTGACATAAAGTTCACTATGCTTTGTACAAAAAAAAACGCTACTATTCCGTTCCGCGGCAATGTAAATTGAGCCTTAATCGATTTCCTTCAGGTGCCCCTTTCAGCTTATACGTACAAGATGATAAGCAGACCGGCTGACTAAGTTGTTTGTTTGGATCATGTTGTTGCGTTTTCGCCAATATTACCGAGTGAATCGTATCATACATAGATTACTGTGTTGACGTACACGATTACTGACAAATGCGTGCACTGACTGGACAGGTCCACTCCTGTGTGTCATTATTTTCTCAGAAGACCATCTCATACACTAATCTGCATGATCCTCATATGGCCTGACCATGATTATGTCTGGACTTTAAAAGAAACTGCGACTTCTGAGTCTGTTTCGGTCTTTCTTCTCAGAGTATTCGGTTAGGAAACATCGAAATCATCTAGTTTTAAAACATCATTTATTTTTGACGTGTAAAAGTGTTTGTTGGACCATAAACATAAATATCATTTATCATACTAGCCATTCTAGCCAATTACAGCTTTACAATACAACCAGCCAACACCCTAACCGCGTAATATACGATCAATCACAATCTGAATCGTTTTGAAACGATTGCTAATCCATTGCTTCATAAGTTTGAAAAAAAATCTGCTCGACAACGTAAATAACGCAATGAATGTTGTTGAACTGTCAAAATCATAGATAATTATGTTCAAAATGAAACAGGTTAGTCTTAGGGCGGATTCGACCAAACAGGAATAAATTTTATCCGCGGAATATGCCGGAAAATTTTGAACTTTTAACAGTTTATCCATACGAAAACTGTCAGAAGTAAATCTTATTCCGTGGATAAAATTTATTCCTGTTTAGTCGAATCCGCCCTTAATCGATTACGAAAGCAATGAGATAGCTGGTTTGGTCCTCATAATTGGAGTGAAGTATTTAGTTATACATTGGTACAGTACTTAATTATAAAGATTGAAGGTGCAGGATTTTATGACAAGCCTCAAAGGAAAACATCGTGCGCTCGTGATGATCCACGTGATCGCAATAATATCTAGCATGTGTGGCGTGCGGTACCTACGACTTTATAGCCGTAGGTGCCAATACCTACCTGCCATGCAGTCTCAGATCATTAGAATTTTATACGCATAAAGGTAGCACCGGTAGCACAATTTCCGTGAAGTTTTCATAGAAATTGTTCTACCAGAGCCGCGTTGCTCCGTCGCGTCACGACTGTCTGTGGGAGCCTTAACTAAGCACGTGTCTTTGTGATATTGCGATGTTTTTTTTTTTAATAGTTATAGTTACTTCTTTAGTCTTACCAGTCTTCTGTTTCAAGTTTTCTTAGGTGTTTAGATATTTGTGTTCTGCTACATTACTATCTTCTGTTGGATTTCACCGCCTATTGACCTACTACTCCTTTTGTAGAATGGTGGGGCCATTTAGCCGGGATTCTACTATGACTTCTTACATAGTCCAAAATATTATGATATCTGAGAAGATATCATAATATTTTGGAGTTCTCAACCCCTAGGGAGCGAACTTGCAAAGCGCGCAGTTTAAAACGGGGAGTTTTGAACTGCGCACTTTGCAAGTTCTTTATGTATACCTAGTTAAATTTACATAAATATTTAAAATATTTTATCTCATTATGTCAATGACATTATGGGAATGGTGCGATGACCTTTTAGTATGAAAAATCTTGATTCATCATTGGCCAAGACTGCATCAATTACACGTCACACGATGCAGTGATAAGGCGTGTAAAGTCCGCAATGGTGCACTCGTGGCATTGATAACTGTTAGATGATAACTCTGAGATGACAAACCATTCCTTTTCATGCAATATTGTAATTCTGCCATTATTAAAATAGGTGCTAGAGCCAAATTTTCCCGTGTTCAACTTGTTCAGATAACAACCTACTTGACGTTTTTAATAAGTAAATTGTGACAAAAACGTGAGCGGGCCGGTTTAATTAGTTTTGTAATGAACGTTTTTGTAAGTCAGTTTGTGACCTTGTTTGAGAATGTTTGTGGAATGAAAATTGGGGGCCGTAAGTTGCTACTCTGCAAGTAAGTAGGTATAAAAGGTAGTTTAATGAAATGAAACATAAACCCATGGTAGGTTTAAGGCTCGTGCAGATAGGCGGCACGCGACACCGGTAGAACAATTTCCGAGAAGTTTTCATAGAAATTTTTCCACCAGAGTCGTGTCGCGCCGTCGTCGCCGTCGCGTTGCGCCTGTCTGCGGGAGCCTTTACTGTTTTGTCAATAACTATAGGATTTAGCATGGTGTGTTGGCTTAAAATGGTACCTATGATATTTCATCGAAATACCTAACCCGAAACCTGGAGGAAACCTGGACTTGTAGTTAATATAGACTGAAACCCCATCTTGAGCAAGCGTGGTGGTGGTCAATACTCGCATCTTCTCTATGTGAGAAGAGGCCTTTGCCCTGCATTGGAACATTAATAGGCTGGTATTATTTACTAGCTGCTTCCCGCGTGGACCCTAATTATTTTTCAGAAAATAAAAGTAGCCTACATAGCATAGTCATAACATCAGCTATCTGCCAGTGAAAGTCCCGTCAAAATCGATGCAGTCGTTTCGGAGATTTATCGGAACAAACAGACAGACAGACAAAACTTTAAAAAAATGTTTTTTGGTTGTAACTTCCGTAGATAGTTTGATATGCATTTAGTAAAAAGCTGATAATTTGACATTACAAACAGACACTTCAATTTAATTTTTGTATAGATGATAAATAGTTTGATAACATATTATATATAACATCGAAACTCAAGGCTTTTGTGTCGGCAATGATCTGGATTTATAACTTGCATTTTTTAAGACAAACATGTCCTCATTTAATTCAGGTAAATAAAACCGTTTTAATATTAAATTTAGTATAATTCTTGACTTTCAAACCATTTTATTATTAAATCAATGACCTTTAACTTATTAAGCAACAATGGTCGCAGATATTTTTTATCAATAACAAATTATTTGTGTGTGTGCTTGTGTTGATAAACTACTGTGTAGATTAGACTATAACGTATCGTTACATCGCGAATCGTAAGATTTGTAGCAATGGTAAATTATTGGTTAGTATTTTTTGTGTAAGTAGGTCATTCATTTGAAATAAGCCATAAAAGACATTTGTACTTTGATATTATTATATGACGTGTAAAAGTGATTCCAATATCCTATTTACAGAATAAACAATTAAATTCAATTTCGTAAAAATTTACAATAAAATTACCGAATATTCGTATTCGCCGAATACTTTCATGACATTCGTAATTAGTGACTTCCTAGAAATCCCCTAATATGAATATATTGCGTTGCGACCGAGTTTTCAGACACAAAGATTCCTTGAAGGGAAATAATTATTTAATATATTAAAATGATTGTGATAATTTTTAAGTAATATATTAGGATTTAAATGAATAGTCTGATTTAATGAAATGTATGAATGAATAATGTTGTAATATAATGTAATTTGTATAAGTGTATAAATATGAGAGATATTAGATTAGGTATTAAAAAAAAAAAATATAACTATTTAACTTGCAACGCCTTAACAGGCAACTAAGTTCTAAGAACCTATCTATTGTTAACAATAAACAAAGATTCATTTAATTTATCTAATCATAATACTTTCTTATATTTTGTTTACATCCACAGACGGTCAGCAATTGTGGCAACCTTTTAGTTTTTGTTTGTAGCTAAGTTGGTAGGAGTGGGTACGTATTTAGCTACCTACTAAAAATAAAAGTATAAAAACTAAAACCCAACGACGGCAAAAAAGTCAATTGCCGTAGTTGGGTTTTAGTTTTTATTCTTTTATTTTTATTTAAGTAAATTATTTAGGGGTAATAATATAGGTACTTATTATACGCAACATGGAGCCATTAAAAAAACTTTTTTTTTATTTCATGACTTTTTAGTATTCAATTAAATGTGACGTCACATAGCCGACAACCGAGACGCTTCCAACGATACCCCATTTGTCAACTTATGATGAGTAGTTTAGTTAGGGTAGGTAGTAGTTTTTTTGAAGTTATGAGGGAACAGATGAACATACATAGTTACATACATACGTACCGGTCAAAATCATAACCCTCCTTTATGCTTCGCCGTAGTTGGGTAAAAAGGATCAGTTGCCAAAATCACCAAAAAAACCGGTGCTTTAAAGAATTCTTCCATTTCTTTGTACCTACCTATCACGATTTTTCAGATTATAGTTCAGTTAGTTCAGATAATAGTTTTTTATTTGCTTATGGTTATGAATGGATCTCGTCAATTTGCGACAAACGATGATCATTGCCAAAAACCACATGCTTGGCAAGTGAATTTATGATCGCTGAATGATATTTTAGTGCAAACTGCAAACTGGAATACCGTAGGTAGATATATTAGCTATTAAGCGCATAATAATTGCCTAGAACGGAATCTAAGGTACATAACTAGTAGGTCCTCGTACATACTTCAAAAAATATCCCAACCGAATAGGAATAGGATATTTTTAATTAAGATTCCCTAATATTTTAACCGGGATTGTAGGACCTAGATATGTGTCAGTGACAGTTTGAAAGCCTAAAAGGACGCAAAGGTCCATAATCCTATAGATCGGAGCTTAGTCGGTAGTAACGTTATCGTTTCGCTACAATACCGAATGATTACCTATATAGTTACCTACACAATCATGGTACCGACTAACCTTTAGAAAAAAAAACAAATAGGTAAGTACTTACTAGGTATTTACTTATTTATTTACCATACTTATATGTAATCAGATGAGTAGCGAACTGGCCACTAATACCTTCATAGTTGCACAATGCACATTCCTTCAAAAATATTGTCTATCACTCTAATTTAAATAAATACCTACCTAGGTACTAGACGACAGACATTCATACATGTTGAGTCTTCTAATTAAATTCTTAGTCGGCGCGTTTAATTCCTACATAGAATCTAAAATATTCCAACAGGTACAAAACCGCACACAATAGGTATATGAATGAACTTACTAACCCACTTCGAAACGAGTTTCGACCCTACGTGTAAAGGCTCCCGCAGACAGGCGCCAGTCTGCGGGAGCCTTTACGCGTGTAATATACAAAAATAACAAACTATCGGTTTTTTTTATTACTTTCTAGTTACGTACTACGCATTACATTACATTGTAATAAAAACACGCGTTAATTCTAAAGTAAATATTACATAAAAGATACAAAATAAGTATTTTTTACGTGTCGTTTGTCGATAGATACATCAATCGTCAATAAATAGCAAAAATAAGTACATAATTACTACGATTCTTACCACAAAGACGGGTTCAAAGCAACAAGTTCACGGCCAAAACACAAAAACTGCAAACTGAACACAACACCAAGAAACGAATAACTTTGTAAACACTAGTTGCACACGCGGTAGAATAACAACTAAAAGTTTTAATTAAACTTTTGTTCACCCTTACTACGAATAGTAGAACTTTAAAACTAATGAGAAACTCATTCGAAACCTGCAGAGTGAAAGTTTTCGCGATAACCACGAAGAGGTTATGTTATTGTTGTGATGTAACGGAAGCGTCGACACAGTACGAACTCCGCGCTATTACTGAACGAACTGAACTGAAGTGAATTGCGAACCGCAAAACGGTTCGCGAGAGAATGGAATGACGCAATTGGACGCAATATACTCTACTCTTTCCCGGTGCGCGGTTTTGTTAATTTTATTTTTGTTTGCACTTTGCAAAGACTGTACAATTATTGTAGGAAGAACTTTGTAGGTAATTCAGCGCGGCAAATTGTTTACGCGCGTTAACATCGTTACGAAATTAATGAACAATAGATCGGTATTGTGCCGTACCTACGGGTGGATAAAATACGAACCTACCTAACACAAACAAATATCAAGTTCTAATTACAAAAATTGGTTGAAGGAATCTGGTAGAAAGTATCTGGAAAAGAACAAGAATACCTATTTAATATCCGGAGAAGAATAAGAATATTTTTCATTTAAGGAGGACCTTTGTTTATTTCGAGATTTTGTTTATTTTTAGGAATTTTGTTTATTTCCAACAGAATAGGGAAATAAAAAAACCGTCCAAGTGCGTGTCAGACCAAGCACAGTAAAGGGATTATGGGATCCGTAGTTGGGATAAATATTTAGGTAGGTACGCAGGCACAGTATTGATTTTATCGACCTCAAAAATAAGTTTAAAAAAAAAAACTGTAGGAAACAAAGTTATTTCTGCGGTGAAAATATCTCAAATATTATTGAAAGTCACCAATTCTCTCCATCATAATCCCTTTACTAAGGGATCCAACACGCATATGTGCTGCACGCTCATTACAAAGTTATAATTGTCTAGTTTTTACTAAATGGTACACCATTTTAGTATTATTTCATAGGGAATCTATAAGTCATTTTTACTTATCCAAGTACATCTTGATAAGTTTGCCGACCAATACTTTTAACCATACTCAGCTGTGACAGTTTTCCTTTTAACTTCGTAATACCTACTGGTTATACATACTACAATCGTGAGCACTTTGGCTAAGTAATAACAGCTGCACGGGTGGATTCATAAGGATAAGCTATGCTTGCCGGGGTTGGTGTGTAGATGGGTGACCACTTTACTTACCTACCGAGACTCCTCCATGCCTCGGAAAGCACGATAAGGGACTACTCACACTTATTCATCTCTATTCAGCGTTTGCCCATAGAAAACAACGATTTTACGTACGCTTCTTTTCAGCTATCCGCAGCTGAAAGTACGCGTAAGTATGCGTCTCATAAACAATCGTTGTTTTCTATGGGCAAACGCTGAATAGAGCTGAATAAGTGTGAGTAGTCCATAAACTGTTAGTCCCGGCTGTCATTCGTGGATCTATGACAGTCGTTACGAATAGTCAGGTCAGAAGCCCGAAAGTCTGACAACCAGTATTACCAAGGGTTATCGTATTAAACCAGTGACTGGGTTGTGGAGGTCAGATAGGCAGTCGCTCCATGTAAAATAGGTACTGGTTATTCAGCTGCATCCGGTTAGACTGGAAGCCGACCTCAACATAGTTGGGAAAAGGCTAGGCAGTTTGATATACATACTACACTCAGCTGTTAGTTCTTCGTTTTATCGTCATTGTTTAGTGATAAAAATTAAGTTCGAAATTTTTGGATGAACGTTCTTACTCAATGGTCGTGAGAATTAGAATGTGATGATTGATGATTGGGCGTTCACAGTACATGGAACTTAAATATTGAAGTCTATCCTCTGTCGCAGGTGGAGGTATCTGATTTGCATAAAGTAATATTTGCTTGACTGAGGAAGAATTCAAAAATACGAGATTTCTAGGAGCGGTTGATGCGCCACTATCTATAAGGCGGACCTAAGACGGTCAATCTGGCATTAGTTCAATTCGAGATCTTGACATTATTGATATCAGATCGATCTTATAGTGCTATACTCCATTTACTTTAGCATTAGAAATATACCTAACGGCTAAATAAGGATAGTTATAGTGTTATAATATTGAAATGACTGCACTTATGAATTATATTTTAATGTAAATGGTAAATAGATTACATTACTTTGTACTTATCGTGAAATAACGGAGTTTATAATATAGTTACATCGAAATAACGAAAGGGTGATATCCGTTATATTATTATGTCTAATATTAATTAAGTAATATAGATTGGCGCAAAAAATTATAAATTTTAATTTGTGTCTAGTTGAGATTGACATTGAACCATGGAATTAGTATGTACTATGTAGTAAGACTGGAAAGCTTACGTGATGCTTCGAAAACTCGGTCTTGAAAGAGAAAGCAGAACTTTAGTGTATCCTTTTCTTATGGTGACCTGGTGACCATACAATGATTATTATAAACGGCTCCCAGTCGGTTCCGAAAAAAAAAACCGGTAATTTGTATCCGAAATGCAGATTTCCGAACGTGCGTGTTAACGTGTTTTTCTCCTGGCAATTTTAAGCTTTAGCTGCTATAGCCGCTAGGTGTCAACTGTCAAGTGTCAACTCATACTGATACGGTTAAAAATTCAAAACATTGTGTTCATTCATTCAGACTTCAGACAAAAGAAGAAAATAAAATTACTTTACTCGTAACTGTTTGCTTGTAAGAAGGATTTCAACAAATTTCAAACAATATGATTAAAACCAAACCATGGACTGGTGGTCCGGACGAAGAATATGAAACTCAGCATTTCGGTTTTGGGGCCCAACGCCTCAAAATAGCGGTGCGACAAATGGTTGAACAAAAAATAACAAACGGTGTCAAAGGTATGGAATCTTATTTGCAAGAATCGTTGGATCTCAATGAAACTGATAAAGTGACACTAACAAGATCTTGTGATAAGTTGATTGGTTTGTACTGTGAGCGTGCAGGACCGTCTTTGGGGGCAATTGATGAAGAGATAGAACGAATGTTGAAAATCCCGCAGAACGTTTTGTTACCTGAAGATGAAGTTCAACTTGAGCAAACCTCGGATGCGGATTTTGAAAAGTTACAAGAGGAAGTGGCTTCACTAAGACGGAGAGTAGAAAGAGGTGCGTTAATGGAAGCTTTACTGTCAGCGGAAGAAGAAGAGCTTGCTTCAGTGGAAAAAGTATGTGAAACAGCGAAAAAGGACATGGAAGCAATCGATTTACTTTGTAAGAGTGCTGATAATGGTGACATTTTGAAAGTGGTGCAAAATGAAACACAGTTCTTGTGTGCGAGTGCTTCGTTTATAAAGAAGCAAAATAACATATTTGATGTGTGAATGTTTTTTATGTTGCTGGACACATAAGAATCCCTTAAGACGATCCACTGATCAAATCTTCTATTTACTTTTATTTTAAAGTGTCATGAAATCATCAAGAATGTGTTATTTCTGATGGTTTCTAGATACACATGAACTTATTTGTTTAAATGAAACATTATTTATTGTAAGTAACTACTACCTGAAGAATAGATTTAGTGTTTCCTTTTTTTCTGTGACAAAAGCTCAATGGTGTTTTTGTTCAGTGAGAGTTATCGGGCTCACTGTGTTGGACAACACCAACTCACACTTTCAATGGTTTTGATACAAAACTGCTGTTATGTTAGCAGGGAAACTGGTGTTGATCTGTCAAAGTTTCCATGTATAAAGTACAGGTGAACCTGGAGAACAGTTCAAGGGACCACAATCTCTTTTTCGGTTATGGAGGTTTCTCACTAACCCTAAGTTTCTAGCTTATAGAGGTGCAGTAGTAGCCTTTCTCACATAAGAGGTTTATAAAAATACAGCAAATGTGTAGTGATTATAATTTATGTATTTTATTGGTATTATTCATTAGAATTTGACATAGATGCTTACAAAAAGAAAACAAATCCAAAACTTTTCATAAATTTTATCAAATATTGTTTCATCAACAACCATTGAGTAGTCAAAAAACTTGTGGAGCTCCACTGCATTTAAAGCTTCTTTCTTCTTTTGAATGTTCTCTACTTCTGTATCCAAAATCTGATTCTACTACACACGCACATTTGGCCATTAAAATAGAATATAAATACATTGCAACAATACAAATGCAATGTTAGTTAGTTCCTCGAACTTAAAGAAAAGAAAAAAAAAAAATTACGGTGTGTCGGTTTTTTCCGGATAATTTCATTTCTGATTTTATCCTTCAAAGAAACTCCGAGCAAAGCCCGCTCCGTAGAGCGTTGAGCGACCTTGAATTTGAGGACCAGCCCGACAGTCAGTATCTACGTTTCGGCACCGTATGTCTTTTCGGGGCAGGACGCTGGTTGAAGACCTTAGTCTTCAAACATTGCGGGATAGGCCATGAGAAGAATTGACGAAGTTTCCTAAACGCTGCCAAACCCAAATGAATCCTGTCGGCTTCTTTCTCAAAGTTGTGTCTACCGAGCTGGACGACTTGACCTAGGTAGACATAGTCACGCAATTGTGTTCAGTAAAGCATTTACGATTTATCTCAAAGAAGGTTGTCAAAATAATACTGGAATGTCCAAGCAGTTCTGAGTAAAGTAAATTAATAAAACAACACAAACAGTCATTTTTATTTTAATGTAAAAACAGAACCTCTTACATAAAATTCACCTAGAAACGAGTATCATAGATTAACAATACTTATTACATCAATTCTAATATAACACCCATGTTACATCATGATTATTAATGTTTTTAATCTCCAAAAAAACTATACAAAAATTGATACATTTAATTTTTTTATTCACTTGAAAAATTTATAACTTGGCACATAGAACATGAAATAGTTAAGTCTAGAGAGATTCAAAGAGTTAAATTATATTCAAGAAAATAAAATTAAATGTTATATTGTACTAGTTTTAGTTGTATCACATTTAAAACTTAAGCTACTGGCACACCTACTAATGAAGAGTTTTACTCTGCTGGATAATAGCTAAAATGATTTTCATTTCATTTCAAAACCTAAATTGCTGTCTCAGCAAACCCACATTACAACGATTTTTTTGTTAAATTCAAGCATCACTATCATTTTAAATTATTCTCTCAAGTAATAGTTATATAAAGGTTCTGTGAAATATTATGTAGTACTACAGTATATACACAATTAGAGTAAAAAACATCATTTGTGTAGTTGAGAATTTCAGTTATTTAATCTTTGTTACAAGGACATTGATTTTCTCGATTTATGCTTTGATCAGAACAAATTTTAAAATATATATGTAACAATTTGTATAGTTGGTATAGAATACCTAAATAATTGTTTACAAAATTGCTTTTTAAATACTTCAAAAAATGTGAAGAATTATGAAATAAATCATGCCAAAACATTATTATAACACATTTCTTACTTTTTATTAAATATTATAAAATAAATATTCGTAAGTACCTTCGTTTTGTGTTTTATTTTACTTTTACACTTTCCTACTTTGTTGGCTCACAACTTCAGCTTAGAAACTGGAGCTTGAAAAATGAGTCTATACACACTGAACACAGTTACAGTTATTACCTTACCTTACCTACATCAAAATAATGATAGGATAGCCAACTAGCGTCAAAAAAATAAACATTAACTATTCTATGTATAATTAGAAAGTGAAGACGAAAGATTAAGCTCTGGGCAGACGAAGTAGGAGTATGGAGCAAAAGATTTTCTGACGACTTTGAATAATACACTTTATTTTAAGTGGTCTAATGTGCAAAATTGTATGAAAGCAGACAAGAAACAGCTCCTTTGAAGTCCTGAGCGGTTTTGTTTGTACTTTACCACATTGAAATAAGGTCCACTATTCTAATTGTAGAAAATCCTCTGCTCTGCGCTCCTCTTAGGACTAAGCCGAGCCATAAAAATCAATGGATAGATCGATATTTTCTTTATAGTACTTACTATATTTTTATCTCATGCAATAAATCTATAAAATGATAACATGCTATATGAATCTTTATAACACTGTTTATGAGTGAAAGAACTTTGGTTTCGTGTATAGTGTATACTGTACCAAATTTCTCTTTTTTTAAATTGCACTAACTTGTAAAGATTCAGCTTTGTACACTGAATAATCTAAGAACTCCGACCAAACACTTGTTATAAAGATTCTTACAACCTCTGTAACATGACACAACATTCATAATTGATTAATACTGCTTATCACAGATGGTAAATAAAAAAACAATCTTTAATCATATCTAATGAGTTTATGTACAACACTTTAGAATTTATGCTTTATCTTGACTCATATGTACAATTTGTTTTATGCCTAAAACTATACAAATGGATTATGATGTATGTACCTAGTTTACAACACATAATTGATAACAAGTGTTATGTAATTAAGTTTTAATCTAAATTAAATAAGACTTTCTTTAGATTTTAATTCCGTATGACTTATGAAATTAAATTTTTTCAACGTTTTATTTCTTATTGTCTGTCCTAAGGATGAACACCCAGTGCCCAACGTTTATATGTAAAACTACGAATATATTACAAATAATAAATCATTTTATGTTTACTTTTCCATAAATTTACTTGACTTAATTGATTTGGTAACATTACCACAGAAATAACATTTAAAAATAAC
Source organism: Eupsilia transversa (assembly GCA_914767815.1). Lineage (NCBI taxonomy): Eukaryota > Metazoa > Arthropoda > Insecta > Lepidoptera > Noctuidae > Eupsilia > Eupsilia transversa. The sequence goes on along the minus strand of OU611890.1, from coordinate 6,281,073 downwards.
ACTTTAGTTACTATTACTAATTCATAGCATAAATCTTCTAAATTAATATTTGGAATGTTTACAATATTACAATGTATGGAAGATATAACTAGAATAAGCGATATAAATCCGTACCAGGCGTGAATAACTTAACAAATAGAGAATGCATATTTTTCAGGGCAGCCATTTTTAAGTTTAAGTGTTATCTGTAAATTCTGATTTTAAGTTATTCAATATTTTTTTATCTGAATGTAATTCATTTGCTTTGAGTTTTCAGATAACATAAGATTATTTAATGAATTAACCGTATTTATAATAAAAAAATGACATATCAAGTTTTTCACCAATGAGTTATCAAGTTGTTCACCTAAGTACCTACTTTAAGTACGTGTGTAAAAAAATCAAAAGTAATAAGTATAGTCTCTGCCTACCTCTTATGGGACTGAAATCGTGATATTATGTATGTAGGTATGTATAGGTAATAAAAACATACAATTTTATTGCAAAATATTTTATTTTATTTCGAAAACAAAGTTAAAACATTATAGAATTAGTTGAATTCTTCTCCGTTTCCTCCTGCATCAGGGTCTTCGGAGTCTAAATCAGGATCGATGTTTAATACGTCACCATCATTTTTAATGTTTTTATAAAATTCGTGAAAAATGGGATCTATCAGTGGCAATAAATCCATCAAATCCTTCTTTTTTTCTTTACTTATTGGTAAAGTCTCTTTTGAAACAACTTCTAATTGTACAGTGTCTAAATTGTATTTACCTCGTTTCCTGTAATTTATGACTCTAAAAGAGCTTTCATTGTCAAGATTTGTCTTAAAACGTATTTCTCCGATAGGCTTATTATATTGCAGCCATTTCACGGGTTGCCATATAAATTTTTCACCACAAGCATCCTTTTTTTTAATTGTAAATGGACCTTTCTTCGAACTCAATTCTGCAAAATTGAGAAAATTTTCTAGTTTCATGGGTACAATGGCAAATGCATTATTAATCTTGCAAGATCTTATCAGTTGCATCCAATCGTTAAGATGGTTTATTTTAAGCTGCGTTTTCTTTTTAGTTCTTTCAATTAGGGCATGATCCGAATCACATTCCATGTGGCTATGTCCGCTAATCAAAAACTTATGATTGATTGTCTCCAGGGTTGGATGCACATGCAATAAATAAATGAACATCATTGCAACAGCGTTATTTTTATTCTGGCCACCACACGTGTCAGAATAAAATGTGACCTCTGTAACTTCAGGTGGCAAATTTTGTAAAAAATGCCACAAACACGAAGCAATTTGATTTGCTCCTCGAGCACCGATGGTTTCGTCCCACATGTAACAAGTAGCTTTATCATCTCTCAAGTTATGAATCGTAAGATTGAAGGACCATAGTTGTCTCTTATAAAAAGAGACAGACGTTTTCAGGAATGGCGTAGGTAAGCATTGCTGAAGATCAAATGCATAAGCTCGAAAATTTGAATTACGCTTTGCTTCATCTTTGTCCTTTCTTTTTTCTGCATAAGCGTTTTCGGCTTGTGATTGATGCTCACTCAGCTCCACTATAAAGTTGGTCTTTTCCTCTCCTTCTGTTAAAGCTATCTTTGTTAAGTTCTGTTAAGTCTACCTACGCCATTCCTGAAAACGTCTGTCTCTTTTTATAAGAGACAACTATGGTCCTTCAATCTTACGATTCATAACTTGAGAGATGATAAAGCTACTTGTTACATGTGGGACGAAACCATCGGTGCTCGAGGAGCAAATCAAATTGCTTCGTGTTTGTGGCATTTTTTACAAAATTTGCCACCTGAAGTTACAGAGGTCACATTTTATTCTGACACGTGTGGTGGCCAGAATAAAAATAACGCTGTTGCAATGATGTTCATTTATTTATTGCATGTGCATCCAACCCTGGAGACAATCAATCATAAGTTTTTGATTAGCGGACATAGCCACATAGAATGTGATTCGGATCATGCCCTAATTGAAAGAACTAAAAAGAAAACGCAGCTTAAAATAAACCATCTTAACGATTGGATGCAACTGATAAGATCTTGCAAGATTAATAATGCATTTGCCATTGTACCCATGAAACTAGAAAATTTTCTCAATTTTGCAGAATTGAGTTCGAAGAAAGGTCCATTTACAATTAAAAAAAAGGATGCTTGTGGTGAAAAATTTATATGGCAACCCGTGAAATGGCTGCAATATAATAAGCCTATCGGAGAAATACGTTTTAAGACAAATCTTGACAATTAAAGCTCTTTTAGAGTCATAAATTACAGGAAACGAGGTAAATACAATTTAGACACTGTACAATTAGAAGTTGTTTCAAAAGAGACTTTACCAATAAGTAAAGAAAAAAAGAAGGATTTGATGGATTTATTGCCACTGATAGATCCCATTTTTCACGAATTTTATAAAAACATTAAAAATGATGGTGACGTATTAAACATCGATCCTGATTTAGACTCCGAAGACCCTGATGCAGGAGGAAACGGAGAAGAATTCAACTAATTCTATAATGTTTTAACTTTGTTTTCGAAATAAAATAAAATATTTTGCAATAAAATTGTATGTTTTTATTACCTATACATACCTACATACATAATATCACGATTTCAGTCCCATAAGAGGTAGGCAGAGACTATACTTATTACTTTTGATTTTTTTACACACGTACTTAAAGTAGGTACTTAGGTGAACAACTTGATAACTCATTGGTGAAAAACTTGATATGTCATTTTTTTATTATAAATACGGTTAATTCATTAAATAATCTTATGTTATCTGAAAACTCAAAGCAAATGAATTACATTCAGATAAAAAAATATTGAATAACTTAAAATCAGAATTTACAGATAACACTTAAACTTAAAAATGGCTGCCCTGAAAAATATGCATTCTCTATTTGTTAAGTTATTCACGCCTGGTACGGATTTAACTTATCACTTTGTCTCATCACACGCGCAAGGGATAGAAAATGTAATAGATGATAGATTTATTTGTCACAAAATACACACGCAATCTCGATGCGGTAATAACTGGACAACTTGATTTATGCTATTAAAAACGTTAAGTAGGTTGTTAGAATAAATGAACATCTCGTGTTGTTCGTTACTTTTTTTAAATAGTTGGCAGTATTATAATGACATGTTGAGTTGTGTAAATAATTATAATTTGTATGTTTTAATATATCAAGACGTCACATTGTACCCTTTAGTAAAAGAGTTATTTAAAAATTCACATGTTTGCTATGTTCGGTAAAATAGACCCATCGACTTAGTCATTTATTCACCTTATGAATAAAACAATCCTAATGCCTGTTATGCATTAAAAAAATATAAATGTAAGTCGACATATCAACCTATTCACGCCTGGTACGGAAATAATAACAAGTCTTACAAGAACACAGTTTTCTGTAGTTGTCGACAACTACATAATCATGTCTTTTGGTGGCACACTTTGTACTAAAGATGTTAAATTGATTATTACAAATATTTCTTTGGTATAAGTTACAAATAGTATAACTACCTGAGCTGAGTAATGACTTATGAGTATTTAACGGTAATCAGTATTGACCACTAGCCTTTTCTACAGCAATGTAATAAGTATAAATGTTTAATTAAGAACATAGGGATTGCTATTTCGATATTATTTCATGGAATATCCTATCTAAGAATGAACAGTAACGATTCATCATCGCCTGAAATTATAAATAGATTTATGGACTATAAATCAACTTGATTTGACACAGTGCAAAGAAATATATTTTGAGATAAATAGCACAGTTTAACTACATACTCGATACAGTGGTACATTTTCATCTTCAAATATGACCTCCCTCCATTATATTCCGTAAGTAACTGGAGACATCTCCCGAGATGATGTATGGTAACTCGGGACATCATACTGTCAAAAGCCGCGCCTATTTCCAACCGTACCTACCAAATAAGGATATGGATAAACTGTATAATAAAAAAGTACCTTAGCCACTAAAACATGCAAATGAAAGTCTGATCACTGAACTGAGCGTGTGTATAACAAAGCATCGGATTCTGTGTGACGTCACACGTATGCCGGCGGGCGCGCGTCGACGGTTGTGGTGACGCGCTTGGCCGCCGGCCCAGGCCACGACCACCCATTATCGCTCAGTGCTACCAGTCACACTGGTCCAGTCCATTCTGTGTTGTCCTGGAAGAAAGATGGGTATTAGTAATTAATGATCACCATCCTCTATATGCCAGAATGTATTCCATTTCTAGCTATATCAACTTTCCCAGTCACAAAATCCATCGATATTTTCTATGGTCTAAGGCGCGAAACACACGGCGGGGCGAGCAGGGCTGGTCCATAGTGCAAAGGGAATCCTATACTACCAACGCACATAGAGGGCCAAAAGACCGACCGCTTTGTATTCGCGGTGAGGGCAGTCGCGGGCATCGACGGTCAGACGCGGTCTTTATTGCTTCGCGGTCAAAAAGATTGCCCCGCCCCGCCGTGTGCTGCGCGCCTTATAGTCGACATGACTCATTCTTCGCATCACAAAAGTGCATTCGACTAAGAACGGTGACGGTGAGGCTCCTCTAAATATTTTATGATGCCTAAATGTTCGTTTACCTGTGAAATATTAACAGTCTTAGGGTGTATAGGGCTCTGAGGCGCGTTGGAGTTGGCGTTGGTAGTGAAGTAGCCGCCCGGCCGCGGCCGTAGGTGACGGTTGTGCATCTCCATCTGCACTATTTTCATAAACTCAATCTGAGCTGCTAGCTTTTGAACTTCTTCCTGTAATTTTGAGAAAATATACTTTTGTTAGAAGAATAAAGAAGTTGGAGTGGAAAGGTGTGGTCAAGACAGGTGCATCTAAAGTGGGGATAGTTCACGGTAGCAACTGTAGACAGTGAGGAGCACCCGCTCTCTTTTGGATCGACTCATCGACAATCGACGGTGACAGTCGTCTCTCTGCCTCACACAAAAACCTTTGGGTTGAGTTTTCTCGGTGGCAAGTGATTAGCTAAATAATAGCTTAGTTTGCTAGGTTTTTCTATATTAAGTTCTGTTTGTTAAAAAATATAAATGCACTGGATTGGTTCTGCGTCTTTTTTTTAATATAACCTGCTCCTGGTAGTTAATACTTTGTATAGAGTTACAAAATATAAAGAAATCTATTTAAAGGTTTAAAAATAAAAAAAAGAATAAAAACCTATTTTAACCAAATGACGGTTAGTTGACGGTAAAGTTAATAGTTGTAGTGACACAACTATTAACTTTACTTGACTAGTTTCTGAGTTAGGTTCAATAATACGTTTACTATTATTAAACTATTATAATAACATCATCAACATACACTATATGTTGATGATGTTATTATAATAGTTTCCTGTCACTGTTATTAACATAGCAAGAAGTGGTATACGAATTTGTGTAGGTTAGATATAACAAAAAAGTGAAAAAAAAAATACCACAAAGTGAAAAATAACTTTAATTTCGCAAATAGGTGACAAAAAACGAAAATATAAAACCAGAAACTCCGACTTCCGAAATAAATGACTATGAAGACATTATTGTTTTAAACGCCTAAAAGAAAACACGTTCATTTGAAATAAATAGCTAAAATTCAGTACCTATTGCTTCTTATTAGGAGCACAAAACTGCGATGCGATGCGAATTCGCAACGCAGAAGCTTCGTTCCTAAGAAATCTTAGTGTGCCATCGCAGATGTTTGCGATGCGACGTCGGATCGCAGTTTTATGTACAAGTCCTTAGCGGTAACACCGTGTCTATTTCGATACCAGCCAAAATATTCTGTAAAAATGTCACCGTGAAATCTTAGGCGAAGTGAGATTGAAGTGAGTTGACATTCTATCTGATACAAGGGATTGACTTCACCTGAGTTTTCACTGTGAGATTTTTACAGAATGGTCGGCAGGGCGCGTATGAGCTGTACAGTACCTTGAGTTCCTCATTCTCCTGGTAGAGGTCAGGCGGCTCGTCGGGCACGAGGCCGATGCCGTTGAGTGAGGACGAGGCGGGCACGCCGCGCGCGCGGGCCCGGCTGTCCCACGTGTCGCCCGTGCCGCGGACCACGCGCAGGACCTGGAGAAGGATGCATGGGTAATTATTATACAGGGTGAAATTTTAATCACCATTTTCCTCTTAAAGGGTCGTTGTAGTCATCATTATGAACAACTTTTACAATGGGACCAAACCTGAAATAGTAAAAAAAAAACCGAAGTTCCCTTACATTACATCTATGTTCGCATAACTCGTCAAAATGTAGGGAACAGCTGATTAAAAAAAAATAGAAATGACAATAATAAGCGTTTTTTTTTCGCGTCGCTCCTCTTTGCTGGAATGAAATGAAATTGTTTATTCTGTAAATAGGATATCGGAATCACTTTTACACGTCATGTTAAAAAAATATTAGAGCTAAGCTAGATGAGGTCGGCGTTTCCTATCTGACTACTCTGAGAAGAAAGGCCGAAACAAACTCAGAGGTCACAGTCTCTTTTAAAGTCCAGACATTATCTTGGTCAGGCCATATGAGGACCATGTAGATAGTGTCTGAAATGGTCTTTTGAGGAAAGAACCACACAGATTTGAGTGGACCTGTCCAGTCAGTGCAAGCAATTGTCAGTAATCGAGGAGCTCATCTCAGAACTTAAGGAGCTCAGCGACTCGACGAACAATACCAAAGAAAGGACATTTGAGTAGGCCGCATAAAATACTCAAACCGCCAGAACATCAATAACACTAAATCTATACTTATAATAAATCTGTAGAAGTGAAAATTCTGTACATTGAAAATATCAAAAAAATAAATGGCAGGGGGTGTTACTAGACCGACACCGAACCCAAAAATTTGATTACAATTTTTTTTGTCTGTCTGTCTGTCTGTCTGTCTGTCTGTCTGTTTGTTCAGGCATCACACAAAAACTACCGGTTCGATTACGATGAAACTTGGTATAATTATTCTTTAATGTCCTGGGCACCACACTGGGTACTTTTTATCCCGGAAAAGTATCCTATCCTACGGTTTGGGGGTGTCAAAGTTTGTATGGAAGAATTTTAACGCGTTGTCCGATTAACTCGAAACTCAATATTTATACTTAAACCCAAAAATTACTACTATCTATATCTATACCTATTAATAAAAAGACAAGTCCTGACTGACTGACTCATCAAAGCCCAGCCCAAACCCTTGGACCTAGAAAGCTGAAATTTTGCACAGAGGTTCCCTTTATAATGTAGGCAAGGAATAAGGGAGAATTTTACGAAATTCAACCCCTAAGGGGGTAAAATAAGGGATGAAAGTTTGTATGAAAAATCTTATTCCTTGAGGTAATAAACATGAGACTTCGCACGAATAGTTATCTAAATAAATTATAAACTTTGTAGTTTTTTGTTTTTCTAAATTACCCCCCAAAGGGGGGTTGGGGGGTGTCAGTGTTTGTATGGAAGAATTTTAACGCTCTGTCCGATTAACTCGATATTTATACTTAAAACCCATGGGGATGTATGGGGTAATTTCCGACACTCACGCGGGCGAAGCCGCGGGCAGCAGCTAGTGTAAAATAAAGAAATAAAAAAAATAAAAAAATGATCCACATAGTCCTCACATTCACAATATTTAAAAAATAATATAATACTTAACAAAGTAATCATGTCATTTTGTTATAATATTCAACAATGTCAATGTGTATATAAAACTGGTATTTTTTCATGATTTTACATATTTATTATTAAAGTGGCAAGTTTTTATGGTTTTATCACAAATTTTAGCAGAGCGAGCAGCTCACTCCCAAGCTTTTTTGTCTTCTAAATAATCAGAAATGGAATTAGTGATGTCAGATATTTTTATTAACAATTTAAATTACACTCACCTTAGGTAAAAACACCAACAGCACTGTAGTTGACGTTGATAACTGTGTTCTTATAAATCCAAGAAGATATTTTATATCTGGTCCTGCCTGAGGCAATATTAGTAAACTGTAAATAAGAAGAAAAAAAATTGATGTATGCACCACATGCAAATAAGATTTTGGAAACTTATCGTTTCCGAGACATGCGAGTAAATAGCACGGCAAAGGAATTAACAATTAACATTTTATGTTTGCCGAAGTGGATTTGCAAACTATAAAAGCCGCAGCGATTCGGACAATCACCAGACTTTGGTCATCACGTGACTCGACAAGACCCAGTAAAGGGTGCTACACATTTGTTCGCCACATTCCATTCGGCAGTATTTATTTATATATAGAATATGTGTAGTAATTGTCTGGGGCGTGCCAAGCAGTTACTGCACATATTTGGCTTTCATTCGGCTCGTGCCGATCGGCGAGCGGCTTTTTCCCCGAACATAACTACTACTTAGTTATTCAATTTTGCCGCTCGACTGTGCCGAATTAATCCAATCCGAACAAATGTGTAGCACCTGAGAGTTATTCTAATAATATACAATACTTACTGGAAAGCTATCATGAGGGAGTTGACGGTGAATATGTTGTAGATGGCTATAGAGATGAGTCGCGCCTCGTTGTACAGACTCTCCGCGTGACGGACGCGATAGCATACGCGCACGCCCCACAGTAGGAACAGGATTTCGCCTGGAAAACATAAATGGTTCCTGAGCTGACGGCAAAATCAAACGAAAACTAAAAATATTTTAAATTTTGAACTGACATTTATGGTGATACGAAAAGTTGTTTGATTTTAAATTGTCATCACTAATCAGTGAGAGACTTGTGTTCAGGCAGAGGCTAGTTATAACTGGCCTATATGATACACTTTAGCAATCTTTCATTAAGAATAGAATATTGTTGCTACAGGTGGTGTTCAAAATTAAAGTAGTACCTTCAGACTACATTGAATAAATGATGTAATGTTACATGTTTAAAAATACAGTTCGAAATCATTTAATTAAAATTTATCTTCTTCTAATATATATTTATTTTCCAAATTTATTAATATTATTAATATTTTTACTTTGTTAGCTTAGTTTTTAACTATATGTGTGCATGCTGTGGTCTCCTATAAGTGAAGGAGTACACCTACTGAATACCTGATGTTGTCCTTTAGTTACGTGTCATGTATTGTGTACATCTTTTGTTGGAGATCCTAAATAAATAAATAAATAAAGTATTCAATTACCTATTGCTAAACTGTGATCCCACCAATTGTAAGTACACTGCTTAAATTTCAGTCCTTTGTTATCCGTTATCTGTAAACACAAAATAATTACAATGTAATATATATTATTAATATTTGAAAAAATCATAAGTGAATGTTTTCCACCAATCAATTAAAATAAAAAAACAAAATAACTGGAATTGATTTCCTATAGCAACTTTTCCTATTGGCTTAGCCTAATACTTAGGTTGGCTACCTTCATACAGTATATTTTTACTTGCGCATAATGTTCAAACTAAAACTTACAACTTCAGCATCAGGTGGTGCAGACAAAGTCCAGGTTCCTAAGTAGACTAGCATGATGAGTAGTATCGGTGCCATCCACTGCAGCAACTGCTTGTCTGTCAGCTTCAGTTTATGAGCTGACTTCACTCGGTATGTTAGAGATACTCTGAAAGTTTGAGAAATAATTAGATAATTATGTATTATTTAATTTCTTAAGGGTTTGGTAATATTAAAGTAAAGTACAATTTTGTCTTGTTTGATGAGAATAATATTATTATGCGATTTGTACACATTTAAAGATTTCCATTATAAATTCTTTAATGTTTTTATTTGACAAGAAGAAAACAGCCAACTCAGTTTGGTTCCGAGAGTATTCCGGGTTCCAGTACAGGTGTCATTAGAGGCGGTTTTTATTCGTATCTACGTACTGTTTTATTTTTTAGCTCTTCATGAGGTGCACAATAAAAGTTGATGATTCTCTTCCTATAGAAGGAAAAGAATAGGTTCTATAATAAGATGATAAGATATAACAATTACCTCCAAGTTTTCATCAACAGTGCTGTATAAGTGATACAGAATCCCATGTGCCGAGTCCATTTTGTAGCAATACACGAGTATCTATCCAACACTGGGAATATAGCTGCCATCTAGAAACAAATGTATTTATTTTTGTTATTTCATAAACGCAATTAGCACCAAGCACTTGCTTTGTTTCATTAACAGATGGATGAAAGATGTGTGTTATGAAAAAAATCCCAAAATACTTAAGAATTTTGTAGTTTTTCAAACCAAATTACTACTAATTATGGATTTTATGGATCCTGAATTCCTTCTCCACAAGAATTGTATAAAATTTTAGAGTAAAAACATTATAAAATTGCTACAAAATCCACAGAAGTAACATACTCACTTCCATATACATGATAGCGCATCCGAGGAGTGTGATGGAGAGGAACACTGGACTGGCTACACGGAACACCTTTACTCTGCGGTGGTGACGAGTGTAGATGGTCAGGCAGACTGTCATCACCGCGCAGCTCACCGATATCACCAGCAAAGATATCCTGAAAAAATGAAAAGTAGTAAAGTTTAGTAGTTGTAATATGATAATGTTTGTTGCCACTCTAAAAAATCAAGTTTTGATTGAATTTGATTTCAAAACTTCACTGCAACACAGTAGGTAGGTATCTACAATTTAGTTAATTAATTTCACGTACATTAACTATGTTCTTATTATGGTATGCAAAAATATGATAACTTTTTAAGTTGCCCATAAGCATAAAAAAAAACTTTTGTTTACCTACTATGCTATTCAGCATCCTGGAAGGTGCTGAACTTGCAAATGCCCTAGGCTATTTTAATAAAAGTCTGTTAAGACTATCCCAACTCCCCAAACCGTTAATTGCTCCTTGATAGCAGCAGACCTATGAAATGGTGGCAGCCTCGCTTCTGCATTTTCAGCCAGTTAGACAAGTAACTTTTTCACGAAGAGTTCTGTTACCTACTGCTATTCGCTGATAATCTTACCGGAACGGCCAGTTGTAAGTGGCAAGGCATGGCTCCGGTCCCTGACACGATTCGCAGCCCGGCTGACATTTCAAACACTCGTATGGCTCGCTCCAGTTTTCTAAATCGTTTTCTTCGTATTCTTGGTATGCAACTGAAAGAAAGCAAGCACGAAAATTATTTTTAAAACGTCCTTTAAAATGTTGACAACTTAATAAATCATTTGCCGACGCCAGCTTACCCAGTCAGTACCTGAATTGCATTAGGGCCGGGGTCTGTCTGTCTTCGGCATAATGTTTTGAAATTAAAAACAAGTGAACCAAACAAAAAAAAACAACAGCCGCAAAACAAAGCGGATTCTTTTTTTAACTGTCAAATCGAAAATTGTCATTTTGACATTTTCTCTATGCTGCCAAACCAAAAATCAAATCGTAACAAAAACAAAAGAAAAATGCGTAGTTGAATTATGTTGAATTTAGCGGAAATCTCAAAGTTAAATTCTCTAATTACATCAGCAAAATACATAATATTCATATTGTATTTGTGCTGCCAACATGCCAACTTGTTTCCGAACGTCTGAAAGTTGAAGAGTTTTCTAAACCAAGAAAGTTAAGAATAAACGCAATGTGTTAACAGCATTACCTTCAACAAGGGATCCATTATAACCTTCACGATGAAGTAACGAGTAGTAGCCAGGACGGCATCGGCAAATATACGATCCTCTCGCCCAACCAGCGTGACGTACACTCATCTCTCTGTTTGGCCTGTATTCACACTAGACAAATAAAACAGTCACAAACGATCAGATAATCTGTTTTAATAAATAAATAAAATTCAAGGTCTAGGTATACTTACGTAAGTGGTATCGTTAGGGCATTTGTGTGTCCCGTGAAAGGAATATATTTGGTTATCATTATCATCTTCAGTATCCGCCTCGCACTGGTTTATTTCCAAGCTAGATATGTCTATGTCGAGCGAGACGATACCTTTCAATCTGTAAGAGTGAAATGTATTACGACCATTTTAGTTACCTATACGGAGATAGGTGTACCTGCTTATTAAAATGTTATTTCAATGCGGGCCAAATAGCGTAGGCCATACTACCTAATGTAAAAGTCAGGATTTTGGTTTATTATCTCACGCCCTTTTTCCTATTTCCCGCTAGTCGGGTTCTGGAGGTCATACCCTTTAACCTACCTACCTAGTCGATTTATGTTAATTAATGATGCCCAGAAGGATTTGGTGAGATTGGAAGCCAACCTAATAGTTAGAAAAGGCAAGACAGCATGCATGATAATTCCAAAATGCCTATCATTCTGGGTAGGTACTTGAAACTTTTCTGGTAGTTACTATGTGCTTTTGCAGGATGTAGCCTACACCACCCGTCTAGGCTTTCAGTTAGATTAGGTATGTAGTTTTGGAATGAGTTATTAAAAGGCAGGGAATTGGTCTAAGGAGTATGGAGTTTACGGTCCCTAACGAAGAAAACTGGCAAGAAAGACATAATACTTGACTAAAACACGAGTTTGAAGTAAGTTCTTACCCACGGATAGTAGAGACAGGCACGGTGTAAGATAACAACCATCGTTTTGCTTCACAGCTGTAGTAGGGGTACGTCCACCAGCCTTCCATAGTCGCATCTGGCGGTGATGGCATAAACTTTGGGGACCGAACCGTTTCACTTTCATGTGCTGACACATACCTGTATGCGGTGATAATTTTAGATACAATAGATTAGTAACGAACTTAACTTGCATTATCATTAATGGTTTGATCGACATAGAATCTACAATATGTCCAGAAAATTTCGCATATTATGCTTGTGGAGGAAAATCATCTCTATGATTAAGCCGAATTTAATTCTATAATTGGCGATATAATTATATTATTTGATCTTACTGACCATCTACTTTCAACCACATTACCCACATTATAAAGCACTGGGTAACTATGTGAAGAAAAACTCTACCTATTCATGTCATCGTCTTAAAAGTAATGTGCTTTCCTACCATGGATATCCAGGATCAGGCGGTTTCTCCAGCTGCGGAGACACAACAGCGACGGGATCTGCGGTGCCGTATCTCTCCCAGGCCACGGCACTATTGACCACGCCGTCTGCCCGCAATGCCAGCGCTCGCGCCCCCACTGCCCGCTCCGAGGGACTTGCGCCTAACACCAGGCCTTGGGACACCGCCATTAGGACTTCTATGGACAGCAAATATTTATTTATTTATTTTAAAAAAACTGAAGACTTTTGGTTTGAAAGCAGCATCTTCTTAACGATTAAAGGCAGGTTTTGGCTACCTACTATTCAAAAACTTGCAGGGCTTTATTAGACACATATTAAGAGAAAAAAATATTGAGTCACAGCGATCGTTTTTAAATGGATATTCTCCTAAAAATTTTATAATTTTGATTCGTTTGTTTGATTTCTGGGGTCGTCAATTAATTTAACGGCGGCGCAGAATCAAATCAAACAAAATTGTTTAGGTTCAAGGCGCGCTCGCCCGCCGTTCCCTTTCGCCCTTCGTTGAACGATTGTTTATCGAGACTTGTTCGAACCCCAAATTCTGACTTTCGTGAGAATATTGACGGGAGTTATAACAGCCTGAAAACCTTTTGATTTGGTTATCCTTTAGTAGGTAGGTGCCACCTGATGCTTTAATAAACTTACAGATTTCTTCTCTATTCCGGAAGCAGTGCTTTGCTCTGCAGTACGGCAATTCAATTCCAGTCCAAAGTCCAGGAAGGCAATGTATAGATTCAAGATCCTTTAGAAGGTACTTTACTGCAAGAATATTACTCTTATCACGCCCCTGCGTGGGGTCCATCTCGATGCAGGCCAAAACATGACGCACAACTGCACCATGCTCTAGTTGCACCAGTGTCTACTGCGTCACCGTGTACAGACTAAGTGATGATTTTAGATGTAGTGTAAGTATTACCTGCATTTTCAAGTCCCAGCTGGTGGAGCAGGTTAGCGGCGAGGTCTGCTCTGGCTCTCGCAGTGTCCCATCGCGCAGCGTGGAGTGGAGCCTTTAGCCGCCCATACCTGTGTGTGACGCACAACGCTCCTGTTGCACCAGTGGCTACTGCGTGCACCAGGCGTAGTGACGATTCTACTTCTTCCTGTAAAAGAAATCGATGGTAAAACAACCAGCGTATCTCTTATCATTAAAAATAGGCCTAAAAGTTTGTTGTAACTGTTTCTATAGATTTTTTAAACATAAAGAATAAAGAACAGCTTACGCCTTCGAGCATAGTCCATTTAACAGTCGTGAATGTCAATATTTGTATACATATTCTTTAGGTAAGTAGGTGGTAAATGGTGAAATGAAATAACTTGCACTGTAACTTGAATTTCCCGAAAATGTGGAAATTCGCAATTCCGTCCAAGGAAACAAAAATACATCGAATTCATGTCGATGTATATGGCTCCCACGGACAGGGGCGCGACAACGCGACGTAGTTTTCAATGAAAACTTCATGGAAAATGTTCTACCGATGTCACGTTGCGCCAGTCTACACGAGCCTTATATGTACTTATTCTAGGAATCGGATACTGCAGTCAAAGCGTGAGTTTTACCTATATTTGACCTACTTTGACAAAGTGTGATCGGTGGTGTGATTGTCAAGAGATTTATGATATTGCCTTCCCCTTCGGTTTGAAAATCTCAAATAAATAAAGAAATCCCTCTGGTTTATTGTAATAGACGCCTCGCCTTTGAAGTAAATTAACGAGTATTGATTCGTTACAAAATTCTCCTTTAGAAATGTTGAGCCTGAAAAATAACAAGAACTTTTGCTGTTGTCGAACAAATAACTCACGGCAAGAATTTGTACTTTTGAAGTTTATTGTTGAAGAAACAAGGGTCGTGCGTGAGCTCGTGGACTATTAATACATTTACTTTAACCCTTATTTTCGACATGCTACTAATGAGGGTGTGAAGGGAACATGAAACAAATGTTCTGCACTTGCAAATTGCAAGTGCAGAACGAGAGTAACAAAAAAGAAGCGATCTACATATATACCTATAGGTATAATACCTATAGATCGATGCAAGCCGGATCAGAGAAAACAAAAAAGATACTGAAATAGTTGCCTACCTAGTTATAATAACGCAATCGGAATTCATACAGAAGGCATTAACTTAATGTTTCAACACCGCTTTCTAACACCATAACCCACAACAAAAAAATCGCAAGAATATGTACTAATCCCGCTTTCATGCAAATTCCATTTCCAACATGTTTAACATATCCTGAAAGAGGAGCACGAAATTCGTTTACAGAATTGAATTCAACTTGTTGAATGTTTCTGTGGGAAGCGCTTGTTTTAATTGCAAATAGCACAGTAGGTATTATGTCGCCAGCAGCAGAAGGGTTACATTTGCAACAGCGGGACTTGTAATTAAGGAAAGAAATGGGACAGAGGCGACAAAATTGATATCTGTTGTAATTTCAACAACAACACACGAGACAAACATATTTTCCCGTTTTCCGCCTTCCCGTAACGCAGGATTAGGTCGACACGACGCTAATCTCATTTCGGAATCACCCATAACCTGATTGGAAGTACGGAGCAGCAAATAATGTAATTATTTTTCTATTACTGAGATGAGAGGTTTTGTACCGCCACATCGAATCAAACTTCAATAAGTATAATGTCGAGTGTTTTTAGGATTACGCCTATTGACTTCGATGCAGGAAAGTAAATGAATGCTGAAAGACGAAGAAAATAATGAAAGAAAATCTATTGAAAGAATAAACGTTTCATATCATAAAACTAATGGATTCCATGAACTTGTATTAGAGTAGGAACTATTGACTGACCCTCTTATCGTTGGGCTTAGCTGGTTTGAGCCTTTGTTAGGAAAATATCCACTTAGTGGGTAGAATCTTATCAGCGCTCGCCAGCCAGTTGCAACCGCATTGACAGTTATGTAGGCCCCTACCTATCAGTGGGTAAGTATTTAAGTACCTACCTACCTACCTACTACATTTATGATCGAAGGACAAGCGGCAGTACCTATCTACCTAAAGACACCTTGGTTTACCTCTTCAAAGCTATAAAAAAAACGCCAAGGAAGATAAACATCAATAATAATCCTATCCAACTAATTAAATAGAGTAAGTATAGTATAGGTAGTATACTATGTGGGTTTACTATAGGTACACCTCTGCCCAACCCTTCGGGGAATACAGGCGTTATGTTATAAGTAATAGTATCACTAATCAATATAAAAAGGTTTCCATCAACACATAGAACTCTGTTTCATTAGTGTTATTATAAAGCCACTAAGAAATTAGAAGATAGAGTTTCCTGAACGTAAGCAATTGCTTTCTAATTACTTCGTCTCTGTTCTATCAAAGGGACGTGTCTAGTTAATTAAGTATGACAGTAGGTAATTGTTAGTTCAAATTCGGATGCCACATTTGTTTCTAACGAGTTTACAACGAGCCACAAAGTCTTCGCGTCTGACTTAATTATTCCTAATTTTGGCGGAATATTGTTAGGTACGTGTGGAATCGAAATAATGTTAGTACTGTTTTTTTTTAACCGATTTCCATAATGGACCAGGTTCTGTGTTCGTAGCGTATGTTTTTTTATGTATAACCGTCAATATTTTCGTCAATTGTGTTAATGGTTTTTTAAATTCTGTTTTCATTTGGAAGAAGAAGCTTGCGCGGTGGTCCCATAGAAATTGTATTAATTTTGTTTGGGTAGTTTTTGAGCTAGCTTTAATAATACTTATTTTTTCCACTTAACCTATGTGGAAAATGTTCTAATAACTTCCTGTTCCTGTTATGTATATACATAACAGGTCATGATATTCGAATTTGTGTGGGGTAGGTACCACAACTAAAAAGTGAAAAATAAATACTTTTTACAACAAAAAACAACCGACTAGGTACCAAAGAAAACGGAAGTTGGTGGCAAAAAAACGAAAATTAAAAACAGAAAACCGAAATTCGCTTGTATTTTCTTGTAAAAAGTTTTTAAATTCTGCAATTTAATCACATATCTAATGAAAGTGCAGAATTTCGTGTCGTAAATGATTTAAAGCAGTTTGTTCTGTCCCCTAACCTTTAAGCAAAACATGTTAAAGAATTTAATTTAAAACGGTCGGTCGTCATGTTCTCAATTTAATTTAAAACCGACGACTAAGGAAGCTGCTATCGGGCATCGTGAAAGCCATTGAGAAGCCGTACATACTTTATGTAGAGAGGAAGATTGCAGCGTCGTGTTCATTTTATGATGAATTTCGTCGTAAATCACCTTACTTCTAGAATATTGCTTTGCAAAAAATATTTTTAATTATAAATAGTTTACTCTTGTTAACAGTAATCACAAAGGCATAATAAAAAAACTGAAATATAAGTCTTGTCGCCATCCTCTATTAATATTGTCGGATCTGCAAAAAGCAACTTCATCTGCTGAAGTTGTGAATGTGGATAAAATGGTAGCGCAAAATCAGATTGATTAAGATTTTGTAAAAATGTAAACTTATGTGGTACTTTTCAAAAACTATTGTATAATCCACCTATGAAAATCAGAGTGACTAACTAACCTGTAAAGTTTTTTTAGATTTGACATTGAAGCCATTTCTACCAATACTGCGTTTGATTTTCTTAAAATTCTACGTGGTAAAATCATGGATATAGCCTCCGGTTCATCCACAATACATGTAAATAATCATGTGTGACCTACTCACTGTTAAATCGGATGCTTCCACAAAATATTTTGTTACACAAACCTCAAGGAAGCCAGATAAGTTATTGGCAAGCTAATAACGTGTCGAACTCACCACTGCACACTGGCATAATTATATTATATCTACCGTCTGTAATTGGGTGTAACATAAGGTGAACACAAGGGTCCCAACAAATTAATGCTCTTACTCCGTTCAGCTCAGCAGAGATATGTAAAATGTCAGATATGTCCTGAATGATGTAAAAAAAATTGAACCTATGTGTTTTGCTGGAGCCTTATAGCAAAATTTCATAGGTACCCGCAAAATGTACCCAGGCCCAGACTAAAGCCGAGATCTACAAACGTTACTTTGTCTAATCGTTGTTCCTGTCACTGTCGCACAATTGTCAAACTACAAGTGCAGACGGGAACATGTCTACGTTTATAGATCTCGGCCTGAAACTACTACTAGACTGGCCTCTGTTAGATTAGACCTGCCGGAATGCTGACATTTGTCGATACATAATGGGGCCATTGAGGTATTATTGTACTAGTACAAAAAGTAAAACAAGAAACTACTGTAGCTATAGTATCTGGTTACTAGAAGACAGTAATAGCAATCTATTAGCTTTTAAAATTTTGAAGGTACATGAAGTGATCTTGTTTTAGATAGGTACTTCAGATAATGATTTGCTATTAAATTCTGTTTGTTCCTCTGACATCGCCCAAACTATAGCTTACTCAAACTCAAACCATTTATTTCAATTAAACTATTGAATTATCAAGGAGTGGGTCAGTCGGATAAATGTAACTGGTCGTCCATTCTATACCTAGTGGTTCCTATGAAGAAGAAAGGGCAAGAAACTCTATTTGACTCTTTTACTGATTATTTTACTCTTTCCGTGCCTTCACCATTAATTAAACAAGTAAAAAGATCCCTGAACAAGGTACCAGCACGTATTTTTATCTCCTAAAACAAAGGGTACCACTGTCCTTTTTTAGAATTTACATAAAACGTATTCAAGAAATATGTTGGCACAAAAAATAACCCAGCTCTCCGCAGGTTTCAGGGAGAGCTTTATAAAAACATCCCTTTTATGCCTATTTTGATGTACCTACGCAGACGCAGCCCTCGGTCGGTAATAATTATTGACGTAAACCCGATGAACCATTGGAGGTAGGAGATATATAATTATACCTACGCAACTCCAACCTCATTGGGGAAGGGGCGATCGTTAGCATTTCAGAGTCACAATGGTTTGCGTCAGTATGTAAGTAATATCTGTTGCATTTGTACGAAATTTGCAGTTGCTGTCCGTGTGATTAATTGTTCAACTGATTGGTGGGATGTTTGTTTGTATTTCATTTTAGGTGAGCAGTTAATGAATTGTTATGTAATTAACGTTTTAATTAAATAACGCTAGATGGACCGAGACCCTTAAAAAGGTAGTTGGGATTGACTGGATGCCGATGGCGGAGGACAGGGTGTTGTGGCGCAGCCCTGGGAGAGGCCTTTTTCCAGGTGTAGACTGCGAATGCTGACTTGATTGAATGAAAGACTAAATTGAAGATTTTAAAAATGTTC
The DNA here is from genome assembly GCA_914767815.1 of Eupsilia transversa. NCBI lineage: Eukaryota > Metazoa > Arthropoda > Insecta > Lepidoptera > Noctuidae > Eupsilia > Eupsilia transversa. The sequence goes on along the minus strand of OU611890.1, from coordinate 6,261,894 downwards.
TATATTTCGTCTGGCAATTAATTTTTGGTGATACACCGGACGTTTTTCAGGATTTTGTTTTAAATATGAAACAAAAACGAACTCGATGTTAAAGTGAAAATACCCAATACAATACCGATTTTAATCGAATCAATTCCCTGTCACTTTATTTACAAAACAAAATAGTTTTTTATACTTTAGCACCCATATTCTAACCCTTTTACTCAATATGATGGCTTCGTAATTAAAATGTCGATAGCCTGCAACACAGGCGGCTTGGCACGTATGGCTGTAACCCAATTTGAAGCTTTAACGAATGAACGTGTCTTTAACTACGATGCAGGTGTGAAAATGGGCCCAAATGCTTTATCAGTTTCATGCAGAATTTCGAACTGTAAAGTCTATAAAGTTCATTTACAGTATCTGGCCGCAAATATGGCACATCGAGTGTTAGACGGTTTTTAGAGCGTGGTCTTTGCCAATGATGGACTGACTCCTGTAGAGTAACTTAGTTCACTCTCCTGTTTGGACTAGTGAAATGGGGGTTTCATGATCATCATCATTTCAGCCCGGAATCACCCACTGCTGGGTATAGGCCTCCCTTTTTTTCTGCCATACTTCCCGGTTCCGTGCGTCCCTCATCCAGGTGTTCTCCGCGACTTTGACAATATCATCAACCCAACGCGCTTTTGGACGGCCCTGGTGTTGTTTGACCTAATCTTGGACGCTATTCGGTCACAGCTGTACTCCATCGGCCATCTCCGCGTCTAACTAGATGGCCTGCCCAACTCCACTTGAGGCGCGTCGCCCTGTCCCAAATGGGGGCTTACATTTGACAATAATACTTTGGTATTATTTATAAGTACTATGTCGTGAAATACAAAGAGTTTCTAGGCTAATAATAGAATTCAAAGAGTAAGCTAATATGTAGCTTCCTTATGGTTAAACCAAGTGTAAGTTACAGCCAACATGTGCCAACGCGTGTCCAAGTCGTTGGTCGCATATTGTGTTGGTTTCACATAATTGCCGTCTCACACTACGGTGCGTTATTGCTGAAACTTGCAACACCTATGAATAATGTCTTGTGAGAGCCCCATAATGTCATTTACAATAATATGGATTCTCTTAGCGTAGGGAAGGCTTATGCGGATTTTGAGTAATATTAGTATAGCCTATTAGGAATAAGCTCGCTCAGGGAAGTAGGTACTACAACAATACCTATTTCTGTTTCTAAGTAGTGTTTCTGTGATCCGTTTTAAATAGTATAGATGCCGGGAATGGCACATGAAACCTTTCAGCACTGTCTCTGAGATGGTCCACGTAATGGTTCTCATTGCAGATGTGATGATGAAAGTATCAACGTACCCGGTAGGTGGTAGTATTGGTAGCTTCCGTGGGTGGCAGGGACAACAGCGCGAAGGGCAGCAGCAGCGCACTGGACATGCGCCGCGGCCCCCCCATCACTGCCCACCATTCGCGCGCGCACGCGCCGTCCTGAAAAAAAGCATTGAGGTTTGAGATCGAATACAACTATATTTTTGGATCAAGAACCACGGTACCGGATCAGACCAAATAAAAAGCAAAACAAAAGACTGTCAGTCGCCTCGCCACAATCAGAATCGACCGACCGAATACCGGGTTCACACGGTTCGATTTTAGATAATCAACTGCTAAGGCGAAAGCGATATGAACAGCCTGAACAGGCTCTCAATCAAATTGATTTTCAAATTCAAAGTATTTATTGTTGAACAAAAAAATTCAACTTAAATCGAACCGCGTGAACCCGGTAGAACCGAAGCGATAACGACTTATAGTAAATCATAAAATGCTAGATAGGGGGGTCACATGATCATGTTTTACTAACGATCGGCAACGACCCAATCGTTGGAGATCGTTGTAAACGTTAACGTGAAACCGGGACGGAAAACATATGGCGGGTTTAGTTTTTTAATTGACGGAATCGATCGATTTTCATGAATTAAAAAAAAGAGAAGTCAGTAGGTAAACTTTTTACGTTAAAGTTTAGGACCTACCGTGGAATAGATAAAATCCCGTTACTATTCCTTGGAACTATAGTAGGTTCTAAGGAATAGTACCTAACGGGATTTTAGCACATCATCATCAGGAATCTTCAACATAATAGGTATACTTCCGTCACAAACATTCTACCTATCAAATAAACAACCTCCCTTTTCGGCTTTTTGTGTAATGGTACGATCATCAACAGTTTGCGTTGGTGAAAGATATATTTCATCAAGCGCTATTTATCACGGTGACGGTTGGCACAGAAGCCATAGAATAAATTGCCGCTGCGACGTATTTCAGGTGGCGAAACATGCGGTGGCGAAATTTTGAATTGAGAAAAAGAAAATTGTTTCTTGTGATATATTTTATTTATTTTATTGCTCAAATAATTCTGGAAATTATAAAGGGCCTACTGGTTTTGTGTACCAGTGACTGATACTGAATATAGTTTGTGTGTAATGCTTGCAAAGTTTAACTTGGGATTTTTCATTTAGGTATCATTGAAAATAAATATTTAAAAAAAAGCGTATCATTTAAACAAAAGCTTAAAAGTTGTAAATGAAAAAAAAAGGAATTCGTCCGTAATGTTCAAATGATACCAACGTCACAGCGCCAAAGATAGTTCCATTATTCTCATATTATATTTTGTTATTATTTCCTCACAGAAAACGTGTCAATCACCCATAAATATCTTATTCTCGAACAGTTATACGTGGGTGTTGTTTCCCAAATAGAGGTCTCAATTTTATTACGAGTGGCTCCATTTCACTTTTGTGACAGCCGATGAAGTTTTGCTCGGGACTTGTTTACTACTTTGGTATAGGAGTGAGGGTTTGACTATAGTTGCGTAACTCGCGGATAAGTATTTATGATATTTCACAGCTTACAGCATGGTAGCTATGTTGTTTTGAAATAAGCTCCGCTGAAAACGTAGAAACCCCGGAGAATAAAAACAAGTCGTTCCCAATGGCGCAATAAAGCTTGAGAACTTGGTAACTAATTTAACATAGACAGGCTAAAGAGATGGTATAGTAGAGTACTTATATCTATCTGGTTGTAGTTATGTAGAGTAATCATTTGTTCAGGATATTTAATAAGTATCAAAACTATGATTAAAACTTTATCACACGTTAACCTACATTACCATAATCAAAGCGTTTTAATGCTAAGTTAGTTAGACACACAAATTTGTTTTCTAACTTCGATATTCGACCATTAGGCTGGGCTGATGTTGTATCAAATTATCCAAATCAACAAATCTTGAACCCCAAAATCCATAATAGGATCGGATTTATCGCTATCCTAAAATATCAAGTTATGTATTTCTCAGTAAGCTTTAAAGGGCTCATTTTGTATCATAATTAATGCCTAGAAAACTTTTACATATATTCATTATTTTAATAAATACCGTCTGTTCTTTTTTAGGCAAGGGTAGAAGCGAAAGTTATTAAATTAATATTGTATTATATAACAGGCTGGTGTCCGCAACTCTAAGCGCGTATTTTGCGTACGTAAGTTTCCTACTATATATGTATTTAAAGGATTATATTATTATTATATATGTGAAAGTTTGTATGTTTGGATGTCTGTTACTTAATCACGCAAAAACGGCTGAACGGATTTGGATGAAATTTGGCACACAGATAGTTTATAATCTGGATTAACATATAGGATACTTTTTATCCCGGTAGTACATGCCTATGGGATAATTTCCGACCTGGGCGCGGGCGAAATCTAGTACTCATAGGTAATTATTTTGTTTAAAAATTGAATAATCATCAATCTCATCATCCACAGCCCGATTTCACCCACTGCTTGCCATAGGTCTCCCTGCTTGTACCAAACTCCACTCTTCCTCCTGTGCAAGTCCCATCCATTTAACGATTTAAATCCAAACATATTTGCTTATCAGTGGCGAGAATATTGAAAGCAATCCCACAGAAGCACTAACATACCTACTCGCAGACCAAAAATCTTTCATGGTACATAGCCGATAGTGTTTCGTCGAGCCAGCCAATACCACACGTTAGTTGGAAAATCACACCGTCAGAAGTTGTTACATAAAACGCGCCATTAGATAACATTGTACGAGGTGCTGAGGTAAATTAAAAAGGGGAAATGGCTGCAGGTGATCGTCGGGTGGTTTGGTATCCAGGTCAGCTGTGTTACAGCCGACCACTGCCTCGGGCGCTTCCGTCTAAAACCGAGCTCTCTTCACGACAGTTTGTGAGAGAATCAATTTTGAGCCGCTTATACCTCGTTATTTATATCGCAGCGGAAAGGTTGGTTTTTGGTGGAATTGAGTGGGTATGAATAAGTTATTTCTAGACGTTTTCATTTATAATGACGCTTCCCGAGGTCAATGAATTCATGTGGAATTCGTTGATCTTGGGACGAATGTTATTAGATAATTCGGTGCTGCCTGTTACGTAAACGCTATTGAGAAGTAATGTATTCTCTGCCTTGGTATCCTTGATATTTTGTTATTTTCTGAACTTTGAATAAAAATATAATCACATTTTGACCTTTGTTTTTAAATGGTCAACCGAACGGTCCGTAATAAAAGTAAAGTGCGCCTCCAGGCGTAGATAAATGGACAACAGTATTTGCCAGTTTCCTGGCAATATCATTATTACCCAAACCACACGTTTTTCAGTAACATTATTCAAAAGTTGAATCCCGTATGAAACAGAATCTCTTGATACTGAGCCAAGTCACGTGACAGAAATAGTAATTGCCATACTGGATACATTCATGACTATTTAGTAAGGCAATTATTACATTACAGTCCTTAAAAATCTAGAATGCTTATACAAAAAAAACGCGTAGTGCGTAAAAATTGGAGCGTAGCGTTCGTAGCATATCGTAGCGTAGTGCTACGCCGGCTACGCCTGTATTTTTGTTTTTTCTTCCATCCTCTTTTATCGATACCTGCGGATGTTATTGGTTTATTAATGTTTTTAATATTTACAACTATTTTATAACAAAACGATTAATATTGAGGTATGAACTCAAAGTACATTATACACAACAAAATGAGCATTTGTTTTGCAATTTGTGTCACTTTCTGCATGGATCTTTATAAATAGCTTCTCAGAAGCTCGGGTTTCTTGATAAATGAAACAAACAACAGTGAATTGCTTCCTCTGAAGGAACTATCTTACGTACAAAGATACAACTAGTATTAGATCGTAAATCTCCTTAAAAAGACAGAGAAATGTGTCTGCCCAAAAATGCAATAAACGGAGATTGATCGGTAGTCTGTACGAATCTTTACTCCGGAATGTGGGCCTCTTTAACAAAGAATCAATGTTAACACCAAAAAATATGAGAGGAGGCGTACATGAGGAGAAGAGATATTGCAAAGTGAAATAAGATACTTAGTGCTAATTTCACCAATGCAACTGAACGCGATCAGCACACCTAAAACGAGTTCAAAAGCTGTCAGTGTCAATATTCCATAGAAAATAACGACACTGACAGCTCTTAAACGTAGTTTATGCGTTCTGTTTCATTGGTGAAATTCGCCCCTAAACAACAATTACAACGACAATTACGACAATTTAAAGAATGGTGAATAGCCTTGTCACTCTTGTCCTCTCCCGTTGTATATAACTCCTGTCCTTATGGGAAAATAGCGTAAAAATAATATTTTTCATCTAGTTCTGTATTGTTTATTCATCGGAATGAAAACCAACTGAGGTCAATGAAAATCAAACATGTTGTAAACCCCAGAGACTTAAAGGAAGGCAATAAAAAGAAGCTATAAAGTGTATTTTTATTTACTTCTAATAATTGGTAAACACATGGCGTACCCTCTGAGATATTTAATTTTTGCAGAAATAAATAATGTCATAAAATGAATAATTTGAAGTTGATTTAATTATAACGCACTGTTCGTAAAATACGCGCTTTGGACCTGGCGTTGCGGACACCAGCCCGCTATACAATAAAAACAAAGTTATTCAAGTTATTGGTCCGCACTTTTGTTACCTACGTTGAAAGTGTCGTAACAGTCAAAAGGTTACACTTTTTTCACATAAATTCCAATACGGTTTGTTTCTTTTCTTGCAAAGAGAAAGATCTTGGATTCAAGAGTGTGATTGATGCAAAGAACTTTGACGATTTCTTTTGTTTTTCGTACTGTGTTTCTTTACCAAATATGACATGAAAGAAAAAACAGCTTCTAGTGAAAGTCAAGCATCAAAGTACGTCCTTTCAGTCCCAAAATTCATTTCGGCCTTAAATTCGGAAGTATGTCGAATATATTCTGAATTATTATCATTGAAAGGTTGAAGTATGAATTATTCAACAACATTTTCTCGTTATTGAATTTTGCTCTTGCAAAAGGCGTCAATGTTCAGCGTTACAAAGGTAATGTAATTTTACTCGGTAATCAGTTTCTTTACATAACTTAATTGTAAGGGTTTTACGCATCCGGTCAGTATAAAAGAAGCATTTTGACACATGTCATTAATTTTACAGAATGTTTGAGGGATATTCATAAATCCGCTGGTAATGTTTAGTCACAGTGTTGATAGATGTCAACATCCATGAGAACTTAGGAACTTCCGACCAACTGCTTAGCAAATTAGAGGATAAAATGATGAAAACAGAGTAGAATGAGTGTTGAGAATTTACAATTATATTAATGAGAATATTAATTAGACTGTTAACTTGATTTGCTGTTAAGGAATTGCTAATTATTGAAACCTTTAATTTTAATATTTCTACAACGGGTTAAATGAAGCTGTTTAGTAATCTTAATGTAATGTGATTTAAAACACCTTATACACATTTTTTTTCATAGCTTACGTTAAATAATAGACTGATAGACTTACTATATCATAATAATGAAAGAAAAATATTACACGCAAATTATTTTTATTAATAATATTAATATTGAAAGAAAAAAAGAAAATTAGGTTTATTTGTTGAAACAAGTGTTTATAAAAATATAAGTTAACACGAATAATAATGGAGAACAAAAATAAAAAATAACAAAATAGATTTACAAGCACAGAACAGAAAAACAAGAACACTGTGACAAGAAGACTTCCACTCAGCATTCGCTGATTTTCAGTGGTGGTTATACTGCAAGTAGCAACGTAAATAATTAAAGTATAAACCGACGTGGAGGTAGCCTGTAAACATCGATTGCTAATCATGAATTTAACATTATAATAGAACGATTATTCTAAGCTATGCAGCAGAATTAGCCATTAAGTCATACATTATTTATATGAGAACAACGTTGAATGTACCAGGGATACAGAATCCGCAGTGACCAGATGAGGCCAAATGAAATCAATTAACAGGCGCATTAGGTAATTACACAGCGTAGTATTGATCGATTGATTGACTTAGACAGGTTTGGTTATTGGATACCTGTATGTATAGTATGCTTAACTAATACTAATTTAGTCATCACTATAATAATCTAGCTTTTGCCCACGACTTCGCCTGCGTGGACCTCGAAAATTATCCCACGGGGATAAAATGTATCCTATGTCCTAGCCCATATCATGGTCTACCCATGTGTCAGATAACATCCAAATCCGTTCAGCCGTTTTAGCGTGAAAACGTAACAAACAAACAAACTCACTCTCGCATTTATAATATTAGTAAAGGATTAGGAGAGTTAGGATTATAATACCTACTAGCCTGTATTTGTCGGACTTTAGGATAAACACAGATTTTGCCCAGGTTTTGTATCTCTCATACAGAGAAGGCATTGGGCATACGCCTTGTAGAACATTTTTGTTATGAATATCAATTATGGACATTTTTGTTAAGCTTTATCTATATCTATACTTATAATAAATCTGTAGAAGTGAAAATTCTGTACATTGAAAATATCAAAAAAATAAATGGCAGGGGGTGTTACTAGACCGACACCGAACCCAAAAGTGTGATTAAATTATTTTTTGTCTGTCTGTCTGTCTGTCTGTCTGTCTGTTTGTTCAAGTATCACGCAAAAACTACCGGTTCGATTACGATGAAACTTGGTATAATTATTCTTTAATATCCTGGGCACCACACTGGGTACTTTTTATCCCGGAAAAGTATCCTATCCTACGGTTGGGGGGTGTCAAAGTTTGTATGGAAGAATTTTAACGCGCTGTCCGATTAACTCGAAACTCAATATTTATACTTAAACCCAAAAATTAAGAATAACGTGTATCAGGATTTTTCGAAATTCAACCCCTAAGGGGGTAAAATAAGGGATGACAGTTTGTATGAAAAATCTTATTCCTTGAGGTAATAAACACGAAACTTCGCACGAATAGTTATCTCAATAAATTATAAAGTTTGTAGTTTTTTTGTTTTTCTAAATTACCCCCCTTTTTTTTTTTTTTTTTTTTCTTTTTTTTTTTTTTGGGTGGGAAATCATCCAATGACTTCTCCCGCTCTGGGAGGAGCGGGAGGGCGTGTCAGACTTTTACTGACTAAAACCCACCCGTGTTCCTTCCCTTGCCATGCCAGGGCCCACGGTTTCCCCTTAGGACTACCCGCAACCCCGGCGGGCAACGGTCCTAGCGGACCCCGTCAGTTTTGCTGACATCTCTTTGAGGCGCGCGTGGAACACGACGCGCCGTCGACCCCTGGTCCTTATCGGGGGCGAGCTACCCATTGCTCACCGCCCGCAAGCCCGCGCCTACGGTGGCCGGGAATCCTCCAAGGAGTCCCGACGCCCAGGGCGTCTCCTACGGCGGCTAGGCGCGTGAGGGCGCGAACTTTGCCTATCCCTCACGCGCTCCGCCTCCTCCTTCGTCTAAATTACCCCCTTAAGGGGGATTGGGGGGTGTCAGTGTTTGTATGGAAGAATTTTAACGCGCTGTCCGATTAACTCGAAACTCAATATTTATACTTAAAACCCATGGGGATGTATGGGGTAATTTCCGACACTCACGCGGGCGAAGCCGCGGGCAGCAGCTAGTACATAATATTATGTTACATAACAACCAGGTTACCCACAAGTCAGACAGAGAAAGGTGGAAAGAGAGTATAGACCTTTGCCCAACAGTGGGACAAGAATAGCACAAAAAAACCTTCCCATTCCATTACTGAGTAATCTCAGTAATGGAATTGCAAGATTTTAAATGTTATATTTGTATTAGACAAACAATTACGTGTTTGTAGTATAGTGATTTCAATCCACTTGCTAAGAAAAGGCAAAAAAAATATAAGGGCCCGTACACACGTACCTCAACCGCACTACATCGCAGCGATAAAATGTGAGCGTTGCGTTGTCGCTAGTAGTTGCGATGTGGTTACGTTGTGGCTAATGTTTGCAGACAGACAAATCGTTGTGGTTGTGCCGTGGCTTCGACATCACCTGATGTGGTCGGTATCACGGCACGGTTGATTTTGACGGCCGAATGTGGTC